>BPTQ01000006.1:147736589-148019089 GCA_019973895.1 Chrysanthemum seticuspe
CATACTCTACATTGATCAACCAAGGAAAGCTTGGAGATCTAGCCATCCACACTCACCACAAGCTGAAGATCTATCACAACAAGTTTAGGGAACTTGTGATCTTCATCATGAAGGTTTCCTATCAATGGAAGATCATTTAGAAGTAGTTATTCATATCCATTAGACATTTGTGTCATGGATCATTAGTGTAGAACATCATTGCATCCTCACAACATTTTCACCAAACTAGATTAGATGGTTTATGTGTTTATACCATAAAACACAAGGTTTGTTATGTTGGGCCATAAAACATAGTGGGAGTGGTTGTACCCTTGAAAAGAACTCGACATCTAGCTTAGTGTCGGAAATATTGTATAGGCGACGTTAGGTTGGTTCTACCTCGAACTAGAACCCGGTATTTAGCTTTGTACCGGAAAAAGTGTAAGCGACGATTGTAAGGTTTTCTCCGCCGAGAAGGGAGCTTGTTGATTTAGTGAAGTAACTCTCGAGTTGGGTACTCGGGGAGTGGAGTAGGGCGGAAAGGAGATCCGTGACCGAACCACTATAAATCATCGTGTTCGGTTTGCACTTTCCTTTCTTTATCTCTTTACTTTCATAGTTGCACTATACTATTGCTTGTGATGTGGTTTGATGTTAATGCTTGTGTGACAACATGGTTTACTATGCTTTACATTGGTCACAAACAATAATTGGAACTTTCATATTATAATAAGCTTCATAAGCGATTTGATACTAAAGATCTAAAGTTTTTAAACGGTAACGTATTCACCCCCCCCCCCTCTACGTTTCCACAAAATTTGTTCCTACGAATCTTTTGACCCTTCGTGATGAAAATATTCCTAGTCTTGTTTTAATAAGCAAACATGGTGGTTGTCAATCACCATATCCCCATACTAGTTTGTCACTTCACTTTTTGGAATAAAACACAAGAGAAATCCTTTCGGTCCTTTTTCTTAAAACATGTTTTATCAACAAATCAAACCAAGACTAGTATTTTTCCAACAAACTCATTTAAACAAGATCATATGTACATGCATCACATTTTGAGAACACTAATATGATTAACTACATCCCAACACACAAGTATATCCCAAAACTACTCCATGATAATAATAATAATAATAACTAAACACAAATAGTAACAAAGTAATTCCAACAATTCAAGAGAATAGAATTCCATAACAAAGTTCATAGAATACCTAAACTTTTGTGATTACAAGAATTAGAATTCGTGGATTGTAGCAACCACGCGCCTCCAATCACCTAGATTCACCGTACAACTCCAAACTACCAAAACTATGGATGAGAATTGTTCCCTCCTTGCTCTTGGACGTTTTTCAGTAAGAACTAAGCTTTTGGGCTAAATAATATGGTTGGTATTAGTTTAGGTGTAAACTAATACAATTTTGGTTGTGTCACACCTAGTATACTAGGACTAGGTTCTTTATATTGCCAAATATGCTTGCTCAACTCTCAAAAAACGTCCCAACAAGTAAATGTCAAGAAATGATCGGACTCCAATGATTATAGGAAGTTAAGGCAACAATAAATGCAACATTGTGTAACTGCAGTGTGAGAAACCAGATCGGTTTCTACTCCAACCGAATCGGTTGGATCTTGACCATTCGCCCAGCCGGATCCGGTTACGGGTTGTGACCGATCGGCTGGGTTTGTGTTGTTTTGACTTTTTGTTGACTTTTCTCCTATGCGCTTCATTCTTTGCTCTTGCTGATGATTTCCAAGGCAAAACTTGATCTTTCCTTGCCGTAGATACTTAGAAATCATTGCGTTTCTTAATCATTGAATCCAAAAGCTTCCTAGCTCGTCTTCCTTCCTCGAGAATCTTCCAAATGTCATAAAAACTTCATTTCTTCGTTATTCGTGATACCTGGCTACATATACATACACAATACGCATCTTTGCACTTTTGCAACAGTTATGAGTAAATATAGCCGATTATCATGCACAAAACTAACAATAACGCTACTAAAAACATGTTCATTTTAGGCGTTATCAATGCGTAAACAGTGACCTCTACGCATAAGGTCTACTCTTACGAGTAAGCCTTACGCGTAAGGTTTTATATACACCTACGCGTAAGCTTTACGCATAAGGTCCTCCTGTTCCTACGCGTAACATTTCTTACGCGTAAGACAGGATCCTACGCATAAGCTTGAGTTTACGCATATATTTCTCCTGTTTACGCATAAGCTGCCATTTCTACGCCTAAGCTCTGATCAAACCTTCATTTTGAATTGTTACGCGTGCAAACATGTAAATAAATAAATCATAACGTCACGAAACCAATAATGTCACTAATAAACTTAAACGTTTAATATGTTGTGTTAAATAAGCGATAACATAAACTTTAAAACTTAAAGTTAACTAACTCACGAAACTTATCACAACGTCATTAAAACTATTAGACAAACAAGTGACTTTGGACTCGTAACAATCATTGACATTGCACATTCAATAATTAGACAATAAAACCTTCTGTTGACTAACATTATGTCTTTCGATATGTTGGTTCTTTTGGCTAATGTTATTTCAGATCACGACATGGCTGCTCAAATGAATGTGGATGCACCAGAAGTTCTCACAATTGCTGACATCGTCCCTAATGGCTATCCTAGAAAGATTGGAAAGAACAACCTTAGGGTTGACTTTGATACCCTCACATGCTCAGAATCTTCTTGTCTCATTGCTGTAGATATTCTAAAGAATCATCCCTACCAGAACATGCTCTCACACTCTGCTACAGTACCGGAGATCTACATTCAACAATTCTGGAATTCAATGCAAAGGATCAAGGGTCAAAGTGCAGTGACTGTGACTATCAATCACAAACAAGTCACCATCACTCATGCATATTTACGGGCTGCTCTTCTCACTCCAGAAATCGTGCCAACCAACTTCTATGCCACACCTACTGAGGAGACAGTTCTACAATTCTTGATTGATATTGGCTATGATGAAGCTTCAGGAATTATCTCTAAGCATTCTCATGTGGAGCTTAAGAACATTCCTTAACCGTGGAGAACCCTCTATATCATCATCACCAAATCGGTCTCTGATCGTGACAGTGGCTATGAGCATCCCAAGCTCATGGAACTGCAAATCTTCTGGTCATTAATCAACAAGAAGGACATCGAAATTGAAGCTCTGATATGGGATGACATGATGACATTTCTCAAAAAACTTGGCTCAAAGATTCCCTATGTCATATACACAAAACTGTTGATCCAGAGAGCACTTGGACTTAATCCTGATATTCCCAAGAGGCTCAACGACCCCGACAATCACGACATGTTGACTGAGCCTATCCTATCAGTCAGAATCAAGGAATCGTCAACAAAGAAACAGGGTGCGGTGTTACCTGATCACCTACTGACTGACGAAATCAAAAAGCTTGAAACGTACAAAAGGTATCGGGTAGCAGTAAGAGAAGGCAAAGTTGGTCATCTCGATGAAAAGCCTTCTGGAACACCTACTCGGAGAACCAGAAGAGGAAGTGCTGGAAGTACAGTAAGCACAGAGAGTCAAAGGAAAGTCCCAAAGAGGAAACCTACTCCAAAGAAGAAAGTTCCCTCTCAGGAAGCTGTTCCTATTCCTACACCTGAACCACCAAGAAAGCTACTGGACGAAAGCTCTGAAGATACACAATCAGACGAGGAGATCCACTACTCTGAATCCAGTTGATGAAGAGAAACTGGATAAATCCTACAGGAAGAAGTTTAAATTCGTTAGACACCATCAAAAGGCTAAAGAATTTGAAAAAGATCAAATGCGTGGCCCCGGAGGGTCGAGTGGTGGTGTCCACTCTTCACCAGATCCTGATGCGGTTAATCGACCCGATAAGGGAACTGGTGCCACCACTCTTGTGAAATAGCAAAAGCTTGTGGAGGATTCTACTGAGCATGACATTGAGGAACCAGAAACTGAGAAATCAGAGAAAGATAAAGCTGATGAAGAAGCTGCAGCTCAAGCTAAAGCAGATGAAGAAGCCAGGATTCAGGCTGAAGAACAAGCTAAAACTGAACAAGATGATGAAGTGAACTATGATCAACTTCTTCTAGACAGTCCAACTCATTCCAAGGAGAAAACTTCTGAACCTCCTAAGGACTCTGAATCTCCTCACATCTCATCATCATCAGATTCATCTTCTCACTCCTCACCACCACCATCTAAAAGATCAACCAAATCAACATCCAAATCAGTGAAGAAGCCAACTCGATCTTGGATTTCTCATGCTCATAAAAGAATTGGGAATGCTGTCAAACAAGTCAGAAAGAAAGACATGCTCTACAGGAAGATGAATTTCTACGCTGATCAGATACAGTATATTCATGATAATATCGACAAGATGCAAGTTGAAAGGAAGTATGTCCAGAAGCTCATGAAAGATGATCTTCAAGGGGAAATGGACGAAATGATCAAATGATACACTCACCAGTTCCTTATGGAGGTCGTTCCGAAACTGACAAAGGAGATGTATACCAGACAACTGTATCCAAATCTCTTGCATCTAGCCAAACAAGCCATGAAATCAACTCCGATGAATTTAAGCATCAATCCAGTTGAATCCACAATTTTCCCAGATGATGAATTGGTGAACCGGCTAGTAGCGCAAATGTCGAAACGCTCTGCAACGTTTGCCTCACACGAAGCTAAACTGTTTGAAGCTCTACTGGAATACCAACTCAGGTCCGCATTCCGAGAAGAAGCTGTAAGGCCCAAACGTTCAAGAGATGATGAAGACAAAGATTAGGATAGGGATAAAGAGCCCAAACGCACAAAGAAGTCTGATGAATCATCCTCTATTCAGTACTCGATGCAACCTCCACCACAACGGACTCCTGCTCAACAAAGATCTTATCCTCCCTCTTCTGCAAATAAACCTCATGATTCTGAGACACCACCCCAGATTCAGAAAACCGGTGACCACTTTGAGTATACGGGTGGTGACGATGAAGAATACCATGACCCCCAACAACAACCCGCCTCACCCGACAAAGTACAGAAACCAGCACCCTCATCTAGGCCTAAGAAACAGAAGAAGAAGGCACCCACGGCTGACGTCGTATCATGGCTAGATGAAGATACAACATAGGAATTTGAATGGTTTTCTACACTTGTCAATTCCACTCCCTACCCTGAAGAAGGTCAAGATCTGGTAGACGGTAATACTTTGGAGCATGCTAAAATTCTGCAAGAAAAGTTCAAAGTAAAGAAGATGACGAAATCCGAGTTGAGGCGAATCAAGAATGAAGCTTTTCAACTGTGGAAAGATAGCTCAGAAAGTGCCATCGAGGTCGAATATCACCTTGAAAACATTGCTCGAGCTGTGTCTAATAACATGGATTGGCTCAACCCAGAAACAAACATCGACTTTACCAAGCGGGACAACCCTCCATATTACACCGACTGGTCTAAACCACTACCAACGATCGGCCTACCAGATCAGCCTAGGATCCCATTCAAATAATTCTTCAACAAAGACTTGGAATTTCTTCTTCACGATGGCGATGGTTCAAGGAAATACGCTACATCCTTGACACTTCCATTCCCAGCAGCCGAATACTCAAACTGCATAGCTATCGAGGAAAGAGCTAATCATTTGTTCTCCAACAAAGTGGAAGCATACGACCGAGATGCAATGTATGGGATTCATCATTGGCCGGAACGCCGAAGAATCTACTACAGAAGCTGCCAGGTTCAGAAGTCTCAACATGCAGTGTTCAGTACTAAAAACAACGTTGCCATCAAACACGTTGATCTTTCGTCCAAATGGGACAACACGTATCTCAAGAAGATTGTGGTCAAAAGACAAGACGAAAGGGATTATGCATTCTCTGAAGCTGACTTTGAGAATTTGTCTATCAACGACATCGAAGACATGTACCTTGCCAAAGTACAGGGTCGTATGAGACAATTCTCCACTGAAGTACAACGTGAATTCATCAAGTCAGTGCTCATCTTCATCAGACGCATAGTTATCAAAGAACGTGTAGAAGATCTCCAGCTGGCAGTTGAATCTTATCAGACCCGTGTCAACTTCACTCCACCGCAGCTTGATCTTCCCGACATCAACCAGCTCTCACAATTTACACTCATCAGCAAACCATTCGGCGTCGTTTACCGCAGTGAACTTCAAAGAAATTGCTTGATGGCGTGCAGAGATCTTCACAAGTTTGGAGATCACACTTTAAAGATGGTTAGGGACGGATTGGCTTATCGATTGAAGGATATACACCAAAAGATCGGGTCTCCTAAGCGATGGAATTCTCAGGATCGAAGGGATGTGAAGAGGATCATCACGATGATTGATGAACGGTTGTATAGAAGGGATCAGTTCAGAAGATTGGAAAGCTATGTTGGTGGTCGACCCAGGATTAACATCACCGGCTTTCAACGCCTGATTCACACTCCTGGCGACACCTCTAGACTACCTGGTACCCCTTAAACTGCTTCTTTCATTATTACTTTGGATGTATAATTTATATATGTGAATGGCTTGTGCACACATAACAGTGTACAACCCGTTCTTGTCAAGAAAGGACCCTGTGGTACGCTTCAGTGCCACAATCCTTATAAAAGGAGCGAAAGCTTCTTACTTTTGAGTAAAACCTATCAAACCTTTCATTTTTCAAGGTTTTGCTCAAAAGGACAAGTACTTCCCCGTATGATTTTCAAAACCTCAACCGTTTATATCACTTGTTGAGGGGGAGTATTTGAATTAAAACTTTGTTCACAAATTGTTCATTGTGGTCATCTTCCTGCAACACTCGAAATGGTCATATTTATTCTCAACTTTTCAAAAATAACATTTTATATGCCATTTTTTAGGGGGAGAAAATTATGTGATAAGAAATATGTTGTGTAAATGCAAATGAATCTTTGTGTAATAGACTTAACCAACGAATTGACGGTACTAAACTATTAGTAACTCGAAAAGACTTGTCCGGGACGGGTAATAATTTCAAGCTAGTTCTCTAGTAATGTAAACGTGTCTCGCAAAGGACTTGTCCTAGTAGAAAGTACCATTCGAGAATCTCTTGGTAGACATGAACTCTGACGGGTATGACAACCTTTCGAGGCTTGTCTACACCTTCAAGGTAGTTATTAGAGCTAGTTGTCACCTAAAAGCTGACAATGTAACTCTTTAACTATGCAACGTAACCGTATCTCGCGGGGGAGTGTCTATCTTGAGTTGATCAATTCAAAAGTGCGCGCTCTTCCCACACAGTGCAGATTTCCGTCAAAACTCTAAAGCACATGTGGAGGGGGAGTATTTCTGCTAAAAGATAAAACTCTCACAGTGGTTCAAACATGTTTTTCATTTACAAACCCTTTGAGAGATTTTCTTGAAAATTGGTTTTATGGAAACATAGGTTGGTCATGGAGTGATAAGGTGACTAAGGTTAGGAATAACCGTCCTATGATCCGCCAGAGTCGGAGGGATCTACCCAAGGACATCACAAATAGTTAGTACTTAGAAGTCCTTAGGTACGATTATAAAAAGGAGAAAATGAGAATCGGAGAAAGAAGGAGTTGAAAAATTAAAAAGAAATGCAAAGAAAAGGGTGAAAAGAAATAGCCCTCCAAATTATTCAACTTAGGGCAGACACCGGGTTCAATTCATATGCTACTGGTTGTCACTTAGTGACGCCGATATTGAAGATTAAAAGTCGTCATGGACCCAGTGACGCATGCACTATACCTTCTTAGCCACTCAAGTTTCTCTCAAAAGAAGCTTGTTTCATTCTCACAGGGAACCCTACATAATCTATCGGCTTTCTCTTAGAGATAGCTGGTATTGAAGAAGGAGACCCTCTCCCTAGTCTCCGCTTAGGAAAACCAAAACGCACTATTGAGTCTAGAGCCACGAGATTCATCAAAAGATCTCTTAGGTACACTTGACATTTCATCACTTGATGTTCAACAATAAGAAATTCAGTGGTACATTATCGAGTCCTTCACAGATCTTAGCAATCTGTCGAGAACATTTATGAGAGGTTCACATCTGTGATCCTCAGTGATTGAATGGAAACTCCTGCCAGGGTCAACATCAAACAGCCCTGACAGCAGGTCACTTCGTAACTCCCCGTAGATTACGCTTAGTGTGTCTCAAACGGTCTACAGTCGTGAGGTGATGTTTCGGTGTACCTCATCGACTCATCTGAACTGTAGATGTACTTTGGTACATCGTGTTATCTCACTTGTGGGACTCCAGTTCAGGAACGGCCTTTGTGAGAATTAGAGTTTTGTTTTCACACTATGTTGTTAACACTCTCGAAGTTCAAACTTGTAAGTGCCGGAATCCGCTTATTACTAACCGTTTTAAATGTTTTCTTCTTATGGAAGCTCCGGAGTGGGATGATCGTGCAGATTCTTCTCATGCTCACGCCAACATCATCACTAATGGAAGTTCTATCCAAAAGCAACACAACAGTCAGAATGATTCTTCGTCAAATCAAAGAATCTACAAAGTTAAAGACTTAAAGAACTTCATCAGTACTGAATTCCAACGTCAAAGAGCGTGTGAGCATGTTGAAGAATGACGTGGAGACACTGTAGCGGCGAAGCAGACCTGAGGCAGAATTGATGCAGACAACAACATACTATCACTTTCATCACAAAGAACAATGATCAAAGAACAAAGTTAAAGATGACTGATCGCTTCCAAAACAGTCAAGAAATATTGACCAAAGGTTTTAGTCAACAAAAGTCAACTATTATGGACTCAATACAATTTCCCTTGGAATTTAGTGGATTCCCGTGTCGTTTAGTCCCACGGAGGTTGAATGGTGCTTGAAAACGTTCAGACGTAGAATGATCACTAAGGATAATGATCTGTAAGGATTTTGGTTGATAATTACACTACTGATTGTTTGAAATTGTATTTGGATACAGAACTATAAAGCACAACAATCAGATTAAACAAACGTGTATAAAAATGTAAATTTAAAAACTACAGGGACTTAAAATGACAAGTTTTAAACTAAAAGGGTGCAAAATGAAATTTTAAAACTTTTTAAACTTAAAGAAAATTAAAATCTAAAAAGAAAATATTTTATTAATATTATATTAATTTAATATTAATTAATTAATTAAAACTATTTTAAACTTATTTAAAATTTAGCTTAATTAATCTAAAAAGATTTATAATACAAAATTAACAAAGAAAATTACAAATTTATTTTCTAAAAATCTAGAAAAACTTAAAAGATTTATAAAAATTAAAAACAAATATTTTTGTCTTTTAGCAAAGGTTTTATAAATTAAAAACTTAATTAATAATTAAAATCTAATTAAACTGATTAAAGGATTAAAATTAAAAAATAAAAAGGGAAAATTATAAGATAAATTTTTATAGGTTCTAATTAAGTTAACAAAGCTAGGAAAAATATAAAAACATGGTTTTACTTAATAAAAATTATTTTTACTATTTAATACTTTAATATTAATTAATTATTAATTAAACTATTATTAATTATTAAAAATACTAGATGACAAAGGAAAAATCTGAGAAAATTTCTAAAAATACTTTAATATGACAGAAACTTAAGAAAAATATAAAAACAGATAAGTGCTTAATAATAAGCTGAAAAGAAAATTAAAAAGCTAAATTATATTAACTAAATGCTATCACTATTTTTCAAATTTATGTTTTTGTGTTTTTCTTTTACAAAACTATTTAACTACTGAAAATAAGCAACTTTAATGAAGACAAAAATTTTGGAACTTGAAAATAAGCAGTTTGAACACAAAAATCCTTATCAGTTGACTTTTGTTGACCACAGCTAGAAACAAGCTTGAAATGGCTTATATGGGGTCCACAGTAATGGATTAAGGTGTAAACAAGTTACTTGGACAGGTTTAAGCAAGAAACAACCAAAATAGCTTACTAAATAAGCTGATGGATCAAAATAAGCACTTGGCTTCTTTATGTTCTAAGACAGTTATGGGACAGAGTTTAAAGGACAAAACAAGTGGGGTCCACAGAGCTTAAGCTCTCAAACTTGGCTGAAACAAATAGCCAGCTGGGTTGTGAGCACAAAGGAACCAAGAACAACCCCTAGGGTCCACTGATGAGCTTTTGAAGAGCTTATGAAAAAGGCACCATTTCACTGATACTTAGTGTAAGCTGAGTCAGTGAATGCTAAGAAATGGACAAAACTAAAAGCTGATTGCAGCCCTATCAAATAAGCTAGAAAATGGAAAATAAGCACTGGACTAAAGAGACAGCTAGGTGGGCTTTCCAAAAAGCTAAGGGTCAAGCCCTGGGTCCTACTAATAAGCTCTGGGTCCCTGGCACAGGGGAGGTTTTTGAAAAAGTGCTTAAAAGAAGCCAAGAAATAAGCAGTTTTACTAGCAAACTAAAAATTATAAAAATTATTATGATAAAGATGAGCTGCTAAATACTAATATCCCAAAAGCATAAAACATGAAACTCAAAATTAAATCCTATAGAAAATTATCTAGTTTATTCAAAAACTGACTAAGCTAAAAATTTGACTTTTTGAGTTACACTAATAAGTTGACTTATATGAACTTTGGATCAATCCTACTCACTGATTATGTTGTATTAAGCTAAGTTAAGATGAAATTAAGCTAGATTAACAAGTTATGAACAACTGAGATTAAATTTGCACTATAAATCCTAACAGTTAATAACCAAAGTGAGATTAAAGAGGGTTTTGACTTTTTAACAAGTAGGCACTGGATTTTATGGTTGCACTGAGCTGTTTTGAACTAATAGGACATATAACAACAATAAGCAACAACACAAACAGCCTCTAACACAGGTAACATAGTGAATCCAAACAACCCTTTAACCAACTGATTTTGTGATTTTCAAATGATTTCACAGGTTAAGACCATGCAACTGATTCAAGACCTTATATTATCATATATTGAGACTAAAGAAGCATTAAACAACAACAATAACATCATAGAACTAAGAAATGACAATTATGCTATAATGACTGTTAAACTAAGGTTTTTAGTAACTACAAATTAAAGAGAACAAGCAAACTGTTTTAATGTATAATTTTACTTAACTACAACTTAGAAACATAAAAACACAGAGATTTAAGCTAATAAATGACTTAAACAGTAAAATGCTAAAATGGAACAAAAAGCTTACAAAATGAAATCCAAGTAAAAACTGAGAACCAAGGATCAAGACCACTTCCTATATCTTCCCAAGAAGCATCTAACCCAAGGGCAATCCAGAATCAACCCTGCTCCAGCTTTCTTTCTTCATCATTTTTGATTTTTTATTTATAACTAATTTTTTTGTATTTTTGGTAATTTTTTCTTTTTGATACTAAACAAAGTTTTAAGGTTTCTAATAGCTTTATTAAGCTATCTAGGAGCTTATATAAGCTTATTCAGTCCATAATAACAACTAATAACAACATTAAGCTAATATGAGAATTTAAGCTTGAAAATTTGCATAAACTGAAAATGAAGCTGAAACTTGAAATTGCTTATTGAAAAAGGTTTACAATACACTGAGATTACTTAAAAAAGTACTTGAAAGCTTAAACATACACTGGAAATTTAAAATTACACTATTCGACATACATTAACTAAAAATACACTAGATATCTCTTCACATTGCTTCTTTTCTTCTTTAGAAAGATCTTTTTGAGCTTTGTCGACATCTCTGAGGTCCCACTTCATTTCAACCATTGGATCCTTTGAATTCATCATAACTGTCCATTTGGCATTTTGGCGCCAAAATTTATTTGAGCAGGTTTTAACAATTAATGAACTTTGGGTGTTTGTGGAGGTGTAGGGGAGTGGGTAGACAGCTGGAAAGGTGGTGGTGAGGTGGTAGGAGCAAGTGGTGGAAACCATGGTGGTTTTGAGTAGGTGTCTGGTTTTGGCGCGTTTGTGAGAGAGATGCACAGTAACTGTGGGTTTGACTTTTGGACCCCGTTTTAATAATAAGGCTGGGGGTTCAAAATGGGGGGTCACAGGATATTGACAGGGGGTTCTTTTGGGTTTGGCTGGGTTAATAATACACAAGGGTCCATTTGGTTTGTAGTTTATCACAAGGACCATTTTTGTAATATTCTAAAAGTATAGGGGCCTGATTTGACAAGTTTCCAAAGTTAACACAAGGACCGATTATGCCATTTATGAATAGTACAAGGATTACTTTTGATTATTTTCACTTTTTAAATTTACCAAGGACTATTTTTGACAATTTTTAAACTTAAGGGACTAAAGTTGTCATTTTGAAATTTTTAAACTTTGAAGGGTTTGTTTTGACAACTTTTGAATCCCATGGACCTTAAATGATATTTTGCTTTATTTTGATTTACCAGGGACTAGTTTTGACAACTTTTGAAACTTGAGGGACTAAAACTGCCAATTATGCAAACTTGATACGTTTTTCACCTGCTTTTGGTATTTTTGCATTTGAAACACATAAAACACTTATTTGTGAGGTTTTTATCATTTTGATGCTTTGACAGGTGTTTTTGGATGTTTTTGGCAGTCTAAAAGGTACAAAAATGATGAGTATTTGTATACTCATCAATCCCCCACACTAAGATATTGCTAGTCCCTAGCAATCTTTTTGAAACTTTAATGGATTTCATCTCTTTACCAAAAGCCATTACTTCTGGAGTAGCCAATTGTTTCAGTTCAAGTAAGAACCTTGGTGCAATGATAACCAAATGATTTTGAGCGAATCACCAGCTTTCAACGGTTTTGATTTGTCTTTACCAGAAGCCGTTTGCCTCTGGACTAGCCAACTCTTAGATACAATATCTTTGGTGAGTCGATTACCAATTATGGTTTTCCAACTGCCTTTACCACAAGCCATAAACTTGCGGGCTAGCCAACTCTTCACTAATTAAAGATATGGTGAGCTGAACACCATACAATTTTGGGCAAATTGCAAGCCGTAAACGGATTTGAGATATCTTTACCAAGAGCCGTTTGCTCATGGATTGGCCAATCCTTTTGTTTATTAGACATGGCGGACTGATAACCGTAAGCTGAGTAAGTGCAAAACACTTACTCCAAAAAAAAAATTGGCCAAAAATGGGGGAATTGGGTGGTATAATTACATGATAAAATTCGTGAGAATTCCCCCCCACACTAGAAATGAATATTGCCCTCAATATTCAAAGTACCGGCGGTTATGCCGAAACTTAGAACGTAAAAGGGAAATATTACGGCCATTATTTTATTTTTGATATATATACATTTTTTTTTTGATTGAAAACTTATATACAACAGCGGGGGCAACTCCCCCACACTAGGGTGGTAGAAAGTAGAAAGAAGTCAGAAATATGGGTGAAAACCCATATGGTGTGCTACTGTTTTTGATTCCTGAGTCGCTAGCTTGACTTGATCCCCGCATTCATTGGTTCATGGGGAAAGTTTGTAGATCCGGGACAACCACAGGTGGAATGTCCTCTCCAAAATAGTGTTTCAATCGATGACCATTCACTTTAAAATTTGGACCATCGGGTTGAGATAACTCAATAGTTCCATAAGGAAATACTTTAGTGATGGTAAATGGTCCAGACCAGCGGGATTTTAGTTTTCCTGAGAAAATCTTCAATCTTGAATTGAAAAGAAGGACTCGATCACCGACGTTGAAAACGCGGTTCTTAATTTTGGAGTCATGAATCTTCTTTGTCTTTTCTTTGTAGATCAAAGAGTTCTCGTATGCTTGATCACGGAGTTCATTTAGTTCATTCATTTGAACTTTTCTGTGATCACCAGCTGTCTGAATATCGAAATTTGCATGTTTCAAGGCCCAGTATGCTTTGTGCTCAAGCTCAATCGGTAGATGACATGCCTTTCCGTACACTAGCTTGTATGGAGTACACCCGATGGGTGTTTTATAAGCTGTACGGAAGGCCCAGAGTGCGTCATCCAGTTTATCCGACCAGGATGCACGGTTTTCGCCTACTGTCCTTTCCAGAATTCTTTTTATACCACGGTTGGAAACTTCCACTTGCCCACTTGTTTGGGGGTGGTATGCAGTAGAGAGACGGTGGGTTACACCATACTTTTGCATGACTCGATCAAATTGGTCATTGCAGAAATGCGTACCACGATCACTGATTATAGCTCGTGGAGTTCCAAACCTAGCAAAAAGAGATTTTAAGAATTTCAAAACAACTCGGGCATCGTTGGTAGGTAAAGCTTTCGCTTCAACCCATTTTGACAAATAGTCAACAGCCACAAGTATGTATTTGTTTCCTCGAGATGATGGAAATGGCCCCATAAAGTCAATGCCCCAGATGTCAAAAATCTCACATACTTGAATGGCGTTTTGCGGCATTTCATTTCTTTGAGAGATATTTCCGTGACGTTGACAAGCGTCACATGTTTTGACAAAATCGTAGGCATCCTTGTAAATCGTAGGCCAATAAAACCCGGAGTCAAACACCTTTTTGGCAGTGTAATTTGGACTATGATGGCCCCCGGTGGGTCCAGCATGGCAAGCTTTGAGAATGTCCATAGCTTCCTGTCCATAAACACACCGTCGGATGACTTGATCTGCACAGATTTTGAATAAGTAGGGGTCGTCCCAGAAGTAATGTTTAACATCCTTGAAGAATTTGTTCTTCTGTTGGGTCGACATTCCTTTCACTATGAAGTTACCCGCATGGTACTTTGCGAAGTCAGCAAACCATGGGGTAGTAGAATTTCCACGAAAAGAAACCGCATTGAGTTCTCGAGAGGAAATGTTTCATTTATTTCCTTTTTCTCGAAAACATCTTGGTGAGGGTTTTCTAGACGGGACAGATGATCAGCAGCCAGGTTCTCAGCTCCTTTTTTATCACGTATAATGATATCAAATTCTTGCAGGAGGAGAACCCAACGGAGCAATCTCGGCTTTGCATCTTGTTTTGCAAAGAGATATTTGAGAGACGAGTGATCTGTATACACCACGCATTTGGTCAAGATTAGGTATGGCCGAAACTTCTCAAACGCATACACCACGGCTAGTAGCTCTTTTTCTGTGGTGGTGTAATGGGTTTGAGCTTTAGTCATAGTCTTACTCGCGTAGTGGATATGCTGAAAATGCTTGGTTCTACGTGCCCTAGGACTGCACCGATAGCAAAATCACTTGCATCGCACATGAGTTCAAAGGGTAAATCCCAGTCGGGGGCAACGAGAATGGGTGCTTCCGTAAGCTTTTTCTTTAATGTTTCAAAAGCTTCAATGCACTCAGGTGAGAAGATAAAAGGAGCATCTTTTTCAAGAAGATGGGTCATAGGCCGGGCAATTTTAGAAAAATCTTGTATGAATCTGCGATAAAAACCAGCATGACCTAAAAAACTCCTAATACCTTTGACGGTAGTAGGATGAGGCAATTTAGCAATAACATCGACTTTTGCTCTATCAACCTCAATCCCATTTTTGGAAATCTTATGGCCAAGGACAATTCCTTCTTTGACCATAAAGTGGCTCTTCTCCCAATTTAGGCAAAGATTGGTGTCTTCACACCGTTTTAGCATTTTTTTCTAAATGGGAGAGACATGTTTGAAATGAGTCCCCAATGACCGAGAAGTCATCTATAAACACCTCCATTGTTTCCCCGATCATGTCGTGGAAAATTGCCATCATACATCGTTGGAACATGCCAGGAGCATTACATAGGCCAAAAGGCATACGTCTGTAGGCAAAAGTTCCGTATGGGCAGGTGAATGTGGTCTTTTCTTGATCCTGTGGATCAATGGGGATCTGAAAATACCCCGAGAAACCATCTAGGAAACAATAGTATTCGTTCCCTGCTAATCTCTCAAGCATTTGGTCCATGAAGGGTAGGGGAAAATGGTCTTTTCGGGTGGCGTCATTCAACTTACGATAGTCAATGCAAACACGTCATCCCGTAACCAATCGAGTTGGAATTAACTCATTTTCTTCATTTGTGGCAACAGTAATGCCACCCTTTTTAGGAACACAGTGAATTGGGCTAACCCAAGGACTATCAGAGATCGGGTAAATTAAACCGGCATCAAGAAGTTTGAGAACCTCCTGTTTAATAACCTCATGAATCTTAGGATTCACCCTTCTCTGATGTTGGACTGTTGGCTTGAAATCATCCTCCATCAAGATTTTGTGAGTACAAAACTCAGGGTTGATACCCTTAATGTCGGAGAGTTTCCAAGCAATTGCTTGCTTGTGTGACATCAAGACCTTTATGAGAGCAGCTTTTTCATCTTTATTCAAATCTCGAGCAATAATGACGGGTAATTTATCATCATCCTCAAGAAATGCATACTCGAGATGAGGTGGTAAGTCCTTAAGTTCGACTTCGGGAGGATCATTAGATTTTTCAATGGTTTTGATTTCCTCTTTATGAAGTTCTTGAGGAGGGATTGATGAAGGATCGTCATTGAGCATCTTCTCGATGAGAAGAATATCTCCCTCGATGTCAATTGGAGCGTGATCAATTTCCCATGAAACCGAATCACTAGACAAGTATGCTTCAATCTCTTCCAAGATGAAGTCACTTTCCTCAAACGGAGTGAGAGAAGGAGTAGAATTGGCAATGATGGGTTGAGATGAATGAGTGAGATTATCACTCGAAGAATTATGAACATAACCGAGTACTTCTTGAGAGTATTCTACAGAAGCAACATCAATGATATCTATTCGGTTAACTGACTCAGAATCATAGTTTGCGGAGTACCTCGAAGTTTGATCAAGGTTAAAGGTGACATCTTCATTACCTACACGTAACGTGATTTCTTGCTCAAATACATCAATGAGAGCACGTCCCGTTCTCAGGAATCCTCGTCCAACAATGAGGGGAACCCGATGATCGGCATCGAAGTCAACAACCACAAAGTCAGCTGGGAAATGGAACTTTCCTACTTTCACATATACGTCCTCGGCAATGCCAAGTGGACGGGATATTGTACGATCTGCAAGCTCGAGAGTCATGCATGTAGGAGTAAGGTCCGGAAGAGAAAGTTTCTTCCATACTGAATAAGGCATCAGATTGATGCTTGCACCAAGATCGGCGAGGGAAAAGCATTCAATCATTCCTAAAAAAACACAAGGTAGAAGAAATTTTCTAGGATCCCCAAGCTTCTCGGGAAGCTTCTTTAACAGAACTGCTGAGCAGTTCTCGTTCAGAGGAGTTTTAGCCATTTCAAACAGTTTTTCCTTGTTGCTTAACATGTGTTTGAGAGTTGATGCAAACTTGGGCATCAGCATGATAGCATCCGCAAAGCTTATGTCAAAATGTAGTTCTTGGGAAATTTGAAAAAATTTATCCATTTGATGACTGGCTTTTTCGCGGAGCTTTTGCTCATTCAAACATGATGGGTTAGGAGTAGAAGATTTGGATTTGGGGTTTTCAACGGGAGCTACTAGAGGTTCAAAAACAACTCCTGGATTGGATTTGGGTTTCGGGACAACTTGAGGTTGGACATCGTTGGTACCTCCGTTATTAGTAGGAAGTTCCTTGTCCTTTGTCGCCTCAGGTTCTCTTTCCACTACCTTCGGGAGAGAAGAAGAAGAGGTAGTAGGAATAGCGGGTCCATCGTATGATACACCACTTCTGGTTGTGATCGCCTTTGCGTCGCCCCTAGGGTTAGCGATCGTGTTGCTCGGAAGTTTTCCTGAGCCCGAGGGTTGATCATTTAAAGACTTCTTTAGATCAGCGATCTGACTGACCAACAACCTGTTCATTTCATCTTGGGATTTCATGAATTGCTTCAATAACTCATCAGATGATGGTCCAGTTGGAACAATGGCTTGAGTTTGATTAGGAAAATTCTGGCCTCTATTGTTCGGATTAGGGCCTTGATTTTGAAATTTTCCTTGGTTAGGATTCATATTCCCATGAAATTGATTCCCTCGATTGAAATTTTTTTGATTAAAATTTCCTTGATGTGGGAAACCTTGATTTGGTCCGGGATAGAAATTACCTTGGTTTTGATAACCTTGGTTCATTCTAGGTTGGTTCTGATTCCGGTTTTGTATGTTAGGATTCTGGTTAAAACCGGGTGGTCCCTGATAAGTATTAGCACGGTAGTTTGGTTCATTTTGAGGACGGTATTGATTACCTCCCTGATGTGTAGTACCGGCTATAGCATTGGCTTCAAATGGACTACCATCGGTGGCAGTACAGTTGTGGTATGCATGAGGGCCACCACAAGTAACACAGACCTCGACTTTCTTCACTTCACCATGTGATGGTGTCTGTGTGAAAGTGACTTTCTTTTGGTTTGCAAGAACCAAAGCCTGAACAGCATCCGTGAGTTTGTCAATCTTAGCATTGGTGCTAGATGTACTCACGTGAGATGAAGTAGAAGGTCCTGCATTAGACTGAGACTGATATGTCTTTGTTTGGAAAGGGCGGACCTGGGACTTGTTTTCTATGATTTGCAAGGCTTCTTTTGTGGTCTTGCTCAGGAAATTACCTCCCGCGGAGGCATTTAAAGAGTCTTGGTTAGTTTTGTCACAATTCTCAATTTCCGGTCATGTCTTAAACTCCATATTCATCATTTCATATCAATTTATGCATGGTTTTGCATTTTTCATTAAACGCATAATTTCATATTAAATAAACGTTATCGCGTAATAAATTATTTTGAACATTTGATCCGTTACTTCCAAAAATTTATCACAATATATTTTTATACTCATATTAAGTTTGTAAAAATATTATTATTAGTTTACCCGGTGTTTTAAATTTAATTCGTATATAAATTGTTAAGTTTATATAATTACGACGGTTTTCTTAAATTCAACCCGATAAAGATTATATCACTCAATTTTTGTAAGAAACGTATTTTTATAATTTTTATGACCTCAATATATTTTATCTTGACCCGTGAAAATTTATCTTTATCTAACGCTACCCAAAATGCTTAAATAAATATACAAGTTACTAATAATTCTTAACAAACTACACTTCTAATTATACATACAAGTAATTAAATATATCAAAACTTATTTAATTGTTCTTCTTTCATATATGTCGACACTCTCTATATGACTCACTTTAAAATTTGCCTAAATATCTTACATAATATCATATTATACTCAACTTGTACACATAGTTACTCATTTCTTGTTAGTGTAAATCAAAATATCCTCCCTCTTCCTCTCTTCACACAACCGGCAACACCATAGACCAAGAAGGAAACCATATTTATTTTCAAGACAAAGTTTTATTACACACTAGTATCACTTGTTGTATAGGTTTTGAAATAAAAACCTTGGGTGATTAGGAAAAACCTTTGTTCTCATAAACCTCATCAAGTATTCTTGTAAGCATCTCATGTCCATTTTTCATCTTACATATTTATTTCATAATCATTTCATCATATTTGAGCAAAAACATGCAAGTCATATGATGTTGTACCACTTTTTCATTGATTTTTAAGGGTTATATATATCTAAGTCATCCTATAATTATTCCTTGTTATAGATTATTTTTGGTGATGTCTAGGAACCCATGACACCCTAAGAAGGTGTATGGTAGGATTAGAATAGCTCCGGAGTTGTTTTGAATGGGTTAGAATAGGTTTGGCGCGAGAAAAACTCATTTCGACACGTTTTAAATAGGGTCTGTCCGTATTTTTAATTCTGGGAAAATCCAACAGTAGGTAAATATTTTTGGGCTAGATATTTAGAAAATAAACTTTAAAACGAAAACGTGGCCGCTTGAACGGATTAAAACGGAGCTATAACGAAGAAGATATGAATTTTTCAAGTTTGACGATGAAAACTATTAATTTCAGAAATTTCAGCATGAAAATGTCACTCTTTACGAGTCAAAAATGAGTCTTAAGCTTTATAAATTGTGTCGACTTATCAAAAATATATTAGTATACTTTGACACGAATCTAAGGATGTAGAAAACGAAGAAAACGGACTTGTAACGATTAAATTACACGCGATAAACCAAGTTGCCGTAACTTTATTCTATTAGCAAAATTAATATATTCTTTATTAAAAACATACTACGGCAACTAAAGGACCATGTTGGCGGACGTTTTTAACAATGATGTAGAACTTTTTATAACGTGATGTCTTCTAGTAAAAGTAAGTTCGCCTAGCATATTTTCCAAAATATTCAACCGTTCGTCAAACGGAGTTGTAACGAATAAAATATAGTCACTCAAACTTGGCCGAAAACCATCTTTAAACTATACTTTGGACTAAAGTACCATACTTAACCAATATTTTTCTTTGTGATCGAGACCTCTAGGATGGAAACTTAAATACTAAAACTTTGAGATAATAACACAAGCTTTCCAAAACTGTTGAGTTCGTTTCCTAACACTCGGTGTGCACCATTTTGGGACTATTATAGGAGATTGTTACAACGTAACTACTTGTAGAGTATTTTAACATGACGAGATGTCACAAACATATATTTTGACGATAAACATTATTTCCAAAACGTACAAGTGGTATGGATATCATATGGATTTGCATGCACGACATTGTATCACGCATTCACGACAACATATCATAACTCAAGTCATGACATTCATTTTAGGTCGCGGATAGTTTCCGAGCCTCATTTTAGTGCACTTCATTTTGTTAGCATATCAATCATACCAGGTGAGTTCCATAGCCCCACTTTCAATTGTTTTTATACTACTTTTGGGGGAGATACATGCTCAACTACTTGCTTTTACAAATACAAATACTCAAAACATTTACACTTTTATGCTACGCTATACTTTTTATACTTGATTGCATTATACTTGATTGTGTTATACTAAACTTGAAAGTCTCCTTGGATAACACACGCATTGGGTTTCGGAGATGAAGTAGAACCAATGCTATTACTTTCCTTGTGAGTTCATACCCCGCTTTTACTCATTTAAATTCCTATAAACTATTTGGGGCGAGATATATGCTTATTTATCCAAACATTTAAACTCTTTTGCCAAACAACATTACTTATACTTTAGACTTGGTGCGTGTAGTGACTAGACTTAAACAAACATCCCATCATTTATATGTTGGAAGGCCAATTATTTGGATACAGCCCAACGTGAGTCGTTGGAGGAACATCCCAGCATTTATATGTTGGAAGGCCATTTTTATGGATACAGCCCAACGTGAGCGTTGGAGGAACATCCCAACACGAGTTGTTGGAAGACCCTTGTGGTGACATTTATACTTTTAACTACCTTAATGCGCATATTCATGATTGTCATTCTATTTTTAGCAGTGGGTTGTAAACACACAGGTTGCAAGTTTTGTATGGGCGGAACTTGGAACTGAGTGGATTTACGATGCCTTTGCTTTGTGAACTATTCTATATGACCAAAAACTTTGCCTTTGTTGAATGAACGTTCTTTAAAAGCTTTACTTGTTAACCAAACTCTATGAACTCACCAACCTTTATCTCAGGTCATAAGGCGATAGCATTTCATGGAGCTTTTGGGTCACATGGCATACATTGGAGTCTTGTGTTTTTAACAATTACCATTCGATATGTTTTGTAAACCTTTATGTATTATCAAACTTTGGAATCTCATGTGTTGTAAACTTTAACTTATTTTAATCGAATGGTAAACTCTTTAAAACGTCTCATTATAGAGGTCGTTTTCTTTATCCATACTTTGTGCTATGACGTCATACCCCAATGACACTATCGTTCCGCTGCGATATTTTGGGGGTGTGACAAGTTTGGTTCAGACCATTGTAGAAAGTATCCATTTGCATTAACTCGGTAAAACCATGATGCGGACACTTTCGGAGCAACTCTTTGTAACGATCCCATGCCTCACCGAATGATTCATCAAATCTTTGAGTGAATTTCATTATCTCATTCTTAAGACTTGTAGTTCGGGATGGAGGATAGAATTCGTTAACAAACTTAGTGACTAAATCCTCCCATGTCTCAATGGAACGAGGGGGTTGTTTCTCAAGCCAATTCCGGGCTTGTCCCTCTAGAGAGAATGGGAACAGAAGAAGCTTAATTGCTTCATGTGGGACATTCTTGTATTTGATGGTTGATGCAATCTTGTTGAACCATCGAATGTGTGCATGAGGGTCGTCCCGCTCAAAACCATAAAATTGGCTTTGGGTCACCAGATTAAGCAACCCGGTTTTGAGCTCGAAGGTATCAGCCACGATGGCTGGGACAACAATGGCATCTCCGTAACCCTCGATGGGTGCTTGGAGAAGCTCATTCATTGGCTTATCTTCTGCCATTACGACAGGGGGTGGTGGTGCTAGACGTTCCTCAGTCACGGCTGAAGGAGCAGAACGTCCTCTACGTCTACGCGGAATACTTACAAGTTCAGAAAGTGGACTTGTGGAGCTGGAAGAACGAGTGCGCATGCACTAAGTATAAAAATCAGTTTTCAAAAACAAATGCAAGGCAAAACGACAAGTGAACTTAAACCAATAATCACAAATGAAATGGCTTCTTTAAAAAAGGTACACCAAATCACAAGGACACAAAGGCAAGTTTTGATCTTTAAGACTGGGAACTTATTAATGTTCACACCCCCAGTTGGTAGGTGTTCTGCCTTGGTTTGCGGTGGTTGATTTTTATGTATTTATTAAGTACCACTAAAAAGACGTATGTATGGATTTGTGCTAAGGGTTTAAATACTTTTGGACAATATTTTTGGTATCGTCTCGTTTAACCAAATCGTACCTCTTTAAGAATCACCTTAAAGAAAATACAAGATAGAAAACGTTACGATTGTTTTGTTGTTTTATATTTTTTTGGTGTTGTTAACACTTTAGGAAAAGTGTTTAATGAACTTTTTGATTTTGATAACTTTACAAAAAAACTGTTTACAAAAGGTGGTATATGTGCAAGTATGGGTCTGAAAATGTTTAAAACACGCTAAAGCCTCCCCGGCAGCGGCGCCAAAATTTTGATCGCTTCCAAAACAGTCAAGAAATATTGACCAAAGGTTTTAGTCAACAAAAGTCAACTATTATGGACTCAATACAATTTCCCTTGGAATTTAGTGGATTCCCGGGTCGTTTAGTCCCACGGAGGTTGAATGGTGCTTGAAAACGTTCAGACGTAGAATGATCACTAAGGATAATGATCTGTAAGGATTTTGGTTGATAATTACACTACTGATTGTTTGGAATTGTATTTGGATACAGAACTATAAAGCACAACAATCAGATTAAACAAACGTGTATAAAAATGTAAATTTAAAAACTATAGGGACTTAAAATGACAAGTTTTAAACTAAAAGGGTGCAAAATGAAAATTTAAAACTTTTTAAACTTAAAGAAAATTAAAATCTAAAAAGAAAATATTTTATTAATATTATATTAATTTAATATTAATTAATTAATTAAAACTATTTTAAACTTATTTAAAATTTAGCTTAATTAATCTAAAAAGATTTATAATACAAAATTAACTAAGAAAATTACAAATTTATTTTCTAAAAATCTAGAACAACTTAAAAGATTTATAAAAATTAAAAACAAATATATTTGTCTTTTAGCAAAGGTTTTATAAATTAAAAACTTAATTAATAATTAAAATCTAATTAAACTGATTAAAGGATTAAAATTAAAAAATAAAAAGGGAAAATTATAAGATTAATTTTTATAGGTTCTAATTAAGTTAACAAAGCTAGGAAAAATATAAAAACATGGTTTTACTTAATAAAAATTATTTTTACTATTTAATACTTTAATATTAATTAATTATTAATTAAACTATTATTAATTATTAAAAATACTAGATGACAAAGGAAAAATCTGAGAAAATTTCTAAAAATACTTTAATATGACAGAAACTTAAGAAAAATATAAAAACAGATAAGTGCTTAATAATAAGCTGAAAAGAAAATTAAAAAGCTAAATTATATTAAATAAATGCTATCACTATTTTTAAAATTGATGTTTTTGTGTTTTTTTATTTACAAAACTATTTAACTACTGAAAATAAGCAACTTTAATGAAGACAAAAATTTTGGAACTTGAAAATAAGCAGTTTGAACACAAAAATCCTTATCAGTTGACTTTTGTTGACCACAGCTAGAAACAAGCTTGAAATGGCTTATGTGGGGTCCACAGTAATGGATTAAGGTGTAAACAAGTTACTTGGACAGGTTTAAGCAAGAAACAACCAAAATAGCTTACTAAATAAGCTGATGGATCAAAATAAGCACTTGGCTTCTTTATGTTCTAAGACAGTTATGGGACAGAGTTTAAAGGACAAAACAAGTGGGGTCCACAGAGCTTAAGCTCTCAAACTTGGCTGAAATAAATAGCCAGCTGGGTTGTGAGCTCAAAGGAACCAAGAACAACCCCTAGGGTCCACTGATGAGCTTTTGAAGAGCTTATGAAAAAGGCACCATTTCACTGATTACTTAGTGTAAGCTGAGTTAGTGAATGCTGAGAAATGGACAAAACTAAAAGCTGATTGCAGCCCTATCAAATAAGCTAGAAAATGGAAAATAAGCACTGGACTAAAGAGACAGCTAGGTGGGCTTATCAAAAAGCTAAGGGTCAAGCCCTGGGTCCTACTAATAAGCTCTGTGTGAGCTTGTGAAATCAAGCAGATAACACCAATTTCCCTGGCACAGGGGAGGTTTTTGAAAAAGTGCTTAAAAGAAGCCAAGAAATAAGCAGTTTAACTAGCAAACTAAAAATTATAAAAATTATTATGATAAAGATGAGCAGCTAAATACTAATATCCCAAAAGCATAAAACATGAAACTCAAAATTAAATCCTATAGAAAATTATCTAGTTTATTAAAAAACTGACTAAGCTAAAAATTTGACTTTTGGAGTTACACTAATAAGTTGACTTATATGAACTTTGGATCAATCCTACTCACTGATTATGTTGTATTAAGCTAAGTTAAGATGAAATTAAGCTAGATTAACAAGTTATGAACAACTGAGATTAAATTGGCACTATAAATCCTAACAGTTAATAACTAAAGTGAGATTAAAGAGGATTTTGACTTTTTAACAAGTAGGCACTAGATTTTATGGTTGCACTGAGCTGTTTTGAACTAATAGGACATATAACAACAATAAGCAACAACACAAACAGCCTCTAACACTGGTAACACAGTGAAACCAAACAACCCTTTAACCAACTGATTTTGTGATTTTCAAATGATTTCACAGGTTAAGACCATGCAACTGATTCAAGACCTTATATTATCATATATTGAGACTAAAGAAGCATTAAACAACAACAATAACATCATAGAACTAAGAAATGACAATTATGCTATAATGACTGTTAAACTAAGGTTTTTAGTAACTACAAATTAAAGAGAACAAGCAAACTGTTTTAATGTATAATTTTACTTAACTACAACTTAGAAACATAAAAACACAGAGATTTAAGCTAATAAATGACTTAAACAGTAAAATGCTAAAATAGAACAAAAAGCTTACAAAATGGAATCCAAGTAAAAACTGAGAACCAAGGATCAAGACCACTTCCTATAGCTTCCCAAGAAGCATCTAACCCAAGGGCAATCCAGAATCAACCCTGCTCCAGCTTTCTTTCTTCATCATTTTTGATTTTTTATTTATAACTAATTTTTTTGTATTTTTGGTAATTTTTTCTTTTTGATACTAAACAAAGTTTTAAGGTTTCTAATAGCTTTATTAAGCTATCTAGGAGCTTAGATGAGCTTATTCAGTCCATAATAACAACTAATAACAACATTAAGCTAATATGAGAATTTAAGCTTGAAAATTTGCATAAACTGAAAATGAAGCTGAAACTTGAAATTGCTTATTGAAAAAGGTTTACAATACACTGAGATTACTGAAAAAAGTACTTGAAAGCTTAAACATACACTGGAAATTTAAAATTACACTATTCGACATACATTAACTAAAAATACACTAGATATCTCTTCACATTGCTTCTTTTCTTCTTTATAAAGATCTTTTTGAGCTTTGTTGACATCTCTGAGACTTTCCCACTTCATTTCAACCATTGGATCCTTTGAATTCATCATAACTGTCCATTTGGCATTTTGGCGCCAAAATTTCTTTGAGCAGGTTTTAACAATTAATGAACTTTGGGTGTTTGTGGAGGTGTAGGGGAGTGGGTAGACAGCTGGAAAGGTGGTGGTGAGGTGGTAGGAGCAAGTGGTGGAAACCATGGTGGTTTTGAGTAGGTGTCTGGTTTTGGCGCGTTTGTGAGAGAGATGCACAGTAACTGTGGGTTTGACTTTTTGACCCCGTTTTAATAATAAGGCTGGGGGTTCAAAATGGGGGGTCACAGGATATTGACAGAGGGTTCTTTTGGGTTTGGCTGGGTTAATAATACAAAAGGGTCCATTTGGTTTGTAGTTTATCACAAGGACCATTTTTGTAATATTCTGAAAGTATAGGGGCCTGATTTGACAAGTTTCCAAAGTTAACACAAGGACCGATTATGCCATTTATGAATAGTACAAGGATTACTTTTGATTATTTTCACTTTTTAAATTTACCAAGGACTATTTTTGACAATTTTTAAACTTAAGGGACTAAAGTTATCATTTTGTAATTTTTAAACTTTGAAGGGTTTGTTTTGACAACTTTTGAATCCCATGGACCATAAATGATATTTTGCTTTATTTTGATTTACCAGGGACTAGTTTTGACAACTTTTGAAACTTGAGGGACTAAAACTGCCAATTATGCAAACTTGATATGTTTTTCACCTGCTTTTGGTATTTTTGCATTTGGAACACATAAAACACTTATTTGTGATATTTTTATCATTTTGATGCTTTGACAGGTGTTTTTGGATGTTTTTGGCAGTCTAAAAGGTACAAAAATGATGAGTATTTGCATACTCATCAATGACATCAAAGCATAACTGTTCAAAGAAAACTATCTCTCTACACTGGGGAGATTGTTCGAATCAAGGCATTCCTTCTCACAAGAAAGAAGAATGTCAGAAGACGTCAAAGCTACTATTACATCAACGCCTTCACCGTTTTTCATCACCAACACTTGAGGGGGAGATTGTTGGAATCACTCCTAAACCTTAATTCAAGTGTTTGTTACTCATATGTAATAGGTAGCTTATTATGGCCTTTATGTTTGTTTAAGGTCAAGCTTATGTAGAAGGCCCATAAGCTTAGGCCCATGTCCAATAAGGAAAAGGGAAGGAGTGAGAGTGTTGCCCTAGCTCCTTGCCTATAAATACTCTTGTATAACCCTCACTTGAGGGTTGGTTGTTCAAGTTATTCTCTTCATTACACTCTACACATAACCGTCTCTATTATATCGTGTGTGTGTGTGTGAATCTTGTTCAATCGCCTCTCTATCTCTTTCTATTAAGCTTGTGTTGTAAAACTAGTGACCTAACACTGTTTGTCCCTCAGCAGTACTTTCCCTCTTAACCCATTCTGTTTTAACACTTGGTTCCTGTGATCTAGATCCCCTATGTGAATTGTAATACCTTCTAGGTTGATAGTAATGATATCTCATAGGATTTCTGTTCCAAGTGATATTCGCAGTACCTTGGTTTGACTGAGCAGTACTTTGAGAAGGTACTGCTTGTGAAGGTACTGGTGGTTTAGAAAAAGGTCTTCTCTGGTGGGGGTACCTATGGTCTGGTGAGAAGTTGTTGTGATTAACCCTATTTGAATTATTCCATACTGGTTTGTTCTCTCTAGGTTTCTGGTTAGCAGACCTGTTCTTTGGAAATTTCCTAAGGTATTCTGAGTGATGTTCACAATCCTTGATTAAATGAGTTGGACTAAAACACACAAAACACAGTTTTTCACCCATACTCCCAAAGTGACTTCTTCTATGTCTATGACCAAAACTATTGTGCTTCCTAGGTGAATGATTAAATCTGTTTTGACCAAAGTTATCCCAAAAAGGTTTAGCAGTACTGTTTTGAAAAGGTTTTCCTGAAGGTACTGCTTGTGGAGCAGTACTTTGAGTAGAAGGTACTGCTTGACTTTGAAAATTTGTTTCAACAGTTTCTTTTGGGGTGTCAGACCTAGATTGACCAATAAGCTTCTTCCTAAACTCTAGACTGTCTACACCAAAACGTGAAACATCAGGTCTTATGGGTTGATGACTACCAACTGGATGTGGAACAACATGATAACCTTTGTCTTTCTTATACTCAGGAGGTGAATCACTATCTGAACCCTCATTACTAGATGTGTCTACATAATTAATGAGTTCATCATCACTAGTGGTTATATCTTCTAAGTCATCCTGATCACTAGATGTGTTTTCTTCTATGTTATCAAAGTCCATACCAAAACCTAAGCCAGTTCTAATGTATGCTCTTCTCTGTTTTTGAACATAAGTAACATGTGACAGACCAGATTCTTTCCAGGCATCAAAATTTGCTAACAGATCATCTCGCTCCTTAGTTAGTTTCTCAATTTCAGCAATTTTACAGTTTAATTTCCATTCACTTAGTTTTAACTGGTAATCCTGTTGTTCATATTTTTCAGCCCAAGCCATTTCATTATATTCATGTGTTATAATTTTGGCTTCCATAGATTCTAAAGTTATTTGATAACCAGCTACCTCAGACCTAGCCTTAATACAATTATCTCTTTCAATCACATAACTATTTAGCAGTTTTTGATAAAAATCATGACAATTTGAGCATACCTCAGAGATAGGGGATGAACTTGTTGAAGTAGCTACCATTGCAAGTAGGACAGGTTCATCTTCACACTCCAAGCTCCAATCAAATCCTCCATACCCATCTCCAGACTCCAAAGTAGCATGATCAACTTCCTCATCAAAAACAGTGCTCCAGTCCAATTCTTCTACCGAATCTTCAACTGCTTCTTCCACTTCTACCATACAATAAGTCACTGGTTCATCATCAAACTCTTCACTCCAGTCAACTTCTGAAAAATTCTCTTGAGCAACCAAAGCCTTTGTTTCAGTAATAGGAATTTCTTTTAGCTCCAGCTTGGGTTTCTCAGTCATCCTGTTTGCTTGATACTTAGCAAACCTGCACTCCCTTGCAAAGTGTCCAGTCTTTTGACAATTGAAGCATTCAATTTTGGATTTGTCAAAAGTGATTCCCTGTTTTGGTTTGAAGTCAATGCTCTTTCCTGTTTTCTTCATGTACTTCTTGATCCTTGCAGTGATCAAAGCAACTTGCCACCTGATATCAATCTCTTCTATAGCATCCTCGTCAATCTGGGAGAGATCTTCTTCATAAACTACAGGTAAACTAGCTTGATGTGCAAAGAAGGAGCACACAACTTCATCTGAGTGCATATTAGTAGATGGTGGGGTTTGCTGAGCATAGGTGGGAGCAGTATACGAGACAGTACTTTGAGTCACAGTACTTTGAGTTGGAGAAGCAGTACTTTTGGTGGAAGTACTGCCCCTCTTTTCAGATGATAGAAAAGCAATACTGTGAGACTTAGAACTTGTTTGACCATTCATCTCATGCTCATATACCTTCAGATGGTTGTAGAGATCATCAAAGTCCATGACATCCAAACCAGGTTGTCCTCTGATCATTGTAGCAATTACATGCCATGTAGATGGAAAACTCCTTAGAAACTTCAGATTAGCATCTTCAACTGAAACTTCTGCCTGGTATAACTCCAACATATTGAGGAGATTTTGAAACCTATCATATGCAGCATCAAGACTCTCTCTTTCACCTACAGTGAAAGTTTCAAACTGTTGCTTCAGCAGATTTCTGTGCATCTTCTTAGAAGCTTCATTCCCTCCAAATCTGGTCTTGAGAGCAGCCCAGAGCTGCTTAGCATCTTTAGCATCATGGAACTTGAGAAGATGACCATCTGGATTGGCAGACAAGAGAATATTGAGTGCCTTCTCTTGATTCCTTAAGGTTGCTGCAGGTAAGATTGCCTTAGGTGCTTTAGGTTGTCCAGGAATCTCTACAGGTTCTGGAACTACTTCATTACCATTGACAATTACATTCCATAGAGCATGGTCTGTAATGGCAATGTACTGCCTCATCTTCATACACCATAGATCGTATTCGCCTTTCTTGATGACAAGAATCCTCATTGAGGTGATGGAAGGTGGTGGAATAGAATTAGTCGACATCTTTAGGTTCTGTTGTAGTAGGTTTTAGGGTTTCTTCTTAGTCAGAGTTTCCACACAAGCTCTGATACCACTTGTTGGATCGATGTACTCTAACTAAAGTAACTTAAATAGCTTGTTAAGGTTTAATAACCTCGGATAAATCCTAAGTTATTAACAAAGAAACACTGAGCAAACTCTATCAAGTATGCGGAATTTACTTAACAAAGCTAAGAAGAATAACTTTAACTTTGAACGATTTTATTAATAACTCTAACTCTGCTTATTATGCAGATCTTTAACAACTCAAATAATATCGAACTTCTCTCTAAAACTCTAATAAAATCACGTACATCTTATGCCAATCTAGAGATCCTTTTATAGGCTCAAGGATATCCTAGTCGGTTTACAAATTGTATCCTTGTACGTCAAGTAATCTAATATAGAATATTCTAGAATTACAAGACTTTCTATAAACGAATAAAACAGTTCTTTGATCTTGCAGTACTTTGACTTCGTATGCAGTACTTTGACTTTATCATTTAGCAGTACTTTGACTCTTTGACTTTTTCCAGTTCTTTATCACTCTGCAGTACTTTATTAATCTTCAGCACTTTAACTGTTCAGCACTTTCATATCCCAACAGATTAAAAAACACCAACTATGAGCAACTGTATGCCTTCCTGCTTCAGAATGAGAGACATGCTATGTTTGAACGAATGATTCTTGAACAGTTCAAATCTAAACAGGGAGAAACAAGTTCGTCAAATGATTCAACAGCCTTCTAAACCAATGTTGGAATTACCACCAAAGCTTCTCAAGTCATACCAACAGGAAATGGTAACTACAAACTCATTCCAGATCCATCATACAAGCCTCCTGATTCAAACACATTCATGGAAAACCTCATCAATCAACTATCTCTCATGGTCAGTCAAAATCTGAATTCCCTCCCATACACCAACAATAACCTCAGAACAACATCCAATCCACAGAATCAAGCTACCGTCAGAGATGGGAAGGTTATGGTGCAACCTGTTCAAGGAAGGCAGTATGAACAAGGAAGAGGTGGAATTGGTGGAGAGTATGTGGCAAATCAGAATCGTGGAAGGAATGCAAATCAAGGACAAGCAAAGCCAATCAAATGCTACAACTGTGGTGGTGAGGGACATATTGCGAGGAACTGCACATCTCCAAAACGTCCACAGAATGCAGAATACTTCAGAGACAAGATGTTGCTTGTGCAAGCTCAGGATAATGGAGCAGCTTTGGATGAAGAGGAGTTGTTGTTTCTTGCAGAAGGGAATGCTAAGACATATGATGCTAATGTGGATGAGCAGCCAATTCAGGAAATAGGTCACAATCATCAAAATGTCTTTCAAGTTGCTGACTGTGATGCATTTGACTCTGATGTCGATGATGAACCTACTGCCCAGACAATCTTCATGGCTAGCATCTCACCTATGGTCTCTCCAAAGGTCTCATCACCACAACAGGCTGGTCCATCCAAAGAATCAATCATCTCAGAGGTATTAAAACTATACGATGAGGTGGATGAGCATAAGATACATAATGAAGTACAAACTCTTGAAACTTATGAATCAGATATTGATAATGAGGGAAATAGTAATATTGTCCCATATGATCAATATGTGACACAAAGTGAAAGTGAGATTATACCAAGTGATGCATCTTCTGCAGTCAATGATGACTATGTTTTTGATGAATATACTGCATGTGCTCCTGATGACTCTGTTATCTCTGAACTGAATGCTTATAAAGAACAAGTTTCTATTTATGAACAACGTGCTAAGTTTGAGCTAACTACCCCGTGAGCAGGAAATGGATGACCAAATGCGTACAATCATTAGAAAAAGTAATTTTAGAGAAGAAGTGTTAAAACAAGAGTTAAACTCCTTACAAGAAAAGCTTTCTAAAACCGTTAAGCAAAAGCAAGAGCTTCAAGATAATGTTAAAGTGCTTAAACAAGAATTTAATGCTAAAGAATCAAAACTCTTGAATGACTTCTCCAATCTAAAAACTTTGAAAAACAAGCTTGAAAATAAGTTGTACGTACAAGGGAATACCATTCAGACTGCTCACATGATCACTAAGCATAGAGTCTTAAGCGATAAGCATAGTATTCCCCTCGTTGAGAAACCCAATCCTAAGTATGGTAAAATAGCTAGAGAGGCTCAGAAGGTAATATATGATGGTAATGAAATCCTTAAGCCTAGGCAGAAACCTAGTTGCGCTAAGTGCACTGAGGAAGATATGCAATTTGAAGAAGTCAATAGGGAGAAAATGGATAAGAAGCTAAAAGATCCTGAGTGTAAAAAGCAAAATATTACGTTCAAACCCCATGATTACACGAAAGAAAATTGGATCTCCCTGAACAGGTTTAAGCCTCAAACCCAATTAACCCCATAACAAATTTTTGGAAGAAAGATATGGATAAGCAAAAGGCAAGTGAACTTGTTGAAACAAACCCTCCCCTTAGTAAAGTGCCTGCAGCTACTGTGTATCCTTCAAATACACCAATGCATTTAGTTCCTAGAACTATTTCCACTAATAGCAAGACCTTAATCAGCATGTATGTTGTTTATCAACTATTTGTTGATTTTGATAAAAAGTGTAAGAAAAGGATCACACCCACTGGGATTACTGAAGGGGAAAGGGGTTTTGAGCAAACTAAAGAATGTTATTTAACTGAGGTCATGCCTTTCTTTAAACAATTAAAAGGTCAATTTGAGAGTCTTCAAAAGGGAATAAACTCAGATATTAAAGAAATGGAAAAGGAATTTGATGCAATGATAGTTGAGGTCAATGATTATGAACAGGAACTCAAATATAATGAAGTTGAAAGGAAGAAATTGCATATCTTAAATGAGAACTTGATTTCGAGTTGTGTTGCTCAAGATGTGTTTTATACTGTGACTAAGAATTCTATTACTGCATCTCAATTTCATGAATTATCTGTTGCTTTGAAAGTCTCCCATGATCGTGTCATTGAGCTTGAAAACAAAAACTCAGAACTAAATGAGAAAATTGATCAGGATGATCACTATAATTTGGTAAAATATCTTTCTAAGCTAGAAGTTGAACATTTTGATCTGCAACTAAAATATCAACATCTCAAAGAAAATGTCAAAACCTCAAACATGAAAACATCCTCAAATGTTCCAGAGTTTGATGCAGTTTTTCAAATAAACAAACGTGACGAACAGATTCAAGCTCATTTTAACATGATCAGAAAGTTGAAAGCCCAAATTTCACAATTAAAGGGTGAAAAGAACAATGTGACTGGCTCCCAAATGCCTCCTCCTTTAGATTCTCAGTGTTCTCAAACTTTTCATCTTCAAAACTTGGTTAATGTTTTACAAAAAGAAAATGAGAGTTTTCTAGAAGAAAATAAAAAAGTTAAACGACACTTTAAAGAGTTATATGATTCAATGAAAGTCACTCGTGACAAGAATAATGAAAAAATAACGTCTTTAAAAAAGGAAATCAAGAATCTGAGGAGTCAGGAAAAAGGGAAAATGCCACTTGTCTTCAATGAGAATGTTGCATCAAAGTCATCTACAAACTCTAAATATATTGTGACTGTTAAATACATTCCTCCTCATCTTAGGAATAACAAATTTGTATTTCATAATTATCTTGCTCGCCTTAAGGATAGTCTTGAATGTCTCCGTGAGATTGTAGAAGAGGACTTCATAAATAAACCACTTGATTGTGAAATTAGGTTTGCTTGCATTCAGGCCAAACGATCTCAGGAGATGTTAGAATTATTAATAGCAACATGTCCTAAATCCTTAGGTGCGAAAGATAAAGTTGTGATGCCTTGTTCCATGCCTAGTGCTAAGTATACAAACCATTCTATGCTGAGGATTAAGAAATTGAATTTTAATGTGCCTTCAAGTAGTTCAGATCCCTGCACTTCTAGTTTAGGAATGCAAACGGTAGCCCAACCAACTAATGTTCCCATAATTCCCTATACAGGAGTAATCAGTGACATTAAAGCAAGCGGGTCAAAGCCTTCAGGAAATACAGAGCAAGATAGGACCTCGCAAGCTAAGAATGTGCATTGGAAGAGAGTAGAAGACCACCCTAGGAATACTAAGTTTGAGTTGAATAAAACAAATGGTGTTGATTCTAGTATTAGCTATAAATTCGAATTCTACTACTTTTGGCAAAACATGTAATGATGATTGCTTGGTTTCTGTTACTAATCATGAATGTGGTGTGAATGATTTGATTAATGCTGTTAAATGCCCTGTTAAGATTGTTAATGCCATAAAACATGTTAAAAAGGCTAGAAATCAGTGGAGGAAGAAGGTTAGAAAACATTGGAAACCCATAGGAAGGAAATTTAGTAACATAGGTTATCAGTGGATACCTACTGGCCGCAAGTTTAATCTTAATGAGTTATGCCCCAAATTTTCTAAGTCAATGCCCATTTGAAAATGGATGCCTACTGGTAGAACTATTCCTTTAAGAAGTGAAAATACTTTGAATAGGTCAAATACGGACACTAGCACTGTATCTATCCCTGATGATTCCATTGTTTCCACTTCTGATGTGGGTGTTCTAATCACTGTTACTAACCAAATGGAACCCATTCTTGCATGGGGATCCCAATTATCCAGTTATCCATTCTTGTCTGTGTTCAAATACAGATCGTTCAAATCGTTCTGTGGTACCTGGACTCAGGTTGTTCCAAGCATATGACTGGAGATCGCTCGCGGCTCATGAACTTCGTAAGTAAATTCATCGGGACTGTTAGATTCGGGAACGACCATTTTGGTGCAATTATGGGTTATGGAGACTATGTTGTTGGTAAAAGTGTAATCTCCAGTGTATATTATGTTGAAGGTCTTGGTCATAACTTGTTCTCTGTTGGTCAATTCTGTGATTTCGATCTAGAAGTGGCTTTTAGAAAACATACATGTTTCGTTAGAGAACTTGATGGTGTGGAATTGTTAAGAGGAACTCGTGGTTCAAATCTTTACACCATCTCTATCGAAGACATGATGAAGTCTTCTCCAATCTGCTTGTTGTCAAAGGCATCGAAAACAAAATCATGGTTATGGCATCGTCGTCTCAATCACTTGAACTTCGGAACCATTAATAATCTTTCCAGAAAGGATCTTGTAAGAGGCTTACCCAAATTAAAGTATGAAAAAGATCATCTTTGTTCAGCATGCCAATTGGGAAAAAGCAAGAAATATGCCCACAAACCCAAACCCATAAGTTCTGCATACCCTTCATATGGATTTGTGCGGACCAATGAGAGTGCAAACGATTAATGGGAAGAAATATATTTTAGTCGTTGTTGATGACTACTCTCGATTTACTTGGGTAAAGTTTTTGAGGACAAAGGATGAAACTCCTGATGTCATCATCAAACTTATCAAGCAGCTTCAGGTTCGACTTAACAACACAGTTAGAATTGTTCGAACAGACAATGGCACAGAGTTCGTTAACAAAGACTTAAGTCAATTTTATGAAAGTGTTGGAATCAGTCATCAAAGAAGTGTTCCACGAACTCCTCAACAGAAGGGTGTAGTTGAAAGATGAAATCGAAATCTTGTGGAAGCCGTAAGAACAATGCTAATTTATTCAAAGGTTCCAATGTTTCTCTGGGCTGAAGCCATTGCCACTGCTTGCTACACCCAAAATCGTTCCCTCATACACACATCTCATGGAAAAACTCCATACAAACTTGTCCATAAATGAAAACCTGATATCTCCTACCTTCGTGTGTTTGGTGCATTGTGCTATCCAACAAATGACGGTCAAGATTTAGGTAAATTAAGAGCTAAGGCGGACATTGGAGTTTTTGTAGGTTATGCATCAAACAAGAAGGGTTAACGAATCTACAACAAAAGAACTCGAGATATCATGGAAACTATTCACGTCATGTTTGATGAGCTGTCCGGGAAAATGGCTCCAGGACAATCAAGTTCTGGACCCGCAAACATGCAAACATGAAAACATGCAAACATGAAGACCTCCACTTGGTTTAACCAAACATGCAAACATGAAGAATCAATGACTACGGGCTACTGAGCAAGGAACATTAACACGAATCCAAGAACAATCTTAATGTAATATCTATTTGTATTCAATGTATTTTGAGGTCACCTCCCTTAGGGGGAGATTGTTAGGATTTAGTAAATCTAGTTATTAAAGTGTCCGTACCTCAAGTATATGTAATCGTTAGAAAGCTCGTAGTCGTAGTTATTTAATGTTAAGTAGTATTTAGTTAAGTAACACCGTGGAGGACGGACGGGTCTTTACCCACTGTATGCCTGATCCACAGCCCGTAGGTGGCGTTTTATTTAAGACTATTAATACCCTCTACCTCCCAAGGTAGAGGGTTGGAGCTCATAATAATAGTTTCACTTTCTCTCACTAAGTTCCCAAACCTCTAACTCTTTCTCACTCTAAAACCTTATAGTGTACGCCTCTTATTGATCATGGTTTGATGTGTTTGTGAAATCCAATATCATACAGAACATCTCAAAGAAGACAACACGGAGTGAGTGAACCAGCGAATTAAGATTCACTGATTGATGAAAATGATTTGAAAACAATCGTGTATTGCTTAACATAAAGTGTTTTGCAATACAACGAAGGTTTTATTGAAAATCAATTATAAATCATAAATACCCTTTAATTTTGAAACATTAATACACAGTCGATGTGCGATAGAAAATAACTTTTAAGCACAACGACCGATTTTTCAAAGGCATCCGTCAATCCATTTCCTGGACCAGGGTTGATTCAAGAGTGAATCGCCCCATCGTTTCTATCCAGTTGTCACAAGATTGATCTTATGAAAGATCTCACATGTCACCCACCAAAAGCTTGTTTGATGTTGGCTCTAGAAGGATTTCCATCTTCATCGTGAATACTTTTACATATCACTCGGATGTTCTGGTAATACCACAAGGATAATGCGTAGGACTCTTAATATATTCTTACTTTCCACATTGTGTGAAACAGTAAGTCTTCAAGAATAATATGTCCTAATGAGATTTATTGATGATCTCTTGGCTCTAGACTCAATTGTGCACATTTGGTTCCTATGCCGGAGACTAGGGAGAGGGTCTCCTTCTTCAATATCAATAGTCTTTAAGATACAGTCGATAGATTATGTAGGTTCCCCATGAGAATGAAACAAGCCCTTTTTAAGAGGAACTTGAGTGACTTGGGAAGTTAAGTGCAGTGCATCACTGGGTCCATGATGTCTTGTCTTCAATACCAATGCTACCTTAGTAACCACTAGTAGCATATGAATTGAACCCGGTTTCTGCCCTAAGGTTGAATTAATTGGAGGGCTATTTCTTTTCACCCTTTTCTCATTCAATTCTTTTTCATTCTTCAACCCCTTCAGTGCTTACCGAGACTTCATAACTAGAACCTTGTTGGGTTTATTCCAGTACTAGCTCTGTCTTAGTCCGCACTCTTCCCATATTCTCATTTTCTCCTTTTTTTTCTCAACATTCCTAAGGACTCTACATTATCTAGTGGATTGTCCCTGGGAAGATCCCTCCGGTTCTGGCGGATCGTGGGAACTAATACCTAACCTTATCATCCTTATATCTCCATACATAAAGTAACATTGGCCGGTCTTTTCGTATTGTTCTTCCGCCTTGAAACCAATTGAAAACCATTTAAAAAGTCAATCAAGATACTTGTGATATATAATCAAAGCATTTTGTATCTTAATTGTTTTTGATATTTTAGAAATGCTCCCCCTCAACATGTGCTTCAAGTATTAGAAATTATTTAAACACATGGAGGCAAGAGAACTTTTGAAATCTTAGATTGAGAAAGAAAGATCCAATCTTTTGATTAACATTTTCTAAAATGATCATCATCACTTCCCGATCAATTTAAGTAGATAAAGCATATTGGGGAAGGATGAGGTTTTCATAAGTTTGCTCCCCCTCAATATGTGCATGGGATTTTGAAAGAGTTTTGCACATATTAGAAAGAACTTGCACTTTGAGACAAGTCAAACACGTTTCAATCCTTTTTGGTTTAAGATAGACGCTCCCCCTTAACATGTGCATGAAAAACTTGAAATCGTTTGGCACATGCAGGGAGGAGAGCTTGTTGTTATATTTCTAAACCACTTGTTGAATTATCAGTTTATATCCAATTTGAATCACAAATTCTCCCCCGATCACAATTTTCAAATCCTTTGAGATTTGTGATCTCTATTGATTTAAATTAATTTTGAAAACTTTTGAGGAGAATTGAGACTTGTTTTTGAAAAAAAACATTCCAACTGATAAGAATCAGTTTTTGAGACTTTAAACTCCATTGTTTAAACATGCGTGATTATCTTTTGAAAACATAACAATAACCAAGGTTTTGTACCAATTGTATAGAACATTGTAAAACATTGTTCTTTTTTATTATTTCAAGAGTGGACCTTGCTCGTTTAAGTGCCAATTGTTTGAAAAATACTCTTTTTGATTTAATTGAAATCATTCTCCCCCTCAATCAATGACGTAAGTTGTTGATTGATGGATAGAGATTTTGACAATTGATAAGCCCGGATGATTTTCAAAAATAGAGTCCGAAGTATTTTCAAAACAATTTTGTTTTCAATAGATGACAAATATTTTTCAAAAGAATTATTAGAAGGAAAAATATTTGGAAAGAAACATTTGTCTTGTTGGTGACAAACATTTGTTTTTAGAATCAGAGCATGCGGTTTGAAAATTTAAGATTAAGCATGGCTCTGTTCTTTCGTTTAAAACGGGTTACTGCTTGGAATGACAATAAACCATCATTTTTCTCCATCCCGTTTTTTTTTTTCGATCGAACTTCATCTAAAGGCCCGTGTCATTCTTTGAGTGACAAGACAAGATCCGTAGATGTTATCGAACCACAAAAAAACATGATAAAGAAACAATATTTTTGAAATTTTTCAAGATTTTCTAATTTTTATGGATTTTGAAAATTTTATATTTTTCTATTTTCTTTTTGTAGGTTTTATATTTTTGTATTTTGGTTTTTGAAAAGATATATACAAAGAATAGATAGAGATGAACACCTTTACTCCTCGTCTTCTTCCTGAAGATGTTTGAGCGTTTCTGGTTGAAGGCTCTTTAAGCCTAGTCGTGGAAGAATAAACTCAAAACGTTCTCGAGAAAGAGCTTTGGTGAAGATGTCTGCTAGCTGATATTCAGTCCTCACGAAGTATAGTTCAACCACACCATTTTCAACTTGTTCCCTGATGAAGTGATGTCGAATGTCGATGTGCTTCGCTCTAGAGTGTTGAACATTGTTGCAGCAGAGAGCAATGGCACTTTTGTTATGACAGTACAGAGGAACTTTGTTGAATACAAAGCCATAGTCAGATAATTGGGATCTCATCCATAAGATTTGAGCACAACAGGATGACATGGCTATGTATTCAGCCTCTGTAGAGGATATGGAAGTGCTCGCTTGTTTCTTTGAAGACCAGCTCACAAGCTTATCACCTAAAAATTGAGCACCAACTGACGTACTTCGACGTGTATCTTGACATCCTGCATGGTCAGCATCTGCATAGGCCGTTAGTGACATACCGGTGTCCTTCGGGTACCAAAGTCCCATGTTAGTGGTTCCTTGGAGATACCGAAAGACCCGTTTAACCTCTTCAAGGTGCTTTTTAGTAGGCTTAGCCTGGTATCTAGCACACATGCATATAGCGAACAAAATGTCTGGTCTACTGGCTGTGAGGTACATCAGGGATCCAATCATACTACGATATTTCGTTTGATCTACTATGATCCATGAGTGGTCCTCATCTAGTTTTGTACGCTCTACCATAGGAGTGTCAACAGGGTCACTGGCGGTAAATCCAAATTTCTTTAAAATTTCATTTGCGTATTTAGATTGATTTATAAAAATTCCTCCGGGACTTGGTGAAATTTGTAATCCCAAGAAAAATGACATTTGTCCCATCATCGACATTTGAAATTTGGAGCCCATTTCCTTTGAAATCGGTCACATTCATTAGGGTCGGTTAAGGCAAAGATAATATCATCAACATAGATTTGGACATGGATTAAGTGTTTGCCTGACCTTCTGGTGAACAATGTCGGATCAACTGCTCCTTTGCTGAATCCATTAGATAGAAGAAACTTCGACAGCGTATCATACCATGCTCTAGGAGCTTGCTTCAAACCGTAAAGGGCCTTTTTCAAGCGATAGACATGAGTAGGATGTTCTGGATTCACAAAACCCTCTGGCTGACTGACGTAAACCACTTCTTTCAGATCTCCATTAAGAAAGGCGGTTTTTACATCCATTTGATAAACAACCATGTTTTTGCTAGCAGCATTAGCCAAGAAGATTCTGATAGCCTCGATACATGCAATAGGAGCAAAAGATTCCTCAAAGTCGATACCTTCTTCTTGACGATATCCTTTAGCAACTAACCTTGCCTTATTTTTCAAAACATCATCGTGCTCATCAAGATTCACTTTGAAGATCCACTTAAGAGCAATGATCATAGCATAGTCTGGAACGGGTACTAATTCCCATACATCTAGTCGATCGAACTCATGAATTTCTTCTTGCATTGCATTAAACCAGCTGTCCTCGGACATTGCAGTTTTAACATCTTTCGGTTTGATCTTAGAGAGTACGGAGTTGAAGAAGCACCATAAGGCATCTGTTTCTAGCTGTTTTCGAGTAGATACAGGTCGAGAAGGATTCCCAATGATTTTGTCTAATGGATGGTCATGTGTCCATTTTCTAAGGTGCTCGTGTGGTTGTTGTTGAGGGACTAATGTAGCAGAATTTGGATCCCCCGATGAAGATGGTTCAGGTGTTGGTTCAGGGGCAAATATGTTTTCAAATGGAGCATCTCCAGGAGTAGCAAAAGGGTTATCTCTATCAAAATTACCAATTCCACTATGTACAACTGATGATTGAGGGTCTGAAGATGATGATGAGTGATCAGCAGCTGGTGCTTTTGGAGAAAGAGACATTGAGACAGATGGATTCTCTGTGACGATTGGTTCAGAAGCCACCACTGTTGATGTTGAAGAAGTGTAGTTCTCATGAGGTTCATAGTATTCATCAAACATTGGATCAAACAGCTTTTTCAAATCCTCTTCAGATGCAGGTACATATGGAACAGCATGGGAGTGAGACTGTACAAGAGAGGAACTGATGGGACTATTTGATAGTAATTGAGGTGCGGGTCCAAAACTGGATTGTCCAGGAGCCATTTGCCCGGACAGCTCATCGAACGTGACATGAATAGTTTCCATGATATCTCGAGTTCTTTTGTTGTAGATTCGGTAACCCTTCTTGTTTGATGCATAACCAACAAAAACTCCAATGTCCGCTTTAGCTCTTAATTTACCTAAATCTTGACCGTCATTTGCTGGATAGCACAAAGCACCAAACACACGAAGGTAGGAGAGATCAGGTTTTTGTTTATGGACAAGTTCGTATGGAGTTTTTCCATGAGAGATGTGTATAAGGGAAAAATTTTGGGTGTAGCAAGCAGTGGCAATTGCTTCAGCCCAGAGAAACATTGGAACCTTTGAGTAAATCAGCATTGTTCTTGCTACTTCCACAAGAGTTCGATTTCGTCTTTCAACAACACCGTTCTGTTGAGGAGTTCGTGGAACACTTCTTTGATGACTAATTCCAACACTTTCATAAAATAGACTTAAGTCTTTGTTAACGAACTCTGTGCCATTGTCTGTTCGAACAATTCTAACAATATTGTTAAGTCGAACCTGAAGTTGCTTGATAAGTTTGATGATGACATCTAGAGTTTCATCCTTTGTCCTCAAAAACTTTACCCAAGTAAATCGAGAGTAGTCATCAACAACGACTAAAATATATTTCTTCCCATTTATCGTTTGCACTCTCATTGGTCCGCACAAATCCATATGAAGGGTATGAAGAACTTCCGTTAATGAGTTTGTGGGTTTAGGTTTGTGGGCATATTTCTTGCTTTTTCCCAATTGGCATGCTGAACAAAGATGATCTTTTTCATACTTTAATCTGGGTAAGCCTCTTACAAGATCATTTCTGGAAAGGTTATTAATGGTTTCGAAGTTCAAGTGATTGAGACGACGATGCCATAACCATGATTTTGTTTTCGAAGCCTTTGACAACAAGCAGATTGGAGAAGACTTCATCATGTCTTCGATAGAGATGGTGTACAGATTTGAACCACGAGTTCCTCTTAACAGTTCCACACCATCAAGTTCTCTAACGAAACAAGTATGTTTTCTAAAAGCCACTTCTAGATCGGAATCACAGAATTGACCAACAGAAAACAAGTTATGACCAAGACCTTCAACATAATATACCCTGGAGATTACACTATCGCCAACAACATAGTCTCTATAACCCATAATTGCACCAAAATGGTCAATCCCGAATCTAACAGTCCCGATGAATTTACTCACAAAGTTCATGAGCCGCGAGCGATCTCCAGTCATATGCTTGGAACAGCCTGAGTCCAGGTACCACAGAACGATTTGAACGATCTGCAGTTGAACACAGACAAGATTGGATAACTGGATAATTGGGATCCCCATGCAAGAATGGGTTACATTTGGTTAGTGCAATGTATTGGAGCACCCACATCAGAAATAGAAGATATGACCTCATTAGTATTGGATGCAACACTAGTAGTGGCAGTGGACCTATTTGTAGTGTGAGCACTTCTTAAAGGTATGATTCTACCAGTAGGCTTCCATTTCTTAGAAGGCATAGATCTAGACATCTTAGGACAAGATTCATTCAATTTGAATTTTCGGCCAGTAGGTTTCCATTGATAACCCACATTACTAAATTTTCTTCCCGTAGGCTTCCAATAATTGCTAACCCTTTTTCTTTTAGGCTTCCAGATCTCCTTAACATGTTTAGCATTTTTTATAATTTTGACTGGAGTATTACCAACATTTATCACCTCATTCACAACACATTCTTGATTAGGACTAGAAATCAAACATTCATTACATGTTTTGCAAAAGGCAGCAGAATTCGAATTAATTACAGTACGCTTATAGCTAATACTAGAATCAACACAATTCGTTTTATTCAGCTCAAACTTATTCTTCCTAAGTTGTTCTTCTACTTTCTTCTCTTCAACACTTTTGGCTGGCAAGATCCTATTTCGCATTGTATTGCATGAAGGCTTTGACCCGCTAACCTTAGTATTGTTGATTGTAGAAGGTACAACAAGAATATTAGTTGGTGATACTGCACTTTGCATTGATTGTCTAGAAGTGCTGGGATCTGAAGTTTTGTGAGGCACATTAAAAGTCACATTCTTATCCTTAGGCATAGAACTGGGTGCAACTATTCTATCTCGCCTATTGTCAGATTTCAAACTTGTGACAATTACATACTCTAAGAGTTCCTGAGATCTTTTGGCATCCATGCAGGCATAGGCTATGGTACTATCAAAAGGTTTTTCTAATCTTTCATCTTCAACTATCTCACGGAGACCCTTCAAACTATCCTTAAGGTATGAGAGATATGCTTTATGTGCAAGTTCATCATTCCTAATGGGCGGGGGAATATATAACATATCGATAGGCAAGTTCATCATTCCTTAGGAACAGAATATTTGCAATTGGGGATTGGCAACTTTCCTTTCACCTCACCCTTCAGATTCTCAATATCGTTAAGTAAAGAAGTTATCTTTTCAATTTGTTTATCATGATTAACTTTAAATGAATCACATAACTCTTTGTTTTGATCATTAACCTTTGAAATTTCAGCTTTAAAACAATCATTTTCCTTTTGCAAGTTATCAAAAATGTTTTGAAGTTGGAAATTCTAAGAATCTAAAGGTGGAGGCATATGGGAACCAGTCACATCCTTCTTTTCACCTTTCAGCTGTGAAATTCGGGCCTTCAATCTTTTGATCGTGTTATAATGAGCTCGAATTTGTTCATCACGTTTGCTAATTTCAAAAACTGCATCAAACTCAGGAGCATCAGAGGATGTCTTGATATTTGAGGTTTTAACATTTTCTTTGAGATGTTGATATTTTAATTGCAAAGCAAGATGTTCAACTTCTAATTTAGAAAAATGTTTGACCAGGTTATCATGATCATCATGTTCTATTTTCTCATGCAGTTTTGAATTTGTTGTTTCAAGCTCAATGACACGATCATGGGAAACTTTCAAAGCAACAGATAATTCATGAAATTGAGATGCAGTAATAGAAGAATTCGTAGCAATGTAAAACACATCTTGAGCAACACATTGAGAAATCAAGTTCTCATTTAAGATATGCAGATTCTTCCTTTCAATTTTATTATATTTAAGTTCCCGTTCATAATTATTGACCTCAACTATCATTGCATCAAATTCCTTTTCCATTTCTTTAATCTCTGTATCAATCCCCTTTTTAAGACTCTCAAATTGACCTTTTAATTGTTTAAAGAAAGGCATGAATTCAGTTAAATAGCATTCTTTTGTTTGCTCAAAACCTCTATCCCCTTCAGTTATCCCAGTAGGTGTGATTCTCTTTTTGCATGTTTTCTCAAAATCAACAAATAGTTGGTAAACTACATAAAGGCTGATTAAGGTCTTGCTCTTAGTGGGAAGTGTTCTAGGCACTAAATGTAATTGGTGTATTTGGAGGATACACAGTTTCTTGGGACAATTTCCTACAGGGGGGGTTCTTTTCAACAAGGTTATCTGCTTTTTGTTTATCCATATCCTTTTTCCAGAACACTTGTTCAGGAGTTAATAGGGTTTGAGGCTTAAACTTGTTCAAGGAAATCCAATTTTCCTTAGTGTAATCATGAGACTTAAAAGAGATGTTATATTTAATGCACCAGGGATCTTTAAGCTTCTCATTCAATTTTTTCATAATGGCATCTTCTAATTTTCTATCTTCCTCAGTGCACTCAATGCATGAAGGTTTTTGTCTAGGCTTGAGGATCTCATCACCATCATAGACAACCTTTTGAGCAGCTCTTGCTATTTTACTATACTCAGGATTGGGTTCCTCTAAAATGGGGATACTATGCTTATCGCTTAAGACTCTATGCTTAGTGACCATGTGAGCAGTCTGAAGGGTGTTTCCTTGTACATACAACTTGTTTTCAAGTTTGTTTTTCAAAGTTTTTAGGTTGGAAAATTCAGTTAAAAGTTTTGATTCCTTAGCATTGAATTCCTGCTTAAGCACTTTCACATTTTCTTGAAGTTCCTGTTTTTGCTTAGCAGTTTTGTTAAGCTTTTCTTGTAAGGAATTTAACTCTTGTTTTATTATTTCTTCCCTAAAATTGGTTTTTCTGATAAGTGTACGCATTTGGATATCCATCTCATGCTCACTTGAGGTCAGTTCAAACTTAGCACGCTGTTCATATATGGCAACTTGATCCTTATAGGTATTGAGTTCAGTGGTCAAGGAATCATCAGGCATAAATGCAGTGTATTCATCAGACATGCATTCATTGTTAATTGCAGAAGATTCGTCACTTGGTACAATAAGACTGTCATCTTGCTTCACATATTGTTCATATGGGACGACATTGCTATTTCCCATATTTTCAATATCTGATTCAATGACTTCAGTAGATTGTACTTCATGGTGAATCTTTTGCTTATCAACCACATCATATAGTTTCAATACCTCTGATATGATGGATTCCTTGGAAGAACTGGCCTGTTGAGGTGAAGAGACCATTGGAGAGATATTAGCCATGAATATGGTCTGTGCATATGGTTCATCATCAACGTCCGAGTCAAATGCATCACAGTCTGCAACTTGAAAGGCGTTGGGATTGTTCTGAGCAGCACCATGCACAGGTTGTTCGTCCACATCAGCATCATAAGTCTTGGCATTTCCCTCAGCAAGAAATAGCAATTCCTCTTTGTGGAAAACTAGAAGGGGGGGTTGAATAGTTTTACCAATTTAAAACTTCCTTTTAAATATTTAGATCGACTTATGTCAATCTATTTGATTGTTTATGTTGGACGTTGATAGATAGATATATAAACGTGTAATGAAAGATAAAGAGTAAGAAGCACATCACCATGACACAAGTATTTATAGTGGTTCGGCTACAAGGACACCTTCCTTGCCCTACTCCACTCCCCGAGTCACCTACTCGAGAGTTCGTAAACACTACACCAACTCCTTATGGCGGAGAAGCCTTCACAACGTCGCTTAACCTTTTTCCGGTACAAAGCTAAATACCGAGTTCTTTCACACCAAGGCGAACTACACCTAACACAACGTCGCCTACCCTTTATACGGTGCTAGGCTAACCACCGAGTTCTTTCACACCTTAGGAGAACTAATCCTTCACAACGTCGCCTACCCTTTATTAGGTACTAGGCTAAGCACCTAGTTCTTTCACACCTTAGGTGAACTACACCTTCACGACACAACACCTAATCTCAAGGAGATCTACTCCTTGTTACAACACCATCAAGGATATCACCATCCTTGTATATAAACAAATACATACATGTATAACGATGCACCTCATCGATTATACGACCAAGGCATTCTTCCCAAATGCTACTTGATTTGATTCTTTGGCATCCTTCACTAATGCCTTTGACACAACGCTTGGCACCCTTCACTAATGTCTTCGTCTTGACACCTTTAGCATCCTTCACTAATGCTTTGACACGGATGATGAGCACCTTTCACTAATGCTTTCATCTTGACACTTTCGGCATTCTTCACTAATGCCTTCAACCCAACATCTATGGAGAAAGGAAGAACTATCAACAAGATAACCTTAGTAGTCTTGATGATGACGAAGCATGGCACCTCATGGACTTTGAGCTTGCACGTCTTCAAGAGGTGGTGATCTTTCCTTTAAGATGAACCTAGTAGATCACACAAAAACAAAAGACAAACTACATAGATCACTTAGATCTGAGGTTAGAGGGTACTTTTGGGAAGTATATGTAAAAAGCACACATAGAGAGGAAGAAATGGCTCTCTATTTATAGAGGAAATTCTCTTCTGTTTCCCCAGATCCCACGGATCCCTACCACAAGGGATCCGGCTAGCACAAAGCTAGGGATTCGTGGTCCGCTCCTCTTTGCCCATCGGTATTTTTGGTTATGGGTCATGGGTCATGGGTCATGGGTTATGGGTTGATCCATGGTTTTCTTTCTAGATACAATGAACTTGGTTAAGTGGTATATATAAAACCATGGGTTATGGGTCAAAACCATTTGTTATTATTTACCCATTTAGTATATACTTGTATTTACCCAATTTAGCATACACTTAGTTTTTACCCATTTTAGTATACTTAGTTTAAGTATATGTTTAACCCAATATGTAAACACTAGTTGTTGTACAAATGTATCTAAATCATAAAATCACTTATACTTGTTTTAGTGTTTTATGTGAAAGCGTAAGTGTGTTAGAAAACTATTAACTCAAACTATTTACGTACTCTATTTGTTTCGTTAAAATGATTTTATATTTGTTATCGACAAAACATTAGAAGATCGTAAAATATAAATAAACGTTTTCACGGCTTATTTGTATTAACAATCTCCCCATTTTTGTTGATGACAAAACATAAAATTATTTTAAGAAAAAGCTAAAATTCGTAAAAGTTTGAATTTGTAGTTTTTACTTTCTTCTCCCCCTTTTTGTCGAAACAAAAAGTGTTAAAAAAAACTAACACAATTTTTATAAGAAAAGTTATGTAAAAATGTAAAGAGAGCAAACGGGAATGGTACTCGTCTTAACTCCCCCTTGACGAGTCCATCCCTATGTAAGGACGTCAAGGACATAACGTAAAATAAACTAATTGTGTTTGCAATTAAGTTTGCAAATGGTTCGTCTAAGTGACGAGAACGTGCTCCCCCTTGAATATTGCAATGTTGCAATGGGGTGTCATGAAGTGTAACCCAAAATTGGATTAAGTTTGCAAATGATTTTGCAATGTCGTTTGACACAAAGCTCCCCTAGCTTTATGGTGTCAATATCTTCATGTGTATTTTGAATAACTACAAAACAAAGGTTAGAAAAACAAGAGTATAGTGCATAATTTCCTGCAAAAGAGACTCAAGTTAGCATAAATTTGTGCTCTTGTACCACGGATCCCATGGTTCCCTTCCAGGAGGGATCCGGCTATCTGTTGCAGTTTCTTCAGCAGTGAAGAAATGTCAAGGAATGCTATGTGAGAAAATGAGATATATGTACAATATAACAAGCACAACACAAAAAAAATCATATCATATAAGTATTCATTCAATAAAACAAGAGATACACAACCAAATCTTTAAAAACTAAGAGAATGAACTAGCCAAACAAGTGCTACTAATGATAAAGAGTTACCCAAATTTGAGGTTCAACTAAAACTAAATGGTGATCAAGGATGAGAAAGGTTTCCTAAATGTTCGAAGTTTGAGCTTTTGAATATGATGCTCATTGTAGTTTAGGCTTGTTAACCTCTTCGAAACGTTCGAGGAGGTGATAAAGCATGAAACGTTGCTCTTCACGTAGTTCATGTATCAACTTTTCAACATGTTTACAATGATAGCAATCCTTGTCATGGTTTTGGGTTTCTTGAGGTGAAAGTTCAAGTGAAGTGGGTTGACGATCTTCAAATGAAGGAGGATTTGGTGGAGGCCCATTAAGTGGTGGCTCTACAATGTTTGAGGGTAGAGGTAAAGAAGCATCAACTTCCATTTGATCGGGTGGTTGCCTTTGATGTCTTCTCATAATCCAAAATGGACTATTGGGAGGAATAATAGAGTTTTCTTTTGGATCAAGTGTTGATTCAACACTTTAATTTTGTTGCTCAATCTTTTCAAGTGAATTAGTTGGTAATGGTGAAAGATGAGATGGCCAAGAAGGTAAATCTTCTACATTGTGAGAGTGTAGAGATGATTGGGAGGTGGCTCTAGGTATTAATGAAATAGGTTGAGTTGTGGAGGGTATGTTTGGTATAGTAGAATTTGGTGATGAAATCTTAGTGAGAACACTCTTCTTGGGGATTAGTTTGATTGGTTTCCTTGGTGTAGGAGAAATCCTAGCATAGGTGGACTTAACCGGAGATGATTCGGTTGAGGAAACTTCGTGTATGATTCTAGCAAGTTTCTTAGGTGGTTTTTGAGTGGATGAGTAAGCACTAGGAGCTTTTCTCATGATGAGATGACTAAGGAGGATGGTTGCAATTGCTGATAATTATGCTTGTGTTTGATGACTAAAGTGTTCTTGGCAATGTGGGTTATAAAGGGAAGAACTTTGCAATTGCATTTAAGACTTAATCCACTAATGTTCTTGGAAATGTGATGATTGACATGCACAAGGTTGAGATTCAGAGTTTCACTGATCTAGGAACTCATTTAAGATGAGATGAAGTGTTTAAGTTAGGAAGATGAGTTGAAATGATTGTTTTAGCTATGTTTGACATAAACTGTCACCCGGATCCCACGGTTCCCTCATTCGAGGGATCCGTCTAGGCTAATCCTAGGGATCCGGCTCTCAGCAGTTATGACAGGTTTGAAATGAGGTTTCTAGGAGCTAAAGCTTATCTTATTTTGAATATTTCAGTTCTCCTAAGTGTTTGAGATGAAAGGATACTTGAATGATCAAAGGTAATAAGTGTTATAGCAAATGATTGCTTCTTATGGAAGGAGGATGGGACAAGATGACTACCAATGGATGTCCAAGGATAACACTAAGAGTTATGAGGGTGTCAAGTCATAATAAATGATCCTAGTGATTAGGTTTTAGCTTGAGGTGATATTAAGAAAAATTCTTAAAAATTTCAAGAATTGAAAAACTAATTTTTGTCTAACCTTGAGATATAAAAGACTAGAAGCAATTTCCAAAAATTGTTTAGCTTGTCTTCTTAAAGTGTTTTGAGAGGTGAGAAATAGTTTGTGAGTAGTTGAAGCGGAAATATGGTGAGTTTAGATGTGTTGATAAAAACAGACTAAGATCTTAAGTAAGCCTTTAGTGAGTCTAAGCCTTTCTCATCCTTGAAGTGGACTTAGTTGGGTTCTAAAAACATATGCTAAGCTAATGTGATGTTATCTAGAAAGCAGTTTTGATGTGCTGAATGCTGCATTGCTGATCTGATGACACGGATCCCACGGTTCCTTCAAAGGAAGGATCCGGCTAGGCTAATCCTAGGGATCCGGCATCTGCAGATCAGAACCAACACAGAACCTACACAGAAATGATGTGCAGATTTTGTACACTATTAAATCTATAAAACAAGCAATAGGAACAAGCAAGTCATCATAAAACATCACTTACAAGATAAAGTAACAATATCCAAAATACCATAAACCAAAAATACTAAAGAGAAATCATTCAAACATAAAATAAATGAAACTAAGCACATTCCTATTGTCTCTTTCGTCAATTCTTCCTTTTCCTTTTTGACGGCTTAGTGAGGTTATAGGCGAGGTTTTGAATCATGCCTCTTATTTGTTTAAATTCCGCGGTCTCGTTTGGAATGGTTGGAAGTTGTTGGTGGTATTCAAGGATTTCCAATTTGATGTTGGATACGGGGTCGCTGTCTTCCTCATCTTCTTCTTCTTCTTCTCCGGCCGAGGAGTCCGAGAGAGCTTCAGGTTTCTCTCCATTGACCATGAACCATTTAGAGGGTTGTTTGGTAAGAGGTACCATGACGTGATCGGAAAGGTAATGATCATCGTTGATAGGGGATGGTTGCAATGCACTAACATACTTACAAAGTCGTGTTAGGAGCATACCATATGGGAGTACCATGTTGGAAGCTTTGAATACCTCAGCCATTCTCCTTACCATGTAGTAGGCAAGATTAAATGGCCTTTGGTGGGTAAGACAATAGATCATTTGCACAAGACATGCGTTTGGATGATCTTTGTTTCCAACTAGGCTAATGATGTTTCCCTATGGATTTCTTCCCATTTTCTAAACATGGGATGCATTTCGAAAAGTTCAATTTTAAAGGGATCACGGTGAATGAGCTTTTTGTTACGATCATAACGGGATTGGTCGGTCCTAATTTTAAAGATAGTATCACGAATGGTTTCGGGATCGTCGAGAGGAGTGTTATAGAGAGGCTTGGGATCAAGTGCATGGTTTTGAGAGTTAATTGCCCAATCTTGAGAGTACATACAAATTCCCTCACAAGGAACGCGAAGAATTTGAGCAAAGGTGTTGAGAGAAAAAATAAAGTTTTGTTTGTTGATGATGAAGGCGATTGAGATGCTATTGTCGGTGTTTCTAATGATCCTAAGGCTTTTGTAAAATTCAAAAATGAAGACCGGACAAATTTGTTCTTCTATGTCAAGGAGACAATCAAAATTGATTGTCGAGAAAACTTGATGAATGTTGGTATTTTCAAGGAAACATTCCTTGACTACACGACCTTCGTGGATAAGTCGTTTTACAAGGCTTTTGAATACTTTACGGTCGGTTTTGGTCAATCCCCTTTTACGATAGTAGTGAGTAAGGTAATGGACGGTGTCATGGTGATCTTGTTGAGTGGCTTTGGGCACGGTTGTTCCTAAAAATACAAATTTTCAATTAAGATAAATTAGTTGGAATGGGTTTATGGTTTTGATTTGTATTAACAATGTTGTGAACACAAAGTGATTTTGTTAAAATCCCCCTTTTCATGATTAGTTTGAAAAAACCTAATTGAGTTAATTGATTAGATATTAAGAAACCATAAACCCTAGGATGAGGATGATGAAAGATACAACAAGTTAATGTAATTACTTAAAATGGTGTTCTAGGAGGGGATACTTGAAAGTATGGAAGCCAATGAGGATGAATTTTGTAGCTTGGTCGTTTTTTTGTTTTTGTGTGAGTAGAGGGAAAAACAATCAGTGGTGAATTTTTGAAAGCGTATAGCTGAGTTCTGTTCCACGGTTCCCCCGGATCCTTTATGTTTGGGATCCGGCTAGTACAACTAGGGGGATCCGGCTACTGTGGACATAAAAGGGGTTGTTTGACATTATTTTTGTAGTAGGCTTATAAATTAGCTTACTAAAAGATAGTTCGGAGGTATTAGATGAAGATTGTTTTTGGATGGCGGCTTTTGATGAATCACATATCGAAGGTTCATATGTGATGATGGCGTTAGTTTGACGAATCAAAAGGAGTATTATTCCCGATGATGAAAAAGACGAAAAAGTGACGAAAGAGACTTCTAATGATGTTAGAGATAAATAAGCAAAGAAAACTTATGAAAAATAAATTGAACTCATGTAACCTATCTAATTAAAAGTAAAACATACCTCTATGGTTCTTGGTTTGGCATAATGCCAACGATACTTCATGAGCTTTTAAAGTAATCCTTTGTACTTGATGTACGTGAGTTGTGATTACCTTTTAGATCCTTCCTTGAATGTTGACTTCATTATTCTTTGAATGAAGATTTTGGAGAGATTCTAGCATGAAGATTTCTTAGGAACAAAAGTTGTTAGAGTCATCTATCAATGTCCAACAAAATGATTTTTAAGAAAAATATGACCCAAAAAAAAATCCTTCTTTGTAGTTTTCAAACATACACGGATCGTATCAAGTCTTAAAAGTACAACATACTTTAAGAAACTTGGTAACGAAGCTCTGATGCCAATTGTGGAAAACTAGAAGGGAGGGTTGAATAGTTTTACCAATTTAAAACTTCCTTTTAAATATGTAGATCGCCTTATGTCAATCTATTTTATTGTTTATGTTGGAAGTTGATAGATAGATATATAAACGTGTAATGAAAGATAAAGAGTAAGAAGCACATCACCATGACACAAGTATTTATAGTGGTTCGGCTACAAGGACACCTTCCTTGCCCTACTCCACTCCCCGAGTCACCTACTCGAGAGTTCGTAAACACTACACCAACTCCTTATGGCGGAGAAGCCTTCACAACGTCGCTTAACCTTTTTCCGGTACAAAGCTAAATACCGAGTTCTTTCACACCAAGGCGAACCACACCTAACACAACGTCGCCTACCCTTTATACGGTGCTAGGCTAACCACCGAGTTCTTTCACACCTTAGGAGAACTAATCCTTCACAACGTCGCCTACCCTTTATTAGGTACTAGGCTAAGCACCTAGTTCTTTCACACCTTAGGTGAACTACACCTTCACGACACAACACCTAATCTCAAGGAGATCTACTCCTTGTTACAACACCATCAAGGATATCACCATCCTTGTATATAAACAAATACATATATGTATAACGATGCACCTCATCGATTATACAACCAAGGCATTCTTCCCAAATGCTACTTGATTTGATTCTTTGGCATCCTTCACTAATGCCTTTGACACAACGCTTGGCACCCTTCACTAATGCCTTCGTCTTGACACCTTTAGCATCCTTCACTAATGCTTTGACAAGGATGATGAGCACCTTTCACTAATGCTTTCATCTTGACACTTTCGGCATTCTTCACTAATGCCTTCAACCCAACATCTATGGAGAAAGGAAGAACTATCAACAAGATAACCTTAGTAGTCTTGATGATGACGAAGCATGGCAACTCATGGACTTTGAGCTTGCACGTCTTCAAGAGGTGGTGATCTTTCCTTTAAGAGGAACCTAGTAGATCACACAAAAACAAAAGACAAACTACATAGATCACTTAGATCTGAGGTTAGAGGGTTAGAATACTTTGGGGAAGTATATGTAAAAAGCACACATAGAGAGGAAGAAATGGCTCTCTATTTATAGAGGAAATTCTCTTCTGTTTCCCCGGATCCCACGGATCCCTACCACAAGGGATCCGGCTAGCACAAAGCTAGGGATCCGTGGTCCGCTCCTCTTTGCCCATGGGTATTTTTGGTTATGGGTCATGGGTCATGGGTTATGGGTTGATCCGTGGTTTTCTTTCTAGATACAATGAACTTGGTTAAGTGGTATATATAAAACCATGGGTTATGGGTCAAAACCATTTGTTAGTATTTACCCATTTAGTATATACTTGTATTTACCCAATTTAGCATACACTTAGTTTTTACCCATTTTAGTATACTTAGTTTAAGTATATGTTTAACCCAATATGTAAACACTAGTTGTTGTACATATGTATCTAAATCATAAAATCACTTATACTTGTTTTAGTGTTTTATGTGAAAGCGTAAGTGTGTTAGAAAACTATTAACTCAAACTATTTACGTACTCTATTTGTTTCGTTAAAATGATTTTATATTTGTTATCGACAAAACCTTAGAAGATCGTAAAATATAAATAAACGTTTTCACGGCTTATTTGTATTAACACTCTTCATCCAAAACAGCTCCATTATCCTAAGCTTGTACTAGCAGCATCTTGTCCCTGAAATACTCTGCATTTTGAGGTCGTTTTGGAGATGTGCAGTTCCTCGTAATGTGTCTATCACCACCACAGTTGTAGCACTTGATTGGCTTTGCTTGTCCTTGATTTGCATTCCTTCCACGATTTTGATTAGCCACATACCCTCCACCTACTCCACCTCTTCCCTGTTCATACTATCTTCTTTGAACTGGTTGCACCATAACCTTTCCATATCTGATAATAGCATGATTGTGTAGATTGGATGCAGTTCTGATTTCATTATTAGTGTGAAGACTGTTAGTGTGAAGATTGTTAGTATGTGGAGTGAGGGTCAAGTTTTGTTTAACCATAATTGCCAGTTGATTGATGAAGTGTTCCATGACTGCGTCAGAATCAGGTGGCTTATACCCTGGATCAGGAACGAGCTTGTGGTTACCATTTCCAGTAGGTATGACTTGTGATGCTTTGGTAGTGATCCCTACATTAGTGAAGAATGCAGTAGAATCATTTGAAGAGCTTGCTTCTCCAGCATTGGTCTTGAAATTTTCCATGATCATTCCCTCAAATGCTGCATGTTTCTCATTTTGAAGCAAATAAGCATACAGTTGCTCATTGATAAGGTTTTAAAATGTACCTTTTTAAGGGGTCGTTTAAGCCCTTATTTGATCACTTTTGTATCCGTTATTACTTAATATCGTTCCTTTTCACTTTTTAGGTCTCTTGAAGGCAAATTGCTGGAATGGCACTTATTTGGACGAAAAGGCGTGGATATATGAAGAAAATGGCCAAAGTCAAGAATCGAGACACTCAAGCTGCTGAAACACAAGGGGACGGCGTCAGGTGTTATCTGCGACGCCGTCGGAGCATATGTTGTGACGATACAGTAGCCAAATTGCTTATTTTCAAGTGACGGTGTCAGCCTTTAAAAGAGTAGGTCGTCGCAACTCAGACGACCTAGATTTGATCCAGACGGCGTCAGAGGCTGAAGAGGATGGCGTCATAAGCATAAGGTGACGCCGTCGCAAGACTAACGTGGCCAAGACGAAACCCTAATGACGGCAACCCGACGGCGTCACAAATAATAAGGTGACGCCGTCGCGAATGTAATCTTATATATAGAATCCGAATTTTTCAGTTTTCAGTGTGTAGTCTTTTGGAGTAAAAACCTAAACCGAACCAAGGCTGTCTTGTACAGTATTTTAGGGTTCTAAACCCTATCTTACACCAAGATAAGTGTTTTACTTCATTAATTCAATTATGTCTTCAATTTTTTGTGTGTATGCTTGCATGTTCTCCATGTCCGACTAATTTACTTGTGTGTTTGCTTAGGGAATATGAAACTTAACTATTGAATATTGATTGGTTGTCTCTTATCTTAATTGTTAATGATCAAGTAATGCGATAGGTCATTCGTTGTGTAGTTAATGCTTGATTAATCTTTGTGAACCTTAGACTATAACACCTAGTGTAGTTGTAGGCTAAACCATCCAAAGAGTACCTTAGAGTTAGAGGTTATAAATCCTAGAGATTTTGTAGATGAGACCCTTTGGTAGTTTCAAAGAGTTAGGGATAAACGCATACCCTACGACCTTAGACACACAACGCAATTAAGAATAAGGACATGACAATTCAACCATCAATAGGAGATAATTAAGGAGTAATAAAACGTAAGTAAACACATCTTTAAATCATCAAACAAGCACACAATAATTAGACATAGACTACCCCTCACCTTAGTTAATTAGATAATTAGAGAGTAGAGTAATCGGTAGAAATACCAACCCCCCAAATCCAAACCCCGAGATTCGTACTTTTCCATTTCCTAAAAAACATAAAAAGATAAAAAATAATCTTCCTCAACCCCAACCTTAGCGTAGTAACTCCTCACTAGCATTCCTATTCCCCTAGAGAACGATATAAATTCCCGTGGCTTACCCTAATACTACACTACAAAGATTAGGTTTACTGCCTAGGGTGTTGAAAAAATTGCTCGACGAAAAGGAAGTTCCTTTGACCCCGAACGACACGTGTAGCGTTATCAAGTTTTTGGCGCCGCTGCCGGGGAATAGAATAGCTAGTTAGTAGTCCACCTCGTTTAGGTTTCTTTGCTTGATTCCTATCAAGTAAATTGTTTCTCAATTTTAGCTTCCTCGTAGTCTATCCCCCTTCTTCGTGACCTTTGTTCGTAAAACCCATCACTCACCATGATACGTGTCTTCCGCCGAAGATTCTTCACACTACCCGTTCCCAATCCCGAAATTGAGAATGCAATCCCACAAAACCCTTCACCCGTTCACCATTTTGGAAATCACCTAGGGCATAATGAGATAAATTGGCAACAACAAAGTCCTTTCTATGACTCAGATTCCGATGAGGAATTTGATTACGGTGAAGCACTTGACAACGGGGAGGTCATTCATGAAGTTAGTTTTGAAATGGAAGAAGACCCCTCTCAATGTTTTGACCCTAGGTGTAGAATTGAGAAAGATGGTCCCTTTAACATGCAATTCCCTTGCAAAATAGGATTAGAAGGGTTCGATACTTACTTGAATTCATTCTTGCCTTTGAACTTAATCTCAAGGGACTTATACAATAAAATCAAGATCAATGAGTTAACTTATCAAGGGAACAATGTTGTTGAAGCAGTCACTCATTTGCACGTGTTTATTGGAAGTTTTGCTTATTTGGTAGAGTTCATGGTCTTAGAAGACTTAGGAGAATTTATTGATAAGGACCTCACTCAAGTAATTTTTGGAAAACCTTTCAAAAGAATGACTAGGTTGAATGAAGTGATGATTGATGGTCTAATTACATTCTCTGATGAAGTTGAAGACTTAATCTACCAAATGCCACGTGCTCATCCTAGGTTTAAACACAAGGATATTGAGGTGTGTAATAGAATGACCCCTATTCCATTGCTTAGTGAAAGGGATAAGCAAAGTGGACTTAGGTACCCATATGAGAAAACTAAGAGGTATTACAAAAAATGCCTAGAGTTAGGAGATGATTACAAAAAGAATGAGAGAACATTGGAATTGCTTAAGTATGAGCACGTAAGCATGCACGAGACCACGTAGGAGCACGACTACGAGTCTAGCTACAAGACTCATAAATAAAGAAAAGCGCATCGTAGGAGGCAACTCATGCTTAATTGTTTGCTTGTTTGTGTCATATATCTTTTATTAATTGTTTATTCTCATGTTTAAATTTGTAAAAATGTTTATTTTGTTTTTAACCTCGTCTTAATCACATATAAAGGTATTTTACATAAAGGATAAGTGTAGGGAGGATTACACACGTTTTCAAAAGAAATGTAAACATGAGAATTGCAATTAATTAAAAGATATACATGTGTGTTTGTTCGAGTCAAATGCTTGTATCGAGTCATGATGGATGTTTGCAGAAAATTTTTCCAGATTTTAAAGATGTAAATTTTCCAGAATTTTTTCCAGAAAATCGCAGACCAGTTTTTGTCAGGATAACCTGACGGCGTCAGGATCGCACCCTGACGGCGTCTGGAAGGAGTAAAAACAACTGATTACTTTTCCTCGTTTTCTGAGCTACTTATAAACTTTGGAATTTTCCAGGTCTTAATTTTCTAGAAATTCTGTAAACATCCATTCCACAAGCATTATATCCTAGTTTAGTAGAGTCTTATATATATTATTACCGCCGATTTTACGTGAAGGTTTCGTTTGTTTTCTTCAAGTGTGCAGGTTTTATTTATCAAGAAGAAGATACATAAGGTTGGAAGGAGCTTTTCACGCATACATTCTTCTTGGAAAGGATTTAACCAATACTTCACACACGGATCCTACCGAGCTAATCAGGGGAGTATTAGTTTCTTTCGTTTTTAATTACCTTCTATTATCATAACTTTGATACTTTCAGGGAACATTGGGGACAATGTTCAGTTTAAGTGTAGGGAGGGAAAATAAAACGGGAACTTTGAAACTATGCTTATCCTTGATTATTTGCTTTGTCCAATTGTATTTGTGTAATAAACCATGAGAAAATGTCGGTTAGGGTAATTTGGCACCAAATTTAAAATTTTCATGACATATAGGAGTGGGCCATTAGTCTTAACAAAAGCATCTCATGGATAGGAAGTTACATGACTAGCACAAAAACCCATTACCACCTAAATTCCACCCAAAATGTGAGGATCACCCTTCTATTAGTAGGAATTAAAGCATTCATCTTTAATGCTTAGTGTGTGAACCGGTAGTATAATAGATTCTAGAACTTGTTTTGTGATGCATCCTGAGATCGCTAGTAAGACTACACTTCTGTAGTTAAGAATAACTAAATGATAAGAGGCATTAGGATAACCCTTGTTTGATACCCGTAATATAATTACTTCTTCCACATCGGTTGAGTAGTTCCCCTACACCCTTGCGTTGTACTCATCTTTAGTACACGATACCCCTAGTTAACCCCTTAGAGCCTATCCTTTTCGCGGTTCTCGTGATGTTTCGGTTTTCCGAAATATCAATGAAGAGCATTGTTTACACCCCACCCCCAAATGTACACCCAAATCGCCTTAGCCTACCTTGTATGCACTCACTTTTAGTGCATTATTGTTATCACCCTAAAAACCCTTAGTTCAATTATCTAGTTGCTTGCATAAGTTCCTAAGTCGAGTCATATCCTTTGTATATAGTTTTGGGACGATTGGGACTCATTGGAAAAGTTAAAGTTTATGAAATGACGGGAAGGGAACGTTAAATTCAAATTCCCTTTATTTGCGTAATAATGTACTCCAAGTGTTTTGATCTTTTCAATTCGGGTCAAATTAGTGTTAGAGTAAAAAAAACTCAAGTGCAGGGATGTGCCTATAAATCCCTATCATTTTGATGTTACCGTAGAGGATGGTAGAGTAAAAGTGTATGAAAAAAAAATCGAAAAAAAATAGAAAAAGAGAAAAAGAAAAAAAATAGAGTGTTGAAAAAAAAATACGGGCTACCATCCTACATCTATCCTTTAAATTTATGTTTGTTTGTTTCAGTTATCTAGAGTTTAGAGTGTCGAGTCTTGGCTTAGCAACGCCATTCTTCGTATGCTTGTAACATAAAGATTTTTTACTTGCCACCACTAAATAGCTTATCCCACCAAACCCTTTGTTTCCCTACCGTAAGCCTAACATTACAACCCTTTAAAAGACCTTTTTGATAGTCTTTCCTAGGTGCTTACGCCAAAGCAATGGAGGTTTGATCTATTCTCAAGCCTATTGTAATCTATGTACTAGGACCGGTTAATGAGTGTTTATCTTCCATTTCCAACTTGTTATATTTCATATACACCCGAGAGATGTGAGTACCCAAACACCCCATGTGTTTAATGAGTGTTTAACTGTTGTGACAAATTTGTTCCGTTCGGGAGTCATGTTGTTCATAAACTTTGAATTTAGCTGAATATTCAGCATGGTCATTTTGATATTCCTCATATCATTCACCAGCTTGTGAAATCTGACATGGTATTCAGTCACACTTTCCCCTAGTATCATTTCAAAGTTCTCAAAGTCATCATACAGCTGAGACTCCCTATCTTCTTGAGTCAGTTCAGAACCAGATAGAAGCATCTTAACGTTATCCCAAACTGCCTTTGCTTCAGTGTTGTGATTGATCAGCTTGTAGATGTCTTTTGGTAGACCTTGGAGAACAATGTTTGAAGCTCTGATGTCTGCATCGTATCTCTTCTTCTCCTTATCAGAAAGCTCGTCATATGTCTTTGGTCTATCCAGTCCTAATGTCACAGAACCATCAGCAGCAGTTTCCAGAATGTCTCTGGTAGTCTCAATTTGATATGATCCTTCATCAATTGACTTAAGGATGTTAACTCCATTTTCCTTTCCTAAGCAGTACAGTCTGATTCTTTGTGACCAAGACTCATAGTCGGTTCTATCAAGCATAGGAGGACGAGTATCAGATCCTGCAGCTTGCACATCATCAGCAACGGAAGACATGTTTAAATTCTACGGGATTTTACAAATCTTTGATTTAACCGGGAAATAGATTCTTTCACGGGATCTTACAAAATCAAGAGAAAAACCGTAAAACTTATACACTTATGCGTAGACAGCAAGCTTACGCGTAGACAGCAGCTTAGGCGTAAACACTAGCTTATGCGTAGACACAGGCTTATGCGTAGACTAAAGCTTACGCGTAGAATTTAAGGATAAAAGGCTTAAGTTTAGGCTTAAACCAAGGCTTAGAAGTAAGAACCTTATGCGTAAGTTTTCCTTAGGCGTAAGACAAGCTTATGTGTAGGAGAAGACTTAGGCGTAAAGATTTTTACTCGTAAGCTTTATGCTTATGCGTAAAATTAGGGTTTTACCCAAAAAATCTTTTATGCTTAAAACAGTGTAAGAGATATCCAAAGTCGAAGTATTTTCAGGCTTATCCAAGCAAGAAAACACTGAGTAAACCAACAGATTTGAAGATCACTTGAAGAACACCTTACGCGTAAGATTAGGGTTTTCTTATGCGTAAGAAGTACAAAATATGCCAAACGCGATTATTATGACCAAAACCGTTTAGACAACCAGATTATAATGATGAAACAACCTTAAAAACACCAAAATAACAAGACTTGAAGATCCAAACCACTTATCACCCTTACGCGTAAGATAGTATACCCGTATCCAAACACGTTTAAAATCCAAGAAACACTCGTAAAGTTTGAACCTTTTTGCAAGAAACTGAAATTTTAACACTCAATAAACCTTAACCCATAAGAATCTTGAGTTTTTGAGTGTAAAATTTAGTGCTTTAAGCTTACCCAAAAACCTATACGCAACAACCACGCGTATACACACACTACGCGTAAAAACCAAACCTTATCCCAAAAATAACTATCAAACCAATAACATGAGAGATGGATGATCAAACCATGGCTCTTGATACCATTTGTAGCATCTTAGATTGTCACAAACACATCATAAGCACAAATTTATGCGTAGGAGATAAGGTTTAGAGAGAGAAAGTGGGAGAGGATGGGAAACTTAGTGAGACAAAGAAAAATGTATTATGAAAGCTCCAACCCTTTGCCTTGGAGGGCAAAGGGTATTTATAGGGTACAAGCATAGCACGCCTACTTTAGGCTGTGGATCAGGCATACAGTGTGTAAAGACCCGTTCGTCCTCCACGGTGTTACCAAGTAATCTAATTACTATCACTGAATCACTACGACTACGAGCTTTCTAACGAGTATACATACTTGAGGTGACTGACACTTTAAGTACTGGATTTACTAAATCCTAACAATTCTTGTTCGGCTATAATCAAGTAAGGTACGCATATTCTTGTTTATGTTAATTAATTATTTGTTAATAAATCCTATACGCTTCCGCATGTATACTTTGATGTTTTGTGATTATTTATTGATTGTCATGTTATATAATTCCAACAGTGGCATCACGAGTCATTGGTTTTAATGAGTAATTAATTACTAAACGAGTAAAAAACGAATAATTGTATGTTGTTTGATATGGTTAATCTAGGGTGTTGGATTATTATTTTTTTTTGGGTCGATTTAATTTTTTTTTGGGGCGTACCCCATTATTTTTTTTAGTCGACACTTTAAATTTTTTTTAGGGTTTGAAAATTGTTTGCTAACCTTATCGAAGCCTAGAATTAATATATATATATATTACGTGATTAATTCATAAATAATTTGTTATGTGACATGGGATTATTGATATGCGATCTTGTGACTATTTGTATAATTGTTATGATATATCCTATGATAATACATGCATGTTTGTCATGGATAGTTGCTTTGATATTGTTTAATTGTTAAGATATATTTATCATATGTTTATTTACGATAAGTCTTGAATTGGGGAAGACTCCAATTACATATATTAATGAATCAATTATGTGCAATATGGTATACTATTAATTATGGGTTTACGCAATCGATTCATCGATGTGTGTGGCTCACTTTCAATTGTGAGAGTGAAAGCCCTAATTAATATATACATTAATTTAACGTAGACATTGATTATTAATAGGGTTTTATTGAATAAGTTGCATGTGGCTACTTGTTTACACGTATTAAATTGTTTATTATGTGCGCATTGTTTTTAGTTGTTTATTTTTTATTAGTTTACTTGTTTGTTTATTATGTGCGACAGTTTTAAGCAAAGGGTAATTTTGAATAGAAAAATAATACGGACTAAATAATGGTGAAATTTGATTTGTTTTTGAAGAGTTAAGTTTTCTATAGTTTAATTGATTGATGATTTTGGTACAAATGGTCTGAACTGGCTCACCCAATTTGACGGACTGTGTGGGAAGTACTAGGAGGGGAGCGCATTAATATTGTGACCCTAAAGAGGGAGATTATTGCTTCAGCGCTAACCAAACTCTCCGCTTGCTTGCGAGTCAAATTGGAGCTACTAAGTAAGCCATAAATGTACAAACTCATCTTAAGGGCGAATTAGTTTTAATTCCATTCGCCACTTCGGTGGTAATTACCCAAAACACTAAGTGTTTACACTTATGCAAAAGTACGGTATAATGGGCGATAATTAATGCTAAATTACTTGATTGGTGAACCCAATACCTCAATCAAAACTTTGATAATTTGATCTTTATGAATTGGTAATAAAAAGTTTTTTATTAAATTTATGCTACAAGATGAATGCATGACATCTTTGTACATATTTAATTTGATCACATAAAATCAAAACTAGTACCCATATAAATTAAGTTATATGCCATCTAATTAAAAGGAACACTTGAAGTTGCAATTTACGTCATGACATTACTTGGCGAGATTATGATGGAGAGGTAAATCTTTATGTAAAGTCAGACCTTACATGAACATATTTGCAGTTCTTTAAGTTAGACACTTAAGTTGAGTAGGAAGTGAGAACTGGACTCATGGCATAAGATCGGATGAAACATGTTTATATTTGCAATAGCGTTGGAAAATATAAATCCCATAATGATCTAAAAATTGGAAATTGTTTGCCAATTAGTGTTCGACAGATTACCTTATTATATGCTTTCGTTACTAGCAGATCAACTGATGTAATGAACCTATGATAATTTGGATCCTAGTCTTCGAGAAAATTATATGGTTATATGTTTATATTACCGTTGGGTATATTTTATTTTCTTGAAAAGTTATATAATCGAAAATACTAATACTTGAACTTTTTTCTGTAGAAATGGCTCAAAACAACGATAAACTAACACGGCACTAAGTTCTGCGTTCAAAAGCTTTTTTGATTGAGAAAAGTTGACTGGCTCTAAGAATTTCAATGATTGGCACCGCTCTTTGAGAATTGTCTGTAGAGTTGCTGACCGGTTGAATTATCTGTATGAACCTTGTCCTGCTGAACCAATAGCACCTGAAGCTACTCAAGCTGGAAAGGATGCTTGGAAAATTGAGTATAAGTGTCATAACGATGTGGCTTGTCTTATGTTGGGAAAGATGGAACCTGCTCTCCAAAAGCAGTTCGAAAACTACTTCCCATTTAACATGCTCAATGAACTTCAAACTATGTTCGAGAAACCAGCTGCTGTCGAGATTTATGACTTGATCGATGCATTACACAGCTGCAAGCAGGGAGAGTGTAAACCCGTAAGTGCTCATGTACTGGAAATGAAAAGTTACATGGACCAATTAAGGGCACTTGGCAAGACTTATGAAGATGACATGGTCGTGAACTTGATCAACAGATCCCTTAACAAGGATTATAATGGTTTTGTTCGAAACTTCAATATGCACTGCGTGGGGAAGACAGTTACTGACCTACACGCATTGCTAATTGACTATGAGAAAGGGTTACCTCAAAAGGCTCCTACTCCCCAGGTACTTGCTATTCAGGGTGGAAGGATAAATAAGCCAAAACCACAGCGTGCGAACAACAAGAAGGTGAAGGGCAAAGGGAAAGTTGATAATGGTAAAAAGGTTATGGCCTATCAACCATAACCCAAGAAGTACCCTACTCCTAGGAAGGAAAATCCTAAAAAGGATCAAGCATGCCACCACTGCAAGGTCGTTGGGCATTGGAAGAGAAATTGTGCTCTCTATTTTGATGGATTGCGGGCAAATAAGATGAAGTATGACGGGTCCTCGGGCGCCGGTCCTTCAGGTAATTTATTTGTCATTGAATTATTTACTCTAAATCATAAAAATTCCTGGGTATACGATACTGGATGTGGTATTCACATTTGTAATACACTGCAGGGGTTTAGAGTGGAGAGGAAGCTAGCCTATGGGGAGCACTATCTGCACGTGGGAAATGGCGCACATGCAGCTTGTTGAAGCCATAGGAACGTTTAGTTTAGTATTGCCTCCGGGCTTAGTACTGTTATTGAACAATTGTCATTACGCACCTTCTATAATTAGAGGTGTTGTTTCCTTTTCAGTTTTGTTGGATGATGGTTTTACTTATACTATTTCACGTAATGGAATTTCTTTTTCTTTAAATGGGGTATTTTATTTTAATGCGATTACTGTGAATGGTGTGTTTGAAACTGATGTGATTGGAAATGAATCTAACAAATATAATAATTCGATGTTTAGCATCAATAAGAAAATAAAGTTGGACTTGAATTCTTCTTATCTTTGGCATTGTAGACTTGCTCATATAGGCAAGGCTCGCATGCATAAGCTGCAACAAGAAGGGATTTTGCAAAATATCAATGATGAATCATTTGATAAATGTGAGTTATGCATATCTGAGAAGATGACGAAGAAACCTTTCATAGCAATATGGAGAGGGCTTCTGACCTACTTAGGTCTTATTCATACAGATGTATGTGGACCACTTAGACATGTGTCAAAGAGAGGTGCTAGCTACTTCTTAAACTTTACTGATGATTTCAGCCGTTATGGTTATGTTTATTTACTTAAGCATAAACATAAGGTGTTTGAAACATTTAAGGTTTCCAAAGCGGAAGTAGAACTGCAATTGGGAAAGAAGATTAAAGCTCTTCGATCCGATAGAGGAGGCGAGTATCTAAGCCAAGAGTTTAAAGATTACTTAGCTGAGAATGGAATTGTCCAGAATCTCACTTCTCCTATATACTCCACAACAAAATGGTGTATCTGAGAGAATAAATCGTACATTGTTGGACATGATACGATCTATGTTTAATCTTACTACTTCTACCTTTATCCTTTTGGGATTATGCTTTAGAATCAGCTGTTCGCATTCTAAATATGGTTCCCACAAAGAAGGTTGATAAGACACCATATGAAATATGGCATGGTAAAGCTCCAAACATGTCTTATTTAAAGGTCTAGGGTTGCGAGGCGTATGTTAGACGTGACTCAGCAGATAAACTCCAACAAAGATTTGTAAAGTGTATCTTCGTAGGATACCCTAAGGAAACTATGGGTTACTACTTTTACTATCCAACTAAAAATAAAGTAATTGTTGCTAGGTATGGAGAGTTTCTTGAAAATGATCTTGTATCTCAAGAATTTAGTGGGAGAGTTTATGATCTGGAAGATGATCAAGAAGATGCATTACCTTCTAAAAATACTAACGTACTTCCGGTAGAACCTGATAGTCTGGGTCCTCCACCAGAAGTTGAAGTGATTCCCGTTCGTAGATCCGTAAGGTCTACGCGTGCACTTGAACGTCTATGTCTTAACGTAGAGGTTGAGGAAACTATGTTAGGAGATCTTGGAGAGCCTACTATTTATAAAGCTGCCATGGCAAGTCCTGATAAGGACAAATGGCAAGTTGCAATGAATGGGGAAATGCAATCCATGAGAGAAAATGAAGTCTGGGAAGAGGTTGACTTACCTCCAAACGCCACGGTGGTTGGAAGTAAGTGGCTCTATAAAATTAATACTGACATGGATGGCAATGTACACAACTATAAAGCACGTCTAGTTGCGCAAGGTTTTACTCAAACTTATGGCATAGATTACGAGGAGACCTTTTCTCCTGTAGCGGACATTAGAGCTATTAGAATTCTCATAGCTATAGCAGCGTACTATGATTATGAGATATGGAAAATGGATGTCAAAACCGCCTTTTTGAATGGTCGCTTAGATGAAGACATCTATATGAAGCAACCTGAGGGGTTCGTGAATCCACAATTTCCAAACCGCGTATGCAAACTTCAAAGGTCCATTTATGGATTGAAGCAAGCATCTAGGCAATGGAATAAGAGATTTGATGAAGAAATCAAAAGGTATGGATTTATTCAAAATCTTGATGAGCCATGTGTATATCACAAAGTTAGTGGGAGTGATGTAATTTTCTTTATCCTTTATGTCGATGACATATTAATTATGGGAAAAGACGTTCCAAGTTTGCAAAATGTTAAGGCATATCTTGGGAAGTGTTTTTCTATGAAGGATTTAGGAGAAGCTGCATACATTCTGGGAATCAAGATCTACCGAGATAGGTCAAAGCGGTTAATTGGTTTAAGTCAAAGCGCTTACATTGATAAAATATTGAAGAGATTCAATATGAAAAATTCCAAGAAAGGATATTTGCCAATGGAAGTAAAGCATGGCTTATGTAGCGATATGTGTGCTTCAACACCTGCTGAGGTGGTACGCATGCAGAAAGTTCCTTATGCTTCGGCAGTAGGATCTATTATGTATGCTGTGAGATGCACAAGGCCAAATGTGGCGTTCGCTTAGAACATGACCAGTCGATATCAACAGAATCCGGGTGAACTTCACTGGACTGATGTTAAACATATTCTAAAGTATCTTAGGAATACGAAAGATATGTTTTTAGTGTATGGTGGAAATCCAGACACAGAGCTTGGCAGTGCGATAAAGATGATACGAAGTCTCAGACGAGTTATGTCTTTGTCATTAATGGAGGAGCAGTTGACTGGAAAAGCAAGAAGCAGAGTACGATTGCGATGTCTGCGACAGAAGCCGAATACATAGCTGCTTCGGAAGCTGCAATGGAGGCTGTTTGGATTAGGAAATTCATTTCAGGGCTTGGTGTTATGCCTTCAATTGAATCACCTATTGATATGTATTGTGACAATTCTGCTGCAATCATATTTGCCAATGAACCTGGAGTCATGAAGGGCACCAGACATTTTCTACGGAAGTATCACTATGTTTAGGAACAAGTCCGTGAAGGTGAAATTAATCTATTGAAAGTTCACACAGATGATAACTTAGCTGATCCTTTCACTAAGGCTTTGGCTAAAGACAAGCTTATTGGACTTGCCAATGGAATTGGACTTCGTTTAGCTAATAGTTTCATGCAGAACTATGATTAGTATTTGGATAAAGGATATTGTAAAACATTTATTATTTTGATGAAATAAAGTTTGGATTATGTTTATTTTCATTTATAATATTGTTGTCCTATATTTGCATGTTTAATCCATGAGTAACTAAGTTATTCTAAATGTCCGTTGTCAATTAATGATATGGGAGTATCATTGAACTAAGAGAAATCTGAGAGATGTGGTAGAATATTCTTGAAAGTATGTTGATGAGAATGCATATCAATTTCAGATGATATTCAATGAATTGAATATAGGACTTATCCCAACTACATAATTTACTTTGTGGATATTGTTATAAGTAAATTATGAATAGTTATCCTCAGACTTGAGATACCAGATAAGTGTCATAAATGTAGTGCATTTCTGTGGAGCAACTTTACGCTATACGTAACTGGTAGTCATAAGGGTTTTTTTCATAAATGTTACAAAGATTGTGGGTTAGTCTTGTAGTCAAGATAGAATTTGTTCCTTCAAATTTATTTGGAGTTTAATACTGCTGGGCCCCTCGTAGGGTTGACAAGATGTTTGTGCGGCCGCACCCAAAATCTCCCCTAAATATGTTTAGAAGATTTGGTAATCTTGGTCAATCACTTACAACGAGAAACAGAATAGTTTAATAAAAAATGACTTAATTCCATATCTTTATTTAACGTGGTATTAGAAACAAAAGGATAATAATAATGAGAAATCATTAAAAGGATTTCCAGGAGCCTTACTCGAGTCGTACTAGAGGCATCGAAGTGTTACTAGACGCTAACTGATGTGATCACTCTATTAAGATATATCCAAGTGGGAGCTATTGTTTTTATGGATATAAATTAGTAGACGTGAGTTAGGATCGAACTTGAGACCATGGTATTGCACACTTTACGTATGAGAATTAAAGTTAATAATTAAATATAAATGTTGTATTTATATATTAATTAAACGAAATAACTAACGACATTAAGTAATTAGTTGTAATGGACTAACGGTCGTTAAATATAATTGGAAAATGACTAAGTTGTAAATATTGGGAAGGTTCCGGAATCCCTCTTGTGGGATTACAACCGATTAGGCCAAGGAGACCCAACCCAACCCAACTACAACTCAAACTTGTTCACCAAGTTAGTTTGGGTATAAATACAAAACCTAAGGGTGTTTGTAATTTATCTCTTGTACTCATTAAGCTAAACCTAAAATTTGTTTTGTGTGTGTTTTTCTAAAACCGGTCGACTAACACCATTGGGAGTCGATCCCTTACTTTTTCCAACTCAAGTTATTTGGTTTGATTAAAACTAGCATTCTTTAATTCGGTATAGTACGTGTGTACAAGAAAGTGGTACTAACACATTATTGTTAGTATTCTTGGATTGAATTACAAAACGGTAAGGGGTAATTCATATAATCCTATAAACCCTAATTAGGGTTCATCCAAATTGCTAGTTTGTGGATTTGATTCTTGTTCGGCTAGAATCAAGTAAGGTACCCATATTCTTGTTTATGTTAATTAATTATTTGTTAATAAATCCTATACGCTTCCGCATGTATACTTTGATGTTTTGTGATTATTTATTGATTGTCATGTTATATAATTCCAACAAAAACCCCCTGGTTTTGTCCCTGCTCATGATCATAATTGGTTCATGTTGTAGATTTCAATCACAACATGTTCTATAAAATGACTAAATGAAACACCACCCATGATAAACCATTCCAGTTCGATTTTTGACACGTAATTTCATGTCAATATGAGCATTTCACATATTACGAATTTCGTAATTGTAGTACTTGTAATGTTCTACCATCCAAGTACGACTCCAAAGATGTTTTGCAAGATTTCATGCATCTCTATGTGGTTCTTATACGTTAAATTTAATTATTTTGCTGGACCTTTTTTTGGGTAAAGGGGAGTAATCCTGCACCCTGGTAAAGTATATTAACCAAAAAAACATTGAAGTACAACGGATGAAAGTGAGTCCCTCATCTTAGTCCCTTAGGACACTAACCAAACCACTATATAAGAATGACAAGCCATTCTTATAACTTACAAATCCAAATATAACTAACAATGACTAAAGAAAAAAATACAATACATCACAACTCAAATAAACACTTAAGTCTTCTTAGTCATCCTAGCGATCCAGATCTTGAACATGAAGAAACCCATAGCCAAGTTTCCCCGCGTTCCAAGTGCTCAATCCAAAACAAATCCATTTGTGTCTTCTATTCGTATTATGCATGAAGCATAATCTAATAACCTAATAAGAGTGCAATCTATAGCAAATCGAATTTTAAACATAAACAGGGTATAAGCGACCCTAACTTCCAGCATATGATAACTTGAACCAATCTTCTAAACCATCCGAATGAATTACATAAAGAAACCCACGGATCAAGTCACAATGACACCACACCATATATGATTACCTAAAGACTGAACTAAATAACATCGATCGCCCACCAGCCCATTAAATGCGTGTGATCACAACGAACACTATGACATGATTTTGAGTACCAATAAGTTGCCAAACGCAACTAAGATCAGAGTGCAAACTGATGGTAGCAGTCTGCCATAGATTCCAGTAACAAAAATCACATGATAGGGTTGAATAGAATAACACCCTAGCTTAAGCATAGATCAATCATGTTAGGAATTGGAAATTCCATAGTGAAGTGTCGGTCACCCCATCTATAGTCTAGCATATGTTAGCTCGTAGACATATCGTTATTTACTGTTTTATTAGTTAGTTATTAGCCTAGTGTAGCGTAGTGTAACAACGTGGAGGAAGGACGGGTCTTTACCCACTATATACCTGATCCACAGGCCGATAGGAGGTCGTTATGTTTGTAAGTATAAATACCCCTTCCATGCATGGAAGGGGTGGTGGTTTTCTCAATCTAACATTTGATAATTTACAAAGCAACTCTCTAGCAAGAAACATCCTCTCTTTACTTTCTCTCTCTAAATGGCTAACATGTATTTTGATCATCCAAGACCACCCGAATCATCAACACAATAAATATATCGATCCTACAAATGGTATCAGAGCCAAGGTTTATTGTGTCATCTTTGATTTGTGTGGTTCTTACCATGGTTTTTGTGTGTTTTGATGATTTTTTGTGGTGTTTGATTCTCGTGTTGACTGTTTTTTTTTTTGTATCATTTTTTTGGCTCGAAAAATGGTCTTACATTATTTTTGGTAAAACTGTTTTTGTGTATATGGTTTTGGTCGAATATTTAAAGTCTGCTTCGTGTCATCCTTATGTCCAAACAACTGCATCTTTTTGACTTGGAATCTGTGTAATATATTTTTATGGTCATCTGGTCATTTTATCATTGGTCAAACGGGCAAAAAGCATGATCTTTATGTCACTTTTTCTGGGCTTATATGAAAAAATGGTCTAATCTTGCTGCTGTTCATGTTAGCTAGTTGTTTCAGGTGTCCAAATTCAATGTACTTACAGTGTAGCGACTTGTGTAACTGGAAAAAGGCTAGCGACTTGTGATTAACCTGTTTAGCGAGTTGGGTTACCTAGCGACTTGTATTTACAGTCGTAGCAACTTGTTAAGCAATATCGACTTGTTAAGCATATAGCGACTTGACATTATTTAATGTCAAGCGAGTTGTTAGCGACATGACCTGTTATAGCGACTTATGTCAAGAAAATCTGATGTAGCGAGTTGTGTATGATATGCTAAATGGTAGCGACTTAAGATAACTGTGTAGCGACTTGACCACTTGAACACAACACTAATACCAAACCATACACCAAGACATCATGACCTCAGATTCTCAAAACCATCATAAGTCCACTATCTACTGTAAACAAAAAAACATATCTACTATAAAAACCAATCTTCATTCAAGACTCAAAACGAATTTAGAAAAGATCTTTGTATTCGATTTCATGTTTCTCAATAGATTCATCATGACTTTTAAGAGCCAAACAAACACAAAATCATCTAACCATCATAGATCATTTATGAAGACAAAGCCTCAATTAATATTCGAATTTATCAAAGAAAGACCAAGACCTATGTCTCAATCTTCTTTTTATTCGGTTCTCAATACAAAACGTGTACAAATTAAACCTACCCGAGACCCTTATTAGGTCTTGAAGATCGAGTCAGTCATCATCTTTCGTGGAAGTCATCCTAAGACCTCATGCCATCCATGAGGCTGTGATTTTGTGCCTCTTGCCAACCCTGTGGCGAGGTCTTAGTGATTTAAACATGAGTTGATGCTGCGTTTCTTCATCATAGGAGGCGCATATGTGTGAAAGAAAAATTGGTGTTTTTGATTGATGATATTCGTTGAGATGACTTGTGTTTTGATGATGTATTAAGATAGATGAGTTTAGATTGTTAAGATGGTATGTGTTGAGATGCATTTTTGTTTCCAGATCAAAGTTTGAGATTGGTGAGAGAAAAAAAAGTCAGGAAAGAGGCGGATTATAAAACTGATTAGGTTTTGATAATCTGAGATATCTTAGGGCATTTCAATTATATACCGGTTATTTGAACTGCTGGATCAGTTTTTGAACTGGGCCCGCCCGGATACATCATTCATTTGCATAAGGGCCATATCGTGTGAACTGGTACTCAATGTTATGTTATTGGGCCTCATCTTAATTGATGTAATAACCTGTTGAGGGTTGGGCTTAACGGGATGATATGGGTCAACTGGTTATGATATTTCGTTTGTTGTGATATGGAGTGTAATATTGGGCGTATGGGCTAATTTCATCATCGGGACTAATTTCACTATTGTGTTAATTGGGTTTCGAGTAGTTACTCATTAGTGGACCTTGATTCTATTTGGATCATGCACTTTGATGATGAAACTTGCTATACTATGAGATTTGATAACATGTGTCTTATGAAACTTAAATGATCTGGGATTTGTTAAAGGGATATGTCGATGAAATTAGTGATAATGTGATTTGATGATGTGTTTTGGTGAGCTGTTGAGATCCGTTGTGCTACGAGGATTGATACTCTGGTTTATACATTTTTCACTGAGAATATTATTTCACGGCTTGAGTTAATATTTGAACAAGATTGTCTACGGGGTTGTTTGGACGGTATTTCTTATTTAAATTTGAAGTGAGGTTCTTTCGGGCGCGCTTACTTATTTTCGCCTTCTTTCTTACTACTATTCCACAAAGATGACTTGTTTGGGCGTTTATAGAGGGTGATAAAGACTTGGCTATTTAGTTGCGTTTGTGATTCTTTCTCACTTAACCTACAACGTAGCTATCACTTCGGTGTCTCACTCAGTTGAGAATGTCAAGAGGTTTTGTACACTGGGTACACCGTTTCTTCTTCACATGGATTAGTACAAGTTTAAGTAACAAATCTGGGGAATTTCACTTCATGATCAAGTTTGGCATATCGAATTTACCTCTCCATATGGTCACCATAATAGCCGACAGAATGCGTGAATAATGTGGTTACCAAAGTATTTATTGGATGGTTGTTGATTTTGTTGATGTTGGAGAATGAACCGTTGACGAACCACTGCATGTTCCTCTAAAAACAGATATTCACCAAAACCAAAGTTGTCATTACACATTCAAGCCGACATTGTTTACGGTTTTATCTTGAATTTGTAAAATCCTGTGAAAGAACCTATTTCTCGGTTTAAATCATAGACTTGTAAAATCCCGTGACAATGGAAACATCCTGGTAAAAGTAATGTGCATTTCCGGATCTATCTTGCGGTTTATTCTTGGTTTTGTAAAATCTCGTGAAAGAAACTATTTCTCGGTTTAAACCGTAGAGTTGTAAAACCCCGTAATGATGGAACCATCTTGGAGAAGGGAAAGTGTAATTTCTGGATCTTATCTCATGCTGGTGCTACGGTTTCTACTTCGAAGAAGGGATAAAAGGGAGTACTTCATGAATTGGGTGTGTGTTTGGGTTGTCTTCATGGCAGTTTGGTTATTACATGGTTTTACGAGGTTATGTGCTTTTAACCATGGTCGGGATGAAAACCATTATCATAGTTCACTTAAAACGTCAAAGGAGGCTAGAGTTGAGCTTTTAACAAGATGTGACAACGGAGTTAATTCACTATTACTTATTTGAGGTTGAAGAGAAATATCACGGGCGAGTGTACTTAGTATCTGAAGGTATCGGGGATGGATGGATGAAGATACTTCAAGATCCTTATTCGAGCTTATTATTAAAAACGAAGACTTGGAAATCTAGTTATTGTTGGATGTCTTTTACCTTTTCTTTTACCACTTTGGGGAATTGGGCTCTTACCATCACAAAATAACTATCACTTTAAGGAGTTACGTCGTAGTGCTCAGTGTCACATTCAATTGTGGATTTTCAAGAGGTAATGTACGTCTTATACTTGATGGTTGGTTGGTTGAAGAGTATAGAGTACATAGAGAGTACTTAGAGATGCTAATGGAAATCAACACCGATCTTTGTTACATATGTGCAAGTTTAAGTCACGAGTTCGAGGTATTTTACTTCAGGGTCAAATTTATCATATTGGGTTTTCTCCATCAGCTGTCACGACAAAGAGCCTACTGAATGATAATGGGTTGATTACATGTTCTGCCAAGAGATTGAAAAGAGAGCGATTATGATGTTTGAACACAATAGTTCAAGCCTCGTACTCTAAAGAAAAGAAAAGTGTACGTCTCAGTGCGCTTTATCTTCAAAAGAAGAGAAATCTTCTAAATTATGACCATTCTCATCAACATGCTTCATGCCTTTTCCCATGCGCTTTCAAACATCAATTGAACCGGGCTACTGTTGATTGTTTTCTTATTCCACTTGCTCAACTATAATGACGATGGCAACATCCGGTGCTAATTTTACGGGGGAGAAGTGTGAATAGAATACATTTGGAGGATAATCACTTGTTTAATCAAGAATGGCATCTCCGTATGCAATTCTTGAGGGGGAGAAGAAGTGTGAATTTTTTGCATGGTTGATTGATATTTGAGAATATATGGTCAAACGGCTCCAAACTCATGTAAGAACCGAGCTTCTTATTATCGGGTCATCTTCACATGATGTTTCTTCTAAGAGCCGTTGGTTGACATCTTCACACGGGCTGATGAGTTTAAAGACAAGTGCTTCCGGTTAATGCTTCACGTACACATCAACATGATGATTCCGAACAACCTTCTGTTCTTGTTTGATGTGATTGTTTGCTTGGTATTACCATTTTGTGTGTTCGTTGCGGGCTGATTGCTAATTTTCTTGATGAACATCTTTCTGTTCTTGTTTGATTGGGAGGGATTTTAGTTAAGGGGATTTGCAAGATGTAAGTTAATTGGGATGCTTTTTAGTGTGACGAAGATGTTAACTACCTATTCCCCATTCGGACAATCTTGAAGAAGGTCGAGTCTACAGTCGGTTCTACATTTTCTGCTACATGTTAGAAGACTAAAGACGAGTTGCGTTTAACGATCTAAAGACTTCTTCTCAATTCAAGCATTCATCATAAAGATTGTCGATTTAGGGGAGAGCACTAATTGGGGAAGTGTGTAAAGCCAAATTTAATCCCCAATTAGACTTGCTCATTCTGTTCTTTAGCAAGTTGATTCTCACAAACATTAAAAGTGGTCTTCTCAAAAAGATTTCATGTAGTTGGGCTGATAAGATGCTGCTGATTCTTAAGTGTCAAAACCAGCAAGGGGAAAGGAGACACACATATAAACACAAAGCGAGTAAACTTGATGAACTTAATTCTTCTAAGTGATTGAAGATATCCCGGGAAGACAAATGTCATGACCGCAGAGAAACTCAAGGTTTTACTCGTCAAGGCTTTTAGTGTTATTATTCCAACGACGTGGGGGAAGTGATGTAAAAGAAAGTTTCTGAAGATAAAAGAGGTACACAAGTGCGTGATGATCTTGATGTTATCACAATCATCAGGGGAGAGAGAATTGTGTACATTGGGGGCGCTCAGCTGTTTTCACTTGAGGGCTTAGTCAGTGATTCAGAGATATAATCACTTATTCTGGAGTTGACATCCGCAGAGATTGTCATCCGCAGAGATAATCAGTGACTTGGCCTGCTTCTTCAATGTTATCAGTTATTCCTTCCTTGTGTTGTGGTATACTTCAGATACTTGAGCTTCATACACGATCATCAGGGAAGAAAAATGTGAACATGGGGAGGTGTTTTCATTCCCCTTATGATGTGTATTCGGGAGAGCTCTTGGGTATTGGTGTACTTCGGGTTCTTGAGCTTCATACACGATCATCCGGGAAGAAAAATGTGAACATGGGAAGGTGTTTTCATTCCCCTCATGATGTGTATTCGGGAGAGTTCTTGAGCATTATACAAAGAGACGGGCTGCATCAATTCAACTACTAGGGGGAATTTTTTTCTTGACTCCTTTTGGAATGGATTTCTTCAGACTTCAGTGGAAAAGGAATTTGAGAAGAGGTATTCAAATGTCGGATGATACGTTGTTGTTCTTCTTCTTGATGATATAACCCCGAATGGAGGATCTAGATTATCGTTCTTAAAAGGAGCAGCGGGATTTATGATAATGGTGTGCTTCTCTGTGCACCTGGCTAAAGCAAGCTTGAAATAGAGCTTCGAATCTGCTCATCTAATGGATCTTCGGTTTAGGGGGAAGCTGCCAAAGTCTTTCTTTCTCAAAGGCTCATGTTCTATCTTCTATTCTGGAGCCTCGGAATCTTTGGTGGTGGAAGTTTAAGAGATGATGAGTTCTATCTTCTTCAACGACGTGCTGCTCGATATCCTTATTGTTAGGAATTAGAAATTCCAGGTATTAAAGAGTCGGTCACCTCAAGTATATGTAATCGTTAGAAAGCTCGTAGTCGTAGTTATTTTAAGTTAAGTAGTATATAGTTAAGTAACACCGTGGAGGACGGACGGGTCTTTACCCACTGTATGCCTGATCCACAGCCCGTTGTGTGGCGTTTTATGTAAGACTATAAATACTCTCTACCTCCCAAGGTAGAGAGTTGGAGCTCATAATAATATTTCTTTCTCTCACTATAGTTCCCAACTCTCTTCCTTTCTCTCACTAGAAGTTGCTCTCTCTAACATACTTATACGCCTACTTTGATCATGGTTTAGAGTGTTTGTGAAATCCAATATCCTACAATTGGTATCAAGAGCCATGGTTTGATCACTCATCTTTCATGCTCTTTGTTTTGGTGGATTTCATAAGGTTTTTGGTGTATTAAGGGTTTAGGAGAGTTTGATTCATTTGGACAAATTCTAGTGGTAAAGTTTGAATTTTGCTTGTACTTTTGTGTTTAGGATCATCATATGTGGTTATGTTTTGAATTGGAAGGCTTAAATCATTGTGGTTTGGTTGTTTTGGATTGATAAAGTGGTTATTTGTGAAAGAAGGACTAAGCGAGTTGAGTCTCGGACTTGTGTTTCTTCAAAGCGAGTTGCTTTGTTATTAGATGCGAGTTGGTACATGCGACTTAGCTGTTTAGCGAGTTGATATTTATGCGACTTGGGTTCTAAGCGAGTTGTTTCTTTAAGCGACTTGAGATCTAAAGCGACTTAGCTATTTAGCGATTTGTAACGTTAGCGAGTTAATTTAAGCGACTTAGTGTTCAAGCGAGTTGATTGTGTTGCGAGTTGGCTATTTAGCGACTTGATTCATTAAGCGAGTTGCTTGTGTTGCGAGTTGATGCTGATGCGACTTGGCTATTAAGCGAGTTGATTACTTAAGCGAGTTGTTAATTAAGCGAGTTGTGTAGTTAGGTACTTATTCATTTAGGTTTGTTACTTCTTCGTGATACATTCTTACGGTTGTTCTTTTGGTTTAGTAAAATCCCGTGAAAGAATCAATTTCCCGGTTTAATCAAAGAATAGTAAAATCCCGTAGAGCTTGAAACATGTCTACAAACGTTCCTACTATCATCTCCACTGTTGCTGAGGATGTTCAAGCAGCTGGTTCAGATACTCGTCCACCCATGCTTGACAGAACTGACTACGACTCTTGGGCTCAACGAATCAGATTGTACTGTCTTGGAAAGGAAAATGGAGTCAACATTCTCAAATCCATTGATGAAGGACCATATCGGGTTGAGACGACTAGAGATGTACTTGATACTGCTAAAGATGGAACTCTGATTTACGGAATGGACAGACCAAAGATGTATGATGAGCTTGATGATAAGGAGAAAAAGAGATTCGATGTTGATATCAGGGCTTCTAACATTGTTCTTCAAGGTCTTCCAAAAGACATCTACAAGCTGATCAATCACAACACCGAAGCAAAGGCAGTATGGGATAATGTCAAGATGCTTCTCTCAGGTTCTGAATTGACTATGGAAGACAGAGAATCACAACTCTATGACGAATTTGAACACTTCAAGATGAAACCAGATGAGAGTGTCTATGAGTACTATGTGAGATTTCATAAGCTGGTGAATGACATGAGGAACATCAGAATGACTATGCCTAACATTCAGCTGAACTCAAAGTTTGTTAAAAACATGAATCCCGAATGGCACAAGTTTGCCACCTCTGTGAAGCTCACTAAAGGATTGAAGAATACAAACTATGAGCAACTCTATGCCTTCCTCCTTCAGAATGAGAGACATGCTATGTTTGAAAAAATGATTCTTAATCAGTTCAAAACCAATCAGGGAGAGACAAGCTCATCGAATGACTCAACTGCCTTCTACTCAAACATCGGAATCACAACCAAAGCCTCACAAGTCATACCCATGGGTAATGGTAATCACAAACTCATTCCTGATCCTATGTTCAAACAAGCTGATGCTGATGCACACGTGGGTAACATCATTAATCAACTAGCTCTTCTGATTAGTCAAAACATGAATTCTCTCCCACAAACCAACAACAACCTCAGAACAGCATCTAACACACACAATCAAGCTACTGTTAAAGATGGGAGGATCATGGTGCAACCAGTTCAAGAAAGACAGTATGATCAGGGAAGAGGTGGAGCTGGTAGAGGTTATGTTGGTAATCAGAATCGAGGAAGGAATGGTAATCAAGGTCAAGCTAAGCCGATAAAATGTTATAACTGTGGTGGTGAGGGACACATTGCAAGGAACTGCACATCTCCAAAACGCCCACAGAATGCTGATTACTTCAGAGATAAGATGTTGCTTGTACAAGCTCAGGATAATGGTGCTGCTTTGGATGAAGAGGAATTGTTGTTTCTTGTTGAGGGCAATGCCAAGACCTATGATGCAGATGTGGATGAGCAGCATATTCAGGAGATAGGTCACAATCATCAGAATGCCTTTTAAGTCGCTGATTGTGATGCATACGACTCTAATGTGGATGATGGACCTACTGCACACACAATTTTTATGGCTAGCATTTCTCCAATGGTTTCTCCCAAGGTCTCATCTTCACCACAAGTGGCCCATCCAAAGACAAACTCATCTAAGAGGTATTAAAACTGTACGATGATGCTGATGTGCATAAGATGCATGACAAAGTGCAATCAACTGAAACTATTGAATCAAATATTGAAAATATGGGTAATATCAATGTTGTCCCATGATTGGTGCAAAACCGTCAAGTTATCTCACGCAAGCTAGCCACCTGTGAATGACCAACCTTAAGAAACTCAAAACAGCTTACACACCAAAAGTAATTAAGATCAGAGGAATATAGGGGATTCCTGGGTCGTTAAGTCCCACGGAGGATGAATTGGCGTTTAAAACAACTTCAGATGATAGAATGATCACTAAGGATAGTGATCAGTAAGGTTTTGGGTGAAAAATTACCTAAAGAAAAAATCTACAAATTACAGCGACTTAAATGCAAATTAAGAAAATTAAAAAGTTAAAATCTATTAAATAAACGCTATCACTATTTTTAAAGTGATGAACGTTTAAAACCTAAAACGTACGTTTAAATAAAAATTACGTAAACGTACAGAATAAAACGTGAGTTTTAAGAAATAAAAGGCCTACAAATATGAAAATGACATTTTTACAATCCTGATAATAAAAGAAAATTATTAGAAAAATAAAATTATTTTTACAACTATTTATTTAATTATTATTAATTAAAAACTATTTTTAACTATTTATAAATAACCTAAAGTAGAAGAAAATATGAAATAAAGCTAGAAAAATAAAATTATGATTTAGAAAAATCTAAAATACTATAAAACTTATTTTAAAACTAAAAATATATTTTTCACACTTTCTAGAAAATAAAAAATAAACTTAGAAAAATAACATTTTAACTTGGAAAAATCTAAAATATTATAAAACTAATTTTAAAACTGAAAAGATATTTTTTAGACTTTTTATTTATTTATTACTAATTATCTAAGACTTTTAACTATTAAAAATTCTAATAAATACTAAAAAGATTAGGAAAATTATAAAACTTTTTCTAAAAATAACTTATGGTGACAGAAAACTAAGAAAATGATAAAAACTAGATTTTGCTTAAAAATAAGCTAAAAAGAAAAATCAAAAAGCTAAAACTATTAAATAAACACTATTACTGATTTTAAATTGATGTTTTTCTGGATTTTCTTTTTGAAAACTATTTAAATACTTAAAATATGAAACTTTAATAAACACAAAAATTTTGAAAATCAAAATTAAGCTGTTTTGAAAGCTAAAAATCTCAACAGTTTTGGCTTATTAGCTTATTTGGTGAAATAAGCTCAAACAAGCTTACAGGTTGAAATAAAAGCTGAAATAAGCTAGAACAAGTTAAAAGCTACTTATGTAAAGCTAAATTACACAGATAAGCATACTAATAAGCTTGAAATAAGCAATAAACACTATGACTGATCTAATATCCAAACAGTCCTGTGGACTTTTTCAAAGCCAGAATAAGCTAGGGGCAAAAGCTCCTCAGCTCAAAATAAACCCTTAGTCAACAAGCTGGGCTGGTGGCCTACTTAAAAAGGCAAAGATCACACTGTGGGGTCCACTGTGGAGCTTATAAAGGGCTTATGAAAAAGCTACCTATTTCACTGAGTATGCAGTTAAGACAGAAATGGGACAAGATACAAGCTAGGTGCAGCCCTAGCAAATAAGCTTCAAAGTGAAACGCTAAAACTGAAACTTCAAGAAGGCTTGGTTGACTTTCCAAAGAAACAAATTACACAGGATTTGACCAATTATTAAGCTTTGTGTGAGCTTTTGATTGAACTAGAAAAACTGGTGCACAGGGCACTTTTTTGAAAATGGTGTCTTAAATAAGCTAAGAGTTAAGCTACTAAATAAGCTAATGAGAAAATATAAAATACACTAGGATAGAGATGAGCAGCTAGATTTTTATATTCCAAAGGCTCAAATCATGAAACTCAATATTAAGTCCTATATAGATTATTCTATTTTATCCAAAAACTGTGAAACTGAAATATTTGACTTTTCTAAAAACCAAATAGTTTGACTAAAATGAATTTTAACTTGATTCTACTAACTGGATATGTAATATTAAGCTAAAGTATGACTGAATTAAGCTAAGTTAACAGGTTATAAGCTACTGAGATGAGTTTGATACCTTTAACAACTAACAGTTAACTAGTTGAGTAGGATTAAAAGTATTTTTGACTTTTGAACTAATGACCACTGGATTTACTTGTTGCAGTGAGTTCTTTAGACCAAATGTAACTTAGAACAACCAAAAACAGATGACTGCACAACTTCTAATACAGTGAACAAGACAGAACCAAACACCACTTTAAGTGACAGTTTTGGAACTTTTATTACTAAAACAAGTTTTTAAAGTAAGAAATCTATTTATTATCTTTAATTATATATAATAAAACAAGATTAAACTAGAATTAACAGTATTAAAACACATATACTAGAAATGCAAAATATTAAGAATTTGCTTACAATATGAGTTCAAGATCAAAAACTGAAAACTGAGATCAAAGGATCACTCCTACTACCTCCCATGAGGTTCTAAACCCAAAAGCAATCCAAAAGATACCTTGATCCAATGCTTCTCCTTTCTTCAACTGAATTTTTTATTTTATTGCTATTTATTAATATTTTTGTTATTTTAAGCTAAACTTGAATTAAACTGATTTTAATGATCCAGAAGACTTAAAAACTCATAAGTAAACTGAATTTAGATGAAATAAACAATAAACAACAACATTTAACACTTATTAGTGAAGTTGTCAGTTTCACTAAATAAATGCTAAGTGTAAAATCTGTGAAAATTACTTGTAATTTAAGGTAAATAAGAGTCACAATACACTAATGAAACTGAGTACAACAATATTTAGATGGAAATTATAACTGAAACTAAAACTATACTACCTACGAATTAAAACTAGACTAAAACTAACTCTCTTTCTCCATTCCTGCTTCTTTCTAGCTTTATAATCATATTTTTGAGCTCTGTCGACATCCTTGAGACTTTCCAACTTCAATCTAGCCATTCAATATCTCTAATTCATCATATACGTACATGTGGAAATTTGGCGGGAAAAGTGGATTAAGCAGGTTTATCCAATTAATGCATCTTGGACTTTGTTGGAGGTGGAGGGAAAGTGTAATCAAGTGGGAAAATGAGGTGGAAATGGTGAGGTGGAGGTGAAACCACCACTGGTTTTGGCTAAACCAGTGTGGGAGAGACAATGAACAGGGATGGCGGTTTATTTTGATTTAAAATTTGGGCCGGGTCACTGTTTGGGTTGGATTGGGCTTAGCCGGGTAATATTAATAAGGTCCGTTTGGTTTGGTAATAATCACAAGGACCTAAGGTGTAATTTAGCCAAAGTTGAGAAGCTGATCTTGAACATTTTCCAAAGCTTTCATAAGGACTAAAACTGCCAAGTAAGAATAGTACAAGGACCTTTGTTGATAATTTCCATTTTTATAAATGTCCAGGGACTAAAACTGCCAATTTAGTAACTATAAGGACCAAACTTGTAATTTTCTCCAAAGTTTATCATAAGGACCTATTTTGCCATTTATAAATAGAACAAGGTTAAAAGTTGATAATTTTCACTTTTTAATTTAACCAAGGACTATTTTTGACAATTTTCAAAGTTAAAGGACTAAAGTTGTCAATTTGTGATTTTTAAACTTTAAAGGGTTTATTTTGACAACTTTTGAATCTCAAGGACCTAAAATGATATTTTACAAGTTTTTGAATTACCAGGGACTGATTTTGACAACTTTTGTAACTTGGGGGACTAAAACTGCCAATTATGCAAACTTGATACGTTTTTCACCAGATTTTGATGTTTTTGCATTTAAAACATATAAAACACTTGTTTGTGATATTTTTATCATTTTGAAGCATTTCTGAGTGTTTTCAGATGTTTTTGGCATTCTAACAGTATAAAAATGATGAGTATTTAGACACTCATCAATCCCCCACACTAAGATATTGCTAGTCCCTAGCAATGATTTGAGAAAATTTAATGGATTTCATCTCTTTACCAAAAGCCATTACTTCTGGAGTAGCCAATTGTTTAAGTTCAAGTAAGAACCTTGGCACAATGATAACCAAATGATTTTGAGCAAATCATAAGCTTTCAACGGATTTGATTTGTCTTTACCAGAAGCCGTACCCTTCTGGACTAGCCAACTCTTAGATAAATTATCAGTATTATCTTTGGTGAGCCGATTACCAATTATGGATTTTCAACTGCCTTTACCACAAGCCATAAACTTGCGGGCTAGCCAACTCTTCACTAGTTTAAAGATATGGCGAGCTGAATACCATACAATTTTGGGCAAATTGCAAGCCATAAACGGATTTGAGATATCTTTACCAAGAGCCGTTTGCTCCTGGATTAGCCAATCCTTATGTGGGTTAGACATGGTGGACTGATTACCATTTGTTGTGTTTAGTACAGAGTACTTCCACTAAATAAAAAAAAATTTAAAATTTGGCCATTTTGGGGGAAAAAGGGACTAAAAGGGTACATTTATGATCAAATTCGTCAGAATTTCCCCCCCCCCCCACACTTAGAAATGAATATTGTCCTCAATATTCAAAGTACCGGCTGTTATGCCGAAACTTAGAACGTAAAAAGATAACATTACTAGCTAAGTGTAGAAACACAACAATTATTCTCTTTTTTATTATTTACAATTTTCATTTATTTTCAAAATCTATATACAACATGTGGGGCATCTCCCCCACACTTAGGTGGTAGAAAGGGGTGAGAAGTCAGAAATATGGGTGAAAACCCATATGGTGTGTGCTACTGTTTTTAATTACCGAGTCGCTAGCTTGACTCGACCCCGAATTAAATTGTTCATGGGGAAGTAAAGTGGAAGAGACAATCTCCATCGGACTTTCATTCAAGATGTTTATATAAACATTGAAGTACGTGAAAGTTCCACACCGATGAGATATACATAGAAAGACCCGGCTCACAAATGATAAATAAAAATGCCGGGATCAAAGATAATGTCTTCATTCCCGAAGGAGTGAAGAACAGGAGAAGCTACGGGATAGGTGAAGAAGAGAAAGAAAGTCATGATAATAATCTTGACTAACTCATCATCATCAGAAAGGGAATTCATGATAGCATGAATTTCATCTTTTAAGCTCAATTGGTCTAGACATATCCCGGGTGTGTCTAGATCAAAATAGAAGTTATCATACTCCGGTGGAGATATGATATGAGTGAGTTCACAGGAGAACTCCTCAAAGGAGAATGATTCATATTCGGTATTGATTTGAGTGAGTTCACTGGGGAACTCCTCAAAAGTGAATGATTCATAATCGGGATTGATTTGACTGAGTTCACTGGGGAACTCCTCAAAAGTGAATGATTCATAATCGGGGAGAGAATTATGAGAATGAGAAGTGGTATGGCCACTAATCTTCTCTCCCATATGATCAAAATGGAACGTTTGCAATTCGGGAATAGAATCATTGAACAAAAGTTCACTATCCTCAAAGGGGATAGGATATGAAGTAGGCTTTTCATTAAAAGCCTCGATTCTAGAAATGAGAATATTGACATTCAATAATGTAAGACGAAGAGCTTCGTCTTGGATTATTTCTTCTTCATTCTCTTCTCCTAAGCTGACAAGCTCAGAAGGTAATTCCCCCTCATAACTTATGTCTCCACAAGATAAAGAATGGTCCTCATCAGAATCAGAGAACATCTCAATATGATCATTTTGGAAGACAAGAGGAGGAGGGATATCACACACATGATCAAAAGTTCCTTGTGACTCTCTCTGGATTGGGACAAGGTCCTCAACACTAGACTTTATGAATTCGTCCGATTCCTTTTCAGGAACAGTGTCAAGATGCTCGTCCCCCATGTTCAGAGAGTGAGTGGGAGTTTCGGGTGTGATGGCAGTTGCTTGAGAATGAATCTCAACTGCTGGAATATCCACTGATGAACTTGATGAATCTTCAAATGTATCCTCATCATCACTGTCATCAGGAATAAAACGAAATTGAGAGCTAGATCTGGCTGCTTTTTCTTTTGCAATTAATTCCCTAATAGACTTTTCAAAAGCAATTTGGGAATTTATCTTAACATCCTGCTCTTCAGCTAGCAATTCTTCCATGGATTTCTCATGTGAATTTTGAATGACGGGACATTGTGGAAGTGGAGATTTGTCAAAACCGGAAGGTTGACATTGATAATCATCATGAGGACCCCTACAATATACACAAGAAAAACTGGGAACATTATGAAATGCTGTCTTACTCAACTCCTCAGTTCTTTTCACTGACTCTAGAAGCTCTAGATAAGTGTCTTGTTGGGCTTGCTGAGGAATTTGAGTTATTTGGCACTGTGGAGGTTGGTTGTGATCTGGATAGTCATAATTGTTACAAGGAAATGGATTCCCTGTTTGACAATCAGAGCTGAAATGGGGACCTCCACAGTTCTCACAACAGTAAAACTGTTGAGCCTGGATTGGTGAATCATATGGATATTGGTCATAACCAAAGTTCTGAGCATCACCGGGAAACTGTTCATAGACAAACGTGTTTCCGGATTGACATTCAAATCCTTGGTGAGGACCTCCACAAAATTCACAGCAGTATTGTTGATTATATGAAGATAAGTCGGGCTGTGGTGTGTAATTAGAAAAATTTGAGGGGTCGTTAAATGAGTTCGGATTAGGATCATAATCAAATGAATTCCTCGAACCACAAAACAAACAACTCCCGTTACGAATATCATTACCACACTGTACACACGTACACCAGCGACATAGTGAACCAAAAAGAGGCTCACCACAACCGACACAAGGAATAAACGATTCAATTTGAGAGTTATGAGAAGGAATCAGTTCATTCAAAGAATCAACAAAACCAACATGGTGATCTGAATGACTATTAAGACTCGAAGAACATTTTGAAAAATCCGGAGGTGGGACAAGTAGTGTGCTCTGAGAGCTAGCAATTTCCACTACTTCCGTTATGGTCTCTGGTTCTGGTTCTTGAGAAACGTGAAGTTTAGGCAAGTCATTCTTACTAGTCACCGGTCTAAATTCTGCATGTTTGCTTTTAACCGTAAATCGTGAAAGTGTAGGATCAATTTTAGACGAATTAGGAACAATCGAGGGATTAGATCTTTGGATAACCGTAGGTTGGACGTATTTAGCACCTCCATTATTAGAGGGAAGTACCTGGTCCTTTGTCACCCCGGTTTCTCGTTCCATTTCCCTACGCAGAATGAATGGATCATCACGAACAACACGAATTCTAGACATTTGTGATAAAGTCTGAAGCTTTTCAGCTTCGTCCCAGAATTCGTCGTAGTCGAGAGATTCCATTAGAATAGAAGAAGTTTAGAATCAAATGGATAGAGGGTAAAGGGATAAAGAATCAAAAAGGGTAAGAGGTTAAAGATGAATATTTTTGGATTTTTGAAAAACATGCCATAAAAACAAAGAATGAAAATATTTTTGGTGTTGTTAACACTTTAGAAAAAGTGTTAATGAACTTTTTGAATTTTTGATAACTTTACAAAAAGGTGGTATATGTGCAAGAATGGATCTGGAAATGCTTAGAACACGCTTACAGCCTCCCCGGCAGCGGCGCCAAAATTTGATTGGTGCAAAACCGTCAAGTTATCTCACGCAAGCTAGCCACCTGTGAATGACCAACCTTAAGAAACTCAAAACAGCTTACACACCAAAAGTAATTAAGATCAGAGGAATATAGGGGATTCCTGGGTCGTTAAGTCCCACGGAGGATGAATTGGCGTTTAAAACAACTTCAGATGATAGAATGATCACTAAGGATAGTGATCAGTAAGGTTTTGGGTGAAAAATTACCTAAAGAAAAAATCTACAAATTACAGCGACTTAAATGCAAATTAAGAAAATTAAAAAGTTAAAATCTATTAAATAAACGCTATCACTATTTTTAAAGTGATGAACGTTTAAAACCTAAAACGTACGTTTAAATAAAAATTACGTAAACGTACAGAATAAAACGTGAGTTTTAAGAAATAAAAGGCCTACAAATATGAAAATGACATTTTTACAATCCTGATAATAAAAGAAAATTATTAGAAAAATAAAATTATTTTTACAACTATTTATTTAATTATTATTAATTAAAAACTATTTTTAACTATTTATAAATAACCTAAAGTAGAAGAAAATATGAAATAAAGCTAGAAAAATAAAATTATGATTTAGAAAAATCTAAAATACTATAAAACTTATTTTAAAACTAAAAATATATTTTTCACACTTTTTATCTACTTATTATTAATTAATTACTATTTATAATACACTTAAATTCTAGAAAATATAAAATAAACTTAGAAAAATAACATTTTAACTTGGAAAAATCTAAAATATTATAAAACTAATTTTAAAACTGAAAAGATATTTTTTAGACTTTTATTTATTTATTACTAATTATCTAAGACTTTTAACTATTAAAAATTCTAATAAATACTAAAAAGATTAGGAAAATTATAAAACTTTTTCTAAAAATAACTTATGGTGACAGAAAACTAAGAAAATGATAAAAACTAGATTTTGCTTAAAAATAAGCTAAAAAGAAAAATCAAAAAGCTAAAACTATTAAATAAACACTATTACTGATTTTAAATTGATGTTTTTCTGGATTTTCTTTTTGAAAACTATTTAAATACTTAAAATATGAAACTTTAATAAACACAAAAATTTTGGAAATCAAAATTAAGCTGTTTTGAAAGCTAAAAATCTCAACAGTTTTGGCTTATTAGCTTATTTGGTGAAATAAGCTCAAACAAGCTTACAGGTTGAAATAAAAGCTGAAATAAGCTAGAACAAGTTAAAAGCTACTTATGTAAAGCTAAATTACACAGATAAGCATACTAATAAGCTTGAAATAAGCAATAAACACTATGACTGATCTAATATCCAAACAGTCCTGTGGACTTTTTCAAAGCCAGAATAAGCTAGGGGCAAAAGCTCCTCAGCTCAAAATAAACCCTGAGTCAACAAGCTGGGCTGGTGGCCTACTTAAAAAGGCAAAGATCACACTGTGGGGTCCACTGTGGAGCTTATAAAGGGCTTATGAAAAAGCTACCTATTTCACTGAGTATGCAGTTAAGACAGAAATGGGACAAGATACAAGCTAGGTGCAGCCCTAGCAAATAAGCTTCAAAGTGAAAAGCTAAAACTGAAACTTCAAGAAGGCTTGGTTGACTTTCCAAAGAAACAAATTACACAGGATTTGACCAATTATTAAGCTTTGTGTGAGCTTTTGATTGAACTAGAAAAACTGGTGCACAGGGCACTTTTTTAAAAATGGTGTCTTAAATAAGCTAAGAGTTAAGCTACTAAATAAGCTAATGAGAAAATATAAAATACACTAGGATAGAGATGAGCAGCTAGATTTTTATATTCCAAAGGCTCAAATCATGAAACTCAATATTAAGTCCTATATAGATTATTCTATTTTATCCAAAAACTGTGAAACTGAAATATTTGACTTTTCTGAAAACCAAATAGTTTGACTAAAATGAATTTTAACTTGATTCTACTAACTGGATATGTAATATTAAGCTAAAGTATGACTGAATTAAGCTAAGTTAACAGGTTATAAGCTACTGAGATGAGTTTGATACCTTTAACAACTAACAGTTAACTAGTTGAGTAGGATTAAAAGTATTTTTGACTTTTGAACTAATGACCACTGGATTTACTTGTTGCAGTGAGTTCTTTAGACCAAATGTAACTTAGAACAACCAAAAACAGATGACTGCACAACTTCTAATACAGTGAACAAGGCAGAACCAAACACCACTTTAAGTGACAGTTTTGGAACTTTTATTACTAAAACAAGTTTTTAAAGTAAGAAATCTATTTATTATCTTTAATTATATATAATAAAACAAGATTAAACTAGAATTAACAGTATTAAAACACATATACTAGAAATGCAAAATATTAAGAATTTGCTTACAATATGAGTTCAAGATCAAAAACTGAAAACTGAGATCAAAGGATCACTCCTACTACCTCCCATGAGGTTCTAAACCCAAAAGCAATCCAAAAGATACCTTGATCCAATGCTTCTCCTTTCTTCAACTGAATTTTTTATTTTATTGCTATTTATTAATATTTTTGTTATTTTAAGCTAAACTTGAATTAAACTGATTTTAATGATCCAGAAGACTTAAAAACTCATAAGTAAACTGAATTTAGATGAAATAAACAATAAACAACAACATTTAACACTTATTAGTGAAGTTGTCAGTTTCACTAAATAAATGCTAAGTGTAAAATCTGTGAAAATTACTTGTAATTTAAGGTAAATAAGAGTCACAATACACTAATGAAACTGAGTACAACAATATTTAGATGGAAATTATAACTGAAACTAAAACTATACTACCTACGAATTAAAACTAGACTAAAACTAACTCTCTTTCTCCATTCCTGCTTCTTTCTAGCTTTATAATCATATTTTTGAGCTCTGTCGACATCCTTGAGACTTTCCCACTTCAATCTAGCCATTCAATATCTCTAATTCATTATATACGTACATGTGGAAATTTGGCGGGAAAAGTGGATTAAGCAGGTTTATCCAATTAATGCATCTTGGACTTTGTTGGAGGTGGAGGGAAAGTGTAATCAAGTGGGAAAATGAGGTGGAAATGGTGAGGTGGAGGTGAAACCACCACTGGTTTTGGCTAAACCAGTGTGGGAGAGACAATGAACAGGGATGGCAGTTTATTTTGATTTAAAATTTGGGCCGGGTCACTGTTTGGGTTGGATTGGGCTTAGCCGGGTAATATTAATAAGGTCCGTTTGGTTTGGTAATAATCACAAGGACCTAAGGTGTAATTTAGCCAAAGTTGAGGAGCTGATCTTGAACATTTTCCAAAGCTTTCATAAGGACTAAAACTGCCAAGTAAGAATAGTACAAGGACCTTTGTTGATAATTTCCATTTTTATAAATGTCTAGGGACTAAAACTGCCAATTTAGTAACTATAAGGACCAAACTTGTAATTTTCTCCAAAGTTTATCATAAGGACCTATTTTGCCATTTATAAATAGAACAAGGTTAAAAGTTGATAATTTTCACTTTTTAATTTAACCAAGGACTATTTTTGACAATTTTCAAAGTTAAAGGACTAAAGTTGTCAATTTGTGATTTTTAAACTTTAAAGGGTTTATTTTGACAACTTTTGAATCTCAAGGACCTAAAATGATATTTTACAAGTTTTTGAATTACCAGGGACTGATTTTGACAACTTTTGTAACTTGGGGGACTAAAACTGCCAATTATGCAAACTTGATACGTTTTTCACCAGATTTTGATGTTTTTGCATTTAAAACATATAAAACACTTGTTTGTGATATTTTTATCATTTTGAAGCATTTCTGAGTGTTTTCAGATGTTTTTGGCATTCTAACAGTATAAAAATGATGAGTATTTAGACACTCATCAATCCCCCACACTAAGATATTGCTAGTCCCTAGCAATGATTTGAGAAAATTTAATGGATTTCATCTCTTTACCAAAAGCCATTACTTCTGGAGTAGCCAATTGTTTAAGTTCAAGTAAGAACCTTGGCACAATGATAACCAAATGATTTTGAGCAAATCATAAGCTTTCAACGGATTTGATTTGTCTTTACCAGAAGCCGTACCCTTCTGGACTAGCCAACTCTTAGATAAATTATCAGTATTATCTTTGGTGAGCCAATTACCAATTATGGATTTTCAACTGCCTTTACCACAGGCCATAAACTTGCGGGCTAGCCAACTCTTCACTAGTTTAAAGATATGGCGAGCTGAATACCATACAATTTTGAGCAAATTGCAAGCCATAAACGGATTTGAGATATCTTTACCAAGAGCCGTTTGCTCCTGGATTAGCCAATCCTTATGTGGGTTAGACATGGTGGACTGATTACCATTTGTTGTGTTTAGTACAGAGTACTTCCACTAAATAAAAAAAATTTTAAAATTTGGCCATTTTGGGGGAAAAAGGGACTAAAAGGGTACATTTATGATCAAATTCGTCAGAATTTCCCCCCCACACTTAGAAATGAATATTGTCCTCAATTTTCAAAGTACCGGCTGTTATGCCGAAACTTAGAACGTAAAAAGATAACATTACTAGCTAAGTGTAGAAACACAACAATTATTCTCTTTTTTATTATTTACAATTTTCATTTATTTTCAAAATCTATATACAACATGTTCAGATTTCAAATCTGTTAGTGCTAAGAATGTGAACTCGAGTGTGCCCTCTAGGTGTTCAAATCCCAGCTACTCAAGTGTTAAAAAAGTTAATATTAGTGTGCCTGTATGTAGCTCAGATCCCAGCACATCTAAACAGGTGAAGCAAATAGTAGCCAAACCAACTAATGTTCCCATTCCCTCTACAGGAGTAATCAGTGACATTAAAGCAAGCAGGTCAAAGTCTCAAGACAATACAAGGAAGGACACGACCTCGCAAGCTAAGAATGTGCATTGGAAGAAAGTAGAAGACCTACCTAGGAACTTTAAGTTTGAGCCGAATAAAACGAATCGTGTTGATTCTAGTATTAGCCATAGGCGTACTGTAATTAAATCGATTTTTGATACTATTTGCAAACCTTGTATTGATGTCTGCTTGAATTATCGTTTCTAATCATGAATGTGGTGTTAATGTTTTGCCTAATGATGTTAATTGTCCAGTTAATATTGTTAATACTAAAATTCATGCTAAAAAGGCTAAAAGGCAAAAACGAAAGAAAGTTAGAAAACAGTGGAAACCCACAGGAAGAACATTTAGTAAGATAGGCTATTATTGGATACCTGTTGGTCGTAAGACTAATCAGACAATGCCCACTAGAAAATGGATGCCTAATGGTAGAACTATTCCCTTAAGAAGTGAGCACACTGTGAACAGGGCTAATACAAACACTAGTACTGCATCTATTCACAATGATTCCATTGCCTTATTTTCTGATATGAATGCTTCTATTTCTGATGTGGGTGTTCCAACCATTGTTACTAACCAAATGGAACCCATTCTTGCATGGGGATCCCAATTATCCAGTTATCCATTCTTGTCTGTGCTCAACTGCAGATCGTTCAAATCGTTCTGTGGTACCTGGACTCAGGCTGTTCCAAGCATATGACTGGCGACCGGTCACGGCTCATGAACTTCGTGAGCAAATTCATCGGGACAGTTAGATTCGGGAATGATCATTTCGGTGCTATTATGGGTTATGGAGACTATGTTGTTGGCAAAAGTGTTATCTCCAGGGTCTACTATGTAGAAGGTCTTGGTCACAACTTGTTCTCTGTTGGTCAATTCTGCGATTCTGGTCTAGAAGTAGCCTTCAGAAAACATACCTGCTTCGTTAGAGAACTTGATGGTAAGGAACTTTTAAGAGGTTCACGTGGTTCAAATCTATACACCATATCTATCGAAGATATGATGAAGTCTTCTCCAATTTGCTTGCTGTCAAAGGCTTCTAAAACAAAGTCATGGTTATGGCATCGTCGTCTCAATCACCTGAACTTCGGCACCATCAACGATCTCACCAGAAAGGACTTAGTTGTAGGCTTACCTAGACTCAAGTATGAAAAGGATCATCTTTGTTCAGCATGTCAATTGGGAAAAAGCAAGAAGTATGCCCATAAACCCAAACCTACTAACTCTGTCACAGAAGTTCTTCATACAATTCATATGGATTTATGTGGACCAATGAGAGTGCAGAATATCTTTGGGAAGAAATATGTGTTAGTTGTGGTTGATGATTACTCTAGATTCACCTGGGTCAAGTTCTTAAGGACAAAGGATGAAACTCATGATATCATCATCAAACTCATCAAACAGCTGCAGGTTCGACTTAACAAAACCGTCAGAATTATCCGAACAGACAATGGAACTGAGTTTGTTAACAAACAACTTAGTGAATTTTATGAAAGCATTGGAATCAGCCATCAAAGAAGTGTTCCACGAACTCCTCAACAGAACGGTGTAGTTGAAAGACGAAATTGAACTCTTGTAGAAGCCGCTAGAACAATGCTGATTTACTCAAAGGTTCCAATGTTTCTCTGGGCTGAAGCTATTGCCACTGCATGCTACACACAAAATCGTTCCCTGATTCACACTGTTCATGGAAAAACTCCATATGAACTTGTCCATAACAGAAAACCTAATCTCTCTTTCCTTCGTGTGTTTGGTGCATTGTGTTATCCAACTAATGAGGGACAAGACTTAGGCAAACTTAGAGCTAAAGCAGACATTGGAGTATTTGTAGGGTATGCTCCAAACAAAAAGGGATACCGAATCTACAACAAAAGAACCCGAAATATCATGGAAACAATTCACGTTACGTTTGATGAGCTGACTGGTCAAATGGCTCCTGGACAATCCAGTTCAGGACCCGCACTTCAAAACAGTCCCATTGGTTCATCCCTTGTTCCAAACTCTTATCAAGAAACTCCATATGTACCTCCATCTGAAGATGATTTAAAGAAATTGTTTGATCCTATGTTTGATGAACTTTATGATCCAAGTACTAATGAGGTGTCGATTCCTACAACAGAGGCTGCTCATATTCCTGTGAATGAAGTCAATCCCTCAGTCTCAATATCTTTAAGTCAAGAAGCGCCTGCTGCTGATCCTTCAGTCTCATCAACAAATCATCATTCTTCAAATGTACATCATGGAAATGTTTCTGGCATCAATGATGAAGTTAATCCCTTTGCTACTCCTGAAGATGCTCCATTTGAAAACATATTTGCCCCTGAATCTTCATCAGAACCATCTTCTTCAGGAGACATCGACTCTGCTACTTCAGTCCCTCAACAACTACCACATGAACACCTCAGAAAATGGACTCACGATCATCCATTAGACAACATCATTGGAAATCCTTCTCGTCCGGTATCCACTCGTAAACAGCTTGCTACTGATGCCTTATGGTGCTTCTTTAACTCTGTACTCTCAAAGATCGAACCTAAAGATGTTAAAACTGCTATGAATGAAGATAGCTGGTTCAATGCCATGCAAGATGAAATTCATGAGTTTGATCGATTAGATGTATGGGAATTAGTACCAGCTCCAGATTGTGCTATGATCATTGCTCTTAAGTGGATCTTCAAAGTGAAGCTTGATGAGCATGGTGATGTTTTGAAAAATAAGGCTAGGTTAGTAGCTAAAGGTTATCGTCAAGAAGAAGGTATTGACTTTGAAGAATCTTTTGCTCCAGTTGCTCCAATTGAGGCAATCAGAATCTTTTTGGCTAATACTGCTAGTAAGAACATGGTAGTCTATCAGATGGATGTGAAGACGGCATTTCTGAACGGAGATCTTAAAGAAGTCGTCTACGTCAGCCAACCTGAAGGATTTGTAAATCAAGAGCATCCTACTCACGTTTATCGTTTGAAGAAGGCTCTTTACGGGTTAAAGCAAGCTCCTAGGGCATGGTATGATACACTGTCAAAGTTTCTTCTATCTACCGGATTTAGCAAAGGAGCAGTTGATGAGTGTCTAAATACTCATCATTTTTGTACCATTTAAACTGCAAAAACATCTGAAAACACTCAGAAATGCATCAAAATGATAAAAATATCACAAACAAGTGTTTTATGTGTTTTAAATGCAAAAATATCAAAATCTGGTGAAAAACGTATCAAGTTTGCATAATTGGCAGTTTTAGTCCCCCAAATTTCAAAACTTGTCAAAAACAGTCCCTGGTAAAACCAAATAAAGAGAAATATCATTTTGAGTCCCTAAGGATTCTTAAGTTATCAAAACTGGTCCTTGAGAATTAAATTTACAAATTTACAACTATGGTCCTTTAACTTTCAAAAATGACAACTTAGGTCCCTTAACTTTCAAATAATGACAAGTTAGGTCCCTAAACTTTCAAAGCTTGTCAATAATGGTCCCTTGAAGCAAGTTTGGAAAATTACAGGTTTGGTCCTTGGTCTTTTCAGAAATTACAAGTTTAATCCTTGTAATATAAAACTAACTATGACCCTAAAACCTTTTTGACCCCTGTCTTTTCCCTTTTTGGACTCCCAGTCATTAGCTATTTTGACCCCTTGGTCAAACCAAATCAAAAGCAGATAAAAGGCGCCTACACTGTTTATCTCCCCCACTTGAGCCCTGCAACCACTGGCCACCTCTCCTCCCATCACCTCACCTTTCCACCCCCCTCATCATCATATTCACCTACTTTTACCACCACAATTAATGCCACCCCCCCCCCTACCTACAAATTCAGAGGTCTACTAGTCAAATTCCATTTCCCGCCAAATTGAGCATACACTCAACACTCTCCCATTGGCTACAAAGAGTGGTGGGATTCAATCAAAGACACGTGGCAACATCATTGGAGCTATAAAAGGGGAAGAAAGACAGAGAAGCCAGCACTTTTGGCCTTAAGCCATAGTCATGTAGTTTTTTTTATCATGTCATTTACTGTTTTCTTTACATTAATGTCTTTTATTGCTTTCAGAGTTGTATTGAACCCTAAACAAGTTTAATAAAACTTTATTTACAGTTTTAATGGATTCCATCTTTAAATTTTATGTTCTTGGTTTAATGCCTTTAAATTTCAAAGTCATTTACCTTGCTGTTGTTAATTATGGTTGTTTGATGGACTCAATAGGCAACATAGGCTCCTGACAAAGCCTTAAAGCTTTTAGAAACCTAAAAACAGCTATGATCTTTTAAATTACAAAAATCAATGAAAAATCAAGAAAATACAAAAATCAGTTTGGAAGACAAAGGAGATTGGAGCTTGATACATCTTGTATGGTCCTGGGTTGTAGTGCTTCTTGGGAAGCTTTAGGATGTGTTACTTGGCCTTGGCCCTTAGTTCTCAACTGAATACCACTTGTAAGCATTTTCATAATTTTTAGCATATTACTGTTCATGTATCTTCTTTACCTTAATGCTATGTTTTTATGTTCATTAGCAGTTATTAAGTGTTTTTATAGTTTAAACTTGTATGTTTATGTGTAAGTTTTCAGAGTTGCTTAATACTTCATTTTTCACTATGAAAATGAGGTAGTAGTGATTTTGTTGTTCTTATTGTTATTTTTGTTAATTTTCTGTTTAGTCATGTTTATTTATTGTTGTATAATGTTATTAGAGTTTAATATTACTAGTTTGTTCATTAGATTTGCTTGTTCTTAAAAATTGAAATCACACAGTACTTATTGCAAATTTGACATCTTTGTATTATCTGCTTGTGTATTTGAGATTTATGTTCAAATGGTCTAATTAAATGTTATTATGATGTTTGGATTTGAATTTATGGTCTTTATCAGTCTTATGTTTTGGAAATCCAAATTTCATATTGTTTAAGGTATGTTTGGATTTGCTGAATATTCTGTGCTTAACTAAGTCTAAGGTGTTAATTGTGGTTGATACATGGTACACTAAGTCCCTTGAGGTCAGACAAACCATCAAGTCTACGGTATACTCATGCAAAAGTCAAAATCAACAATCTTGGTCCTTAAGTGGTCACTGAATGATTTTTACAAGTCCAAATCTTTAATATGTGTTTAAAAGTTGTTTATCTTTGTTAGTTTCATGTTCTTGTAACTTATTTTAACTTATTTAGTTCTTAAATTCAGATCAAAGTTGATCAAAGTCAACTTTGATCATAAACTTAAAAAGTCAATTTTCAATTAAGTCGTTTTTGAATAAACTTAGTAATTTTATTGTGTCTTTGTTATTTAATTTCAAGTTCTGTGCCTTTGGTATGTTTTAGATGTGTTGCTAATCTAGCTTATTATATTTTTGTTTATCTTGGAATGTCATGTTTTAGTGCTTAATTTTTAGCTTATTTGTGCCATGTTTTGCCCTGCACCACAGTTTTATGGTCAAGTTCATGAGCTTGCAGAAGCCTCATGACTTGACCATAGCTTGTGAATTTTACTTCTTTGTGTAGCCTTTGTGGCCTTTTTATTATGTTCATATCTGTTTTTACATTTTCAGCTTATTAGCATAGCTCAATCTCCAAAACCTTTTTGTCCCATCTCATCCACTACACTGAAGCAAACAGTGTAGTGGAGTAGTTTTCAATAACTAGTGAAAAGCTCCTACTTTAGCTTGAGCTTGTGATTTTTAGCTTCATTTGAAGATTAACTAGTCATACTCATGTTTCTGTGTAAGTTGAGCTATCATTAGCTTATTGGAAAAGTCATATATGAGCTTGATGTTTGCCCATTCCTACAGTTCAAACCATGAACTTGCACCATTTCCACAAGCTCATACCAAGCTCCTTAGTGATCACTAGTCTTTGTGGCTTGGCTTTTAAGGAAGCTTAGCAACCCAACTTTTTGATCAAGTGCTTATATCCAAGCTTGTGGCTCATTCACTAGGGCTGCACAAGCTTTTTGTTTTGTCCCAAAACTCAGCATTCACTGACTTAGCTTGAGCTGAGCAGTGGTCTGGTACCATCTTCATAAGCCTTTCAAAAGCTCATCAGTGGGTCCCACTTGATGAGCTTTGGCTTTTTGGAAAGCCAACCAGCTCAGCTTGCTACCCCAATTCCTATTTTGCCTTTTTAAGCTTAAACTCTTAGCTTAATTTGTCATTCAAAATAGCTGCAGGCATGTTTGGTTGAGTAGTAGAACCATAAGTGCTTATTAGCTTATTTTGAGCTTGTAAGCCCATTCCAGTGCATAAGCTTTTTCATACATGTATATTATACTTGTACCTATGTATTTTATCTTTTACTTTTTAAGTATGGAGCTTATTACAGGTTCTTTGAAGCCTCCATTCCATCCAAGTTTAGCTTAATAAGCTAAACTGTCTACACCATAAGCTCGTACTTATAAGCCCTTCTCAGTGCTTATTTTTGTTCATATATACTTATTATACTTGTGCTTATACACTTTTACCTTTTGTTTCCTTTGTATAGCTTTTTCGAGCTTATTGTGAGCTTATGAGTCCACTGTGAGCCCATAAGCTTGACTGAATGACTCATAAGCTCATGTATAGCTTATTTATAAGTTTGTAAAGTTCCATTTTCAGTAAATATGTATTATGCTTGTTTATACTCAGTTTCATATAAACAGAATTCCTAAACCAAGCTCTATCCACAAGTAGTAGCCTCTAGTTAGAAGCTTTAAGGCTTTTTAAGCCAACTGTTATGGAAATAAGCTCCCACAGAGCTTATTTCTAAGTTTTGAAAAAGTTGGTTTTATTAAAGTTCATTATTTTAGCTTAATAAGTAGTTTTGTAAAAAGAAAATCAAAAAAATAAAATGAGAAGCAAAAAGGGTGGAGGCAGGCTCGAACCTGAGACCTCCAGCCTTAGAAGGGTGATAGTGAGTGTACCTGTACCAATAGCGCCCTTGGGTCTTTCTTGTCATGGATTGCAAAAACAAATACTTGACCCTTGTTTCTCATATTAGCTTATACGTTCTATTTAGCTTATTACTAGCTTATTCAAACAATATTTTTTAGCTTTTTCATTTTTCTTATCTTAGTATTAGTATAAAGTATTTTCTGTAAAAAGTTGAGATTTTTCTAATTAGTTTTAATATTTTTAATCAATTAATTAGTGTTTTATAGTATTTAAATCATAATAAAAAAATATAAAAGTCTAAAAAATATAAATCTTTTTTCTAAAATTTTCTTTTATCATATAGTATGTAATAAAATTAGTTTTACACTCGTAGGCCTTTTATTTCATAAATTTTACGTTTTGTCTTGCGCTCCAGCGTCATTTTTGTAAATAACGCTCGTTTTTAGTTTAAGTAACGTTTTTAGGTAATTTGAGTTTACGTTTTAGTTAAGATAGTTTATTTAAGTTATTTTATTTTATAAAATCAAATAAACGTTCATCGATCTGTAAAAATAGTGATAGCGTTTATTTAATTGATTTTAACTTTTTAATTCTATTTAATTTGCATTTAAGTCGCTAAGACATGCAAATCCCTACTATAGTTATAATCGTTTTTAGGTTTCTGATTGCACGTTTTTGACAACGTAGCTGTGACAGAGCTATTACTATTCACATTCCTAGTGTTAGTCAATCAGATTCCTGTTTTTGTACATTCTATATCCTTTCAACAATTTACAAGTCATTGTATGTGGAATATCACGCCTCACCAGGACATAAACGATCCAAGGACATTTTTAATCCTTGGTAAACTTGCATTTCTCTCCCGGGCTGTCGCCCTTTTGTCATCTGTTACGGTTGACCGTTCGCAAGCGGTTGGCTAGTGTGACGGAGAAATAAAAGATGGGTGGTTCGGGAGGAACCAAATTTTGGCGCCGCTGCCGGGGAGGCTACCTGCGTATTATGACTTGTATTTTGTACTTGGTTGAAATACCTATCCTTATATGTAAATTACATATACTTCATTTCATTTAAACAATATAAAATACAAAAAGATTTTATGGTTGAAATCTATCTGTGCTTTGATTTGCATTTGACTGTCAATTTTCCTAATCTTGATATTCCTAGGTCTAAATTTTGGCTAAACACCATGTTTACACTAAAAAAGGATTTACTGTGCTTAGTATAATTCCTGGAATGTGATAGATTAGGTTTAAATCAGTTTCATGTATTGATAATCTCATTTAGGTTTCCCTTTTTGCCAAATTTTATTTTTCATTTCTGTTTATATTATATCAAAAACCCAAAAATATTTTTCCTTTCTTTTTATAAGTCAAAAATCAAAAAGATTCTTCTAGCCTTTTCTGAGTTTCTTTCTAAGATTCTTAGACTCATCTTAGTGATGATTATTCATAATTCTGTGAGTGAACCCCACTCCAATTTCCCACCAAATCCCTGAGTGGCAATCCCACTCAGCTTCCCCATGAACAAATTAATTCGGGGTCGAGTCAAGCTAGCGACTCGGTAATCAAAAACAGTAGCTAAACATGGGTTTTCACCCGTGTGTACCACCCTAGTGTGGGGGAGATGCCCCACATGTTGTATATAGATCTAAAAAATGAATGAAAATTGTAAATATTAAAAAAGAGAATAATTGTTGTGTTTCCACACTTAGCTAGTAATGTTATCTTTTTACGTTCTAAGTTTCGGCATTACAGCCGGTACTTTGAATATTGAGGACAATATTCATTTCTAAGTGTGGGGGGGAAATTCTGGCGAATTTTGATCGTAAATGTACCCTTTTAGTCCCTTTTTCCCCCAAAATGGCAAAATTTTAAAAATTTTTTAGTGGAAGTACTATGTACTAAACACAACAAATGGTAATCAGTCCACCATGTCTAACCCACATAAGGATTGGCTAATCCAGGAGCAAACGGCTCTTGGTAAAGATATCTCAAATCCGTTGACGGCTTACAATTTGCCCAAAATTGTATGGTATTCAGCTCACCATATCCTAAAAAGTGAAGAGTTGGCTAGCCCGCAAGTTTATGGCTTGTGGTAAAGGCAGTGGAAAAACCATAATTGGTAATCAGCTCACCAAAGATAATATTGATAATTTGTCTAAGAGTTGGCTAGTCCAGAGCAAACGGCTTCTGGTAAAGACAAATCAAATCCGTTGAAAGCTGGTGGTTTGCTCAAAATCACATGGTTATCAGTGTACCATGGTTCTTACTTGAACTGAAACATTTGGCTACTCCAGAAGTAATGGCTTTTGGTAAAGAGATTCAAATCCATTAATTTTTCTCAAAACATTGCTAGGGACTAGCAATATCTTAGTGTGGGGGATTGATGAGTGTCTAAATACTCATCATTTTTGTACCATTTAAACTGCAAAAACATCTGAAAACACTCAGAAATGCATCAAAATGATAAAAATATCACAAACAAGTGTTTTATGTGTTTTAAATGCAAAAATATCAAAATCTGATGAAAAACGTATCAAGTTTGCATAATTGGCAGTTTTAGTCCCCCAAATTTCAAAACTTGTCAAAAACAGTCCCTGGTAAAACCAAATAAAGAGAAATATCATTTTGAGTCCCTAAGGATTCTTAAGTTATCAAAACTGGTCCTTGAGAATTAAATTTACAAATTTACAACTATGGTCCTTTAACTTTCAAAAATGACAACTTAGGTCCCTTAACTTTCAAATAATGACAAGTTAGGTCCCTAAACTTTCAAAGCTTGTCAATAATGGTCCCTTGAAGCAAGTTTGGAAAATTACAGGTTTGGTCCTTGGTCTTTTCAGAAATTACAAGTTTAATCCTTGTAATATAAAACTAACTATGACCCTAAAACCTTTTTGACCCCTGTCTTTTCCCTTTTTGGACTCCCAGTCATTAGCTATTTTGACCCCTTGGTCAAACCAAGTCAAAAGCAGATAAAAGGCGCCTACACTGTTTATCTCCCCCACTTGAGCCCTGCAACCACTGGCCACCTCTCCTCCCATCACCTCACCTTTCCACCCCCCTCATCATCATATTCACCTACTTTTACCACCACAATTAATGCCACCCCCCCTACCTACAAATTCAGAGGTCTACTAGTCAAATTCCATTTCCCGCCAAATTGAGCATACACTCAACACTCTCCCATTGGCTACAAAGAGTGGTGGGATTCAATCAAAGACACGTGGCAACATCATTGGAGCTATAAAAGGGGAAGAAAGACAGAGAAGCCAGCACTTTTGGCCTTAAGCCATAGTCATGTACTTTTTTTTATCATGTCATTTACTGTTTTCTTTACATTAATGTCTTTTATTGCTTTCAGAGTTGTATTGAACCCTAAACAAGTTTAATAAAACTTTATTTACAGTTTTAATGGATTCCATCTTTAAATTTTATGTTCTTGGTTTAATGCCTTTAAATTTCAAAGTCATTTACCTTACTGTTGTTAATTATGGTTGTTTGATGGACTCAATAGGCAACATAGGCTCCTGACAAAGCCTTAAAGCTTTTAGAAACCTAAAAACAGCTATGATCTTTTAAATTACAAAAATCAATGAAAAATCAAGAAAATACAAAAATCAGTTTGGAAGACAAAGGAGATTGGAGCTTGATACATCTTGTATGGTCCTGGGTTGTAGTGCTTCTTGGGAAGCTTTAGGATGTGTTACTTGGCCTTGGCCCTTAGTTCTCAACTGAATACCACTTGTAAGCATTTTCATAATTTTTAGCATATTACTGTTCATGTATCTTCTTTACCTTAATGCTATGTTTTTATGTTCATTAGCAGTTATTAAGTGTTTTTATAGTTTAAACTTGTATGTTTATGTGTAAGTTTTCAGAGTTGCTTAATACTTCATTTTTCACTATGAAAATGAGGTAGTAGTGATTTTGTTGTTCTTATTGTTATTTTTGTTAATTTTCTGTTTAGTCATGTTTATTTATTGTTGTATAATGTTATTAGAGTTTAATATTACTAGTTTGTTCATTAGATTTGCTTGTTCTTAAAAATTGAAATCACACAGTACTTATTGCAAATTTGACATCTTTGTATTATCTGCTTGTGTATTTGAGATTTATGTTCAAATGGTCTAATTAAATGTTATTATGATGTTTGGATTTGAATTTATGGTCTTTATCAGTCTTATGTTTTGGAAATCCAAATTTCATATTGTTTAAGGTATGTTTGGATTTGCTGAATATTCTGTGCTTAACTAAGTCTAAGGTGTTAATTGTGGTTGATACATGGTACACTAAGTCCCTTGAGGTCAGACAAACCATCAAGTCTATGGTATACTCATGCAAAAGTCAAAATCAACAATCTTGGTCCTTAAGTGGTCACTGAATGATTTTTACAAGTCCAAATCTTTAATATGTGTTTAAAAGTTGTTTATCTTTGTTAGTTTCATGTTCTTGTAACTTATTTTAACTTATTTAGTTCTTAAATTCAGATCAAAGTTGATCAAAGTCAACTTTGATCATAAACTTAAAAAGTCAATTTTCAATTAAGTCGTTTTTGAATAAACTTAGTAATTTTATTGTGTCTTTGTTATTTAATTTCAAGTTCTGTGCCTTTGGTATGTTTTAGATGTGTTGCTAATCTAGCTTATTATATTTTTGTTTATCTTGGAATGTCATGTTTTAGTGCTTAATTTTTAGCTTATTTGTGCCATGTTTTGCCCTGCACCACAGTTTTATGGTCAAGTTCATGAGCTTGCAGAAGCCTCATGACTTGACCATAGCTTGTGAATTTTACTTCTTTGTGTAGCCTTTGTGGCCTTTTTATTATGTTCATATCTGTTTTTACATTTTCAGCTTATTAGCATAGCTCAATCTCCAAAACCTTTTTGTCCCATCTCATCCACTACACTGAAGCAAACAGTGTAGTGGAGTAGTTTTCAATAACTAATGAAAAGCTCCTACTTTAGCTTGAGCTTGTGATTTTTAGCTTCATTTGAAGATTAACTAGTCATACTCATGTTTCTGTGTAAGTTGAGCTATCATTAGCTTATTGGAAAAGTCATATATGAGCTTGATGTTTGCCCATTCCTACAGTTCAAACCATGAACTTGCACCATTTCCACAAGCTCATACCAAGCTCCTTAGTGATCACTAGTCTTTGTGGCTTGGCTTTTTAGGAAGCTTAGCAACCCAACTTTTTGATCAAGTGCTTATATCCAAGCTTGTGGCTCATTCACTAGGGCTGCACAAGCTTTTTGTTTTGTCCCAAAACTCAGCATTCACTGACTTAGCTTGAGCTGAGCAGTGGTCTGGTACCATCTTCATAAGCCTTTCAAAAGCTCATCAGTGGGTCCCACTTGATGAGCTTTGGCTTTTTGGAAAGCCAACCAGCTCAGCTTGCTACCCCAATTCCTATTTTGCCTTTTTAAGCTTAAACTCTTAGCTTAATTTGTCATTCAAAATAGCTGCAGGCCTGTTTGGTTGAGTAGTAGAACCATAAGTGCTTATTAGCTTATTTTGAGCTTGTAAGCCCATTCCAGTGCATAAGCTTTTTCATACATGTATATTATACTTGTACCTATGTATTTTATCTTTTACTTTTTAAGTATGGAGCTTATTACAGGTTCTTTGAAGCCTCCATTCCATCCAAGTTTAGCTTAATAAGCTAAACTGTCTACACCATAAGCTCGTACTTATAAGCCCTTCTCAGTGCTTATTTTTGTTCATATATACTTATTATACTTGTGCTTATACACTTTTACCTTTTGTTTCCTTTGTATAGCTTTTTCGAGCTTATTGTGAGCTTATGAGTCCACTGTGAGCCCATAAGCTTGACTGAATGACTCATAAGCTCATGTATAGCTTATTTATAAGTTTGTAAAGTTCCATTTTCAGTAAATATGTATTATGCTTGTTTATACTCAGTTTCATATAAACAGAATTCCTAAACCAAGCTCTATCCAAAAGTAGTAGCCTCTAGTTAGAAGCTTTAAGGCTTTTTAAGCCAACTGTTATGGAAATAAGCTCCCACAGAGCTTATTTCTAAGTTTTGAAAAAGTTGGTTTTATTAAAGTTCATTATTTTAGCTTAATAAGTAGTTTTGTAAAAAGAAAATCAAAAAAATAAAATGAGAAGCAAAAAGGGTGGAGGCAGGCTCGAACCTGAGACCTCCAGCCTTAGAAGGGTGATAGTGAGTGTACCTGTACCAATAGCGCCCTTGGGTCTTTCTTGTCATGGATTGCAAAAACAAATACTTGACCCTTGTTTCACATATTAGCTTATACGTTCTATTTAGCTTATTACTAGCTTATTCAAACAATATTTTTTAGCTTTTTCATTTTTCTTATCTTAGTATTAGTATAAAGTATATTCTGTAAAAAGTTGAGATTTTTCTAATTAGTTTTAATATTTTTAATCAATTAATTAGTGTTTTATAGTATTTAAATCATAATAAAAAAATATAAAAGTCTAAAAAATATAAATCTTTTTTCTAAAATTTTCTTTTATCATATAGTATGTAATAAAATTAGTTTTACACTCGTAGGCCTTTTATTTCATAAATTTTACGTTTTGTCTTGCGCTCCAGCGTCATTTTTGTAAATAACGCTCGTTTTTAGTTTAAGTAACGTTTTTAGGTAATTTGAGTTTACGTTTTAGTTAAGATAGTTTATTTAAGTTATTTTATTTTATAAAATCAAATAAACGTTCATCGATCTGTAAAAATAGTGATAGCGTTTATTTAATTGATTTTAACTTTTTAATTCTATTTAATTTGCATTTAAGTCGCTAAGACATGCAAATCCCTACTATAGTTATAATCGTTTTTAGGTTTCTGATTGCACGTTTTTGACAACGTAGCTGTGACAGAGCTATTACTATTCACATTCCTAGTGTTAGTCAATCAGATTCCTGTTTTTGTACATTCTATATCCTTTCAACAATTTACAAGTCATTGTATGTGGAATATCACGCCTCACCAGGACATAAACGATCCAAGGACATTTTTAATCCTTGGTAAACTTGCATTTCTCTCCCGGGCTGTCGCCCTTTTGTCATCTGTTACGGTTGACCGTTCGCAAGCGGTTGGCTAGTGTGACGGAGAAATAAAAGATGGGTGGTTCGGGAGGAACCAAATTTTGGCGCCGCTGCCGGGGAGGCTACCTGCGTATTATGACTTGTATTTTGTACTTGGTTGAAATACCTATCCTTATATGTAAATTACATATACTTCATTTCATTTAAACAATATAAAATACAAAAAGATTTTATGGTTGAAATCTATCTGTGCTTTGATTTGCATTTGACTGTCAATTTTCCTAATCTTGATATTCCTAGGTCTAAATTTTGGCTAAACACCATGTTTACACTAAAAAAGGATTTACTGTGCTTAGTATAATTCCTGGAATGTGATAGATTAGGTTTAAATCAGTTTCATGTATTGATAATCTCATTTAGGTTTCCCTTTTTGCCAAATTTTATTTTTCATTTCTGTTTATATTATATCAAAAACCCAAAAATATTTTTCCTTTCTTTTTATAAGTCAAAAATCAAAAAGATTCTTCTAGCCTTTTCTGAGTTTCTTTCTAAGATTCTTAGACTCATCTTAGTGATGATTATTCATAATTCTGTGAGTGAACCCCACTCCAATTTCCCACCAAATCCCTGAGTGGCAATCCCACTCAGCTTCCCCATGAACAAATTAATTCGGGGTCGAGTCAAGCTAGCGACTCGGTAATCAAAAACAGTAGCTAAACATGGGTTTTCACCCGTGTGTACCACCCTAGTATGGGGGAGATGCCCCACATGTTGTATATAGATCTAAAAAATGAATGAAAATTGTAAATATTAAAAAAGAGAATAATTGTTGTGTTTCCACACTTAGCTAGTAATGTTATCTTTTTACGTTCTAAGTTTCGGCATTACAGCCGGTACTTTGAATATTGAGGACAATATTCATTTCTAAGTGTGGGGGGGAAATTCTGGCGAACCAAACTAGATGAGGACCACTCAGGGATCATGATTAACCAAACGAAATATCGTAGTATGATTGGATCCCTGATGTACCTCACTGCTAGTAGACCAGACATCTTGTTCGCTGTTTGCATGTGTGCTAGATACCAGGCTAAGCCTACTAAAAAGCACCTTGAAGCGGTTAAACGGGTCTTTCGGTATCTCCAAGGAACCATCAATATGGGTCTTTGGTACCCGAAGGACACCGGTATGTTACTAACAGCCTATGCAGATGCTGATCATGCAGGGTGTCAAGATACTCGTCGAAGTACATCTGGAGGTGCTCAGTTTTTGGGTGATAAGCTTGTGAGCTGGTCTTCAAAGAAGCAAATGATTACTTCTATTTCCTCTACAGAGGCTGAATACATAGCCATGTCATCTTGTTGTGCTCAAATCTTATGGATGAGATCTCAATTATCTGACTATGGCTTTGAATTCAACAAAATCCCTCTGTACTGTGATAATAAAAGGGCTATTGCTCTCTCATGCAACAACGTACAACACTCTAGAGCAAAGCACATCGACATTCGAAACCATTTCATCAGGGAACAAGTGGAAAAAGGTGTGGTGGAACTCTATTTTGTGAGGTTTGAATATCAGTTAGCAGACATCTTCACCAAAGCTCTTCCAAGAGAACGTTTTGAGTTCATACTTCCACGACTAGGCTTGAAAAGCTTTCAACCAGAAACACTCAAACGTCTTCAGGAGGAAGACGAGGAGTAAAGGTCTATGCTCATCTATCTCTTGTATATATCTATTCGAAAAACAAAATACAAAATTATAAAATCCTCAAAAATCAAATAGGAAATTATAAAACCTTCAAAATCCATTAAAATAAATAAATAAAAAATAAATAAAAAAAAAATTGTCAATTTGTTATGTTTTTCTCGGTTCGATAATATCTACGGTCTTTGTGCTGTCATTCAAAGAATGACACGGGACTTGAATTCTTAAAAAAAAAAAAAAATGGGAGAAAGAGAAACAATGGTTTATTGTCATTTCAGGCAGTAACCCACTTTTCAAAGAAAGAACAGAGCCATGCTTTTTCATGTTTTTCAAGATTTGAGAATTTGTTTGAACATTCATCAAAAGCCTTCTTATCAACCAAATTCCATGCTCTGATTCTATTAACATGTTATCTGCTGAAAACAAATTGTTTTGAAAAATAACTCAGACTCTATTTTTGATAATCATCTGGACTTATTTGTCAAAATATCAATCTCTCAATCAACAACCTACGTCATTGATTGAGGGGGAGAATGATTTCAATTAAATTAAAAAGTTATTTGGCATTAAATTGTTTTCAAAAGATATTCATGCATGTTTTACCAATGGAGTTTAAAGTCTTTAAATCCGATCATTATCAGTTAAAACGCTTTCAAAATCAAGTCACAATTCCCCTTAAAAGCTTTCAAAATCAATTTAAATCAATAAGAGATCACAAATCTCAAATGATTTGATAATTGTGATCGGGGGAGAATGAGTGATTTAAATTGGATTTAAACTGATAATTCGGTAAATGGTTTTATAAGGATGTACATGCTATCCTTCCCACATGTGACAAACGATTTCAAATTTTCCATGCACATGTTGAGGAGGAACATCTATCTTAAACCTATGATTTGAAACGTGATCACTTATCTCAATGTGCAGGCTCCCTCTAGTATGTGCAAAACTCTTTTCAAATCTCGAGGCACATATTGAGGGGGAGCAAAATTATGAAAAACTCATCCTTCCCCAAAATGCTTTATCTACTTGTCTTGATTAGGGAAGTGATGCTGATATCTTTTAGAAAATGGTAATCAAAGAAGTTAATTCTTTCTCTTGCCTCCATGTGCAAAACGATTTCAAATATTTGATGCACATGTTGAGGGGGAGTTCTCGTTATAAAATTATCAAAAACAATTCAGGTACAAAATGCTTTGATATTATATCACAAGTATCTGGATTGATTTTCAAATGGTTTTCAATTGGTTCCAATGGCAGATGAACAATACCAAATAGACCGACCAACTTTACTTTATGTACGGTGATATAAGGATGATAAGGTTAGGTATGTGTTCCCATGATCCGCCAGAACCGGAAGGATCTAACCAGGGACTATCCACTAGTTAGTGTAGAGTTCTTAGGTATGATGATAAAAGGAGAAAAATTAGATATGGGAAGTGTGCGGACTGAGACTGAACTAGTACTGGAATAAACCCAACAAGGTTCTAGCTATGAAGTCTAGGTAAGCACTGAAGGGGTTGAAGAATTAAAAGAATTGAATGAGAAAAGGGTGAAAACAAATAGCCCTCCATTTATTCAACCTTAGGGCAGAAACCGGGTTCAATTCATATGCTACTGATGGTAACATCGGTATTGAAGACAAGACGTCATGGACCCAGTGACGCACTGCACTTCAACTTTCCAAACCACTCAAGTTCCTCTTAAAAGGACTTGTTTCATTCTCACGGGGAACCGACATTATCTATCGACTTTCTCTTAGAGATTGTTGATATTGAAGAAGGAGACCCTCTCCCTAGTCTCCGGCACAGGATCCAAATATGCACATATTGAGTCTAGAGCCACGAGATCATCAATAAATCTCATTAGGACACTTTCAATGAAGACTCTCTGTTTCACACAATGTGGAAAGAGAGATTATATCTTGAGTCCTACGCATTATCCTTGTGGTATTGCCAGAACATCTGAGTGATGTGTTAACATATTCACAGTGAAGATGGAAAACCTTCTGGAGCCAACATCAAACAAGCTTCTGGTAGGTGGCATGTGATATCTTTTATATAGATCAACCATGTGACAACTGAACAGAAACAATGGAGAGATTCAATCTTTTGAATCAATCCTGGTTCAGGTTATGGATTGACGGATACCTTTGAAAAACCGGTCTTTGTGCTTAAAAACTCTTTTCTTTAGCACATTGACCGTGTTCGAATATTTCAAATCAAAAGGTGTTTTATGATTGATAATTGATTTTCATTAAAACCTTCGTTGTATTGCAAAAACAATTTCTATTGAGCAATACACGATTGTTTTTCAAATCACTTTTCATCAATCAGTGGTTAAATTCGCTGATTCACTCACTCCGTGTTGTCTTCTTTAAGACGTTCCGGTTTGAGAACAGCTAGAGCAGCTGCAAAACCCTGTCAAGGAAATTCTTCGGAATCTTTCCTGATCACAGGCAGTACTTGTACTAATCAACGGGGAACCGTGGGCCGTGTACCTCAATTCAACGAAAGTGATCAAAGACACTTTCGTGTGCTTTATTGCTAACTGTTTTATGCAGGTACATCCTACATCTGCAGCTGATCAGAATGAAGCGGTCAATCCATAGCTGCATGCTCACACTACACATTCATCTCAAAAGAAATCATGATAAGTGCATCAATGACTCTGATATTTTCACTCCATGCTTCTGCTACGCTGCTGCCAATATCATGATTTATCGAAAGCTTTCGCTACTCTGATGAGAAGATATCATGATCCAGAATGTGAGCATGTCGGTCTGAATGTCACAACATCACAAAATTCCAACACCACTATGGATGTCTCAGAGATTTTTCATAGCTGATGATCTCAAAAGCTGGCTCAAAATTATTATCACGTGGATCAGTAAAAGACCTCCACCTGGAGTAACCAAACATGCAATGAGAAGAATCAATGACTACGAGCTTCGGAGCAAAGTACTAAAATAGACTTTTCCTGAATCTAGGAAAAATAGAAAATAATGTGCTTGTGTGGAGAAATAAGCAACTGCAGTGGCAACTGCTTATTAATAAGCACTAGAAAAAGCCAAATGATAACCAAAGACTACCAACTTGATACAGAAGCTAAAATATGCTATAATGACTCAATTGCAACCAAAAACAACAAGCTTGAACCTCTGGATTACAAGTTAACACAGATTTGAGGTTTGAGCTTGTTTATGAAAACAGAAACTGGTGGGTTACTTTAAGCTTATGCACAGAACACAAAATAAGCTAAAACTGAAAAGTAGAAATTGGAACTTGTACTAGACCTGGGTGAGACCAATTATACCAAAACTCAGTCAATGATAAGCTCTTATGAGCTTGGGAGAAGCTTTTTCAAAACCTGACAAAACACTGAGTAAAACTCAGTGAATGCTGAGTGAGTTGGGACTAACTGATAAGCACATGCAGGCTTATCTAATAAGCTGCAAATGGAATTTTAAAACTTGGAGCTTGAAAAGGACCAGGTTAACTGTCCAAAGAAACAAAAATCACAGGTTGAGGTTAACTTATGAGCTTTTTAGAAGCTGATGAAAATGGTTAGAAATCCTGTGCACAGGGCACTTTTAGAAACAGGTGTCTAAAATAAGCAAAGAAATAAGCTGTTACATAAGCTAATGAGAAAATATAAAATACACTAGGATAGAGATGAGCAGCTATATTTTTATATTCCAAAGGCTCAAATCATGAAACTCAATATTAAGTCCTATATAGATTATTCTATTTTATCCAAAACTGCTAATACTGAAAATTTTGACTTTTATAAGAACTAATTAAGTTGACTTTAGTGAACTTTGAATGGATTCTCCTCACTGAATGTGTAATATTAAGCTAGAATGAGATTAAATTAAGCTAGGTTAACAAGTTATGAACTACTGTGGTGAGTTTTAGCTTCTAAATCCTAACAGGTAGCTTATAAGGTGAGATTAAAAGAGTTTTTGACTTTTAAGCAACTAAGGACTGACTTTCTATGTTTCTTTGAGTTCTTTAGACCAAATGAGACATGAAACAAGCACAAACACAGGACTGCACACCCTGTTACACAGTGAACTGAACAAATCCAAACACTATTTTCAGAAACTGATTTTGAGCTTTTCAAAGTATTTCACTGATTTAATCCATACAAACGATAACAGACCTTATAATTTTGATTACTAAGACTAATGAAACATTAAACAACAGAATTAACAACATGAAACTCAAGATTAATAAATATGCTATATTGACTGTTAAAATGAGATTTTTAACAACTACTTAATTAAATAAAACAAGCCTACTGTTTTATGGTTAATTTTAACTTAACTAATACTAATAAACTTGAACTTACAGAAATTAGAGCTTATGAATAACCACACAGTGAAATGCCAAAATAAAGAAAATTGCTTACAAATGGCTTTGAAGCACAAACTGAGATTTAGGACCAAATAACAGATCCTATAGCTTATCAATAAGCACTATACCCAAGACCATCCATTATATATCCTGCTCCAGCCTTTTTGAACCTTGCACCATGGTTTTTTATTTTTAAGCTATTTAATTAGTATTTTTGTGAATTTCTGATTTTGGCTACTAATAATTCTTTTAAGGTATCTAAAAGCTTTAATAAGCTTTATAAGGAGCTTATATGTGCTTCTCAGTCCAAAGTAACAACTTCTAACAACATTTCAACATATTGAAATTTTTGAATAATAAGAAAACTGCATAATTTGACATAAGACTTGAAACTGGAAATTGATGCTTACAAAAGTTTTATATTACACTGAAAACATGAAATACAAGATTTAAAAGCTTTAAAATACACTGATATTTAAAGTTTAAGCTAAAACGACAATGAAAATTAAAATTACTCTAGATATATGAATCCACTGCTTCTTTCTCTGCTTTTATTGACTTGAAACATCTCTTGTCGACCTCTGAGCTAATCCCACCAAATCCTGACCATTGAAATCATCCAGATAATCATTTTTGCCATTTGTCACTTTTTGGCGCCAAAATTCCAACGAGCAGGTTTTTCTCATTAATTGGGTTTGTATTGGTGTGGAGGTGGAGGGGGGAGGTACTCAAGTGGTGTAACAGCTGGAATTGTTGAAAATGAGGAAAAACCATCACTGGTTTTGGTTAAACCAGTGTGGTGAAGAGGATGAACAGTACGCGGTTTATTTGATTTTAAATTTTGGGCCGGGTCACTGTTTGGGTTGGATTGGGCTTATTTATATATTGGATCCGTTTGGCTAGTGTTAACAACAAGGACCTTTTATGCAATTTAGCCAAAGTTGAAGGTCTGATTTTTACAAGTTTCCAAACTTTATCACAAGGGTAAAACCTGCCAAGTAAGAATAGTACAAGGACCATTGTTGGTAATTTCCATTTTTTTAAATCCAGGGACTAAAACTGCCAATTTAGAAACTTGAGGGACCAATATTGTAATTTTCTCCAAAGTTTTATCATAAGGACCATTTATGTCAAATATGAATAGTATAAGGTTAAAATTTGATAATTTTTACTTTTTAAATTAACCAAGGACTATTTTTGACAATTTTCAAAGTTAAAGGACTAAAGTTGTCAATTTGTGATTTTTAAACTTTAAAGGGTTTATTTTGACAACTTTAGAATCTTAAGGACCTAAAATGATATTTTACAAGTTTTTGAATTACCAGGGACTGATTTTGACAACTTTTGTAACTTGGGGGACTAAAACTGCCAATTATGCAAACTTGATACGTTTTTCATCAGATTTTGATGTTTTTGCATTTAAAACATATAAAACACTTGTTTGTAATATTTTTATCATTTTGATGTGTTTCTGAGTGTTTTCAGATGTTTTTGGCATTTTAACAGTATAAAAATGATGAGTATTTAGACACTCATCATACTACATCAAGAATGCAAGAACAATTGTTAATAAAAATATCTGTTTGTATTCAATGTAATTTTAGTATATGTTTGAGGTGACCTCCCTTAGGGGTAGATTGTTAGGAATTAGAAATTCCAGGTATTAAAGAGTCGGTCACCTCAAGTATATGTAATCGTTAGAAAGCTCATAGTCGTAGTTATTTTAAGTTAAGTAGTATATAGTTAAGTAACACCGTGGAGGACGGACGGGTCTTTACCCACTGTATGCTTGATCCACAGCCCGTTGTGTGGCCTTTTATGTAAGACTATAAATACTCTCTACCTCCCAAGGTAGAGAGTTGGAGCTCATAATAATATTTCTTTCTCTCACTATAGTTCCCAACTCTCTTCTTTTCTCTCACTAGAACTTTCTCTCTCTAACATACTTATACGCCTACTTTGATCATGGTTTAGAGTGTTTGTGAAATCCAATATCCTACACTTATCTCGGTACTCGTATCATCATCTTCTTAATCTATATCATCTACTCTATCTTTGTATATATTTATCAGAAAACCAAATACAAAAATGTAAAACCAACAAAAAATCCATAAAAATCAGAAAATTTGAAAAAGACCAAAAATATTGTTTTTCTAAGACATGTCTTCTGGTATCGATAACATCTGCGGTCTTAGAAATGTCATTCAATAATGGCACGGGACCATAGATGAAGTTCGAGCAGGAGATGTAAATATTCTTTTCCGAAACATGTCTCAAAATATGGCTTGCAGTTACTTCAGACTGTAACCCGTGCTTAAACTATGGTTTACTATTATTTCAGATAGCAACCCGCTCTTCAAGAAAGGAAAGTGCTACGCTAAACAAATTTTCAAATATTTCGTGCACTTATCCTAAAAACAAATTGAGGAAAGTATGTCGAAGGACTACTGTTCCTACTCAAATATTTTTCCTTCAAAAATTCTTCAGAAAAATATTTGTTTTAACAAAATGGTGGAAAATGAGTTGCTTGTAAATCAATCAGAGTCAGAGTTTTCGTAAAAATTGAAAACTCAATCAATGACTTCAGCGCTTTTAAACTTTTCAAAGAAAGAGTCATTGATTGAGGGGGAGAATGTTTTTCAAACTTACATCATCTAACGGGCTTTCTTAATCATCCTACGTGCTTATCTGAAAAAATATAATTGCCTATGTTGAAGGACTAGGTTTCTAGGATGTGATTGTTAGGATTAGATGATTATAGTTTGATGAACACATTATTCCCATACCTTATATGAACTGATTGTTATGTTGGATTGACTTTAATTAGTCGATTGCTGTTTGGGTGATGTCGACCACCATATATCTGTATGTGTGTTCACTAACGTATGCAGGTATATTGGTATATAAGAATGTTCCCGATCCGGATCCCACAATTGAACATGATTGGATGCCGAAAGGAAAGGGTAACTATATCTTGGGTTGAAAAATGAAGAAACGGAGCTTAATTGGACTTCTATGGAGTGTTGGCATGGAAAAATGCAACGTAAGAGGTCTCACTGCATCAGCAGATGGTTTTCTTCTAAGTGATTGAAGAAACGGAGCTTAATTTGACCTCAGTTGGCATTCAAATGCAACGTAAGAAGTCTCACTGCATCATCAGAAGGTTTTTCTTCCAAACCCTACAGCAACAACATCAATAAGCAGCTCAACCACCTAACGTATCTTTGTGCAGGACAACTAGTGGATGATAACATTTTTTAAACAATCTTTTAAATAATATTGTTTTGAAAAATGGAAAAATATTGGTTTTGAAAATAAATTGGACATAATTTTGAAAATCACCGGACTTCATTTTATCAAAACTTAAGTCACTCAATCATCGACTACGGTCATCGATTGAGGGGGAGAGTGATTTAAAATAAAATATTTTCAAACGATATTTCTTCACCAAAGTCCGGATTGTACAAAATAAGTGGTGATCTAAAGATTTAATGTTATGTCATGGTATGATTTTTATTTAAGAATCAAGATCTTTCAAAATGAAATTTTTTCTGTTCTTGTTTGATTGTGAAATTGTTTTATTTTACTTAAAGATCTCCTAAAAACTATCATACCTGACACTAACAATCTTTAATGTTTGTTATTGGTCCTCATCTGTCATTTTTTCAAAATTAAATCTTGCCACGTCTTTCCACTAAAATTTTCCAAATGATTTAAATCAATCGGGATCCAAAATCTCAAATGGTTTGAAATTTTTGATCGGGGGAGAGATCGTGATTTAAATCTCAAATCTGTTTTAGTCCTTTAAAGGCACTTCTGCCTCCATGTGCCAAACGATTTCAATATATGATGCACATGATTGAGGAGGAGCATTTATCCAAAAACAAGATGAGCTTTTAAATCAGGCACATTTTCTCCCACGTTTTCTAAACCTTATTAAATCACTTGGGATCCAAAATCTCAAAGGGTTTGATATTTTTGATCGGGGTAGAATTTGTGATTTAATAATGAAATTTGATAAAAGATGATCGTTTTTGATTAAATTGTGCAGGCTTCTCTCTCATATGTGCTAAACGCTTTCGAATCTTGATGCACATATTGAGGGGGAGCATTTCTAATGAAAATAAACTATCAAGGTACAAAGGTTTCAATGTTTTATCATAAGTACCTTGATTGAGTTTTAAAGGTTTTCTCTATGGCATTCGTGATCGTGGAAGTACTTTAAAGAACTCCTGCCTCTATGTGATAAAATGATTTCAAATATCCAAAGCACATATTGAGGGGGAGAATTTACCAAGAAAATCAAATGGCTTTTTCTATGGAAATTGTGATCAAGAAATTATTTCAAAAGAACTCTTGCCTCCATGTGCTAAACAATTTATAAATCATATGCACATGTTGAGGGGGAGCATTTCTAAATGATAAAAACTGTTAAGGTACAAAATGCTTTGATCTCGTATCACAAGTACCTTGATTGTTTTTCTAAATGATTTTTCAATTGGTTTCGAGAAGGAAAGAACAATACCAAAAGACCGACCAATTTATTTTATGCATGGTGTTATAAGGATGGTTAGGTTAGGTATTCGTTCCCACGATCCGCCAGAACCGGAGGGATCTTCCCAGGGACAATCCACTAGATAGTGTAGAAGTCCTTTGGTATGATGAAAAAGAAGAAATGTGAGATATGGGTAGAGTGCGGACTGAGATAGAGCTAGTACTGGAATAAACCCAACAAGGTTCTAGTGATGAAGTCTCGGTAAGCACTGAAGGGGTTGAAGAATGAAAAAGAATTGAATGTGAAAAAGGGTGAAAATAAATAGCCCTCCAACAATTCAACCTTAGGGCAAAAAAACCGGGTTCAATACATATGCTACTGGTGTCTACTAAGGTAACACTGGTATTGAAGACAAGACGTCATGGACCCAGTGACGCACTGCCCCTAACTTCCCAAGCCACTCAAGTTATTCTTAAAAGGGCTTGTTTCATTCTCTCGGGGAACCTACATAATCTATCGACTTTCTCTTAGAGATCGTTGATATTGAAGATGGAGACCCTCTCCCTAGTCTCCGGCATAGGAAACCAAAAATGTGTACTATTGAGTCTAGAGCCACGAGATCATCCACAATATCTCATTAGGACACTATTCTTGAAGACTTGCTGTTTCACACAATGTGGAAAGTAATAATATATTAAGAGTCCTACGCATTATCTTTGTGGTATTGCCAGAACATCCGAGTGTTATGTAAAAATATTCACAATGAAGATGGAAATCCTTCTATAGCCAACATCAAACAAGCTCTTGGTGGGTGACATGTGAGATCTTCTCGTAAGATCAAACTTGTGACAACTGGATAGAAACGATGGGGAGATTCAATCTTGAATCAACCTTGGTCCAGGATTGGAATTGACGAATACTTTTGGAAAAACCGTTCGATGTGCAAACCTTCTTTTCTCTAGCACGTTGAATGTGTACTTATGTTTTCAAACTCAAAAAGTATCTCTGATTGAAAAAAATGCTTTTGGAAAAACCGTTCGATGTGCAAATTTCTTCTTTTCTCTAGCACATCGAATGTGTATTCTTTTAAATACAAAAAGTATTTTTGATTGAAAATTGATCTTTCTTATAAAACCTTCGTCGTATTGCAAAACTCTTTCTTCTAAGCATTACTCGATTGTTTTCAAATCAATCTTTCATCAATCAGTGAATCTCAATTCGCTGGTTCACTTACTCCGTGTTGTCTTCTTTGAGATGTTCCGGTTTGAGAACAGCTAGAAGAGCTGCGAAACCCTGTTAAGGAGATTCTTAGGAATCCTACCTGATCACAGTCAGTACTTGCACTGATCAACGGGGAACCGTGGGCCGTGTACCTCAATTCAACGAAAGTGATCAAAGACACTTTCGTGTGTTTTATTGCTAACTGTTGTTTGCAGGTACATCTGGATGGTTGCAACTGATCAGAATTGAGGATTCAATCCAAAGCCGCATGCTCACAGCATCCACACTTAATTGAAGAAATCATGACTGGTGCATATCTACATAACCTGGTTCTGATATTTCTATACTATGCTTCTGCTACGCTGCTGCAAATATCATGAACCAGTAAAGCTTCCGCTACTCTGATGGAAAGATGTCATGATTCAAAAGTGTGAGCATGTCGGTCCAAAAGTCACAACATCACATGATGGCAACACTATAAAGGGTGATCTAGAGATTTACTGTGGCTGATGATCTCAATGAAAGCTTGAAGATCATCTAAGATGTGGATCAGTTCAAAGACCTCCACTGAAAGTACAAAATAATCGGACTTTGAAGAATCGCTACAAAAGCACAAAGATTGCGGAACTTGAAGAATAGAAGTCTATGAGCACAGAACAGAAGACAAATTAGAATGCTAGGATTAGAAATGTAAAACATGGGGTGACCTCCCTTAGGGGGGAGATTGTTAGGAATTGGAAATTCCATAGTGAAGTGTCGGTCACCCCATCTATAGTCTAGCATATGTTAGCTCATAGACATATCGTTATTTACTGTTTTATTAGTTAGTTATTAGCCTAGTGTAGCATAGTGTAACACCGTGGAGGAAGGACTGTTGGGTTCAGTAAATACCCAAACCCCTTAATCTAGGATTTGAATAGAAAATAACCTAAGTGTTCAATCCGTTAAACACTATCAGGTCACTGAGTGCACAGACTCTCAGTGAGCCATCTTCAGGATACTCAGTATGAGTCGAAGAAGAAGCCTCTCCACTCAGCAAGGCGGAACTTAATGGGTGAAGACTAAGTCAAGAAGAAGATGGTGGATTCAGTGAGTGATGACAATAACTCACTGAATCCCTAAGACTCCTCTCCAACTGTTAGCATTGAAGACAAACTAAAGGAAGAGACTGAAGGCTTTGAAGACTGAAGAATGAGCGGGACTAGGCGGGAAAAGTTTACCCAGATAAAACTAAGTCCCCAAGTGCTTTATCCAGATAAAACTAAGTCCCTATCTACTAAAGCCATATCTTCCCATTTATAGTAAGCGGCGATACTAAAGGATTCTATGTTAAGGAAAGAAGCTTCGCCGCCTGACTACTAATAGCAAAGTAAACAGTAATCGAATATATCTATATTCGTGATTACTATGATCAATGTATTTGTCTTCTAGGTTAAAGTTAAAATCATACTTGTATAAATAGCATAAGAGAATGAGTGAAAAGTTTAAGCTTGTGAATTGTAAAAACACACATACACACAAGCCAACTTTTCACTCCTCCAAATACAACTTTATCCTTGAGCTAGCTCAGTGGGTTCTAAGAGTTGTGCTCAGACTTAGCCTGAGCTTAGAGAGGAGTCACCCAAACTTTGTCATTTCAATCCCAAGTACTATTCCGTAAGTACTTGGGTAACGTATTCTTTTGATTTATTTCTAATAAGAATATGATGTTGAAAATTACTTAGTGTGTTTTACTTAAGTTAATCTCAGTCATTATTCACTATTAAATTGTTTTAAGTACTTTATCGTTTTTAAACGATAGTGAACAGGGAAAAACAAGTGGTATCAGAGCAAGGCTGATTATAAAACCTTTTAAGCCGCTCTAAAACATTTTTAAATCAGGATTCCTATGGCTAAAATTGATGTACTCCAACTAGTCGATAAAAAGGGTGGAGCTTATTCAGCTGTTGCCCCTAGACTTGAAGTTGGCAAATTCAACAAATGGAAAAAGCGTATGCTTTGCTATTTTATTGGGATGGAACCTTATTATATCAAGTGTATTAATGAGGGTCCATTTGTCCCAAAGACTGCTGAAGGTTTGCCCAAACCTGAAGCTCAGTGGACTCAGGATGAAAGGAGAGTGGTCAACCAGGACCAAAGACTCAAAAGTATCATCATATCATGTCTTCCTGATGATATAATGGAGTCAGTTATAAGCTGTAACACGGCTAAACAAACCTGGGATGACCTGGTCCATAGCCATGAAGGTCCATCTGATACCAAGGAAAACAGGATAATGGACCTGAAACTTGAGTATAATACCTTCAGGGCTAGGGATTCTGAAACACTCTCTCAAACTTACACCCGTTACAAAACTCTTTTAAATGAATTGGCTAATGATGGTGTTAAGTTATCCAAACATGAGATAAATGTTGGTTTTGTTAATTTTCTCCCTGAGAAATGGTTGAACTTCTCTTAGGGACTTAGAAATGCAAATCACATCCAAACTCTTGAACTTCCTGAAATTTATGAGAAATTTGTCCATGAGGAAAACCTCATCAACAGACGATACCCTGACTTAAAGAAGTCTCAGGAAGTCAAGAAGTCCCTGACCATCACCTCACCTATATCAACTGCCTTCTTTTCTAACAATGTGGTTCAAGATTTTCAAGAAAATTTAGATGATGAGCCTGATGAGAGATCAAGTGAAGAGTACCTAAATGACCTGAACGTTGAATTTCAGGAAAGGGAACTCCTTGCAAACTCTCAAAGGTTTATTAAAAGAAACAAAGGTTTTTCAACTGCTAAAGCAAATGAGGACACTGAATGCTTTAAGTGTCACAAAAAAGGCCATTTTGCAAAGGACTGTTTTTCAAAAACAATTTCTGAACCCTCTTACAGACCATCAGGGTCAAATCAGTCCTCAGGCTTTAGCAAATTTCAACCTAAAATCTATCAGTCTCATCAAAACTTTCAGAATAAATCTGACCAGAACAAAACAATAGATTTTGAAGCCAAGTATAGGAAGATCAAAGCTAAGCTTGCATTACTTGAGGCCAGTCCCTCAGAACCAAAAAGTGTTCAATCTGTGCAGGGTAAAAACAAAGGTCTTGTTGCTGAAACCTTCGACTAGGATGAAGAGCCAGTCTCATCAGATGATGAAATGGTGCATGTCAGCGCACTGATGGCCCTCTCAGAGGAAGACAAGCTAGCTGTTGGAAAGAATCATGCCAGAAATGGAGAATGGGTCAACATCACAATGAAGAAGGTAAATATTCTACTTTCTATGGATGATGATTCTGATTGGCAGTCCTATATGAACTATATCAATGTTGATCTTAAGTTTGTAGAGGAGCAGAGACTAAATCTTTTTTCTAAGTACAACAAGCTAAGTTTTGAATTGAATAAGTGTAGGGATGAGTTACTTGTGTTAAAACAAAACAAGCTTGAGGCTATCACCTTACAAATTCAAAACACTGAATTAGTTAAAAGAAATCAGGCTCTTCAAGACGAACTTAAGAAAGAAAAAGAAATCATTGATAGTTGGACCAACAAGAATCCAAGAGTCTTTGATGATGTGGGTGCTCCCAGTAGCAAAAAGAGAGTCATAGGTTAACATCATCTTTCTGACTCTCACAACAAAGACCAGAGTCCTAAACCATTTGTATTTCGTGGCATGATTACCAACATGTTGTCTGTTCCCAAGCCCAGTGATTGGATTGAAAGACTTAATCCTGATAGTAAGCTTCCTAACTTTGACTCTGGAAGAATTCTAGAGCCTGAAAGTCAAGCTCTAAAGAGCATGCTTGGACTCCCAGATGTGCCCAGTAGCACTGAACACATCTCTGAGTCTAAAGATGAATCTCAAGCACCACTTCTACCTTTGGAACCTCTTCAGGGTGCTGATCCTAGCTCTGAGCTTACTCCATTGCATTACAATCCACACTCTCCTAAAGAAAGGTCTGGACTTGGTAGAACCATTTTGAAAAGACCATCAAAACCAACTCAACAAGAATCCACCCCCACTGAAAATTCTACATCCTCAGTCCCCACTGAAGCTGCTCAGATTCAGCAACTGACTGAACTTGTAAGGAAGCTAACTGACAAAATGGAATCTATTGAAAAGGTCCCTGAACCAATCAAGGAGACAAAGTCAGCTTCCTCTAGTTCCTCAAAGTCAAAAGCCACCACCAAAAACAAGCAGAAGTGTGATCTGTGCCACTATACCAGTCATACCACTGACAACTGTTATAGAATCCTCTTTTGCATGATCTGTAAAAAGGATGATCACAGGACTGCTGACCACTTGCAATATGTGATCTCTCTCGGTCATGAAAACTACACCAAAGTTGGTCATCAGTATGCTTCTTCATCCAAAGCTCAAAAATTGAGAGCAAAGCCTTTTTCTCCTTGCCCACACTGTGGCTTTAATGATCATCGCCCTGATGATTGTCTTATGAACATATGCTATGATATTTGCGGTAACACAGCTCATAAGACATCTCAGCATGACAATGTCATCCTTGCAAGGAGAAGTTCAAAACAACCAAAATCCACAGAGTCATCCTCAGTCTCTAAATGCAAAACCTGTGGTAGCTCATTGCATTCCACCACTGACCATGAATCGATTGCTCAATTCAAAGAGACCATGAGACCCAAGCCCACTAGTAAGTGGGTCACGAAGAGAAACTAATTCAGTTTACTACTTATGCAGAGACATGCCAGGGAGCCTATCTGGCATCTAGACAGTGGATGCTCAAGAAGCATGACTGGTGTGAAGGAATATCTGCACAAGTATGTAAAGGAACCAGGGCCCAAGGTAGTATTTGGTGATAACTCATCATGTCCCACAGAAGGTTATGGTTCAGTAAACTGAAATGGAATAGTTTTCTCTAGGATTGCTTATGTCAATGGTCTCAAATACAATCTCATCAGTGTCAGTCAGCTATGTGATGCTAAGTTCATTGTACAATTCAATGACAAACAAGGTACCATTTTCAATGCCAACAAGGAAGTTGTGTTGATTGCTCCTAGGAGAGACGATGTTTATGTCTTAGACATGTCAACTCTCTCTAAAGATGGAACCTGTCTCTTTGCCAAAGCCACTGAAACTATCAATTGGCAGTGGCACAAGAGACTCTCACACTTAAACTTCAAAAATATCAACAACTTCGCAAAACAAAACAAGGTCCTTGGCTTACCATCACTGGTTTTTGCTAAAGATAAACCATGCTCAGCCTGTGAAAAAGGCAAACATAAAAGAGCATCTTTCAAAACCAAACAAAACTTCTCTATCAAAAGCTGCCTTCACCTCTTGCATATGGATCTCTTTGGACCAGTCAGTCCTAGATCAATCCAGCATGAGAAGTATACACTTGTCATTGTTGATGAGTATTCAAGATACACTTGGGTATACTTTCTTTCCAAAAAGAGTCAGGCAGCTGATACTATAATGTCATTTATCAGGAACATTGAAAACCAGAATGACATTACAGTGAAACAAATCAGAACTGACAATGGTACTGAATTTAGAAATGCTGAGCTTGAGAGTTTCTGTGATGAGAAGGGAATCTCCTAAAATTTCTCATCTCCTTATACCCCTGAACAAAATGGGGTAGCTGAAAGGAAAAAACAGAACTCTCATTGAGGCTGCAAGAACCATGTTAAATGGCTCAGCTCTTTCAAAGCATTTCTGGACTGAAGCAGTTAAAACAGCCTGTTACACTCAAAACAGGTCAATCATTGTCAAAAAACATAATAAAACCCCATATGAGATATTCAAAGGTAGACTTCCTGACATCAGCTACTTCCATGTGTTTGGATGTCCTGTGTTTATTCATAACCACAAGGATTCTAGGCAAGTTCGATGCTAAAGCTGATGATGGATACTTTTTAGGTTACTCGCTGATCTCTAAAGCCTTCAGGGTATTTAACACAAGGAGACAACAAGTTGAGGAAACCTATCATGTCACCTTTGATGAAAGTATAGAAAGCATCAGGTTCACCAACACTTCAGTGGAAGAAATAGGAATTGATAACTCATCAAGAGATCCTCCTGATGAGTACAACACTGAAACCAATTCCTCATACCAAGCTGATGCTGACATCTCATATTATGTCTTGCCTCACAACCTGTCACAATCAACTATCAGTGAATTCATTGATAATCAGTCAGTCCCTAATGGGATAGGTAACACTGATCCAAATGATCAGGATCCTATAACTCAAGAACCTCTACCAGAACAAGTCACCTCAACAGATGATCTAAATGATCTTGTGGCTCTTGCACCTGAACTCACACCTGAACTCCAAGTGACATCTTCAAGCTCAGATCCCAGACCACAAAGTAAGTGGACAAGATCTCAGGACATTGAGCTTGTAAACATCATTGGTGAACCCACTGAGGGCATGCTCACTAGAAGCATGGCTGCTAACTTAACTGCAGCTTCAGCCAATGAATATCTATATGCTGATTACCTATCAGAGATAGAACCCAAAAGTGTCACTGAGGCTCTAAAATACCCAAGCTGGGTTCAGGCTATGCAAGAAGAACTGCAACAGTTTGATAAAAACAAGGTCATGACCTTGATCAAATGTCCTCAGGATGTAGTAGTCATAGGAATGAAGTGGGTTTTCAGGAACAAAACTGATGAAAACGGCACTGTCATTAAAAACAAAGCCAGACTTGTTGCCAAAGGTTACAGTCAACAAGAAGGCATTGACTATGATGAAACATTTGCTCCTGTTGCAAGAATGGAAGCCATCAGGATCTTTCTTGCATATGCAACATACATGAACTTCAGGGTCTACCAAATGGATGTTAAAAGTGCATTCTTAAATGGTGATCTCAAGGAAGATGTATATGTTCAGCAACCTCCAGGCTTTGAGAGTAGTGAATTCCCTGACTATGTCTGCAAGCTTGACAAAGCCCTTTATGGACTTAAACAAGCTCCCAGGGCATGGTATGAAACTCTCTCAGCCTTCCTGATACAAAACAAGTTTGTCAGAGGAAAGATAGACAACACTCTGTTTGTCTATAGAACTCAACAGGATGTGATTCTAGTACAAGTGTATGTTGATGACATCATCTTTGGCTCAACAAACTACAAACTTTGCAAACACTTTGAAAAACTGATGACAAAGAAGTTTGAAATGAGCATGATGGGGGAACTCACATACTTTCTTGGACTACAAATCAGGCAAACTGATAAAGGAATATCCATCAGTCAAGAGAAATACACCAGAAATCTCTTGAAGAAATATGAGATATCTGACTGTGCCTCAGTGAAGACTCCAATGGTCCCTCCCAACAACCTTGGACCTGATCTCACTGGCAAATCAGTCAATCAAACTCATTTCAGAGGGATTGTAGGCTCGCTGATGTATCTAACTGCTTCTAGACCAGACATCCAATTCTCAGTATGTCTAATAGCAAGATATCAGTCCAATCCTAAAGAATCCCATCTCACTGCAGTCAAAAGAATACTCAGGTACCTGAAGGGAACCCCAAACCTTGGACTCTATTATCCAAAATGCTTAGGGTTTGATCTCAAGGGTTACTCTGATTCTGATTATGCTGGCTGCAACATGGACAGAAAAAGCACCTCAGGGTCCTGTCAATTTCTTGGAGGAAAACTGGTTTGTTAGAGTGCTAAAAAGCAGCAATCAGTAGCTATGTCCTCAGCTGAAGCTGAATATGTAGCTGCAGCAGGATGTTGTGCCAATGTATTATGGATGAAAAGTCAACTCAGTCACTATGACATCCATTACAAAATTGTGCCCATTTTTTGTGATAACACAAGTGCTATTGCAATCTCCAACAACCCTGTCCTCCACCAAAGAACCAAACACATTGATATCAGATATCACTTCATCAGGGATCACATAATGAAGGGAGACATTGAACTTCATTTCATCCCTACTGAATATCAACTGGCTGATATCTTCACAAAACCCTTGGATGAACCTACCTTCAGGAGACTGAAAGCTGAGTTGGGAATGCTTGACATTGAAAGTCAGGTATCTGAAAACCAATCTCAGTAAGTTCTCTGAAATGGTTCATTCTCCCTGAACATCCAAAACAAACCTCTCACTGAATGAGTAAGACTCACTCAGGGTCCCTGACAGAAAGCATTGAATGAGTAACTAAATGCTCCAAGTATTAGTTACTTAAATGTCCTAGGTTGGTAATCCCACCAATTTAATATAGGAATACATGTCTTACTGTCAGGAGTATCATCATTTACCTCACCCCACTTGGCATTAAATGCCTTCTCTCACATAAAATATCCTATGGATATTTTATTACGGCTAAAGTGCACTTTTACTGTGCATTGCAACTTTTTTCCTTGAAAGACGGGATTTTACTGCGTGAAGTGGTGGGTGGCATTAAATGTGGAATATCAAACGATTTCAAAAATGGTCTTTACATATCCACGTTTATACAAAAACCACCCCTCTCACTACTCTATAAATACCCTCTTCAAAAACCACAAAACACACACAAATTATTTTCTGCAACTAAACTCTGTCAAAATCCCTTCTCAAATCCAGAAAAATTTGTGTGTTCTCAAAATCTTTAAAACATCTTTTGGAAAACCCTCCTTGTAAACATTTGCAAAAGTTTTTCATCACAAACTTGAGAGATCCAAATACTTTGATTGTTCTAGTCAAAAAAAAATTTAACCCCAAAATCTTCTTTAATAGAAATGGCTAGAACACAATCTCTCCAGTTTGCTTCTCAGTGGGTAGGGGATCTTACTAACGTTGAATTTAAAACAAATAATGTCATAGGAAATTTTGAATACCCTGAAAATGTCCCAACCTATAAAGACATTATAAAATTTTTATTCAACTGCCCACTCAAAACGGCCTTTGTAAAATGTCCCTCAGTACTGTACCCAAACTACCTCAGGGAGTTTTGGGCTACAGCTAAAGCCTTTGACCCGACACCATCTACTGATGAGAATAACCTTAGACCACCCAGGGAGTATCTCATCAGGTTCAGTCTTAATGGGGGGCAACAATACACCCTAGATTACAAAACGTTTTGCACTTCAACAGGGTTAGATTATAACAAAGGTACTTATGTCGCCCATCCTGAACCCTCCACAGTGACGGATGGGTTAAAACAAATCGTTTTAGATCCAACTTTTTTGGACAAGACCCCAGTCACTAAAAGCTCATTCCCCGTGGCTTGGAGGATCCTCTTCACTTTTGTGATTCAGGTCCTCGGCGGGAACCACTTATCCAGTGAACAAGTTAACTCTATTCAGTTGATGATGGCATACTGCTTGATGTATGGGGTCACTGTCGACATAGGGGAGATCATTTACAGTGATCTCGTAACGAAGCTACAGAGCAAAACTAGGACGAAGTACGTTTCGTATCCTAGGTTTGTCTCTTGTGCTTTGCAATCGTTACTGGGTTCAAATTATACTCAGGATGAAAAATTTGGAAATTTACCTGGCATCCTGAGCCCATCAAATTTTCAAAAGGACCCATCCCTTGTCACTCCCATTGAATTGACGGCCCACATGATTGCAGTAAACAATCAAAGTGGATCAGTGTCTCCAAACCCTGCTCCTAAAAAGAAAAAGGGGAAATCTCAGACTGGGACTAAGACTAAACCAAAGTCTCAGGGCCCTAAGGCTTCAGGAGCACAGCCTAAGAGGTACAAAAAGCCCGAGACTAAACAGACACCCACTGACCAGGAAACAACCACCCCCGTGACAACGAAGGACACTAATACATCACAGTCAGTGCCCTTGGTCACACCTACTATTCCCCAAAATCCAGAGGGAAACAAACAACCCGCTGGTAGGGGAGCGCCTTCCACTACGCTTGATGATGACATTAACAAATCCAGGTCTTTGTCTGAGGGCACACTGATCGATCCCAAAGACTCAGGGGGAAACAAACAACCCACTGATAGGGATACAACAATCACTGACTCCGCCAAAGGCACTGGGAAACACCCACCAGTGTCTTAGGGGTCACTGTGGGGACAAAGACTCTAAGGGAAAGAAACAACCCGCCGATACGGAACCCAAAACCAATCCTGACTCCGGAGAAGGCACTGGGAAACTCCCACCAGTGTCTGAGGGGTCAACGGGGGACAAAGACTCAGAGGGATATATACCACCCGCTGTTATGGAACCCATCACCAACCCCTTGCTTACTATTGCTGATGTCACTGGTATTCTATTCTCGGAGGATGAACTTGCTGAAACTGAAGATGAAATTTTATCAGCTGGAGAAGAAATGGACGCTGAGGTTCAATCAGAACAAGAGCCTCAGCCTGATCCAAAGGAGCATACTGAGTCACCATTTCATCTAGAAGATAATGACTCAGACTCCTCATCATCCAGCTCTGGGGAATTTAACCGTTTTGACAACATTCTTCCAGTCACTGAAAGACAGTTGGTTCAGTGGATCACTAAAGCCTCAAGGAGACTGTACACTGGGGTTACTGAACAATTTTGGGATCAACACACTGAAGCGGCAGCCAGCTACGCTGATCTTCGATCTGATGTGCTCACCTTCAATGAAAATGTTCATGAGCACAGAGATCTCATGTACCAACACCTTATCAGACTGGATGAAAACCTGGTTAAGTTTCTCAAGCATCTTCAGTCATGTGGAGTTACAATTGATGAAATCAGGGATGCTGTTAAAGAAGACCCAGCAACAAATGCCAAAGTACTGGAAGCCACTGAGGTGTATGTGAAGAACTCATCTCGACTCACTGAACTGATTGAAATGCTCCAATATGCCAATGTTCAGGGTCTCCAATCTTCGTTTCAGTGTCTTCAGACCTCAGTGGACTCATTAAACACCCAGGTAGCTGCTATGGCTCAGGCCTCGTCTTCCATGGCCTGGAATCTTGGTCCCCGGATGACTGCTTTGGAGCTTTCTCAGGCTAACTTGGATACAAAGGTCACTGGTCTTCAAGCAGATAGTTCAGAGATTAAGGCTATGATCACTGAAATATATCAGGCCTTCAAGGGTCAGGCAGCTCCGTCCCCCTCAGCACCAACTCCAACCCTTGCCCTCACTGAAGTTCCGACAACAGTTGAGGGGGAGAATACTGCTGAAGAGACTCCTCTTCACACTGAGGGGGAGCAAACACCTCTAGTATCAGTAGCCCCCACATCATCTTCACCAGTCTCAGCAATACCCATATCCTCACTACCACCACAAACATCAACAACAAGAACACTAACGATCACAACAACAACACCACCCTTAGTTGCATCATCTTCCTCAGGCCAGGATAAAGGCAAAGGCAAAATGACAACTACTGAGCCTGAGAAGATTCCCTATAAAATCGGCGACACTGAATACCTGCTCACACCACAACAGCTGAGTAAACACCTTGCTAAAGAAGAAAAAAAGATTGAAACTAGCTGAGGAAGAGAAAAGGAACAGAAAAGCACTGGAAAAGGTTATCGCCAAAGAAGCTGAGAACATAGGATTAGATCCAAGCAAACTTCAAAAGGGTCAGGCAGGGCAAAAGTTCAAGGAAGCTCAGGCTGCTCAGATGGCTGCAATGAAAAAGCAGTTTGATGCAAAGAAAAAGAAAGCTGAAGTTGTCAGGCAAGAACGAATTGATCATTACAACTGGACAATGACAAGCCGAAGGAAGCCTGAGAAAATCACTGATGTCAAAATCATCCCCAACTCCAAACCACTAGCAATGAATATCTACAGGGGGTGATAAGAGACATTTCGAGATTCATGATCCCTTAACTTTTGTTGATTTTGGGATCACTGAACTCGATGAGCTTGATCCAATCATTGAAAAGAAGCAAAATAAGGTGGTCAAGGACCTGATGAAGATGCTCAGCAAAAGATATGAAAGGCTGAGAGATGCACCAGCCCAACTGGGAATTCAGCCTGCCTTGACTGCACCACAAGGATCTTAACCACAAGCATCCACTGGCAAAAGGAAAAGAGTTGAGTTCCAACCTGAGATCAAAGTACCTGGCTTAGAATGCAACAGAGAGCTGCTTGAGGGTGTAAAATTTGTGAACTGTTTGGTAATTGAAGAGCCTGAAAGAGGGCTATTTCACATTGATGTCTATGGAAACCCAGCATTTCAAAGATGGAGTGATATTGATCAGGCTGGTGTGGCTGCAATGATCAGCTATATTCCAGTGGCCTCTCAGATCCAATCCCCATCAAACATCAGGTTCTGTCAAGACCTGAATGCAAAGATAAGAGACCATCCTGACAGGGAAACACTCATCACCAAGAAAGTGAAGCTCGAAGCACTGGGTATCCATCTGGACTGACATCATATTATCCTTCTTGTACTAGTGATAGGAGCTATGTGATCTGATCAATAAAAGATGTATGTTTTGTTAAATTACTCAAAGTTCCTTCTTGTATTCATTAGTACATTCAGTGTAAAGAGAAGCCATTTGCTCACTTACACTGATCAAACACTTAGGCTATTTGTATATCCAAATAGGGGGAGACTGTTGGGTTCAGTAAATACCCAAACCCCTTAATCTAGGATTTGAATAGAAAATAACCTAATTGTTCAATCCGTTAAACACTATCAGGTCACTGAGTGCACAGACTCTCAGTGAGCCATCTTCAGGATACTCAGTACGAGGAGAAGAAGAAGCCTCTCCACTCAGCAAGGCGGAACTTAATGGGTGAAGACTAAGTCAAGAAGAAGATGGTGGATTCAGTGAGTGATGATAATAACTCACTGAATCCCTAAGACTCCTCTCCAACTGTTAGCACTGAAGACAAACTGAAGGAAGAGACTGAAGGCTTTGAAGACTGAAGAATGAGCGGGACTAGGCGGGAAAAGTTTACCCAGATAAAACTAAGTCCCCAAGTGCTTTATCCAGATAAAACTAAGTCCCTATCTACTAAAGCCATATCTTCCCATTTATAGTAAGCGGCGATACTAAAGGATTCTCTGTTAAGGAAAGAAGCTTCGCCGCCTGACTACTAATAGCAAAGTAAACAGTAATCGAATATATCTATGTTCGTGATTATTGTGATCAATGTATTTGTCTTCTAGGTTAAAGTTAAAATCATACTTGTATAAATAGCATAAGAGAATGAGTGAAAAGTTTAAGCTTGTGAATTGTAAAAACACACATACACACAAGCCAACTTTTCACTCCTCCAAATACAACTTTATCCTTGAGCTAGCTCAGTGGGTTCTAAGAGTTGTGCTCAGACTTAGCCTGAGCTTAGAGAGGAGTCACCCAAACTTTGTCATTTCAATCCCAAGTACTATTCCGCAAGTACTTGGGTAACGTATTCTTTTGATTTATTTCTAATAAGAATATGATGTTGAAAATTACTTAGTGTGTTTTACTTAAGTTAATCTCAGTCATTATTCACTATTAAATTGTTTTAAGTACTTTATTGTTTTTAAACGATAGTGAATAGGGAACAACAAGGACGGGTCTTTACCCACTGTATACCTGATCCACAGGCCGATAGGAGGTCGTTATGTTTGTAAGTATAAATAACCCTTCCATCCATGGAATGGGTGGTGGTTTTCTCAATCTAACATTTGATAATTTACAAAGCAACTCTCTAGCAAGAAACACCCTCTCTTTACTTTCTCTCTCTAAATGGCTAACATGTATTTTGATCATCCAAGACCACCCGAATCATCAACACAATAAATATATCGATCCTACAAATCAGCATATTAACCAGATCGAACCCACCATCGAAAACAACAATATCCACTAGCTACTACCAGAAAAGGGAATATAAATGAAATTCAAATCAACAAGAATCAACCTTGTCATAATCAACCAGCAGCAGCAAGAAATATCGTATCAAAAATAAGGTTATAGAAAACTTTACCATCCAGACCAATCAAACAGGTCGCAACCATGATGCAGCAAACACCATCATGACATACATCTCTCCCTTAACCCACTTACACAATAAATCCAACAGATAACGATCACGCAACCAACATACCAACCCTAATAAGGGATACCAGGAAGAAAACATGCAGGTAATCATCACTAACCAGTGAGAAAATTAAATGAAACCCTAAGAAAAGGGATCCATTATATCGTTAAGCAGCAGCACCATTAATCATAAAAATCAAAACCCTAAGTTAGGGTTTCTTATAGCCATTACGAACAGCGATTATCAACCAAACCACCTCAAAAAATATTATGATAAGCTTCGTGAGGAACAAAACCGAACCATAAATAGACCCAAAAACCTAACAGTAAAAACGATTATCCTAATAAATAGGAAAATCGATGGCAACAAAAACTTTTAGGGTTTCGGCAAATAAAAGATCAAGGACACGATTTATATAAGCCTAGATGATAATGGTGTTCCTTGATCACAACGACCAGTAGTATAACAATAAGAATCGATAATGATCATAATACTACCAGCCGCCATTATCTATCGAGATTTCGTGAGATATAGAAGAAAATAAAGACAGTCGCCGCTTCCTGGAATAAAAAACACATCTCAAACAACGTATTGCATACCCAATAACAAATTAAAGGGTAGAGAGGACGTGTAGAGAAGGTTTTATGGTCGGAATATTAATGGGAAAGGGCGACTGGAAATCTCCATAGGGGAGAGAGAGAATTAGGGTTTTTTTTTTTGCTAGACCTTTTTAGAATCACGTCAATGGCTATGAATGCTTCACATGTATCTGATACCAGAGAACTAATTTTGCCAATTTATAATGATGCATGCAACCATGCTATTACATCTAAACAAGGAATCTCATAGCTCGCATGATACCATAGAACTAAATAAACACCAATTAAAGCTATTACTTATAGCCTTATATATTGACCATATTATATACCATACAAGTATCTTAAATAATTCCAATTTGGAACAACTTAAGAATAACGTGAGACGTGCCCATAAATTAAGCCACGACGTTGTATTGATATAGATGTGTTCCAACTAGCCATCTATGAGCATTGTTGTTGGATCGATATACTCTAACCAAACTAACTTATATAGCTTGTAAGGGCTTAGCAACCTCGGATAAATCCTAAGTCACTAACAATGAAACACTGAATTAACTCTATTAAGTATGCGGAATTTACTTCAATAAAGCTAAAAAGAATTAACTTTAACTTCAATGATTTTATTAATACTTAGAACCTGCTTGTTATACATATTCTCTAACAACTCTAATAACTCTAATATTGCGTATTAATTCATACTCTTAAACTCTAAAACATATATCTCTAATGCCAATCTAGGGGTCCTTTTATAGGCATAAGGATTACCCTAGTCGGTTTACAACTCTAATTCTTGTACGACAAGTAATCTAAACTAAGAATATTCTAGAATAACAAAGCTTTCCATAAATGATGTAACAGTTCTTTTAGCTATTCAGTACTTTGATGTTGAGCAGTACTTTGACTTTCTTCTTTAGCAGTACTTTGACTCTTCAGCACTTTGACTTCTTCAGTACTTTGTATTTCTCCAGTACTTTATATCCCAACAATCCTCCCCTAACTTGAATTCTACTTTCTTGATTTCAAGTTCCTTTGTATCTGTATTTTTAACATCTTTGTCTTCAAGGAAAGATTGTGTCTTTATCTTCAAATTTTGTCTTTGTACTCACTGTGCTTGTATTATCATCATCAAAGTAGTCTTTAGAAACATTCCTTTACAGCAACATTCAGCAATCTCCATCATTTCAGCTACTCAACAACATATGACAATTTGTACATTAGTTCATTAAGTTTCAGTCTATTCTCATCACTTGCAGGTGTGTAAACTCCTGTGAGAAGTGAATCATTGAAATTTTAATGGATTTTGATGTCTCTTTACCAAAGCCATTAACTCTGTAGTAGCCAATGTTTAGGTGTGTAAAACCATGGTACATTGATAACCATATGATTTTTAGCAAATCATCAGCTATCAACGGATTTGTTTTGTCTTTACCAAAAGTCGTACCCTTTTGGACTAGTTAGTTCTTGCAACCATGGTGAACTAATTACCATATAAATGGTTTTTCCACAGCCTTTACCACAAGCCATTTTTCTTGTGGGCTAGCCAACTCTTCACTATTTCAGATATGGTGAGTTGATTACCATACAACTTATTAGCAAGTTGTCAACTATTAACGGATTTGAGATATCTTTACCCGAGTCGTTTATAGCCAGTCCTTTTGTTTAAACATGGTGGACTGATAACCTTTTGTTGTAACCATCTCAAAAACCATTTGGTGCTGTTAACTTTTGTTTCAAAATATTTTGCACTTTAACAAAAGTTTGCTTATTAAAAAATCTTTTACTGGTTTTGTGCTGCAAACAGTGCTTTGGTTAAACTACTGTTTGTCCAGCAGTACTTTGAATAAAGTACTTATTTTTCAAAAATTTATATAATTAAACATCATACCAGTACTTATGCTTCATCATCAGCAGTTGTCCATCTAATATACAATTCAATAACCATTAGGGCTGCTTCATTCTCTTCTTCAACTTCCATTCCATGATCCAACATCCTTCTCATAAGATCACTAGTCAAAGGATATCTTCTTTCAGCTAACATATGGATCATAGTTCCATCTTCCAATTCCAAAGCATGCACTCCTGATTCTTCAAAGAATCTCCAACTTGTAATCTCCCAACTTTCTTGATTTAACCAGATTTATTTAGTGCTTGTCTCCTTAGTTTCCCAGATAGTTGTCAGATCTCCTAGCAATACTAAGCCAACTCCAGTTGATGGAATATGTTCAAAGTATTCTTGTACTAATTGATATAGTTGAAATAGATCTGCTCTATCTATTATGTGCAGTATATCCCATAGCAAATTGAACACTCTAAAACTTTCATCCTCCCTATGGAACATCAGATAGTCTCCATCCTTTGATTCTACCACTTCAAATGTAGTTATTATAGACTTCTTTACTGCAGCATCTTTGGATTTAGGATGATCAAAGTCGAAAACTCTTATGTAATTTCTCAGCTCATCAACTGTATCAGATCTTAACTCAATCTTCTTTGATGACTGTTCAGCTTCAGTTGTTCTTTTTCTTTTTAAGCTTCTTTTTCTAGCATCCTCATTCCTCTTTTCATCATCAAAAGGAATAATACTATCAACTTGCTTTTGATAAGCTTCTCTGACAGCATTATATAAATCTTTCATCTCTAAATAATTCAGCTTCTGTAACCCAGTATATCCTTGACCTTTTAAATAAGCCATCATGGCATTTCTTTCCTTAGCTTTACTAGGTCGTCTTTGTGGTATAACAGTTTCAGGTTCCTTCACTGGTAGAGCAACCTCAGCATCATATTCGGCTTGAAACTTCTTAGCAGCTTCTTCATTCTTAGCCACTTCAATAGCTCTGATTTCAGCCAAAGTGAGCTTCTTCTTCTTTGTTTAAATCAATTTACCTTTACCTTTGTCTTTAGGATCTAACACTGGTTGAGAAGCTTGAGGTTGTTCTTCAGCAACTCCTGGAATACTAACACCTCTTGGTCTTGATAGATTTTGCAATATTTGAGCAACTGTCTCATCATCACTTGCAGTATGCTCTACCTTGGGTGTGTCAGCTTCCTCTTCTTATAGGACTGTTGAAGGACCAGCTTCTTCTTCAAAATCTAGAGTCCTTGGTGTGATTATCTCTTGTCTGTATGTTCCTTGAAGAGCAGCAGTACCTTGATCACCAGCACCTTGATCATCAGTACTTTCTAAACCAGTACATTGAACTCCAGTTCCTTCTGGCTCAGTACTTTCAATAGTTACTTTTGCTTCAGTACTTTGAGGTTCATCTTCTTTATCTGCATGAAACTCAGCATCTTCTTTCAAATTATCTTGCTCCAGATTCCTCCCCAATTGGAATGAAGACTGCTGTTGAACCTTTTTGCCCTTTGAAGGCTTCTTAAACTTTCTTCCTTTCTTCTTCTGAGACTTGACCCACAACCTGTGATGTTGAACTAAAGGCCATACAAAAGACTTTAATCTTCTAAACTTGGAGTTCAACTTCACCAATTGTGCAGCTTGAGCTTCAGTAGCTTTCTTCAATCTGACCAATTCCCTTGTCAAAACATAATTATCCAGAACCAATCCTTCAGGAGGTATATCGCCCGCATCTCCTCCAGATGATGGTGGGTTGATTTCTGGTTCTGACTCAGCATGTTCAGTATCTTGTTGAGATGGTATAGGTGAAGCTGCAGTACCTTCTTGTGCAACAGTACCTTGTGAAGAAGCAGTACATTGAGAAGCAGTACCTTGAGTTGATGCAGTACCTTCTCTTTCTTCACTTGCAGCAGCCTCATCTCTAACTGCTTGAACAATCTCCATCATAGAAGTAGTCAAAGGAGTGTTCCTTCCAGAGAACTTATCACTTTTCCTAGCCATGAAGGTGAATATCTTTGCAGGTTGTACCACAACAGGTAATAAGCTCGAAGGCTTTGGTACATCATGAAGTTGTTTATTCAAGAAAACTTGAATAAATCTTAGTACATTAACCAGGGTGATGCATTAGAAATGTGAGATAGCATACCATCTAGAATGAGTCTTGAAAAGTTGAAGAGACGATTTGTAGCCAATCCCACCAAAGCAGATGCTATATTAGATCCAAATTGCTCCCATGAAGTACTCTTAGAACTGATACAATGAAGTAATACATGTACCAAGTACTTCCAATGTGGACTAAACAAGGTTTTCTTGAATGTTGTTTCAGTTAAGGACCCTTCATACCCAATATCTCTTAAGGTATCCCAAAGAAGCTGTTTGTCAAAACGTATAGCTCCTTTTTCATCATCCAATAATAAATCTTCATGAATTGAAGCTTCACTGACTTTTAGTATCTTTCCAGCAACCTTAGCCTGTATATATGACTCATCATCTTCCATGTGAGTTTTAGCAGTCGCCCAAAACTGTTGAATCCATGGCTCAATAACATCCGGTTCTACCAAAAGTGCATAATTGATTGTTGATCCAGTAAGGAAATCAATTATGTCATGGAATGCGACATTAGCTTCAGTCTTATCAAATTTGCCACCATGTTGTGTTTAGTAACTGTGTTTCGATTCGCCATTGATTAATGTTTACAAAAGAAAGTGGCTCGATGAATAGTAAATGTGAAAGAGAGAGAAATATGGAAAAAATTGATAAGTATAAAGATGAGAGGGAAAGTCGGAGGGTAGTTATTTATAGGTAAGATTTGAAAAATCACAACCCATAATAACAAAGTTACCGTTATTTGAATTTTAACCCATCTTTTGACCGTTGGAACATTACGTTGATAAGACAAGCAGTGTTTTCCACGTAAACAGTACTTTCAGAGCAGTACTTTCATGTAACCAAAAAGCAGTACTTTTCCATTCTCTTCTTCACAATGGCAAAAACTTCAAATAGGCATCGGATTGCCTCCCCTCAAGCAATGCATAGGACTGTCTAACTAACTAATCAGTCCTCCCTTTAAATGTAGCTTAGTAATTAATTATACCAATACTCACCACTAAGTGATTGAATCTTGAAACATCAAATCCTTTTGTGAGTAGATCAGCTACATTATCATCTATGTGAACCTTGACAACATTAATGAGCCTATGCTCATAACAATCTCTGATAAAGTGATGCCTAATCTGAATATGCTTGGTCTTGGAGTGATAAACTGGATTCTTCACAATGCAAATGGTACTCTCATTATCAATGTTGATAGGAGTATTCTTGAAGTTGAACCCATAATCCAAAAGTTGATTCTGCATCCATAAGACTTGTCCACAACAGCTTGCAGCAGCAACATATTCTGCTTCAGTGGATGATGTTGCTGCAATAGTTTGCTTGTTACATTGCCATGAGACTAATCTTCTTCCAAGATACTAGCATCCTCCAATGGTTGATCTTCTATCATAATTATCACCTGCATAATCACTATCTGAAAAAGCTTCCAAGTGAAAAGGTGAATCCATTGGATACCACAACCCTAACTTAGGTTGTTGTTTCAAATAACTAAAAATTCTCTTCACTGCATTCATATGGGAGACCTTAGGTGAGACTCGATATCTTGCACATAAACAGACAGCAAACATGATATCAGGCCTAGATGCAGTTAAGTACATAAGACAGCCAATCATAGATCTGTACAGCTTGACTTCAATAGGTTGACCATCTTTATCCTTGCCTAATGAGTTGATAGACTTTATAGGTGTAGTGACTCGCTTCATAGCATCAAAGTTGAACTTCTTAAGAATGTCAGAGACATACTTATCTTGAATTATGCAAATTCCCTCCTTTGATTGTTTAACCTGAAGCCCCAAAAAGAAGGTTAATTCACCCATGGAACTCATTTGAAATTCATGTTGCATCAGTTGCTCAAACTCCTTCACCATTGACTGTTTTGTAGCTCCAAAGATGATATCATCTACATAAACTTGAACCAGCATGATATCCTTCTTATCTCTCCTGATAAACAAAGTCTTATCAATAGCTCCTCTCCTGTAACCATGTTGTAATAAGAAAGTGGAAAGTCTTTCATACAAAGCTATATGTGCTTGATGAAGACCATAAAGAGCCTTAACAACTTTGTAGACTTTTTTTGGATGTGCAGGATCCTCAAAACTAGGAGGTTGTTTGACATAGACCTCCTCTATAATAGTACCATGAAGAAAGGCACTTTTGACATCCATTTGATAAACAAGAAAGACAATATATGATGCAAAAGCAAGAAATATTCGAATGGCTTCAATCCTTGCTACAGGAGCAAACACTTCATCATAATCTACTCCTTCGTCTTGTCTGTAACCTTGTGCTACTAGCCGTGCTTTGTTCTTAATGACATTCCCTCTTTTATCTCTCTTTACTCTGAAAACCCATCTTGTACCAATGACTTTCTTTCCATATGGTAGATCACATAGTACCCAAACTTCTTGAAGTTTGAATTGAAGAAGTTCTTCTTGCATGGCTTCAACCCAACTTTCTTTAGTTAATGCTTGAGCTACATTTTTGGGTTCTTCTTGAGAGATAAAACAAGTGAATAAGCATGTTTGGTGATCCTTATGATTCAGCCTATTTTGTTTATACACAAAGCTAAGTAAAGCATTATGTGGCTTAGAGAAGCCTTTAGCCTTTGTTCTTGTAAGCACCCCTGATGTAGAAGGTCCAATGATTTGACCAGTGGGATGATCTTTATGAACTCTTAATGTAGGAGTCTGTGGAACTTCAAAATCATCATCCAAATTTGTGAAATCAGCTCCTTTATTGGAATTTGAGAAAATACCTTTAGCTTCAAACTCATCATCAGTGTCTTCTAATCCAGGCATGTTAGGATCATACAAATCGTCAGAAGTACTGTCAATCGGTGCAGCAGTACTTTGATCCAAAGTACTGTGATCCAAAGTACTGTGAGGGTATTCTGTAGACTTACCGTTTTTCTTTCCTTCTTCAAAAGCTCTTCTTTGTTCATCCTCATAAGATTGTGCTATTTTTTCTTGAAAAAGCATCCTATGAAGTTCATCTTGAATAGCTTGATCTTCAGCAGACAAAGTAGATTTTGGTTCAGCAGTACTTTTCTCCTTTTCGACAGTTATAGGTTCTTCATCAGGAACAGCATCAGGTCTAATGATGACTCCATGAACAATGTACTGTAAATCTTCTTCTTTGTGATCAGCTTGATTTTCTTTTCTAACAGGAACATAGTTCATAGAAGGAGTCAAAATATCAAGATCAAACATCCAATCAGGACCTTTACCTTTTTTATTTTCTTGATATTCTAAAAATTCAACATAAAGACAATCTTGAACCTTTTTGGTGACCTTGTTGTATACTCTAAAGCCTTTACTATTGGTACAGTATCCTAATAAGTATCCTTCATCTGACTTCCCTTCAAATTTTCCCAAAGCATCAATAGTATTGAGAATAGTCAGAGGACATCCAAAAGGTTTCATAAAACGTATGTTAGGTTTGATTCCCATAATCAACTCATAAGGTGTCGTCATCTGAGGTTTAGTGACTGATACTCTATTCAATACATAGCAAGCAGTACTTACAGCTTCAGCCCAAAATTGAATAGGTAATTGAGAATCTGCAAGCATTTTTCTGGCTGCTTCAATCAAAGTTCTGTTCTTTCTCTCTGCAACACCATTCTGCTGTGGTGTTCTAGCAATGCTAAACTCCCTCTTGATCCCTTTCTTGGCACAAAATTAATCCATAAGCTTGTTCTTGAATTCAGTCCCATTATCACATCTAATTCCTCTTACTTTGAGTCTCAATTGGTTTTCAAGGGATATTATAAGATCATGAATAGCATCAAAGGTTTCATCTTTAAATCCCAAGAAAAATACCCAACTAAATCTACTGCAATCATCTGTGACAACCAGACAGTACTTCTTCTTGTTTAGACTTGCAACAAAAACAGGTCCAAACAGATCCATGTGCAACAACTCCAAAGGTTCTCTAATGGTTCTTTCCTCAATCTTCTTACATGAAGCTTTGTGCTGTTTACCTTTCTTGCACGCCAAACATGAGTGATCATTCTTGTATGTTTTGGAAGGTAACTCTCTAACTAAATTTCCTTTAACCAACTTGTTGATATTCTTGAAATTTACATGGCCTAATCTTCTATGCCACAGATGTGCTTCTTCAAGTGTTGCCTTCGCTACTAAACATGTTGCTCTTTCAGAAGAGTGAAGACTCTTCATATCCAGACTGTACACATCATTAGTTCTTGGTACTCTCGGTACTACCAAGTTATTATCAACAAGCTTGAACTTAGGGGAAAGAATAAGACATTCTGTGTCAGTGAATAACACAGGGTGCTTCTTGTCACAGATCTGTGAGACTGACAAAAGGTTGAATTTGAGTTCCTTCACATAACGAACCTTCTCAAAATCTATGCTTCCTGCCTTGATAGTTCCTTTGCCAGTAATTCTTCCTCCACTAGGATCATTCCCAAATGCAACTCTTCCTCCAAAATAAGATCTAAAATCTGACAGAATCTCTTTGTCTCCTGTCATACTTCCAGAGCAACCACTATCAACAATTAGATAATTTTTGAGCTCCTCTTATGGGTTGCCCTACACAAAGATAAAAGGATTAGTTAGTTTTAGGAACCCAAGCCATTACTGACTTGTGTTCCCCTTGTGGAGTTACATACTTAAATTCTTTAAGTATGTAATTTCCACTGTCTTTAAGCACATGATCAATTATCTTTGGTTGTTCCAAAACTTGTGTTGGTTTTTCAACAAAAATCTCTTTTTCATCAAAATTCTCTTTATTATTTTCAACAAACATCTCTGTTTCACTCTTACTTGCTGAAAGTACTGTTTGTTCCCCATCAGTACTTTCTTTCTTAACCCAGCTGGTTTTAACTTTTTGTGTAGGTTTCTCTGATCTAGATACTCTTTTTGAGGTGTAACGCCTTCTAGATTGATAGTAATTAGATCTCCTAGGGCTTCCATTCCAAAAAGTGCTATCAGTACCTTGATTGGGTGAAAATCTAGCAGTACTTTGAGAAGGTACTGGTGATTTTGAAAAAGGTCTTCTTTGGTGAGGGTACCTATAGTCTTTTGAGAAGTTGTTGTGGTTAACCCTATGTGAATGATTCCAGACTGGTTTATTCTCCTTTGGTTTTTGGTTGGCAGATCTGGTCTTTGGGAAATTTCTTAGATACTTTGAGTGATGGTCACAGTCCTTAATCAAATGATCAGGACTATAACAAACAAAACACAATTTTTGACCCATACTCCCAAAATTTCTTCCTTGAGTTCTATGACCAAACCTAACCTGACTTTTTGGTGAATTATTAAAATTATTTTGACCAAACTTATCCCAAAAAGGTTTAGCAGTATTTTGAAAAGGTTTTCTTAAAGGTACTGCTGAAGGTTTAGCAGTACTTTGAGATGAAGGTACTTCTTGACTTTTAACATTATCATCCTTAGGTTTCTCAACTGTTTCTTTTGGGGTTTCAGAACTAGATGGACCTGAGTTAGATTGACCAGTAAGCTTTTTCCTAAACTCTAAATTGTCTACTCCAAAACGAGAAACATCTGTCCTAAGTGGTTGAAAACTACCAGCGGGATGAGGGACTGCATGATAACCCTTGTCTTTCTTAAATTCAGGAGGTGTTTGACTAAGAGATTCCTCATTATAGATGTATTATCTACATAGTTAATGAGTTCATCATCACTAGTTAGTATATCCTCATAATCAAGTTGTTCCTTATCACTAGGTGGGTTCTCTTCTATGCTACTAAAGTCCATACCAAAACCTAGGCCAGTCTTAATGTGTGCTCTTTTCTGTTTTTCAACAAGACTAACATGTGAAAGGCCAGATTTTCCCCAAGCAACAAACTTTTCTAGCAATTCATCCCTTTCCTTAGTCAGCTTTTCAATCTCAGAAATATTACATCCTAACTTCCATTCACTTAATTTTAACTGATAATCATGTTGTTCATACTTTTCTGCCCAAGCCATTTCATTGTTTTCATGAGTTATTATTTTGGCTTCCATAGACTATAAGGTTATTTGATAACCAGCTACCTCAGACCTAGCCCTTCTATAATTATCTCTTTCAGTTACATAATCATTAAGCACTTTTTGATAAAAATCATGACACTTAGAGCATACCTCAGAGATAGGGGTGAACTTGGTGAAGTAGCTATCATAGCAAGCAGAACAGGTTCCTCTTCGCATTCCATGCTCCAATCAAAGCTTCCTAGGCCATCTCTTGATTCCAAAGCAGCAAATCCTAGTTCCTCATCAAAGGCTGTGCTCCAATCAAACTCTTCCACTGCAACCATACAGTAGGTTACTGGTTCATCATCAAATTCAGCACTCCAGTCGACCTCTGATAGATTTTCTTGAGCAACCAAAGCTTTTGTTTCAGTAATAAGGATTTCCTTTAGTTCAAGCTTGGGTTTCTCAGTCATTCTGTTTGCCTGATATTTAGCAAACTTGCACTCTCTTGCAAAGTGTCCAGTTCTTTGACAATTAAATCATTCAATCTTGGTCTTGTCAAACGTTATACCCTGCTTAGGCTTGAAGTCAATGCCTCTTCCTGTTTTCTTCATGAACTTCTTGATCCTAGCAGTAATCATAGCAACTTGCCACCTTATATCAATTTCTTCAAGAGCATCCTCTTCAATTTGTGACAAATCTTCTTCATAAGTAACAGGTAAAGTGGCTTGTTGAGCAAAGAATGAGCATAAAACTTCATCAAAATGAATGGTGTTCGTTGGTGATGAGGTGGGGGTAGGATAAGCAACAGTACTTTGAACAACAGTACTTTGAGTAGGATAAGCAGTACTTTTAGTGGAAGTACTGCTTCTCTTTTCAGAAGACACAAAAGCAATACTGTGAGATTTTGAACTTGTTTGGCCATTCATCTCATGCTCATACACCTTCAAATGGTTGTAGAGATCATCAAAGTCCATAACATCCAAACCAGGTTGTCGTCTGATCATAGTAGCAATCACATGCCATGTGAATGGCAAACTTCTTGAGAACTTTAGATTTGCATCTTCAACAGATACCTCTGCTTTGTATAACTCCAGCATACTAAGAAGATTTTGGAATCTGTCATAGGCAGCATCAAGACCTTCTCTTTCACCAACAGTGAATGTTTCAAACTGTTGCTTCAACAGATTTTTGTGCATCTTCTTGGAAGCATCATTACCTCCAAATCTTGTCTTGAGAGGATCCCATAGTTGCTTTGCATCCTTAGCATCATGAAACTTGAGTAGATAACCATCAGGAATAGCAGACAACATTATGTTGAGAGCCTTTTCTTGATTTCTTATTGTAGCTGCTGGTAAGACAGCCTTAGGTGGTTTATGTTGTCCACGAATTTCTACAGGTTCTGCAACAACTTCATTACCATTGACAATTACATATCATAGTGCATGGTCTGTAATAGCAATGTACTGCCTCATCTTCATGCTCCAAAGATCATACTCACCCTTCTTGATGATAGGAATTCTGAGTGAGGTGATGGATGGGGGTGGTGCAGCTTCAGTCGACATCTTTAGGGTTTGTTAAATCGGTTTTTAAGGGTTTCTTCTTAATCAGAGTTTCCACACAAGCTCTGATACCACTTGTTGGATCGATGTACTCTAACCAAACTAACTTATATAGCTTGTAAGGGCTTAGCAACCTCGGATAAATCCTAAGTCACTAACAATGAAACACTAAATTAACTCTATTAAGTATGCGGAATTTACTTCAATAAATCTAAAAAGAATTAACTTTAACTTCAATGATTTTATTAATACTTAGAACCTGCTTGTTATACAGATTCTCTAACAACTCTAATAACTCTAATACTGCGTATTAATTCGTACTCTTAAACTCTAAAACATATATCTCTAATGCCAATCTATGGGTCCTTTTATAGGCATAAGGATTACCCTAGTCGGTTTACAACACTAATTCTTGTACGACAAGTAATCTAAACTAAGAATATTCTAGAATAACAAAGCTTTCCATAAACGATGTAACAGTTCTTTTAGCTTTGCAGTACTTTGATGTTGAGCAGTACTTTGACTTTCTTCTTTAGCAGTACTTTGACTCTTCAGCACTTTGACTTTTTCAGTACTTTGTATTTCTCCAGTACTTTATATCCCAACAATTGTTTTAAAACATATATTAAAATCAATCCAATAAAACAATCACAAATTGATTACACTATCAAACACAAGACTCTTATTCGAAAATTAACTTTTGTGAATTGTTTTTATTCCTCGATCTCTTCTTTATGCGTCAGATTTCTCGAGTCATGACCTCGTCGTTTATAAGGATTACATCAATGTCTCTGATTTCATGTATAAGTGTTTTTCAGAAATTTACATAGAGGGAGCTAATAAATTCTAAAGTGGGCAAAACTTCTAGAGTAAAATAAGCTTAAGTTGTACCTTTGAACAATTTTTTTATGCTCCTGCTTATCGTTTTCTTTCTCTTTTTCCTCTCAGACTCAACATATTCGTCCAGTTAAATGCATTTTTCTCTCCATCTTTCAGAGTATAAACTTCCTCCATATCTCTCAATTCCTAGAATTGTATTTGAAAATTATAAATGAAAATTCAACTTGTAGAATATGATAGAATAATGATACGATCCTGAACCTAAAGACCCGCCCACTGACGTCGTTTAAGTCAAGTTTCATATAAGACTGTTAAAGCTCAATCTAATGACATTAAAGTTGAATTTACACCATGTGACGTTGAAGTCGATTTAGAAAATCACGTAGTAGTATTTTGTTATTATAGATACTTAAGTTTGGTTGTTGAGTCGATGGGCCCATTAGTTTGATTGGTGCGTTGGTACGTTTGTTTATGCCCTTAAGCCATGTCATGTGTTGTATGCTTGATTTTGTTGCTCCTGTTTTGCAGGACAAAATGCTCTCATGTTTAGAAGATAATGGTTTTCCCACACCATTACATAGTCTCTGTGATAAGCCCTTTGTCAATAATGTTTTAAGGCAGGTGTTACAGGAAATTGTTCTTAAGAAGATGCAAAAGATTATTGGTGGCGAGTTTTACCTTGCTATTACCAGTTGTACTGCTTGGTCATTAGTGAAGGCCAACGGCATCTTACCTGCTGGTTTTTTGATGGAACGATATATTTTTTATATTACAGTAAGTTTTATATGTTCAAACTTTTAGTAATCTTTATCCTCTAACAAATAGGTATGATCATGACCCTCCGATAAGGACTTTGGATTGTGTAGTTCAGAGAGCCCTGAATGTTGGGGCTTCAAAGATTTTCCTTGCAAAATCAGATGATGAGGTATTGTCCAAGACGATATAACTGTCTCTTGCTTATTGTTTTTCTATTTTTTCTGGTTATTACCTTTTATAACTTATTACTTTCTTTTTTAGGCTCCCGCTCTTCCTATTCTACATGCTAAAAGTAAAAACAACATGTGTTTGGTTGGGCTAACTGACAACGAGAGAATGTCAGAATAAGAAAAAAAAGTAAGATACCGGCCTTACATATCTATATGCTAAAATCAGTTTTCCTTTTCTTCAAATTTTATTAATAAAATTCACTTTGTTATCACTAAAATTATGTCACATCTTCCAAGTGAAAGGAAAAAGAAGCAAGAAGCTAAAAGGGAGAAAAGATAACTTGTTGAAGAAAAAGGCGAAAAGAAGATACTTAGAGCTATGGGTATCGTCACATATGCATATGTTAGCCTCGCTTTTTATAAAGATAACGTCACTTACGTGAATTGGACTAGACGCGTAGTATACTTTGCCCTTAGGGACTAGTATCATTTAAGTGGCAAAGATAGGGCCTATATATACCCCTCATGACTCTCCATGAGGGGTGAGGTGAATCATTTGGTCATTTGTAGTGTGTGTTTATTTTATAAAAGTTCCATTGTTTTCTCCTCCCTCTCTCTAGTTTCTCTCACTAAAAAGGATGAAAATCTTCATCTTCTTCCACCAACCCCGACCTCCAAACCACATAAATCTTTATGTTTTTCGGTCCTAACAATTGGTATAACGAGCCATGGTTATCTTGTGTTGATTTATGTTGGTTTTATACATGTTTGTTGAATGTTTTTGTGCTTATTATGTGGGTCGGAAAATTTTTTTTCCGATTTGTGGGTTAACAGTTTTAACAATATGTTTCGTATCTTTTTTTGGTAACACAAAAAGTCCTAGTCTTTCATCTGTTATCATCTGTTTTGTGTCTATGTCCAAAACAGTACTAAAGTGTATATTTTTTTGTTACCAATCTATATCCGTGAAGAAGTCAAAGTGGTCAAACCTTCGTCTTTTCATGGTCAAACAGACAAAAAGAAGCAGTTTTTATGTTGTTTCTGGGTTTATTATGAAGACTGGTCGGATAAATTGGTCGGAAAAACTCGCCAGAAAAAAGTCAAAGGGTCAAAACCCTTTTTCTACGCATAAGGAGGATCTACAGAGTTGTTACGCGTAGCTGTGAAGTTACGCGTAAGGTCTTTTACGCTTAAGCCTTGGCTTACGCCTAAGAAATGGCCTACGCGTATGCTTACGCATAAGCATGAAGTTACGCGTAAGGCTACGCATAAGGACCAAGACCTGTCTTACGCATAAGGATTTGAAGAGAAAAAATAAATGAGGTATGCGTAAAAAAGACCATGACCAACAACGACCACATCACCAAATACCATCACACAATCGACCTCAGTCCAACTGACATCTTCAGTCCAAAAACAAAACCTAAACTTAATTAGACTCAACCCAAAGGACCCTCACAAATCTCTCCTCAACTTCATTCAACAATAATTCGAAACTAAAAATATACATAATCTCATATTTGGTTCAAGTTTTTTTTTGTAATCTTTTGTAGATTATTTCAATTGAACCACTCATCCTCATAGACCATGTAAGAAATAAATATTCGAATCTGAAGAAAGACTATAACAAGGGTGTTATATCTTTTCTTAGTTTCGTTAAAGACTCAAACAAATTAAACCTACCTTAGACCCAAGAAGGATCTTGAAGAGTTATCATCTTCTAATTTCCTTTGATCAAACAACTCATGAAGTAAGAAGGTTCAGTATGTTTAATTTCGTTGTGATTGATGATGATGAATCTGTGATAGAAGGATTGATGGAGATTAGTCATGGCTGAAACTTGAATAATATGTGAAAGGCGTATCTTTTTCAGATTGTGATGAGAGAAGTTTGGTGGGAGGCGTTCTTTTCTCAAAGTATTTTAGGGTTGGTTTGTGTAGGTTAAGTAATATATATGGTATGCTAGACCTCATCCCTAACCAGTTATTGTTTGTGTCTGGATCGGATATGATTTGCTGGAACGGGCAGGATCACATATCATCTCGTGGTCATCAAATTTGGGCCTCAACGAATTAATCAAACTACTGGTTATATGTATTTGTGAGTGGACTGGGCCTCAACTGTTGAATCTAACGTGGGCCTATGTATCTGGCAGTAGACTTGAGCTTCACGGGTAATTTAGAAACATCTTGTTATTCAAATTTTTCACAAAAATTTTGATACAATTTTTTAATATAATGAGTATGGTACTTTGGTATGGTATTAATTTTCACGGAGGGATACAATATTCATGGCTTGAACGAAGATGTGAAAAATGACTACGGGGTTTTTGTACGGTATTATTGATGCGGAATTGAAGTGACATTTCACGGGTGGACTTCTTTATCTTTGAGACGATGGTTGGTTGGATGCATGTCTCAAGATAACTTGTTGGAGCACATTATGAAATTTGACAATCTGGTTATAACTGGTAAGGAGTTACGTTGTAGTGCTCACAGTGTGTAACCATCACTTTAAGGAGTTACGTTGTAGTGCTCAGTGTCACACGGCATTGTGGATTGTTCAAGAATTTAGAACAAGCAGTAAGTCACAAAGTTGGGATGTTTACTTCCTTTTCAAGTTAGTCGTATCGGGTTATCTCCATATGTGGTCATTACAATTAGCCGGTGAATTCAAAGGAGGTTCATTTAAAGGTTGGTTAGAGAAACGAATTGAGAGTATTTTTGAGACATATTCTCACAGAATTTTGAACAAGCTATGATGTTAAGATTGCATCAAGAAGGTAATACGGCATGTACGCAACATTATGATGATTCTGATAGCTCGCAACCATCAGGAGGGAGAAGTTGGTATTTCCTCTTCCGTGATTGGATTACGAACGGATTTGTGCTTAAGACTGAAGAAGGAGAAGTAGTGTGGTATACATCGGGGCTTTTTACCAACTTGGATGCAATACTAAGTGAGTTATGTTGTTATGATGTTCCCAGAACGACAACCATTGTACGATCAAGAGTTTATTTTCTCCGCTGCGTGTTGGAAGAGAGTTGTTGGTTCAGGAGGGAGTAGGAAAAGAAAAAAGGCTCACTAGTTAGGAGGGAGTAATAACCTAACTAGACCGTTACAGTTGAAGTTCAGAGCTACAAGAAGATCAAATGCCGAGGTCATCGGAAGGGAAAACTTCAAGTTCGCCTCAGTATCTAGACTACTGAGACTCTGCGCTTCAAGAAAGTCAACATTGTTTATTACTATTGTAATTTACTTTGTTTTGTATTTATAGGTCTCATTGTAACCATTCACGTGTGACGCTATCTTGGAGGGAGATTGTTAGCCTCGCTTTTTATAAAGATAACGTCACTTACGTGAATTGGACTAGACGCGTAGTATACTTTGCCCTTAGGGACTAGTATCATTTAAGTGGCAAAGATAGGGCCTATATATACCCCTCATGACTCTCCATGAGGGGTGAGGTGAATCATTTGGTCATTTGTAGTGTGTGTTTATTTTATAAAAGTTCCATTGTTTTCTCCTCCCTCTCTCTAGTTTCTCTCACTAAAAAGGATGAAAATCTTCATCTTCTTCCACCAACCCCGACCTCCAAACCACATAAATCTTTATGTTTTTCGGTCCTAACAATTGGTATAACGAGCCATGGTTATCTTGTGTTGATTTATGTTGGTTTTATACATGTTTGTTGAATGTTTTTGTGCTTATTATGTGGGTCGGAAAATTTTTTTTCCGATTTGTGGGTTAACAGTTTTAACAATATGTTTCGTATCTTTTTTTGGTAACACAAAAAGTCCTAGTCTTTCATCTGTTATCATCTGTTTTGTGTCTATGTCCAAAACAGTACTAAAGTGTATATTTTTTTGTTACCAATCTATATCCGTGAAGAAGTCAAAGTGGTCAAACCTTCGTCTTTTCATGGTCAAACAGACAAAAAGAAGCAGTTTTTATGTTGTTTCTGGGTTTATTATGAAGACTGGTCGGATAAATTGGTCGGAAAAACTCGCCAGAAAAAAGTCAAAGGGTCAAAACCCTTTTTCTACGCATAAGGAGGATCTACAGAGTTGTTACGCGTAGCTGTGAAGTTACGCGTAAGGTCTTTTACGCTTAAGCCTTGGCTTACGCCTAAGAAATGGCCTACGCGTATGCTTACGCATAAGCATGAAGTTACGCGTAAGGCTACGCATAAGGACCAAGACCTGTCTTACGCATAAGGATTTGAAGAGAAAAAATAAATGAGGTATGCGTAAAAAAGACCATGACCAACAACGACCACATCACCAAATACCATCACACAATCGACCTCAGTCCAACTGACATCTTCAGTCCAAAAACAAAACCTAAACTTAATTAGACTCAACCCAAAGGACCCTCACAAATCTCTCCTCAACTTCATTCAACAATAATTCGAAACTAAAAATATACATAATCTCATATTTGGTTCAAGTTTTTTTTTGTAATCTTTTGTAGATTATTTCAATTGAACCACTCATCCTCATAGACCATGTAAGAAATAAATATTCGAATCTGAAGAAAGACTATAACAAGGGTGTTATATCTTTTCTTAGTTTCGTTAAAGACTCAAACAAATTAAACCTACCTTAGACCCAAGAAGGATCTTGAAGAGTTATCATCTTCTAATTTCCTTTGATCAAACAACTCATGAAGTAAGAAGGTTCAGTATGTTTAATTTCGTTGTGATTGATGATGATGAATCTGTGATAGAAGGATTGATGGAGATTAGTCATGGCTGAAACTTGAATAATATGTGAAAGGCGTATCTTTTTCAGATTGTGATGAGAGAAGTTTGGTGGGAGGCGTTCTTTTCTCAAAGTATTTTAGGGTTGGTTTGTGTAGGTTAAGTAATATATATGGTATGCTAGACCTCATCCCTAACCAGTTATTGTTTGTGTCTGGATCGGATATGATTTGCTGGAACGGGCAGGATCACATATCATCTCGTGGTCATCAAATTTGGGCCTCAACGAATTAATCAAACTACTGGTTATATGTATTTGTGAGTGGACTGGGCCTCAACTGTTGAATCTAACGTGGGCCTATGTATCTGGCAGTAGACTTGAGCTTCACGGGTAATTTAGAAACATCTTGTTATTCAAATTTTTCACAAAAATTTTGATACAATTTTTTAATATAATGAGTATGGTACTTTGGTATGGTATTAATTTTCACGGAGGGATACAATATTCATGGCTTGAACGAAGATGTGAAAAATGACTACGGGGTTTTTGTACGGTATTATTGATGCGGAATTGAAGTGACATTTCACGGGTGGACTTCTTTATCTTTGAGACGATGGTTGGTTGGATGCATGTCTCAAGATAACTTGTTGGAGCACATTATGAAATTTGACAATCTGGTTATAACTGGTAAGGAGTTACGTTGTAGTGCTCACAGTGTGTAACCATCACTTTAAGGAGTTACGTTGTAGTGCTCAGTGTCACACGGCATTGTGGATTGTTCAAGAATTTAGAACAAGCAGTAAGTCACAAAGTTGGGATGTTTACTTCCTTTTCAAGTTAGTCGTATCGGGTTATCTCCATATGTGGTCATTACAATTAGCCGGTGAATTCAAAGGAGGTTCATTTAAAGGTTGGTTAGAGAAACGAATTGAGAGTATTTTTGAGACATATTCTCACAGAATTTTGAACAAGCTATGATGTTAAGATTGCATCAAGAAGGTAATACGGCATGTACGCAACATTATGATGATTCTGATAGCTCGCAACCATCAGGAGGGAGAAGTTGGTATTTCCTCTTCCGTGATTGGATTACGAACGGATTTGTGCTTAAGACTGAAGAAGGAGAAGTAGTGTGGTATACATCGGGGCTTTTTACCAACTTGGATGCAATACTAAGTGAGTTATGTTGTTATGATGTTCCCAGAACGACAACCATTGTACGATCAAGAGTTTATTTTCTCCGCTGCGTGTTGGAAGAGAGTTGTTGGTTCAGGAGGGAGTAGGAAAAGAAAAAAGGCTCACTAGTTAGGAGGGAGTAATAACCTAACTAGACCGTTACAGTTGAAGTTCAGAGCTACAAGAAGATCAAATGCCGAGGTCATCGGAAGGGAAAACTTCAAGTTCGCCTCAGTATCTAGACTACTGAGACTCTGCGCTTCAAGAAAGTCAACATTGTTTATTACTATTGTAATTTACTTTGTTTTGTATTTATAGGTCTCATTGTAACCATTCACGTGTGACGCTATCTTGGAGGGAGATTGTTAGCCTCGCTTTTTATAAAGATAACGTCACTTACGTGAATTGGATTAGACGCGTAGTATACTTTGCCCTTAGGGACTAGTATCGTTTAAGTGGCAAAGATAGGGCCTATATATACCCCTCATGACTCTCCATGAGGGGTGAGGTGAATCATTTGGTCATTTGTAGTGTGTGTTTATTTTATAAAAGTTCCATTGTTTTCTCCTCCCTCTCTCTAGTTTCTCTCACTAAAAAGGATGAAAATCTTCATCTTCTTCCACCAACCCCGACCTCCAAACCACATAAATCTTTATGTTTTTCGGTCCTAACAACATAGCACCATCCGACGTAGCCCGGAGCCATAGCGCCGCCACCATACCGAGACCCACCGGCACCAACGCCAATTCCTAGGCTTGAGCCAAGAGATGATGGTTTTTTGTGTTTTATTGTTTTTTTTTAAGTTAAAATGGGTGTTTTGGTTGATTATATAGTGTGTGTGTGTGTAAGCGAGACGTTTTGGTTTTTTCTTTGCAGGTACATGAAAGCAATATGATGAAGATTAAAAGCATTTAATATTTTTTTTAATTGCAGTACAACCTTTTTAGTCATTGTAATCTTTTTAAATTTTTTTCGTATTCTTTTTTCGTATGGTTTTTTATGTAATTTGTATTTTTATTTTAATGAATGAAAAATTAGTTGGATTGAAAAATAGAATATAAAATACAATGGTGGGTCACAAAAAGGATGTTTTGGCTTGAGCCATGAGGAAGGATGTTTTTTGGTGTGTGAGTGAAAATGAGTGTTTTGCGGTTGTGACATGATGTAACACCTAAAAGGGGTCATGGCTTGAGCCATGACACCCGATGCTTTTACAAAAACTTTACATAATTTCTTCAAAGAAAGTCTCACATTTTTATATGTTCAATTACCTCCTAAATAGATGGTCTAATATTATATATATGATAATTGTAATGACTTTCGCACTATTTATCCAGAATGTTTTACTTTATAGTGTTCTAAAAAAATGTCAGAAACTATCTGATCTTTTATAGTATTAGTATGCATTTGAAGAGGAAAAAAAGGATTAAACTAGACATATTGTGACTATTACATTGAGACTTCAACTCAACATGATCTAACTCTTTTTTTGGTAAAGGGATTACCCCAGTAAAATATATTGATTTTTCTCAATCACAATATTGATTTTTTCTTGGGTAATCATAGCCTCGGACTCCTTGACCGACCAATTTACATGTTTTGAAACCATTGTCACGCAGATTAAAATCGTTTAAAGATCTCCTTTTTTAAGACATTAAGGTGGTCACTTAAGGGTTGTTTGCATCTATTAAGAATTGAACTTGTTAATACAAATAAGCCGTAAAAACGTTTATTTATATTTTACGATCTTCTAATGTTTTGTCGATAACAAACGTAAAATCATTTTAACGAAAAAAATAAAATACGTAAATGGTTTGAGTCAATAGTTTTCTAACACACTTACGTTTTCACATAAAACACTAAAACAAGTATAAGTGATTTTATGATTTAGTAATACATAGTACAACAACTAGTGTTTACATATTGGGCAAATATATACATAACTAGTATGTATTATATTGGGTAATACAATTGGGTAGAAACTTAAGTATTTGACCCATTGACCAAATACATTGAATGTAGTTGGGTACAACCCAAATTCCATAACCCATACCCATGGAGCTTGACCCATAACCCATTGCATGACATCATGCTTATGTCATACATGGTTTTAATCCATGGCCCATAGTTTTAATCAATGAACCATGGACTAGATGCATTGCATCTTATAGATACATTGTATCTACTTGGATAACCATGATCTATAACCCATGACCCATGACCCAAAACCCATGGGCAAAAGGGAGCGTCCCACGGATCCTGAGTAATACACTGGACGGATCCCTCAAGTGAGGGATCCGTGGGATCCGTGGAACAGTAGCCATTTTCTCTCTATAAATAGTGAGTCATTTCTACATTGTTCCTCACCCCTTTCTCATATATTTTCTCTTTGAGTTATAAACTCAATAACCTCAGATCCAAGTGATCTATGTATGTAGTTTTGTTTTTGTGTGATTCTCTAGGTTCCTCTTAAAGGCGAGATCACCATCCTTTGAAGACGAGCAAGCTCAAGTCCATGAGTTGCCATGCTTCGTTATCATCAAGACTACTAAGGTTCTCTTGTTGATAGTTCTCTTCTTTCTCATAAGAAGTGTAGTGTTGAAGACATTAGTGAAAGATGTCTAAAAGAGTCAAGACGAAGACATTAGTGAAGGGTGTCGATCGTCCGTATTGAAAGCACTAGTGAAGGGTGCTTAGAAGTCAAGGCCAAAGGCATTAGTGAAATGTGCCTTGAAGATCGAGTCAAAGGTATTAGTGATAGGTGCCTTCAAGATAGAGTCAAACGCATTAGTGAAAGGTGCCTAAGGTGTACATTCGATATGGTGTGATTCGATATACAAGATAGATTAGTATTGGGTCAAAGGATATTGATATCCTTGTTGATGTTGTGAAAAGGAGTAGATCTCCTTTGGGGTTAGGTATTTTGTAGTGTTTGGGTAGTAGTTCCTCCATTGTAATGGAACTCGGTATCTAGCCTAGTACCGGATAAAGGGTAGGCGACGTTGTGATAGGTTTGGTTCTACCTCGTGGAAGAACCCGGTATCTAGCCTTGTACCGGATAAAGAGTAGGCAACATTGTGAATGTTTCTCCGCCATAAGGAGTTGGTGTTGTGTAGTGTTTACGAACTCTCGAGTAGGTGACTCGGGGAGTGGAGTAGGGCAAGGAAGGTGTCCTTGTAGCCGAACCACTATAAATACTCGCGTTGTTGTTTTGTGCTTCTTACTTCTTATCTTTTCATTACATACTTATATATGCTTGTCTATCAACATCCAACACACATGTTTAATAGATTGACATAAGTTGATCTAAATAGTTTAAAACCAAGTTTTTAATCGGTAAAACTATTCAACCCCCCCCCCCCCTTCTAGTTTTTCACAGAACTTAAGACTCTTAACACTTTATTGATGATAGTCACAACATATTAAGCCTTCCATAAACTCTTTTGCATCAAATAAAATCTTTCACAAGCACTTGAGAGTATCTCCTCATAACATCAAACATAACCATCACAACATCAAGCATAACCATCTCTAACATGCAGCTCCTAAGATAGTAACAACCAAGGTTGCCGAAAGTATGTCTACAAACCTATGCTCATTATATCCAAAAGATAATTGTCGGAGATTTCTTAATAAGAACCATGTTTGACTCAAACCTGTGGCCATGCTTTATTCGTGTTTGGTGGACGTAATTGCATTTAGGGAAACCGGAATAAACATGCAATTATACACATGTTAGAGTTCAAGCCCGCAGCCCAGACTAAGTAGGGATGGAACAATCTTGTTCTTTTCAATGCTAAAGCAAATCCGAATGTTATAAATACAACTAACAATACTCTATCTCACGAATACGAATTATTTTATATGCATGAATATTTTGCATATAGTTAGCAACGAGTGTTGGAAAACCCGCGCGATGCAGCGGGATTGCTTAAAGGACTTACTTTGCAACGACATTTAAACCTTAGGGGTTGTTTTTGCCAAGTTGCGAAAGATTATTAATGTTAAAGGACTTATTTTGCAGCGACACTTGAACCTCAGGGGCTGTTTTCGTCAAATTGTCAAAGTTTGCAATTAATGCAAACACTTTGGTTGCAATGGGTCCTGCCTTTTAGTATAGTTAGCAATGGCATACTCGTAAACATTGTTTTTTGAGGTGCTTGTGTGTTGAGTTAAGCTCATGATTAGAGACGGAATCGGGACCAAATATGATTTGGTGTATTTTATGTTTATTTTTTATTTGTAAGTATACTAACTAAATAATACTAGAATCATATTTTGATGGATCGGGTGCATTTAAAATGCATTTAAGAAAAATCGATGTATTTTTCAAAAATTAACACTACATAAAAAAAATCTATAAGTTCCCGAAAACTCACAAAAACCCTCTGATTCAGTCCCTAAGTGGATCACAATAACTTAATGCTGACACATTCCATAAATACTTTAGTCCACAAGATCATTTCTAAAATTTCGACCTAAGCTAAACGGGAATCGAAGACTATCTCAACGTAGAATAATTTACGCTCCACCACAACAAATCGTTGTTATGTCAACTCAGACTTTACTTCAAAACAAGAATAATAAAGAATGTGAAGAAAAGTTCAATATATATTAAAATTATTTAAAAATCCAATAGAAAAATACATGTCATTAATTTTTTCTATCAGACTAAACAAACTAATTTTTTTTTAGAACGACAACTAACTATTTCACAATATAGAACTACAAACTATCTTCTATGTCTTAAACAAAACTTAAACCCACAACCATTTGATTGGGGAACATCTCACACAACAAATGATACCATTGACACACAAGCCCTTTGGTCGTGTCACGAATACGAATTATTTTATATGCATGAATATTTTGCATATAGTTAGCAATGGCATACTCGTAAACATTGTTTCTTGAGATGCGTGTGTGTTGAGTTAAGCTCATGATCACGAACGGAATCGGGACTAAATATGATTTGGTGCATTTTATGTTTATTTTTTATTTGTAAGTATACTAACTAAATAATACTAGAATCATATTCTGATGGATCGGGTGCATTAAAGATGCATTTAAAAAAAATTGATGTATTTTTCAAAAATTAACACTGTATCAAAAAAAATCTATGGGTTCCCGAAAACTCGCAGAAACCCTCTGGTTCCGTCCCTGAGTGGATCACCATAACTTAATGCTGACACCTTCCATAAATACTTAAGTATTTTGAAAGGGAAAACCCAAATTACGAGGTTAGCCCTCACGCTAATCCACCAATGTCAAGTTAGGACATTTTTAACGGTCTTTTGGACTTGGGTCGAAGATTGGACAAAATCCATAAAAATAAAAAACCACAAGGACATGACCCGCTTAAAAAAAAGCAGAGGAACAAGATCTGTAAAATCCGGCAAACCACAAGGGCGATTTATGTAACTAACTCTAAAAAAAACTCGACACGGTGATGAATTTTTTGTACGATCTACCGTTTGCAATATATTTTAAGTTTAAGAAAAAGATTAAAAATAAGTTTTTTTAATTAAAAAAATGAATGACTGTTATTTTTCTATTGGATTTTCAAAAAATTTGTGATATATATTCACCATACTAGGGGTGTTCGAATCGAGTAATATCCACAGTAATCGAAAACTGAAACCGAACCGAATCGAACCGAATTCGTAACCGAGCCGAATTGTTCAAAACCGAACTGAACTGAACTAAATCTTCAGTTATCGTTTTGGCTATAAAAAACAAGAACCGAATTCATATAAATATATATTTTTTCTTTGTATTTATATGAAAAACAAATCACTAAAACTCTTTTTTCGTATAAATATAACATTATTTAAGCTTGAAATAATTTTTGTGGTAAAAATATATATAATAACATGAAAAAATAATTAAAATTATAAAATTTGGGTTATTCGGTTTGGTTTTCGGTTATAGGGGTTCGGTTTTCGATTATAAGGATTCGGTTTTCGTTATTCGGTTCGGGTTTCGGTTCATTAAATTTGAATTCGGTTGAGTTCGGCTTTCGGTTTGAAAAAAAAAATTAACCGAACCAATCGAACTGAATAAACCGAATAACCCGATAACCCCTACACCACCATACTTACAAAATTGTGAAAAAATAAAGGAGCAGTTTTGGTAGTTTAAAGAGTAACCATTGGGCCGATGTTAATCCTTGAAATATGATGCATGTTTAGGCTGGTCCTAAACCAGTTCAATAGTTATGTAATGTGCCGTCCTTCTTATGTCGATCTTTCAAATGTATGTGATGTTTGGGCCGGGCCTAAATTATACAGTTTAATAATAATGTAATGGGCTTGAAGGAAGCAGTTTTTTTTGCTCTTGAAGGCTTATAAGTTACAAAATTAAAAAATTGCATAAAATTTTTGAAAGTTTTCTGGCTCAAACTATGAAAAAAGCCAATAGAGATTGATTTAACTACGTATTTTGTTCAATTCTAATGAAAATACTCATTTTATACGAACAATAAAGGCTTTGCGTTGAGGTAGGTTTGGTAGAGTTGGAAGTCAACCCCAAATACATGCAAGAAAAATATTTGAATTTTACATATCAATATATCATGCCCATCTAAAGTAACTTGGATTCTAGATGTCAAAACTAGATGTCAAAAGATGAGATCTTTCAGAAAACGTTTTTCAGGAAATCTTGTCTTCAAATCCCGACGACGTCAGCCACAGTTGGAGCAGATTTTCAGGTTTTCCAAAACTTCTGTAAGTTACTTTCCGTTTTTCAAATCCAGTTACAGCTTGCTATTCTTTTGATTATTGCTTTGCTTTTAACTCTCGAATTACATCTTACTCTTCTTAATTTTTGTTTGGTTTTACGCTTTGGTTTTGTTATTCTGTCTTTTATTTTAGGCTGGATTTGAGAGAGATAGTTATCTTGATGATTCTTGGATAACGGTCTTATCTATTAGCATCACTTTTCGTTTATACTGAGTAAACGAGTGGAGTATTGTTTTCTTTTTTCTCTTTTACTCGTTTTTTACTATTTGGTTAACTTAATTTGTACATTAAAGACAATGTACTCTTAGGTGTAGGGGTATTAGAAGCCTTAAAATAACTCATACCTCAATGTATGTATTGCTCTCATAATAACTTGTAATTTCCCAATATTGTACTTCGTTTTAGGAGATTTTGGGTCAATTTTTAAGAAAATTAATTGTTTAATTTGTGTCACCAGATTCAAGCATTTATAAGATATTGGTGGTCACCTCATGACCCATAAAACATGCCCATTGAAAAATAAAGAGTTAAGGGTCATATTGACCAAACTCCTAAAAACAAATCTTATAATCAGTGATATAACCTAAGTCTAAACACATATAAGAGTGTTTATAGAGTTACTTTCTTGTTCCTGCAACACGTAAGCTCCAACTCTTGTCTGCAATCGCCTTTTTCTTCTTTTTGCTTGATGCTTGTTTGACCGATCTAGGGTTTGTATGACAGATCACTTCGTTGGTTGCGTTAGGTAACCACTAGTAATGCATAGTTAAAATTAGTGATAGATCATATGCAAACGTTGGGGAGTGCGGGATCAATTAGAAGTCAATTAAGAAAGTCGACTAAGGGTTTAAACCACTAAAGGTCTAAACGTTGGTGGTCGATCGATTAAGGAGGGGAGAAGGGAGAATATTTTAGGTTTAAAAGTTTTGTATTAAGTCTAGTTAGGAATGCTTTGTATTTATAGTATATATCAAGGACATTCCTAATACCACTAGAACTCCTAGTAATCAACCATAAGTGCATGAGGTCAAACTCACCCCTTCCCCCCATTAGGGAGCTCGGCCGAACCCCAACATCCCATAGAGTTTATGGTTTTGCATTTTATGCACTTATATATTTATCGCATATGAATATATACACCTTTGATAATTACCGTTTACCCCTCAGTGAGATTATTTTCATATTCTCGTTTCCATTTTATTTTGCATCTCTTTTCTCATTACCAACTTGTATGTTCTGTTTAGCACGCACCAATGTGACGCATTGACATATATGTATGTACCAATTGTGGAAAAAGTTGAGGTGCACTATTATCAATTTAAGAAATTCATGAACAGTAAAATTATGGTCGATAAATGTTACTCAGTAAAAAAAGAGTTCTCGGTGAAGCCGGCTAATGGCTCGTTATAGGAAGAATGTGGTATCAATAACGCCGCCAAACTACACTGTTTGACGCGTATAGGTGCATTTTTTTTTTATATTTGACTGTGTGCGTGATATAGGTAAAAATACCAAATACGTGATATACGCGAGAATCGACGAATCGACCCTTTAGAAAAAAAGTCAACACGCAAAACCCGCAAATATACGATAAGTGATACCGGGCAAGTGATACCCGGGTGGTGTCGCAACGAGGTGTGAATTGAAGGTTTCGTTGAGGTTTGTGATTAGAACTTGAATTTAGGTTTTAAGAATTTGAGTTTTTGATTTTTAAATTCTAAATTAACAACAGGAAAATAAATGAAGCACAAATTTAAACTAGAAATGATGACGAGAATCTAGAAAACAATTAAAATAGAATCTAAAACACATAAGATAAGCTAAAGTATCCCTAATATGCAATTAAAACCAAAACCGACACTTACGGGAGCCTAAAAAACGCTTTTAAAAATCAAATTTTAGAAAAATGACCCTAGAAATACAAAGCTAATTTTTCTAAGTCCTAAACGACTAAAACTAATTTTATAAAAAAGCTAGGTATTTTTTTGACTTTTATTTTATTTTTTATGAATTAAAAACTGATTTAAACTAATTATATTGTAAAAAATAGTAAACGACTATGAAAAATTCTAAATTTTTTTATAAAAATAATAGATGATATTAGAAAGCTAGGAAAAATAAAATGGGGTTAACAGCTTATACGGATAAGTTGTTTAAATAAGCTAAAGGCTAATAAGCTTAAACTACAAAAACTACTTAAGACATTAATATTGTAATACTTGAATGAGAAAAGACCCAAGGGCGAACGGTATACGGGTACTTCTATAAGGGGGAGGTCTCAGGTTCGAGCATGCCTTCCCCCTTTTTGGTAAAATTATTTTTTATTTATTTATTTATTTATTTATTTTTGAGACTTGAAAACAGCTTAAAAATACTAACTTTTTGAAAACCCAAACTTTTTATAAGTTCAAAAAATAAGCTAGTAGGTAGCTTTATAGCAGCATCAGCGGTCTAAAGGGACTGTTGACAGATTCCAAAGTGACAAAAGTGGCTGGTTTGAGTGGCAATTTTAAGCTAACAAACCTATTCTAAAAGCTAAAACAAGTTCCAACAGATTAAATTCATACCTTAAAGATCCTAAAAAAACTAATTTGAAGCTAGTAAGGAGCTTTTAACAAGCTTTTAAAAAAAAGTGCAAAGTGGCTAGGTGAGGCAGATTTGGGACTTAATGACAGATTGCAGATCCTGAGACACCACTTTTAGACTTAAGAATGAGCTACTAAGTGAATAAGCTACCCTATTAAAACATCAAAACAACATACACTGACAACTAATGAACTTATAAAACTAATTTTGTACTAAAATTGAACTTAAAAACCTGCTGATAAAACATGCACTTGAGAGATGTTTTTTTTTCTTTTTTTTTTCTTTTTTTTTTTTTGCTTTTTGACACTTTGACACTAAGAAATTTTGAGAAATATTTGAAACTAAGAAATTTTGAGAACTAATTTTAAACCTTGCAAACTTGTTAAAAACTGATTGAAGTCTATCCTAAACTAATTTTTAATCTAATTTAAAGCTAATTGAATTTGGACAAATGGTCAAAACAGCTTGAAACAGATTTAAGACTTTTCTAAAATGCAAATCCTAACACCCCTTAAAGAACAGATTTGCTTTTTAAAGCCAATAAAAGCAAATTTGAACCAAAACTTTTGAACACAGAAGCTTAACTAAGTCTAAAAACACTTAAAAGGTAAATTTGAGAACTGAATAAGCAGTTTAAATAAGCAACCAATATCAAGCAGTTTAAAGGTTAGATTAGACAGTTTCATACTAAAACTTGGACTAATGACTGCTAGCCTACCAACTAAACATGATAAGCAATAAAAAGCATAAACAAGCAGATAATAACAATAAAGAGACAGGAATTTGCAGTTAATTAGCTATAAGCAAATAAGTAGTTTCAAAATGCTAAATTGAAAATTGGACATACAAGGCCCCTTTTGCTCTAAACCAAGGCAAATTCTGGACACTCAAATCACATTATAAACGAACCTAATGCTTTCCAATAAGCTCTAACCCATGGCCATCCACAATTCACCATGCTCCAGATTCTTGAACTTTTTGTTTTTTTTTTTTGAAAAATAATTTAAACGTGACGAACTTTTGGTAAAACTTATAAAACTTAAACACGAAGCTTCACTGAGCTTGTAGGAGCTTACAAATGGTTCCAACAGTAATGAAACAAAATCAAAGATAAGAATTTAACTTGAACAGAAACTTTTCATTAAACAACTTACAATCTGAAAATACATATGAAAACTAAATTAAATTTTAGAATTTAACTAAAACAAACTTAAAACCTAACTGCCCACAAATGGCTACATCATGTTCAATTTATACTAAGCTATCTAGGGTTTCTTATTCTGTGTGTGTGCTTCTTTTGTGAGTGGAATCAGCCTTGGACCTCATTTGTGCTTTCTTGAATAAAATCCCAGCCATCAAATAACCTTGGAGACCACCCTCTTGAATCACAGCCCTTGGGGTATGTATTCTTTTTCTTTAACAAATGGAAAGCCATGGGATTTCTAAGGTGGAGGGCACCATGTGAAGCTAGCTTACCTTGGGGAAGGGGAGGGTTTTGGGTTTATATGGTTTTCCCAATTTGAGAGTTGAGAGTGACAGGGAAGATAATAGGGTTTTGGCGCATTTTTACCATTTTGATATAAACTTGGTTTTGAGCTGGGTTAGTGAAGCTTTGACCCCTTTGTTGAACCTTTGACGTCTGGTGAACCCTCTGATTTTTTATAAGACGGGTGAGGAGAATGGATTGTATTTGGGCTTGTGATGCTATAAGACCATGGATCCGGATATGGATTGTATTATAAGGCTCATTAAGCAAAATGTAATGGGCTTACTTGGCCCATTATCATGGGTCGGGTTGGCCCATAAAAATATGAATAAGGTCTCGGATTCGTTTTTCCATGCTCAATCCAACGCTAGATCCCGGGGTTGACTTTTGACTTTATCTTTGCTTCACTAAATGCATAAATGTCATCGAGTCAATCCAAAAATTGTCGTTTTTGTCTCGTTTTCAATGCTTTTGTACCTGAAACACATAAAAACACACTCCAAGGATATTTTCAATATAAATTGGTATATTATGGTGTTTTCAGTCATTTTTGGGGGTTTTACGGGTGTAAAATGATGAGTAAAAGGCCACTCATCATCCTCCCCCTACACTATTAATTGCTAGTCCCTAGCAATCCGATCATATAAAGTAATGAAAGGATTTCAAAAATTCAAAAGATACCCCGTTTTGACTTTTTATTCAATGCAAGGAATTTAAATTAAAACAAAAGTAAATAACATGCTTGATTTTCAAAAATAGAATCACGGAACAGGATTCACACAAAATGGGTGTCTCTGGGGAATTGTAATCGTCGTCCACTTTTTATTACTCCCAACTAAGTTCAAACTTATTGTGCAAATATTTTTGTAAAATGCTAACACTACTTATATTAGTAATCTATGTAATCCGGAACTTAACTTTTTACTCCCACAATTGTTCTAGAGTTTAGGTAAGTGTGCTTGTTTTCAAAATTTTGACCGCAAAAATCGACATTTATTTGGGTTGTTATTTATTTAAGCCAACATTAACTCACCGGAAACCACAAAATCTAAGGATCAAACGTGCCTTTTCCATGTAGCGGCTTTCTTCTCGGCACATCCCAAACCAGTTGGTTTTAGGTGACCAGGCTTTTAACACCCCACAGAGAATAGTACCGGAATCAGCAGGAATTCGATTCCAAAGATTTTTGAGGCTACCGCTAACTTAATACTAAACTTAAATGGATAGCAACCGACGATGATTTAGAGATTAGGGATTCAAAGGTACGATCACTCCATGTAGCGACTTTCTTCTCGGCACATCCCAAACCAGTTGGTTTTAGGTGACCAGGCTTTTGACACCCCACAGAGAATAACATCGAAGATCAGAAACCTTTGAAATCAACAATCTTTAAATTACCGCTAATTTTTAGACAATCTTGACGAATACTAGTTCAACTTCCGATTTAAATTTAAGAAAAAGCAAGTTTTGCACATTATTTACAAGCAACATTTTTATTCAACCAACATTTTTTTTTTGTATTATACTTGCATTTTTACTTTTGCAATATTATTCTGATTTTAAGAAAGTATTCTTGTTCCAAAATTTAAATAAAAAGTTGAACTCGGACTTTATATCAAAATCGTATAAAGACTTATTTTTACGTAACAAAGTGATTCTTGATGTTCAAAAGTTTGAAAATAGCACTAATTTAGTCAGGTTAGTTATCTTCTAGGAGAAAAAGCCATAGATTACTTATATAAGCTCTATAGAGAACCAACTACTCCATGCTTAACATTTTCATTTGCACAATTTGTAAAAACTTAGTCTAAACGTTAAGGAAGCAGCCAGATCTACACTCTGGCAGAGTCGGGATTCCCCTTGTTCTAGCCTAATCAAGACTAAACTTTCACTAATGCCGAAGCATTAATGTATTGCAAATTCTTATTTTTATGTGCAAATCACTTCTTTTTTCAAATTCGTCAGAATTCCCTCAATATTCAAAGTACCGGCTATTATACCGACACAATCGAACGTAAAAAGGTAATACTACTACCAAAGTGTAGGAAAGAAATATTTTTCAAAAAAAGGATTTTAAAGATGTCCCTGGATAATCGTTAGCAAAAAGATCGGATATTGGGCGGCTGGATTGAAAACAGGCGCATCAATCATCACGATCTATGGGAATCCTGAAAACAAGAGCAAACACACAAGAAAAAAAGCACCAGTAGAGGAATTTCCCCACACTTAGTTGTTATAAAATAGAAATAAGACAGAAACATGGGTTGTCACCCATGAAGTGCTAATGTTTTTGTTAACCGAGTCACTAGCTTGACTCGACCCCGAATTCATTGGTCCATGGGGAAAGTTTGGAGATCCGGGACAACCATGGGTGGTATGTCCCCTCCAAAATAATGCTTCAACCTATGGCCATTCACCTTGAAGTTTGGTTTGACGGTTTGAGATAACTCGACGGTACCATATGGAAAAACTTTGGCAACGGTGAATGGACCGGTCCAACGGGTCTTGAGTTTACCCGAGAAAATCTTCAACCTAGAGTTAAAAAGAAGGACTCGGTCACCAACGTTGAAAACGCGATTCTTGATCTTTGAGTCATGGATCTTCTTTGTTTTCTCTTTATAAATCAAAGAATTCTCGTATGCCTGATCACGGAGTTCATTTAATTCATTGAGTTGAAATTTCTGGTGATCACCCGCGGTTTGTAGGTCAAAATTAGCATGCTTCAAGGCCCAATATGCTTTGTGCTCGAGCTCAATCGGAAGATGACACGCATTTCCGTACACAAGCTTGTAAGGAGTACACCCGATGGGTGTTTTATAAGCGGTACGGAAGGCCCATAGTCCATCATCTAGTTTATTCGACCAAGAGGCACGGTTCTCACCTACGGTCCTTTCCAAAATTCTTTTTAAACCATGGTTGGAAACTTCCACTTGCCCACTAGTTTGTGGGTGATACGCGGTGGAAAGATGGTGAGTGATATTGTACTTGAGCATTACTTTTGAAAATTGGTCATTGCAAAAGTGCGTTCCGGGATCACTAATGATGGCACGGGGAGTTCCGAAACGAGCAAAGAGAGATTTCAAAATTTTGACAACTACTCAGGCGTCGTTGGTGGGGAGCACTTTCGCTTCAACCCATTTAGACAAGTAATCAATGGCAACGAGTATGTACTTGTTCCCTCGTGAAGACAGGAACGGCCCCATAAAGTAAATGCCCCACACGTCAAAGATTTCGCAAACTTGAATGGCATTTTGTGGCATTTCATCACTTTGCGAAATTTTGCTATGACGTTGACAAGAGTCACAAGATTTGACCAAGTCATAGGCATCTTTGTAAATGGTGGGCCAATAAAAACCAGAGTCAAACACCATTTTGGCGGTGTAGTTCACCATGATGTCCCACTGTGGGTCCATGGTGCCAAGCTTTGAGAATATCAAAGGCATCTTGGCCGTGAACACACCATCGGATGACTTGATCAGCACAATCTTTAAACAATTAGGGGTCGTCCCAAAAGTAATGTCTAACATCTTTGAAGAATTTGTTCTTCTGTTGGGACGACATCCCTTTCACAACAAAGTTCCCTACATGGTAGTTTGCAAAGTCGGCAAACCATGGGGTACTAGAGTTACCACTAAAAGAGACCATATTGAGTGTCTCGAGAGGAAATGTTGCATTAATTTCCTTTTTCTCGAGCATACTTTGGTGAGGGTTCTCTAGTCGGGACAAATGATCAGTCGCGAGATTCTCGGCTCCTTTTTTATCACGGATGGTGATTTTAAATTCTTAAAGGAGGAGAATCCACCGGAGCAACCTCGGGTTTGCATCTTGTTTAGCAAAAAGATATTTGAGGGCCGAGTGATCCGTATACACTATTCTTTTTGACAAGATTCAATATGGCCGAAATTTCTCGAAAGCATACACCACGGCTAGTAATTATTTCTCCGTGGTGGTGTAATGAGCTTGAGCTTCGGTCAAAGTTTTTCTAGCATAGTGTATAGGCTGAAATTTTTTTGCTTTACGTTGCCCCAAGACCGCGCCTATGGAAAAATCACTTGCATCACACATAAGTTCAAAAGGTAAGTCCCAATAGGGGGAAACTAGGATTGGTGCTTCGGTAAGTTTCTTCTTAAGAGTTTGAAAAGCTTCAATGCACTCTTTAGAGAAGATGAAAGGAGTATCTTTCTTAAGAAGTTGGGTCATCGGCCGGGCGATTTTCAAAAAATCTTGAAAGAAACGACGATAGAAACCGGCATGACCAAGAAAACTTCTAACTCCTTTGACGATTGTGGGAGGAGGTATCTTTGCAATAACATCAAGTTTATATTTGTCAACCTCAATCCCGTTCTTAGAAATCTTATGGCCGAGGACAATGCCCTTTTTGACTATGAAATGACATTTCTCCCAATTTAGACAAAGATTATTGTTTTCACAACGTTCAAACATCTTGTCCAAATGGGAGATACATGTTTGAAAAGAATCCCCAAAGACCGAGAAATCATCCATAAAGACCTCCATAGTCTTTTCGATCATATCGTGGAAATGGCCATCATACACCTTTGGAATGTTCCCGGTGCATTACACAAGCCGAAAGGCATGCGTCGGTAAGCAAATGTTCCATAAGGACATGTGAAAGTGGTTTTTTCTTGATCTTGCGGGTCTATGGGAATTTGAAAGTAACCCGAGAAACTGTCGAGAAAACCATAGTACTCGTTTCCCGCTAATCTCTCATGTATTTGGTCCATGAATGGTAAATCAAAGTGGTCTTTACGGATGGCTTCATTTAACTTACGATAGTCAATGCACGCCATCCCGTAACCAATCGAGTAGGAATCAACTCATTTTCATTGTTTTCAACAACCCTAATGCCACCTTTCTTAGGTACGCAATGAACGGGCTCAACCAAGGACAATCCGAGATGGGGTAAATCAATTAGGCATCGAGAAGTTTAGGACATCCGCTTTAATAACCTCATGGATTTTAGGATTCACCCTTCTCTGGTGTTGAACCGCCGGTTTGAAGTCATCTTCCATTAGAATCTTAAGTGTACAAAATTTTGGGTCAATACCCTTAATGTCGGAAAGTTTCCAAGCGATGGCTCGCTTGTGTGACTTTAGAACCTTTATGAGGGCGGTTTTCTCCTCATCATTTAGATCTTTAGCAATTATGACGGGTAATTTATCGTCACCCTCCAAAAATGCATACTCAAGATGAGGGGGTAAGTCCTTAAGTTCGACCTTGGGAGGATCATTAAAATTTTCAATGGATTTGATTTCCTCAATTTGAAGTTTTTGAGGAGGGAGTGATGATGGATCATCATTGAGCAACTTCTCAATGAGAAGAATGTCTCCCTCAATGTCAATGTTGGCGTGATCTATTTCCCGTGACATTAATTCACTCGATAAACAAACTTCAATCTCTTTCAAGATGAAGTCACCTCCCTCAAACGGAGTGAGAGAAGGGTAAGAGAGAGCAACGATAGGTTCAGAAGAAGTGGGATTGCCATTTTGAATGTTTAACACTTCATGGAAGTGTTCCTCGCATGTAGCATCAATGATATCAATCTTGTTGACTGACTCACTTTCGTGCTCAAGAGGATGTCTTGAAGTGTTCTCAATATTTAAGACCAATCTTTCATCTCCATATCTAAGAGTCATCTCAACTTTGTAGACATCAATTAATACACGAGTCGTTTTCAAGAATGGTCTTCCCAAGATAAAGGGAGCACGGGGATCGGCATCAAAATCGACAACAACAAAGTCGGCAGGATAATGGAACTTTCCCACTTGTACGAAGACATCTTCGGCAACACATTGCGGAATAGAAACCATTCGGTTTGCAAGTTCAAGAGTCATTCGTGTAGGTGTAAGCACCGGGAGTGAAAGCTTTTTCCAAATCAAAAGAGGCATTAGATTGATGCTTGCGCCAAGATCAGCCAAGGCCATGCATTGATCAATCATAGGAAAATCACAAGTATGAGGAATTTTCCGGGGTCTCCTAGTTTTTCGAGCAACTTTTTAAGAAGCACTGCCGAGCAATTCTCATTCAACGGAGTTGTGGTCAATTCAAACAACTTTTCCTTGTTGCTAAGAAGACTCTTGAATGTAGCCGCAAATTTGGGCATATAGAGAAGAGCATCCGCAAAACTAATATCGAAGTGTAACTTTTGAAAGATTTCAAGAAACTTCATCACTTGGCTATTAGTTTTGTCACGAAGCTTTTGGTCATTAAGCCTTGAAGGATAAGGAAGTGAAGGCTTCGGATTGGTCATCAGAACATAGGGTTCCGAAATTGAAGGTTGGACTTGTGCGGTACTTCGTTGGCTTGAGATATGCACCTTGTCCTTTGTCACCTTGGCTTCTCGTTCCAATTTTCTCACCGAAAAGGTAGTAGGAATTGAGGGTCCATCATATGACTTACCACTACCAGTGGTAATAGCTTTCAACTCTCCCTTAGGGTTGGGAATGGTATTACTCGGAAGAGTTCCCGAAGTTGAAGCTTGATTCATTTGACTCATGAGACTAGCAAACATGTTCTCAATCTTGCTTTGAGATTGATCAATCTTGCTACTAGTGGTTCTAAGCTCAGATGTAAAATCATTTTTCAAGGTATTTATCTGATTTAGCATAGCCATCATTTTAGACTCATTTGTTTTGATGTAATTAGCAAGTTCATTGGAGGCTTGAGGAGGTGGAGCTTGAACATTTTATTGTTGCGGAGCTTGGAATCGGTTTTGATTATAATTTCCCTGATTTTGGAATCCCTGATTCATCCGATTCTGATTTTGATTAAATTGATTGTTTCTGTTTTGCACATTTTGATTGTTTTGATTTTGATTATTGAAACCCGGTGGTCCAATGTAATTTTTAGAACGATAGCTTAGAAGATTACGGTCTCCTTGCGGTTGGTAAGTATTACCTCCCGTATTGTAGGATCCCGAGGCAGCATATACTTGCTCTTGAGTGTAGCCACCGGTGGCTTGACACTAAAAATAATAATGTGGACCTCCACAAGTATCACAACTCTTGTTCATGACATCCACTTGTTGGTTAGTATTCAATTGACACATTTTTAACATAGCGGTGGATATCTCTTCAATCTTTTTGGTGAGAGTGGTTAATTCCGAAGTTGAAGAAGTGGTAGATCTCGTTGACTCGCCCCTCTCGGCTTAGGAATCCAAATAATTATGGTGGGTGGTCATATTTTTAATGAGATCGTAGCACTCTTAGGGTCGCCTTTTCATAAAGGTACCACCGGCGGCAACATTAATCGTGTCACGGTGGTGTCTCAATGTTAACCCGTTATAGAATGTATCTATTTGAGTGACGAGTAACATGTTGTGATTCGGACATCGATCAATTGAAAGCTTATAGCGTTCTCATGCCTCGAATAAGGACTCATCGGGAAGCTGCCGAAAATTGCTAATATCATTTCTCAATTTCGTCACCATCGATGGTGGAAAGTATTTTGCCAAGAATTTGGAAATCATTTCATCGAAATTGTGAATTGAATTCTTCGGAAGACGATCGAACCATGCGGTGGCATGATGCGTCAAGGAATATGGAAATAGGTATAAGTGAAGGGCATCATCAGTGACCCCATTTTGCTTCATACTCTGGGTGACGGTAAGAAATTTGTCTAGATGCTTGTTTGCATCATCACCCGGTAATCCGTGAAATTGGCAAAAATTTTGGACTTGTTGTATCAGGTGATGCTTAAGTCCAAATTCCGTGGCTTCGATGTTAACCGGAGGGATTGGACCGCCCCGTCCATCCATTGTCGGTTGGCAAAGCTCCTTGATGAGTGTCTAAATACTCATCATTTTTGTACAATATAAACTGCAAAATCATCTGAAAACACTCAAAAATGCATCAAAATGATAAAATATCACAAATCAGTGTTTTATGTGTTTTAAATGCAAAAAGATCAAAATCAGATGAAAAACGTATCAAGTTTGCAAAATTGGCAGTTTTAGTCCCCCAAGTTTCAAAAGTTGTCAAAAACAGTCCCTGGTAAATCTAAATAAAGGAAAATATCATTTTAAGTCCCTAGGGATTCTTAAGTTGTAAAAATTGGTCTTTGAGATTTAAAATTGCAAAATTACAACTTAGGTCCCTAAAGTTTGAAAAGTGTCATAAATGGCCCCTGGAAAATTGAAAAATGTCAAGATTGATCCTTGTATTATGGAAGCTTGTCACTTTTAACCCTTGAAGCAACTTTTCAGAATTGGCAGCTTAGGTCCCTCAGTTTTCAGAATTTACACAAAGGTCCCTATAATATTAAACCCTTTAACTCCCATTTGGACCCTATCAAACCCGTATGACCCTGCCTTTTACTTGTGACCCCCTGTCATAATACATTTTGGACCCCTTCCAATATTTAACACCTCGGTCAAACAAGTCAAACCCCGCCCAAAAAAACCACCCTCACTGTTCATCCTCCTCAACACTACTGTAAAACCAATACCAGGGTTGGTTTTCCATCTTTTTCAACACACAACTTGCTCATATCCATACCCTCACCTTTCCTTGTCCCCCTCCACCTTCACAATATCCAAAACCCATTAATATCAATAACCTGCTTGTACCTGCTCAAGACTTTTGGCGCCAAAAATGACAAATGGCAATTGTGATGAATTCAATGGCTGAGATCAAGTGGGATTCATTCACAGTACATGTGGAAGAATTTTTGCATATAAAAAGGAAGGAAGAAGAAGCTAGGGGAGGAGTAGTTAGTTTTTAAGATTTTCTTTATGTCGTTTTTTTTATAAAATGTCTTAGCTTAGTTTAAATTATGTAATCTTTTGTTTTTAAGATTCAAACTAAAGTTACTTTATCATTGTAATCAGTTTTAAGAATCCATTTCAAGGTTTGGTTAAAATTTATGTGTTTATGATTACTGTTGGAATTTTCAAAATCATGTTCTTATATTTAAGCTCCAATTAGCTTATTTGCTCATTCAACCAAGTTAACATAAGTCATTTATAGCTTTTGAAAAGCTTTTGAATCATTTTCAAACAAAATTGTGAGTTGGTCAACAAAAGTCAACTGTTTAAGCTCATTTGGATTTAAGCAATGTTTGGGAGGTTGCAGATCTTTGAATTGGGTTGGATTAGTATCATTTAGTGTAGGATTGGGTTTGGATTTGGCCTGCAAACAATTTGGACATCTGTGAGTATTAATCTCATTTTCACTTTTCAAGTCATTTTGCATATTTTGTTGGTATTGGTATTTATAGTCATAATCTGTTTTAACTTGTTTATTTAGTTGTATTAAAGATAATTTAGCTCAGTTTGATCAATGGAATTAGCTAGTTCAGTGGTAATCTTATTTTAAGCTCAAACAGTTATATAAAAAGGGTGTTTGGATTTACCTGTGTAACTGAGTTATAGGCTTCTTGTGTTATTGTTTATGCTTGACTTGTGTTTCATTAGTCATTAGTAACTCAAAGAAGCAGTGTAATCCAGTCTTTGTTAGTTAAAAAGTCAAAAGTCTTTTTAAATCTCTCTTAGTTAATCACTGTTAGGATTTTTGATTAAATAATCATGCATATTAGTGTAAAACTTGTTAACATAGCTTAATATAGTCTTATAGCAGCTTATTACATCATATTCAGTCCTTAATATTAATCAGAAGTTCATAAAGGTCAAACTTTCATTTTGTTCAACAAGTCAAAAAGTGCCTTGTGCACCAGTTTTACTAGCTCAATCACAAGCTCCTACAGAGCTTATTAGTTGTCCATAACTTGTGATTTTTGGTTCTTTGGAAAGCCAATCTAACCATCTTGGAGTTCCAACTTTAGCTTTTCAATTTCTAGCTTGTTTACCAGGGCTGCAAGTGATTTGTTTGTTGTCCCATTTCTGTGTTTCATAACTGATCAGTGGTTTTTAAGCTTTTTCTTAAGCCCCTCATAAGCTCCACAGTGGTACCCACAGTGTTAGCTTTGGATTTTTGGATAGCTCTCCAACCCATCTTGTTAAGCCAAGTGCTTATTTTCAATTTATAGCTTATTACAGTGCTTAATATGTAGCTTAAAAGTACCCAGTACCTTAAACAGTTCCTGTGCAAAAATTCAGATAAGCTAGTGCTTATTTATTGCTTGTTCAGTGCTTATTCCTAGTTTCTGTGATCATTTAGTCTTCATTCTAGCTTATTATAAGTATTTAGCTTATTTTCATTTTTTCATTTTGCTTATTAAGTAGCTTATAAGCCATTTGGCTTGACTCTTTAGCTTATTTCCATTTTCTTGCCACTGTTGAGAAAATAAGCTCATACTGAGCTTATTAATCAGTTTTGTAAAAAGTCATAGTTATAAAAATTGCTTAATTACTTGTGCTTAATAGTTTGCAAAAAGAAAATTCCAAAAATAAAATGTTTTTGCAAAAAGGGTGGAGGCAGGCTCGAACCTGAGACCTCCAGCCTTTTCGAGAGTGTTAGAGTGTGTACCTGTAACCATTGCGCCCTTGGGTCTTTCTTGGTTATAGTTTGCATAATTAAATACATAACCCCTTATAGTCTATTAAGATTATACGTATATTTCAGCTTATTTCTAGCTTATTTAGTATAGCTTTTTCAGTTTTTGTATTTTTTATAAAATTGTATTAGTATTAAGTATTTTATAAAAAAGTTTCAGATTTTTCCAAATAGTTTTAGTATTTTTAAACATTTAATTAGTGTAAAATCTTATTTAATTCATAATAAAAAATATAAAAATCTAAAAAATATAAATCTTTTTTCTAAAATTTTCTTTTGTTATATAGTACGTAATAAAATTGTTTTTACACTCATAAGCCTTTTATTTCATAAATTTTACGTTTTTGCTTGCGCTCCAGCGTAATTTTTAAACGTAACGCTCGTTTTCATTTTAAACCATGTTTTTAGATAATTTGAGTTTACGTTTTAGTTAATATAGTTTATTTAAGTTATTTTATTTTATAAAATCATAAAAACATCATTGTAAAAATAGTGATAGCGTTTATTTAATATTTTTTATCTTTTTAATTTTCTTAATTTGTATTTAAGTCGCTTTAATTTATAAACTTTTTCAGTAATGTAATTTCCAATCAAAATCCTTGCTGATCACTGTCATTAGTGATCACTCCATCATCTGAATCAGTTTTGACACACCATTGAGTCTCCGTGGGACTAAACGACCCGGGAATTCATTCTATTCTCCAGGACTTCATTGCATTCGTGCTTAAGCAGTTTTAAGCTGATTACGGTCTGCCATTCACAAGTGGCAGGCTTGAGTGATTTAGCTTGACTGTTTGGCACGCAATCAAATTTTGGCGCCGCTGCCGGGGAGGCTTTAGCGTGTGTTAAACCTTTTTCAGATCCATTCTTGCACATATACCATCTTTTGTAAAAAGTTTTTTGTAAATTATCAGAAAATCCAAAAAGTTCATTAACACTTTTCCTGAAGTGTTAACTAACCCAAAAATATTTTCATTCTTTGTTTTTGCAAATGTTTTTCAAAAATCCAAAAATATCCATCTTTACCCTCTCACATCTTTTGATTCTACATTTCTTTTACCCTCTATCCATTTGATTCTTTCTATGTCTCATCCTCACCAATTTGGTTGGGAATGGTGTGGGGGACCTCAAAATGGTGGAAATTGCCCCGGTTGTGGCATTGTGAATCTGGGAAACGGGTTTGTCTATGACCAAAATCCCTACAATGAAACAACTAATTTCCTCAACCAACCCCCGCACTATGAGATGGAGACATATTCTTGTGAGTACTGTGGAGGTCCTCACCCGAGTTTTGAGTGTCAAACAGGGAACACGCTTGTCTATGAGCATAATCCTTGTAACAATTATGACTACTCTTATCATGACCAACCTCCACAGTACCAAACGATTCAAACACAACCTCTGCAAATTCCTCAAGAACTTCTCGAAAATTGTCTAGATATACTCGAAGATTTGAAAGAATTGGTTAAAGAAGAGTCTCGTCAGAAAACGTATGCTGAAGAACAAGCAGCTAGAGTAAGTTCCAATATTGGAAACCTCTCGTGTACGATTATGATGACGACGACGATGATGATTTTGATGAGGAATCTACGACTCCGAGTGGCAATCCCACTCCCGTTGAAGAAGGAAAGAGTATGGGAGAATTGTTGGCGGAGGAGAATATGAAGAGCATAGGAGCTATATATGTTTACGATAAAGTCGATGCTCCGAGTGGCAATCCCACTCCCGTTTCAGAGCCTTTCATTTCCAACTCTTCCCCTTCACTCACGCCGGTTGAGAGAAGTGAATTCCTTTTGGAAGAGGTCGATGATCCTATTTCTTTGAAATTTTTTGATCCCAAAGACTCTCTCACCATGGGGGATAAGCATCTCAGCACTATTCCGGAAACGGAATCGTCTAATGTTGAGAACTTTATCCCGATCCCAAGTGAGTCTGAGGGAATTCTTGACCATGAGTGTGATGTGTCTTCTCCTCTTACAAATGATCTTGTTGAGACTTTCTCAGATTTTGACAGTGATTATAGTGATGCCGATTCTTTATATTCTAAATACATAGAATTTATTGATGCATTACTGATCGGTGCTAAACAGTCAAGTCTAACAGACTAAAAACTGCTCAAACACTAATGCAATTAAGATCAGAGGAATATAGGGAATTCCTGGGTCGTTAAGTCCCACGGAGGATGAATTGGTGTTTAAAACAACTTCAGATGATAGAATGATCACTAAGGATAGTGATCAGTAAGGATATCGATGGAAAATTACCTAAAGAAAAGATTTACAAATTAAAGCGACTTAAATGCAAATTAAGAAAATTAAAAAGTTAAAATCTATTAAATAAACGCTATCACTATTTTTACAGATCGATGAACGTTTATGTGATAAAACAAAATAACTTAAATAAACTATTTTAATTAAAACGTAAACCTAAATAAACTTAAAACGTTACTTAAAACGGAAACGAGCGTTATTTACGAAAATGGCGCTGGAGCGCAAAATAAAACGTAAATTTTATGAAATAAAAGGCCTATGAGTGTAAAACTAATTTTCTTACGAAATATTTGATAAAATAAAATTTTAGAAAAAAGATTTATATTTTTTTTACTTTTATATTTTTTATTATGAATTAATTACTATAAAACACTAATTAAATTATTAAAAATACTTAAGCTATCGAGAAAAATCTGAAAAATTCATAGAAAATACTTTGAGTTAAGCTGGTTCTAGGAAAATTAAAAAACTAGGTGGTTGATTTGTGAAATAAGCTCGAAATAAGCTAAAGAAAGCTAATAAGCAAATATGGCCAAACGTATGTAAGTAATTAATGTTGTAAAATAAAACCAATAAAAGACCCAAGGGCGAATGGCTATCCAGGTACCCCTTATCACTCTCAAAAGGGGGGAGGTCTCAGGTTCGAGCCTGCCTCCCCACCTTTTTGCTAAACATTTTATTTTATTTTTTTTTCTTTTTGCAACTTATTAAATACATGAAAATAAGCAATATTTATAACTACAACTTTTTATAACAACAACTAATAAGCTCTGTAACAGCTTATTTATTTCAACAGTGGCCTTAAAAGGTAATAAGCACAATATTAAGCCAAAAATGGCTATTAAGCTACAGAAATAAGCAAAAGCTATTAAGAAATAAGCTGTATCACTATTAATAAGCTAATGTTTATAAATGAAAAAGCTAAATGACTTGAAATTAAGTACTCAATAAACCAAAATAAGCTTGAACTCAACTGGTTTACACAGGACACTGGATTTTACTAGGCACCTATTAAGCTAATTTTAGGTATTGAAATAAGCTAGGAAGTGAAATTAAACATTTGGTATAACAAGTTAAGCAGATAAGCTTTTCAAAGAAGCTAAAGTAATCACTGGTAAGTTCACTAATGAGCTTATAGTGAGCTTATGAAAAATTTGAAAATAAACCACTGAGGATGACTCAGTGTACTGATAAAAATGGGACAAACAAAAGCCTTATAGCAGCCCTATCTAATAAGCTAGAAAATGAAAAGTTAAGCTTGGGACATCAAGTTGGCTAGGTTAGCTACCAAAAGAACTAAAATTTACTAAGTATAGTTCACTAGTAAGCTTTTTACAAGCTTATGAAAAGGGCATGCAACTTCTGTGCACAGGGGAGGTTTTCAGTTAAGGGGTTCAAAAGAAGCTAATTAAAAAGCTATCTATAAGCTAATTTTATAAAACCTAGTATTTTTGTATTTTTCTTTAGCAGCTAAATATTATTTTCCCAAAAGGACATAAGCTAAATCCTAATATCTAATCCTATATAAAATTATTTATTTTATTCAAAAACGACTTAATGAAAATTTGACTTTATGAAAACAGATGAGATTTTTGACTTTTATGAAACTTGAATCCAATTTGTTAACTAAGAATGTTGTAATAAGCTATACTGAAGCTAAAAGAAGCTACTCTAATGAGTTCTAAACACAAATCAAGCTAATGACTTATAAATTCACAACTGATAAGAACACTAAGAATGATTTTTCTAGTTTTTGACTTTCAATGAAAATGAGCATCAGTTATTGACTAGAATCTATTGATTATAACTAAATGCAAGTATGTAGACTACTCCTATCCCATTTAGAAACCTGCAACTCAGTTATTTGAGCTAATCCAAACAGTACATTATAAAGAAAGTTAACTTACAAATGATCAAGCTCATGTGCAGCTTATCACAGAACCATAACTGCAGCTATTTCAAACCAAATTCAACCCAAAACAATCTTTGCATCAACCCAATTCCATGACTAGGTCTCAATGAAGCTTGCCAGTTGACTTTTGTTGACTTTTTTTTTTGGTTTTTCTAATTTAAATACTAAGGTTTAATACAAATTCATGAAAAGCTATCATAAGCTTGTCTGAGCTTGTATGAAAGGTATAAGAGCTTTTGTGACTTTTAATTATTATAATTGACTTAATATGAATTACCAAGAAACATAAAAACTTGAAATATTATTAAACTTGGAGTGATTACAACACAAAGGTGATAGTTCACTTTAAATAAACTTGAAATTACATTGATAACTTAAATTTTAAACTGAAACAGACATTGAAGTAACTTTTACACTATGAATTGGTCTAAAACATGCGACACCCTTTTCTCTGTCTTCTTTCTTCTTTATAGATGACCCAATTGCTTCTTTCCAGCTTCCTTTGCCTTTACCACATACATTTTTGACCATTGATTCAGTCAAAATCATCCCAACCATTTAAATGAAATTTTGGCGCCAAAACCTTACATGTGGATTTGTGGTGGTTTGAGTCTAATTAAAGATTTTTGGGAGTATCAGGAAGACAAATGAGACATTTTTTTATATTTTTAGCCAACTTGGGGAAGTTTTGAGCAATACCATGTGCTGGTTTTGACTCAGTGGTAGATTTGGAGGAACAGGGGTGTGAAGGGCATTTATGGTGGTGTGTTCTAATGGAAGAAGTGGTGGAAAGTAGTCAGGAAAGTAGGGGTTGAGCTGGAGATGGTGAGGTGGTAGCACAGATGGAGGAGAAGGAGTGGTAACAGGTGTTGGGAGGTAGGGGATGAATAGTGGCGCGTTTTTATTTTTTAAACACTGGATCAGGTTTAGTTTTGGGCTTGGGGTATTTGGGCTTTAGTAATATATATAGGTCCGTTTGGTTAAGGTAGCTAGTAAACACAAGGACCTAAATTGTAATTCTGCCATACATGAAGGACCAACCCTGTCACTTTTCCAAAATTATAATAAGGACCAAACATGTCATTCTTTATTAGTACAAGGACAAATATTACATAAAATTCCATTTTTATATGTCCAAGGACCTTTTATGTCAATTTTGAAACTTGAGGGGTTAAACTTGTAATTTTCCAAAAGTTTATCATAAGGACCAATATTGCCATTTATAAATAGTACAAGGGTGTAGTTTGATAAATTTCCATTTTAAAACACCCAGGGACTAATTTTGACACTTTTGCAAAGTTGAGGGACCAAAGTTGTAATTTTGAGATTTTTAACTTCAAAGGATTATTTTGAACAACTTGTGAATCCCAAGGACCTTTAATGACATTTTACAAGTTTTTGAATTACCAGGGACTAGTTTTGACAACTTTTGTAACTTGGGGGACTAAAACTGCCAATTATGCAAACTTGATACGTTTTTCACCAAATTTTGATGTTTTTGCATTTAAAACATATAAAACACTTGTTTGTGATATTTTTATCATTTTGATGTGTTTCTGAGTGTTTTCAGATGTTTTTGGCATTTTAACAGTACAAAAATGATGAGTATTTAGACACTCATCAATCCCCCACACTAAGATATTGCTAGTCCCTAGCAATGATTTATGAAAAGTTAATGGATTTTATCTCTTTACCAAAAGCCATTACTTCTGGAGTAGCCAATTATTTCAGTTCAAGTAAGAACCTTGGTACAATGATAACCAAATGATTTTGAGCAAATCATAAGCTTTCAACGGATTTGATTTGTCTTTACCAGAAGCCGTTTGCTCTGGACTAGCCAACTCTTAGATAAATTTTTAATATTATCTTTGGTGAGTCGATTACCAATTATGGATTTTCCACTGCCTTTACCACAAGCCATAAACTTGCGGGCTAGCCAACTCTTCACTAGTTTAAAGATATGGTGAGCTGAACACCATACAATTTTAGGCAAATTGCAAGCCATAAACGGATTTGACATATCTTTACCAAGAGCCGTTTGCTCCTGGATTAGCCAATCCTTATGTGGGTTAGACATGGTGGACTGATTACCATTTGTTGTGTTTAGTACATAGTACTTCCACTAAATAAAAAATTTTAAAATTTGGCCATTTTGGGGGAAAAAGGGACTAAAAGGGTACATTTTATGATCAAATTCGCCAGAATTTCCCCCCCCCCACACTTAGAAATGAATATTGTCCTCAATATTCAAAGTACCGGCTGTTATGCCGAAACTTAGAACGTAAAAAGATAACACTACTAGCTAAGTGTAAAAACACAACAATTATTTTCTTTTTTAATATATACAATTTTCATTTATTTTTTAGATCTCTATACAACATGTGGGGCATCTCCCCCACACTAGGGTGGTACACACGGGTGAAAACCCATGTTTTGTGTGTGCTACTGTTTTTGATTCCCGAGTCGCTAGCTTGACTCGACCCCGAATTAATTTGTTCATGGGGAAGTAAAGTGGAAGAGACAATCTCCATCGGACTTTCATTCAAGATGTTTGTATAAACATTGAAGTACGTGAAAGTTCCACACCGATGAGATATACATAGAACCGGCTCACAAATTGATTAATGAAAATGCCGGGGTCAAAGATAATGTCTTCATTCCCGAAGGAGTGAAGAACAGGAGAAGCCACGGGATAGGTGAAGAAGAGAAAGAAAGTCATGATAAAGATCATGATTAACTCATCATCACTCACAGGAGAATTCATGGTTTCATGAATTTCATCTTTTAAGCTCAATTGGTCTAGACATATCCCGGGTGTGTCTAGATCAAAATAGAAGTTATCATACTCCGGTATGATATGAGTGAGTTCACAGGAGAACTCCTCAAAAGCGAATGATTCATATTCAGGATTGATTTGACTGAGTTCACTAGGGAACTCATCAAAAGTGAATGATTCATAATCGGGGAGAGAATTATGAGAATGAGAAGTGGTATTACCACTAATCTTCTCTCCCATATGATCAAAATAGAACTTTTGCAATTCGGGAATAGAATCATTGAACAAAAGTTCACTATCCTCAAAGGGGATAGGATATGAAGTAGGCTCTTCATTAAAAGCCTCAATTCTAGAAATGAGAAGATTAACATTCAATACTGTAAGACGAAGAGCTTCGTCTTGGATTATTTCTTCATCATTCTCTTCTCCTAAGCTGACAAGCTCAGAAGGTAATTCTTCCATATAACTGATGTCTCCACAAGATAACGAATCATCATCATTAGAATCGGAGAACATATCAACATGATCTTTTTGGAAGACAGGAGGAGGAGGGATATCACACAAATGCTCGAGAATTCCCTGTGACTCTCTTGGGATTGGGACAAGGTCCTCAACACTAGACTTTATGAATTCGTCCGATTCCTTTTCAGGAACAGTGTCAAGATGCTCGTCCCCCATGTTTAGAGAGTGAGTGTGAACCTCGGGTGTGATAGCAGTTGTTTGAGAATGAATCTCAACTGCTGGAATATCCACTGATGAATTTGATGAATCTTCAAGTGTATCATCATCATCACTATCATCAGGAATAAAACGAAATTGCGAGCTAGATCTGGCTGCTTTTTCTTGTGCAATTGATTCCTTAATAGCTTTTTCAAAGGCAATTTGGGAATTAATTTTAGCAACCTGCTCTTCAGCTAGCAATTCTTCCATGGATTTCTCATGTGAATTTTGAATCACACAAGAAAAACTGGGAACATTATGAAATGCTGTCTTACTCAACTCCTCAGTTCTTTTCACTGACTCCACAAGCTCTAGATAAGTGTCTTGTTGGGTTTGCTGAGGAGTTTGAGTCATTTGGCACTGTGGAGATTGGTCGTGATATGGATAATCATAATCGTTACAAGGAAATGGATTCCCTGTTTGACAATCAGAGCTGAAATGGGGACCTCCACAGTTCTCACAACAGTAAAACTGTTGAGCCTGGATTGGTGAATCATATGGATATTGGTCATAACCAAAGTCCTGAGTATCACCGGAAAACTGTTCATAGACAAACGTGTTTCCGGGTTGACACTCAAATCCTTGGTGAGGACCACCACAAAATTCACAGCAGTATTGTTGATTATATGAAGATATGTCGGGCTGTGGTGGGTAATTAGAAAAATTTGAGGGGTCGTTAAATGAGTTCGTATTAGGATCATAATCAAATGAATTCCTCGAACCACAAAACAAACAACTCCCGTTCTGAATATCATTACCACACTGTACACACGTACACCAGCGACATGGTGAACCATAAAGAGGCTCACCACAACCGACACAAGGAATAAACGATTCTATTTGAGAGTGATGAGAAGGAATCAGTTTATTCAAAGAATCAACAAAATCAACATGGTGATTTGAATGACTAATAAGACTCAAAGAACATTTTGAAAAATCCGGAGGTGGGACAAGTGGTGTGCTCTGAGAGTTAGCAATTTTCACCACTTCCGTTATGGACTCCGGTTCTGGTTCTTGAGAAACGTGAAGTTTAGGCAAGTCATTCTTGCTAGTCACCGGTTTAAATTCTGCATGTTTGCTTTTAACCGTAAATCGTGAAAGTTTAGAATCAATTCTAGACGGCTTATGAGCAATTGAGGGGTTAGGTCTTTGGATAACCGTAGGTTGGACGTATTTAGCACCTCCATTATCAGAGAGAAGTACTTGGTCCTTTGTCACCCCGGTTTTTTTTTCTATATCCCTACGCAGAATTGATGGATCATCACGAACAACTCGAATTCTAGACATTTGTGTAAAAGTCTGAAGTTTTTCAACTTCGTCCCAGAATTCGTCCTCGAGAGATTCCATGAGAATAGAAGAAGTTAGAATCAAATGGATAGAGGGTAAAGGAATAAAGAATCAAAAAGGGTAAGAAGGTAAAGATGAATATTTTTGGATTTTTGGAAAACATGCCATAAAAACAAAGAATGAAAATATTTTTGGGTTGTTAACACTTTAGGAAAAGTGTTAATGAACTTTTTGATTTTTAAAAAAACTGTTTACAAAAATGTGGTATATGTGCAAGTACGGGTCTGGAAATGCTTAAAACACGCTTACAGCCTCCCCGGCAGCGGCGCCAAAATTTGATCGGTGCTAAACAGTCAAGTCTAACAGACTAAAAACTGCTCAAACACTAATGCAATTAAGATCAGAGGAATATAGGGAATTCCTGGGTCGTTAAGTCCCACGGAGGATGAATTGGTGTTTAAAACAACTTCAGATGATAGAATGATCACTAAGGATAGTGATCAGTAAGGATATCGATGGAAAATTACCTAAAGAAAAGATTTACAAATTAAAGCGACTTAAATGCAAATTAAGAAAATTAAAAAGTTAAAATCTATTAAATAAACGCTATCACTATTTTTACAGATCGATGAACGTTTATGTGATAAAACAAAATAACTTAAATAAACTATTTTAATTAAAACGTAAACCTAAATAAACTTAAAACGTTACTTAAAACGGAAACGAGCGTTATTTACGAAAATGGCGCTGGAGCGCAAAATAAAACGTAAATTTTATGAAATAAAAGGCCTATGAGTGTAAAACTAATTTTCTTACGAAATATATGATAAAATAAAATTTTAGAAAAAAGATTTATATTTTTTTTACTTTTATATTTTTTATTATGAATTAATTACTATAAAACACTAATTAAATTATTAAAAATACTTAAGCTATCGAGAAAAATCTGAAAAATTCATAAAAAATACTTTGAGTTAAGCTGGTTCTAGGAAAATTAAAAAACTAGGTGGTTGATTTGTGAAATAAGCTCGAAATAAGCTAAAGAAAGCTAATAAGCAAATATGGCCAAACGTATGTAAGTAATTAATGTTGTAAAATAAAACCAATAAAAGACCCAAGGGCGAATGGCTATCCAGGTACCCCTTATCACTCTCAAAAGGGGGGAGGTCTCAGGTTCGAGCCTGCCTCCCCACCTTTTTGCTAAACATTTTATTTTTATTTTTTTTCTTTTTGCAACTTATTAAATACATGAAAATAAGCAATATTTATAACTACAACTTTTTATAACAACAACTAATAAGCTCTGTAACAGCTTATTTATTTCAACAGTGGCCTTAAAAGGTAATAAGCACAATATTAAGCCAAAAATGGCTATTAAGCTACAGAAATAAGCAAAAGCTATTAAGAAATAAGCTGTATCACTATTAATAAGCTAATGTTTATAAATGAAAAAGCTAAATGACTTGAAATTAAGTACTCAATAAACCAAAATAAGCTTGAACTCAACTGGTTTACACAGGACACTGGATTTTACTAGGCACCTATTAAGCTAATTTTAGGTATTGAAATAAGCTAGGAAGTGAAATTAAACATTTGGTATAACAAGTTAAGCAGATAAGCTTTTCAAAGAAGCTAAAGTAATCACTGGTAAGTTCACTAATGAGCTTATAGTGAGCTTATGAAAAATTTGAAAATAAACCACTGAGGATGACTCAGTGTACTGATAAAAATGGGACAAACAAAAGCCTTATAGCAGCCCTATCTAATAAGCTAGAAAATGAAAAGTTAAGCTTGGGACATCAAGTTGGCTAGGTTAGCTACCAAAAGAACTAAAATTTACTAAGTATAGTTCACTAGTAAGCTTTTTACAAGCTTATGAAAAGGGCATGCAACTTCTGTGCACAGGGGAGGTTTTCAGTTAAGGGGTTCAAAAGAAGCTAATTAAAAAGCTATCTATAAGCTAATTTTATAAAACCTAGTATTTTTGTATTTTTCTTTAGCAGCTAAATATTATTTTCCCAAAAGGACATAAGCTAAATCCTAATATCTAATCCTATATAAAATTATTTATTTTATTCAAAAACGAGTTAATGAAAATTTGACTTTATGAAAACAGATGAGATTTTTGACTTTTATGAAACTTGAATCCAATTTGTTAACTAAGAATGTTGTAATAAGCTATACTGAAGCTAAAAGAAGCTACTCTAATGAGTTCTAAACACAAATCAAGCTAATGACTTATAAATTCACAACTGATAAGAACACTAAGAATGATTTTTCTAGTTTTTGACTTTCAATGAAAATGAGCATCAGTTATTGACTAGAATCTATTGATTATAACTAAATGCAAGTATGTAGACTACTCCTATCCCATTTAGAAACCTGCAACTCAGTTATTTGAGCTAATCCAAACAGTACATTATAAAGAAAGTTAACTTACAAATGATCAAGCTCATGTGCAGCTTATCACAGAACCATAACTGCAGCTATTTCAAACCAAATTCAACCCAAAACAATCTTTGCATCAACCCAATTCCATGACTAGGTCTCAATGAAGCTTGCCAGTTGACTTTTGTTGACTTTTTTTTTGGTTTTTCTAATTTAAATACTAAGGTTTAATACAAATTCATGAAAAGCTATCATAAGCTTGTCTGAGCTTGTATGAAAGGTATAAGAGCTTTTGTGACTTTTAATTATTATAATTGACTTAATATGAATTACCAAGAAACATAAAAACTTGAAATATTATTAAACTTGGAGTGATTACAACACAAAGGTGATAGTTCACTTTAAATAAACTTGAAATTACATTGATAACTTAAATTTTAAACTGAAACAGACATTGAAGTAACTTTTACACTATGAATTGGTCTAAAACATGCGACACCCTTTTCTCTGTCTTCTTTCTTCTTTATAGATGACCCAATTGCTTCTTTCCAGCTTCCTTTGCCTTTCCCACATACATTTTTGACCATTGATTCAGTCAAAATCATCCCAACCGTTTAAATGAAATTTTGGCGCCAAAACCTTACATGTGGATTTGTGGTGGTTTGAGTCTAATTAAAGATTTTTGGGAGTATCAGGAAGACAAATGAGACATTTTTTTATATTTTTAGCCAACTTGGGGAAGTTTTGAGCAATACCATGTGCTGGTTTTGACTCAGTGGTAGATTTGGAGGAACAGGGGTGTGAAGGGCATTTATGGTGGTGTGTTCTAATGGAAGAAGTGGTGGAAAGTAGTCAGGAAAGTAGGGGTTGAGCTGGAGATGGTGAGGTGGTAGCACAGATGGAGGAGAAGGAGTGGTAACAGGTGTTGGGAGGTAGGGGATGAATAGTGGCGCGTTTTTATTTTTTAAACACTGGATCAGGTTTAGTTTTGGGCTTGGGGTATTTGGGCTTTAGTAATATATATAGGTCCGTTTGGTTAAGGTAGCTAGTAAACACAAGGACCTAAATTGTAATTCTGCCATACATGAAGGACCAACCCTGTCACTTTTCCAAAATTATAATAAGGACCAAACATGTCATTCTTTATTAGTACAAGGACAAATATTACATAAAATTCCATTTTTATATGTCCAAGGACCTTTTATGTCAATTTTGAAACTTGAGGGGTTAAACTTGTAATTTTCCAAAAGTTTATCATAAGGACCAATATTGCCATTTATAAATAGTACAAGGGTGTAGTTTGATAAATTTCCATTTTAAAACACCCAGGGACTAATTTTGACACTTTTGCAAAGTTGAGGGACCAAAGTTGTAATTTTAAGATTTTTAACTTCAAAGGATTATTTTGAACAACTTGTGAATCCCAAGGACCTTTAATGACATTTTACAAGTTTTTGAATTACCAGGGACTAGTTTTGACAACTTTTGTAACTTGGGGGACTAAAACTGCCAATTATGCAAACTTGATACGTTTTTCACCAGATTTTGATGTTTTTGCATTTAAAACATATAAAACACTTGTTTGTGATATTTTTATCATTTTGATGTGTTTCTGAGTGTTTTCAGATGTTTTTGGCATTTTAACAGTACAAAAATGATGAGTATTTAGACACTCATCAATTACTTCCACATTCCGAGATCGTCAACTTAGAAGAGGATGTTGACCATGTTGTTTCCACAACAATTAATACGACTATCACTAATCCCTTATTCGAATTCGATTCTGAATTTACTCTAAATTCAGTTAATCCAATCTTTGATAGTGATGAGTCTGACACGGAGACTATAATGGACGAGGTGCATATTTATAGCCCACAAAGTACCGCACATGTCCCACCTCCGTATACTCTTCATGAGGAGTTCTCCAGTGAACTCACTCATATCATATCTCCGCTGGAGTATGATTACTTGGATGGCAAAAATCATGATCGGGGGGAGAGAATCTCAATTTGCATAGTTATGACAAATCTTCCCACCCTCCCAACCGAGATGCCTTCCAACCCAAAGAGCTCAACCAATAAAATTCAAATAAGTGCAACTGCACTTAATCCCGAGGAAGAAGATCTAGTCATGATTGTTATCATGATTTTCCTTCTTTTCTTCATCTACTCGGTGACTTCCTCTCTTCTTCACTCCTTCGGGAATGAGGACACTATTTTTGATCCCGGCATTTTCAATTATCATTTTTGAGCCGGTTCTATGTATATCTCATCGGTGTGGAACTTTCACGTGCTTCAAATGTTTGTCCAAAAATCTTGAATGAAAGTCCGATGGAGATTATCTCTTCCACTTAATTCCCCATGAACCAATGAATGCGGGGTCGAGTCAAGCTAGCGACTCGGTAACCAAAAACAGTAGCACACACCATATGGGTTTTTCACCCATATTTCTGACTTCTTACCCCTTTCTACCACCTAAGTGTGGGGGTGATGCCCCACATGTTATATATATACATATATCTCAAAAAAAAAAAAAAAAAAAAAAAAAAAATCTTCTAAATAATGGCCGTAATATTTCCCTTTTACGTTCTTTGTTTCGGCATAACCGCCGGTACTTTGAATATTGAGGGCAATATTCATTTCTAAGTGTGGGGGGGGAATTCTCACGAATTTCATATATTATCTACCCAGTTCCCCCGTTTTTGGCCAAAAATTTTTTTTTGGAGTAAGTGCTTTTCACTTACTCAGCTTGGTTATCAGTCCGCCATGTCTGTAAGACAAAAGGATTGGCTAATCCAGGAGCAAACGGCTCTTGGTAAAGATATATCAAATCCGTTTACGGCTTGCAATTTGCCCAAAATTGTATGGTTCTCAACTCACCATATCCTAAAAAGTGAAGAGTTGGCTAGCCCGCAAGGTTATGGCTTGTGGTAAAGGCAGTGGAAAATCCATAATTGGTAATCAGCTCACCAAAGATAATATTGATAATTTATCTAAGAGTTGGCAAGTCCAGAGCAAACGGCTTCTGGTAAAGACTAATCAAATCCGTTTACAGCTTATGATTTGCTCAAAATCATTTGGTTATCAGTGTACCAAGGTTCTTACTTGAACTGAAACATTTGGCTACTCCAGAAGTGATGGCTTTTGGTAAAGAGTTTTTAAAATTCATTAAAGCTTCAAATCATTGCTAGGGACTAGCAATATCTTAGTGTGGGGGATTGATGAGTGTCTAAATACTCATCATTTTTGTACAATATAAACTGCAAAATCATCTGAAAACACTCAAAAATGCATCAAAATGATAAAATATCACAAATCAGTGTTTTATGTGTTTTAAATGCAAAAAGATCAAAATCATATGAAAAACGTATCAAGTTTGCAAAATTGGCAGTTTTAGTCCCCCAAGTTTCAAAAGTTGTCAAAAACAGTCCCTGGTAAATCTAAACAAAGGAAAATATCATTTTAAGTCCCTAGGGATTCTTAAGTTGTAAAAATTGGTCTTTGAGATTTAAAATTGCAAAATTACAATTTAGGTCCCTAAAGTTTGAAAAGTGTCATAAATGGCCCCTGGAAAATTGAAAAATGTCAAGATTGGTCCTTGTATTATGGAAGCTTGTCACTTTTAACCCTTGAAGCAACTTTTCAGAATTGGCAGCTTAGGTCCCTCAGTTTTCAGAATTTACACAAAGGTCCCTATAATATTAAACCCTTTAACTCCCATTTGGACCCTATCAAACCCATATGACCCTGCCTTTTACTTGTGACCCCCTGTCATAATACATTTTGGACCCCTTCCAATATTTAACACCTCGGTCAAACAAGTCAAACCCCGCCCAAAAAAACCACCCTCACTGTTCATCCTCCTCAACACTACTGTAAAACCAATACCATGGCTGGTTTTCCATCTTTTTCAACACACAACTTGCTCATATCCATACCCTCACCTTTCCTTGTCCCCCTCCACCTTCACAATATCCAAAACCCATTAATATCAATAACCTGCTTGTACCTGCTCAAGACTTTTGGCGCCAAAAATGACAAATGGCAATTGTGATGAATTCAATGGCTGAGATCAAGTGGGATTCATTCAGAGTACATGTGGAAGAATTTTTGCATATAAAAAGGAAGGAAGAAGAAGCTAGGGGAGGAGTAGTTAGTTTTTAAGATTTTCTTTATGTCGTTTTTTTTATAAAATGTCTTAGCTTAGTTTAAATTATGTAATCTTTTGTTTTTAAGATTCAAACTAAAGTTACTTTATCATTGTAATCAGTTTTAAGAATCCATTTCAAGGTTTGGTTAAAATTTATGTGTTTGTGATTACTGTTGGAATTTTCAAAATCATGTTCTTATATTTAAGCTCCAATTAGCTTATTTGCTCATTCAACCAAGTTAACATAAGTCATTTATAGCTTTTGAAAAGCTTTTGAATCATTTTCAAACAAAATTGTGAGTTGGTCAACAAAAGTCAACTGTTTAAGCTCATTTGGATTTAAGCAATGTTTGGGAGGTTGCAGATCTTTGAATTGGGTTGGATTAGTATCATTTAGTGTAGGATTGGGTTTGGATTTGGCCTGCAAACAATTTGGACATCTGTGAGTATTAATCTCATTTTCACTTTTCAAGTCATTTTGCATATTTTGTTGGTATTGGTATTTATAGTCATAATCTGTTTTAACTTGTTTATTTAGTTGTATTAAAGATAATTTAGCTCAGTTTGATCAATGGAATTAGCTAGTTCAGTGGTAATCTTATTTTAAGCTCAAACAGTTATATAAAAAGGGTGTTTGGATTTACCTGTGTAACTGAGTTATAGGCTTCTTGTGTTATTGTTTATGCTTGACTTGTGTTTCATTAGTCATTAGTAACTCAAAGAAGCAGTGTAATCCAGTCTTTGTTAGTTAAAAAGTCAAAAGTCTTTTTAAATCTCTCTTAGTTAATCACTGTTAGGATTTTTGATTAAATAATCATGCATATTAGTGTAAAACTTGTTAACATAGCTTAATATAGTCTTATAGTAGCTTATTACATCATATTCAGTCCTTAATATTAATCAGAAGTTCATAAAGGTCAAACTTTCATTTTGTTCAACAAGTCAAAAAGTGCCCTGTGCACCAGTTTTACTAGCTCAATCACAAGCTCCTACAGAGCTTATTAGTTGTCCATAACTTGTGATTTTTGGTTCTTTGGAAAGCCAATCTAACCATCTTGGAGTTCCAACTTTAGCTTTTCAATTTCTAGCTTGTTTACCAGGGCTGCAAGTGATTTGTTTGTTGTCCCATTTCTGTGTTTCATAACTGATCAGTGGTTTTTAAGCTTTTTCTTAAGCCCCTCATAAGCTCCACAGTGGTACCCACAGTGTTAGCTTTGGATTTTTGGATAGCTCTCCAACCCATCTTGTTAAGCCAAGTGCTTATTTTCAATTTATAGCTTATTACAGTGCTTAATATGTAGCTTAAAAGTACCCAGTACCTTAAACAGTTCCTGTGCAAAAATTCAGATAAGCTAGTGCTTATTTATTGCTTGTTCAGTGCTTATTCCTAGTTTCTGTGATCATTTAGTCTTCATTCTAGCTTATTATAAGTATTTAGCTTATTTTCATTTTTTCATTTTGCTTATTAAGTAGCTTATAAGCCATTTGGCTTGACTCTTTAGCTTATTTCCATTTCCTTGCCACTGTTGAGAAAATAAGCTCATACTGAGCTTATTAATCAGTTTTGTAAAAAGTCATAGTTATAAAAATTGCTTAATTACTTGTGCTTAATAGTTTGCAAAAAGAAAATTCCAAAAATAAAATGTTTTTGCAAAAAGGGTGGAGGCAGGCTCGAACCTGAGACCTCCAGCCTTTTCGAGAGTGTTAGAGTATGTACCTGTAACCATTGCGCCCTTGGGTCTTTCTTGGTTATAGTTTGCATAATTAAATACATAACCCCTTATAGTCTATTAAGCTTATACGTATATTTCAGCTTATTTCTAGCTTATTTAGTATAGCTTTTTCAGTTTTTGTATTTTTTATAAAATTGTATTAGTATTAAGTATTTTATAAAAAAGTTTCAGATTTTTCCAAATAGTTTTAGTATTTTTAAACATTTAATTAGTGTAAAATCTTATTTAATTCATAATAAAAAATATAAAAATCTAAAAAATATAAATCTTTTTTCTAAAATTTTCTTTTGTTATATAGTACGTAATAAAATTGTTTTTACACTCGTAGGCCTTTTATTTCATAAATTTTACGTTTTTGCTTGCGCTCCAAACGCTCGTTTTCATTTTAAACCATGTTTTTAGATAATTTGAGTTTACGTTTTAGTTAATATAGTTTATTTAAGTTATTTTATTTTATAAAATCATAAAAACATCATTGTAAAAATAGTGATAGCGTTTATTTAATATTTTTTATCTTTTTAATTTTCTTAATTTGTATTTAAGTCGCTTTAATTTATAAACTTTTTCAGTAATGTAATTTCCAATCAAAATCCTTGCTGATCACTATCATTAGTGATCACTCCATCATCTGAATCAGTTTTGACACACCATTGAGTCTCCGTGGGACTAAACGACCCGGGAATTCATTCTATTCTCCAGGACTTCATTGCATTCGTGCTTAAGCAGTTTTAAGCTGATTACGGTCTGCCATTCACAAGTGGCAGGCTTGAGTGATTTAGCTTGACTGTTTGGCACGCAATCAAATTTTGACTCCTCCATCGTTCGGAGATCGGGAGCTTGATTTTGAGGTCCGGGACCTCCGTTTTGTGCCATAGTTTGAACGGGTTGTTTAATGGTACGTATCTCGGGTACGTTTCCTTGATTATGATTACGCCTACGCGCTTGTGAACAAGTGCGCATGCACTAAAAACAAAGCAATTAAAACATGACCGAATTGAAAACAAAACGAGGAACTTAAACCAATAATTTACAAGCGATACGGTAGCTCTCCAAAACAAAAACGCAAAAAGGAGCGGAGAAACAAAGGTCAGCGCGAAGCTTATTGAAAACCCGTTTCTTTAAGGTCACAATTTAATGCGCACCCTTCCTTAAACCCCTCTTATAGCTTGTTTATCAATTAGAGGTGAGCCGATTTTCGCAAGTGACACAAAGGCATGTTTTGAATCTTTAGTTTGGGAACATATAATGATAACACTCAAGTTGAGAGTGTTATGTAATTGATGTTTTCTATTTTATTTAACAATAAAAACGAAAAATGTCTTTGTATTTTTATCTTATACATATATATACAAAGAAAAGAAAAATATTTTTGTGTTTTTGTATTTTTATAAAAAAATATAACTTCACGAGGAAGGATCTTCAAGTCACTAATCATCAAAACTTCAACGATATTGTCGCAACACAACCTCCCCGGCAGCGGCGCCAAAATTTGATTCGTTGTGATCAAATATAATTATAACAAATATAAAAATACCAAATAAACGCGAGAGTCGACAAATCAACCCTTTAGGAAAAAGGTTAACGTACCAAAACTCACGAATGTGATATATGTGATACCGGGCAACTGATACCCAGGTCGTGTCCCAACGAGGTGTGAATTGAAGGTTTCATTGAGGTTTGTGATTAGAACTTGAATTTGGGTTTTAAGAATTTGAGTTTTAGATTTTTAAATTCTGAATTAACAACGGGAAAATAAATGAAACACAGATTTAAACTAGAAATGATGACGAGAATCAAGAAAACAATTAAAATAGCATCTAAAACACATAAGATAAGCTAAAGCATCCCTAATATGCAATTAAAACCAAAACCGACACTTACGGGGAGCCTAAAAAACGCGTTTAAAAATAAAATTTTAGAAAAATGACCCTAGAAATACAAATCTAATTTTCGTAAATCCTAAACGACTAAAGGTAATTTTATAAAAAAGCAGGGTATTTTTTTGACTTTTATTTTATTTTTTATGAATTAAAAACTAAATTAAACTAATTAAATTGCAAAAAATAGTAAACAACTATGAAAAATTCTGAAAATTTTTATAAAAATAATAGATGATATTAGAAAGCTAGGAAAATAAAATGGGGTTAACAGCTTATACGGATAAGCTGTTAAAATAAGCTAAAGGCTAATAAGCTTAATCTACAAAAACTACTTAAGACATTAATATTATAATACTTGAATGAGAAAAGACCCAAGGGAGAACGGTATGCAGGTACTCCAATAAGGGGAAGGTCTCAGGTTCGAGCCTGCCTCCCGCCTTTTTGGTAAAATTATTTTTTATTTTTTATTTTATTTTTTCTTTTTGGGACTTGAAAACAACTCAAAAATACTAACTTTTTGAAAACCCAAACTTTTTATAAGTTCAAAAATAAGCTAGTAGGTAGCTTAACAGCAACAGCAGCGGTCTAAAGGGACTGTTGACATATTCCAAAGTGACAAAAGTGGCTGCTTTTAGTGGCAATTTTAAGCTAACAAACCTATTCTAAAAGCTAAAACAAGTTCCAACAGATTAAATTCATACCTTAAAGATCCTAAAAACTAATTTGAAGCTAGTAAGGAGCTTTTAACAAGCTTTTAAAAAAAGGTGCAAAGTGGCTAGGTGAGTGATGCAGGTTTAACTGACCAGGTTTTAATATTTATATTGTCTCGTTATACCTATGGTCTACCCAAATGCACTAACGGGCAGTGTACCCGGTCGTGTGTAGTGTAGTGTTGCGGTAAAAATGAGGTCGTCCCAAGAGCTATGTGTGCGGATTTAAACTAAGTCTAGGTGTCACAGATTTTAATAGGTTTTAAGGATGAAATGATTAATAAAAACTAAAGACAAGAAAATAAAAGATAGCAAGCAAAGGTGAGTGTTGTGATCAATAGAGGAGAAGTGTGCTAACCTAGTTAGTCATCCTATCATGTTAAGTTCACGTTTAATTACTTCCAATTGCTTCAAGTGGGGGTAAAGGTCGCTAGGACAGCATTTGGTCAGTTCGTCCTAACCTATCAGCAAAGGTTTCCACCGGAGATCGCAGGTGACCCCGTTGAAAGTCCAGTTGTTTTTAGTCCCCTAAGCCAAGTCATTAAGTACCACTACATGCAAGATTTGTAACAATGAGTGCCCGGGAGCTAGCATCTTAAACACTCATCCATAACTTCTTAAGTTCATCCAAACGGTAGGTGATCGGTTGGTCAAATCGCACATGCGAAGAAGGATCGTCAGTTGGTCAATTCTTACCCTTCCCACTCAGTCTAACTACTTAGGGTCAGTTGGTCATATCTCCTAAGTAACTAGCCACTACCGTCATTCAAATCTACCGAAATAAGGGTAGCTACCAACAAACTATGAATGCATACACTAGAAACAATTATACGGAAGCAATGTAAACATAAACAAAACAATTAAGGAATCATAACTAAAACAATCGATTCAATGTTTAACATTACGAAATACATGAATTGAAAGTAAAGAAAAGATAAAATGCTAATGCTTATCGTAGGGGAGTGATTTCTCCCTTGGAGATGGCTCTGTATGCTCCCTAAGATCTGCCTTCAACCTTCTACTCACATTCTCTGAATTGGTGTGTGAAGTGGATGATTGGAAATGATGGAATTTGGGCGGTATTTATAGGCCAGATAGGGTTACGGCGTAACTTAAGTTAAGAGTTACGCCATAACATCCATTTCTTCGTAATTTGCTCTGGAAAAGCTGGTTACGGCGTAACATCATGAATGAGTTACGCCATATCTTCAATAAATCGTGGTTACGCCGTAATTGTGGAATTAGTTACGTCGTAGCTTGCAGCGGCGCGGAACCTCATTTAACCTAATTAGTTACGACGTAATCTTAGGATGGAGTTACGCCGTAATCATCCGTTTAGTTGGTTTTCTGAGCCACGCTTCTGTTACGGCGTAATGTGAGAGGGGAGTTACGCCGTAACATATTCAAAATGAGCATACTATCATATATCTTCAATAAACTCTCCAAATCCGTGTCTCATTAGCTTTAATGCTCGTAATTTACCTGAAAATGAAATATATAGGAAATCAAACGTAAATCCATATAAATGATATAAAATACGAGCATTATCATGGGAAATTGACACTTAATATTCAGGACTATTTTATGTTATCAAATATCCTCCCACTTGAACTCTACTTGCCCTCAAGTAGACCTTATTAGATAGATTTCTTAAAAGATATCTCCCATTACCTGGAAAATATAAGTTTACAAATCCCTTATGCTAAAATAAAACAAAGCCGAACACCTCACGAAATGGGAACAAAACACTCAAATCTCTCAACTATTAATAAAACAAAGTCGAACACCTCACGAAATGGGAACAAATCTCTCAACTATTCTAAGTGTCAATTTCGGGTTGATCACTCATTGCAAAGTCATAGCATGCATTCTATCATAAGCTTGGCGGTTACACAAATCTCCACCACTAGAGTTAAGGGCTAAAAAATTCTTGAAGGCAATATGGGTAGACACGACAAAGGTTAAGGGTGATTTGTCATTTCTAACATGTCACGACGAAGTGGACAAAATCAATGATACATGACCAAATCCATGGCCAAGACACCAAAGATTGCTCGCTGCATCACCTAGACACGCTTCATGACTAAAGGGTAGGATAAGACATGGGATAAAATTGGTGTAAAATAAAATCAAGCAAATAGTCTAAAACTACAACCAAGTCATCACCACTTACCGTTCATCCAAAGTTCAAGTTTAGAAGTCAAGAAACCAGATCATGATAATACCAGGTAGATGTGCCATTAGAGGACGTCATGATGGGCACATTTCTAACTCCATTCTTCAAATGTGACCGAGGTGGCCTCCTCAATAATAAATCTATAATCAGCTCATAACTTAGTGCTTATAACTTCGCACTTTACAATTAACTAAATAACAATAACTATTTTTTTATTTTTCATTTGTTGAATCTCAGACCTTGATAGATCTTTGAGCGCTCTTGAATCGTTAGTAATGTTTATGTAATCACAAACATACTAATAGAAAGTCTCTATTACTTGTATTCTAAAGCGGAAATCAAACACAAGTAAGAACAAAGATTACTAAGAATACTTTGATCCTCTATGGATCTTTGAATAAAACTAAAACTTGTTTTTCAAACTCGTACCTCATACATACTAATGTGTTCCTTTTATAGACAAGGAACCCTAAACCGTTTCACAAGAAATGTATATTCTTAAAACTAAAAGAGATATGCATTATCACTTCCTAATAAAAACTCATGCATATCCTAAATAACTATAAAATACGCGGAATATCTATATCCGCAGAAACAAGCTACACGGTTTTACAACTTCCGCAGAATCACTTCTGTAGCAGAATCCAGCACTTCAGCAGAATCCGTCAACAGTATTATTCAGCAGAATTCTTATTCAGTAGAATTCCCAACAATCCTCCCCTAATCTTGAATTTGACATGGTTAAGTTCAAGATTCTTGATAGATCTTTAACACTTTAGAACAAGAGGATTGAATGCGAACATCAGTAGCAAAGAATCAAAACAACCACATCTGTATGATGGCAAAACTGTGAAACTTCAGATCTTTGCAGCAACAAATGACAAAGTGTACATCAAAACAGATTAGTTTCACACTATTCTCATCACATCCAGGTGTGTTAACTCATGTGAGAGGTGAATTATTGAAAATAATGGATTTGATGTCTCTTTACCAATAGCCATTACTATTGGAGTAGCTAAATGTCTAAGTTCGAAAACTATGATACAATGATAACCATCTGATTTTTAGCAAATCAGCAGCTATAAACGGATTTGAAATGTCTTTACCTGTAGCCGTTTGCTCAGGACTAGTCAATTCTTAGGTGGAAAGAAGCACCTTTGGTGAATTGATTACCAAATATGGTATTCCACTGCCTTTAGCACAAGCCATATACTTGTGGGTGTTAGGAATTAGAAATTCCATAGTGAAGTGTCGGTCACCCCATATATAATCTAGCATAATTTAGCTCGTAGACATTACGTTATTTACTAGTTATTTAATTAGCTATTTAGTTTAGAGCAACACCGTGGAGGAAGGACGGGTCTTTACCCACTGTATACCTGATCCACATGCCGATAGGAGGTCGTTATGTTTGTAACTATAAATACCCTCTACCTCCCAAGGTAGAGGGTTGGACCTTTCATTCATCTTAATCTAACCTTCTATGTTTTCTTTCACTTTCTCTCTCTAGAAAGGCTCCCACTTTCTCTCTCTAAAACCTCTAAATAATTCGACCATATTATTGTTTGTTATGTGTTTATGAAATCCAATATTTTACAATTGGTATCAAGAGCCATGGTTAGATCATATCTTGCACATCTTTGGATTTCTAGTGGTTTTTAGGTGGTTTTTGAGTTTGAAAAAGTTTAGTGGTTTTTGCATCATTTGGTTGATTTCTCGGGTTAAAGTTTGGATTTTGTTAGTACTTTTGTGTTTAGAATCATCACAAGTGTGTAGGTTTTCAGTTGGTAAGCTTAAATCATCTTGGGTGGGTTGTTTTTGGATTGAAAATTGATGTTTATGTGGTTTTTTCATGCTAGCGACTTAACACACGGATTAGTTTCTTCATAGCGACTTGCTTTACAAATTTGTAGCGAGTTACAGTTTTAGACCTAGCGACTTAGATCTAGCGAGTTACAGTACAAGTAGTGGACACTCCACTACGGGTAGCGACTTGGTGGTAGCGACTTGGTCTGTAGCGAGTTGCTCTTTAGCGACTTGTATCTTTAGCGACTTGAGTAGCGAATTACTGCCAAAATTTTGCTAGCGACTTGAGGCTTAGCGAGTTACTACTTAGCGACTTGCATTTTTCTAGCGACTTGGGACTCTAGCGACTTAGTGGTGTAGCGAATTAGTTGTTAGCGACTTGGTTCAAGAATTCGTAGCGACTTGGTTGATTTTTCCCGTCAAAACTTCAAACGGCCATAACTTTTGAACCGTAACTCCGTTTTCAGCGTTCTACCCATCAAAACGACCGTGAGAACGAGGAGAATGGCACGCCGAATGAACTAAAATCTTCAAGGTCTAAATCCGCTCCGAACAGAAGTTATTGAGGTTTTTAAGTTTTTAGACCTTAATTTCTCAGGAAAAACGGGCATAAACCAATCCGAATCACAACCAAACAACATCTATGCTAATCCTACAAACAATCATATGTCCTAACACACAATTGTCTATCATTCCATTGGTCATTGCTTAACGGTTTGGTCTTGATTTTAGTAAAATCCCGCGAAAGATTCTATTTCTCGGTTTGAATCATAGACTTGTAAAATCCCGTGCATTCTACCACATCATGTCTTACTCTACTGACCCAGTGATTTCAGAAGTGCTTAAATTGTATGATGATGTAGTCAACCCTGAGAATGTTAGCTACACTGAACGATTAAAGATGATTGAATCAATCAATGAGGATGTGATATCTCCGGGTTCAGACTTTGAAAAGACTGAAATGCACCAGTCAATGCTACAAAATGCCATGCTAAAGGAATGTAACATTGAGCCCTTTCAACTACTTTATCAGCACCTCAAACTACTTTTATCTACAACTATGGATCGAACAAGCAGTGCTCTCCTTCGTCAGGATTTTCCCATCTTGACAAGAACTGTGCTACTAAACTTAGAACAACTGTGGTTTCAAATTACTAAAGAGAAGTTCTCAACTGATGAATCTAATGCAGCTCTTCAAGTAATCTTCGATCAATTTCAGCCATTTATCCGGGGGGAATATTCCTCAGATTTTGATGATGAAATGACTGAAGTGTCTTTCAAGAAACACACTGGAATGGAAATTAGCGTGTTCATTGAGACATTCATACAACTCATGGATAATGTGGAGAAGTACATTGAGGGAGTTACACAAAAAGATGAAAACGTGAATGAGTGTCAGGTGCAGTTGAGAAATAGTTGTGATAAGTTGGGTAATGTATCTGTTAAAGAATCGGGTGTTGTTGAATACAGAATGTCAGAGTCAACATATAATGATGAGTCGGGTAAAACACCAGATGATGGATCAGTTGGCACTGAATACAGAGGCTCAGAGATTGATAAGCTTGACACATCCAGCGGTCCAGTGACTCTCGTTACACATGTTGTGGATGCAGATAACAGACCAGAAATTGAGCATGTGTCATGTAATGAGGTACCCTTTACTGTTCAACATAGTGCATCTGCTAAAGCACTTAAACAAAATGATCATAATGTTGAACATGTCTTTCATAAATGTTCTGTTACTGAGGCTGAGTCTGAGATTAAGTGTTTCAAAACAAAAGATTTGGTTGATAAGAAGGCTTTTGATGAACTTTCAAACAAATTCTCAAATCTTGAAAAATGTTGCATTTCACTTGAAATCGCGATTCAGAGTAAAGAAGAAAGTTTTCAACTTAACAAACCATGTAAAAAACCGGAACTTCCTGAATTCCGTGAACTTTTTGAAATTAACACTTTGAAAGCTCAGCTTCAAGACAAAGAGTCAACCATTTACAATCTGAAGAAACATATTTCGGTCTTGAATGAGAAAAGTAATATAGTCATGAATACACAAGACATTGATGCTATTATAACAAGAAATAATGAACTGTCAATTTATGTGGCTAAATTACTAAAGGAAAATGAGTCTTTGAGAAAGCATCACGTAGAACTTAGTGAGTCTGTCAAAGAAGCTAGAACTAAGTCAATGGAACAAAACTCTTTGATAGCAAAAATTGATGAACTCAAAGCTCAACTTCAGGAAAAGAGTTTCGCTATTGTTGCCTTAAAAAATGAGCTTCGGAAAACTCTAGGGAAAAGTGTGAACACTAAGTTTACAAAACCATCAACCTTGGGGAAACCAGTTTCTCATCCCATTAGAAACCGGTCCATTGTTAGGCAGCCTACTGCGTTTATATCCGAAAGACCAAAATTTTCAAAAACACGGTTTGCCTCCCAAGTTGATGAGAAACAAGTTTTGTCAAAACCAGTCACTTCACCTGAGTTGCCTAAGAATTATGCTTCTAGTTCCTCTAAACCTCAGCAAGCATCTACTTCTACTCCCAGCACCTCTAGGATTAGTTCGAAAACAGTGTCAAAATCAAGCATTAAAACCCAGAATTCATATGATATTAATGACTTGTGTAAGAACTATTATCTAGAAAAAGCTAGAAAAAAGGCACAGATTCGAAAAGACGGAATTTTAGGTGCAAGACCTAGGGTGATGAATTCTACGAGATTTCAAGGCACTGCTAGTAGTTGTAAACCACTACCTAGGAACACTCAAAAGACTAGGGATTGGCGTGCAGCTAAGAGTAGTTATTTGCATAAGAATGCTAAGCATGTAGAAAACAAAACTAGAAATTCTGAGTCTTTTCCACATAAGAAACAGTTTCCTAATTCACATGCCAAGGTACTATCCACTAAGACCACTAACGCGACTAAGGTTCAACATGTTGTGAAACAATACAAACCAAAAACTTCGCCTAGATGGATACCAACTGCTAAATCTTTGGAAACTAGGATCAAGGATAAGTCTTCCACTGTGCATAAGAAGCCTTACAATCCTAGACCTTGCCATAAGTGGATACCGTCTGGTAGAATGTTTAAGGATGCTGGACTTAGGTGGATTCCTACCGGAAAGCTGTTTTCTGATGAAAAAATCAAGGTTGACCGTGAAACCCCAAAGAGTTTGGATACTAATGTCACTAACCCATATATATGCAATCAAGCTTGTAATGTTAGTACAGGTACTCCTTGCTCAGTTGCAGATACTTCGATCCTTCAATACATGGACTGGCTTAAAGTATGGATTACAAATGGATTGATATCTCATAATTCACGGGTTCTAGTTACTCAACATTGATATTCAATCGGCTATGACGTCTGTTCAAATTAGTTCAGGCCTCGTACTTCATCATTATGGCGTCTGCAGATAACACTTCAGGCCCCGTTCCTCAACGAAAAGAAAGGTGTACGCTTCAGTGCGCTTTATCTTCTTAAGAAGAGAAATCTTCATGTTTATGACCATTCTCATCGACATTCTTCATCAACATGCTTCATGCTTTTTTCATGCGCTTCAGTCATCAAGTGAACCAGACTACTGATAATTACTCTTATTCCTCTTGCTCAATATAATGAAGATGGCGACATCATGTGCTAATTTTGTGGGGGAGAAGTGTGAATATAATACATTTGGATGATAATCACTTGGTTAATCAAGAATGGCATCTCTGTATGCAATTCTTGAGGGGGAGAAGAAGTGTGAATTTTTTTGCATGGTTGACTGATATTTGAGAATATATGGTCAAACGGCTCCTAACCCATGTAAGAACCGAGATTCTTCTTATCGGATCATCTTCACATGTAGTTTCTTCTAAGAGCCGTTGGTTGACATCTTCACACGGGCTGATATGATTAAATGAAAAAGTGCTTCTAGTTGCTGGGCTGATTTCTTTGATGAACATCTTTCTGTTCTTGTTTGATTGGGAGGGATTTTAATTAAGGGGATTTGCTATTTACAAGTTAACGGGAATGCCTTTGGTGTGAAGAAGATGTTAACTGTCTATTTCCCCATTCGGATAATCTTGAAGAAGGTCGAGTCTACAGTCTAATCTACATTTGAAAGCTACATGATTAGAAGACTAAAGACGAATTGCATTTGATGATCTAAAGACTTCTTCTTAATCCGGGCTGAGAAGAACACTTGAAAATCTTCGTCAGTTTAGGGGAGAGCACTAATTGGGGAAGATTGAAAAGCCAAAATTTAATCCCCAATTAGACTTGCTCAGATTCTTTAGCAATGATTCATTGCTTGATTTTTGATGACTCTCTGTCAACGCCTAATGCTTCACTTACTAAGGATAAATGGGATTTATTGTTTGGGATTCATTGTTTCAAGATATGTTTGATGAGTATTTCCAACTGCTAGCGAATGTTGATCATCCAACAAGTACAACTCAGACTACTCAAGAAGCCCAATCTCCAGTTATTCCTTTAGGCGTTGATAATGACTATCAGAATATTGAAGTTGCAATCTTGAATAATGATCCGCTCTTTGGTATTCCTTTGCCAAATCTTCACGGATTATTGTTCATGAATAATGATCCGCTCCTTGGTATTCCTTTGCCAAATCTTCGCGGATTATTGGTCCTCACAATGTGCATGCTATAAATCAACCACATGAACATTAAGGAAAATGACTTCCTCATCCGCTCAAAGACATTATTGGTGAATCTTCCAGATCAGTTTCTACATGAATACCTTAAGGAAGAATGCATTAATGATGAGGAAATCATCTGTTCCGGTTCATTCAGTGGGTCAATGTACATCCGATTGTATGTTTATTCACGTGGTGGGCATTTGACACAAGTTGATTACTTCAGAGTTAATCATTTATTACTTATTTGAGATTGAAGTTGACTTTCACAAAGGTGTGTTCTTATTTGATATCTTGCTCGGGCTTATGAATTTGAGTTGATGACTTGGTTTATCTAGTTACCAGTAGTCGGGATGGATGTTTGAAGATCTGGTTAACTATCACTATTAGGAGTTACGTTGTTTTACTCAGTGTCACACGCAGATGTCGTTGTGGATAATCGCAAGAGGTGTTAATGTCTCATACTTCGTTTGAGTATTGAGTACTTAGAGATTTGCTTGGAGCATAAATTCTCGACACCGTTCTTCCATCTTTAAGTGCAAGCTTAAGACACAAATGCGGGGAATTCAACTTCAGTTTCAAGTTTGGTATATCGGGTTTTTCTTCAACAGTGGTCACTTCAAATTGTCTACATATGGGTTGATAAAGATAGTCAGAGAGAGTTTATGCAGCAGTTGATTCTCACAGGATTCATTTGGGCTATTTGAGTTCTTCTCACAAGATTTCAAGGTTATGGATATATTATGTTTTGCTGATTCTGAGGTATCAAAACTATTTGGGGGAAGGATATATTATTCCAACTATTTGGGGGAAGTGGTCTCTGGAGACCTTTGGTTTTTGTTACTTCAGTGTTCTGTTGGGAGAAATGTGAGAAGAATATTTGGAACGTGAGATGATATTGCCTATCGACATCTTATATACGGTTTATGATAAAGTGCTTCCGGTTATATGCACAACATGTTCACTTGATCGAGCTAATTCAGTTATTTCAGAGTTGACATCCACATAGATGATTAGTGACTCAACATGTTACATGGATGTCATCGTCTCTACTCTTGTTGGGTACATGTGTACATTATGTGCTGATTGGTTATATGTTATATAACTGGAATGCACTTGGTAAAATGAAGATGTTGATATATTGTTCCCCTAACTAGACAACTGGTCAATCTCGAAGAGTAAGGTGTACATCGGGGATGCACAACAAGTTCATGTGATCGGTCGTAATCAGTTAATCCGGATTTGATAACCACTGAGACGATCAATGTTTCAACCTGTTACTTCGGTGTTCTCGTGTTCTTCAGGGTGCTGAGCTTCAATCAATGAGACCGCTTTGTATTCAACTCTACTTCTTAGGGAAATGGTCTTTATTCGATGTTTGTCGGTTTGGGGGGAAGCTACCAAAGATTCAAATTGAGAAGGCTCATGTTCAGACGATTTTCTTAGAAGCCTCGGATGCTTTGGTGGCGAAAGTTTAAGAGATGTTGATTCCTTTCTTCTACAACGTGCTGAACGATATCTTTATCTCGGTACTCATTTCATCATTCTCTTAAACTAATTTATCTCTTGTAAATATTTATTCGAAAAACAAAATACAAAAATATAAAACCAGCAAAACAAAATACAAAAATATAAAACCAACAAAAAGAAAATAGAAAAATATAAAATCTTCAAAAAAAAAAAAAAAAAAAATCAGAAAATTTGAAAAAGACCAAAAATATGTTTTCCAAGACATGTCTTCTGGTATCGATAACATCTACGGTCTTAGAAATGTCATTCAATAATGGCACGGGACCATAGATGAAGTTCGAGCAGGAGGTGTAAATATTCTTTTTCAAAACATGTCACAAATCATATGGCTTGCAGTTATTTCAGACTGTGACCCGCGCTTAAATCATGGCTTGCTATTATTTATGATAGCAACCCGCTCTTTTAAAGAAAGGAAAGTGCTACGCTAAACAATTTTCAAATATTTCGTGCACTTATCCTAAAAACAATTTGAGGAAAGTATGTCGAAGGACTGCTGTTCCTACACAAATGTTTTTCCGTCTATAATTCTTAAGAAAAATATTTGTTGTTTTCTAAAATGGTGGAAAGGGAGTTGCTTGAAAATTAATCAGTTTCAGAGTGTTTAGTAAAAATTGAAAACTCAATCAATGACTTCAGCGCTTTTAAACCTTTTCAGAAAAATGAGTCATTGATTGAGGGGGAGAATGTTTTCAAATCTATATCATCTAACGAGCTTTCTTAAGTATCCTACGTGCTTAATTAAAAATGATATTTGCCTGTGTCGAAGGACTAGGAATTTAGGATATGATTGTTAGGTTTAGATGATTAGAGTTTGAGAAACACATAAACCCCATGCCTTATATTAACTGATTGATATGTTGAATTGACTTGAATAAGTCGATTGTTGTTTGGGTGATGTCGACCACCATATATTTGTATGTGTGTTCACTAACATATGCAGGTATATTGGTATATAAGAATGTTCCCGATCCGGATCCCACAAATGAACATGATTGGATGCCGCAAGGAAAGGGTAACGATATCTTGGGTTGACAAATGAAGAAACGGAGCTTAATTGGACTTCAATGGAGAGTTGGCATATATGCAACGTAAGAGGTCTCACTGCATCAGCAGATGGTTTTCTTCTAAGTGATTGAAGAAACGGAGCTTAATTTGACCTAAGTTGGCATTCAAAATGCAACGTAAGAAGAAGTCTCACTGCATCTGCAGACGGTTTTCTTCCAACCCTACAACAACAACAACGGAAGCTTCTCAACCACTAACGTATCTTTGTGCAGGATACCATTTATAAACAATTTTGAATAAATTTGAATAAATTGTTTTGAAAATGGAATATATTGTTTTGAAAATATATTGGACTAAATTTTGAAAATCACCGGACTTCATTTTATCAAAACTTAAGTCACTCAATTATCGACTTCGGTCATTGATTGAGGGGGAGAGTGATTTAATTTAAAATATTTTCATACAATATATCTTCAAAAAGTCCGTTTTGTACAACAAAAAGTGGTGATCTAAAGATTTAATGTTATGTCATGGTATGATTTTTTTTTCTTTAGAATCAAGGTCTTTCAAAATGAAATTTTTTCTGTTCTTGTTTGATTGTGAAATTGTTTTGTTTTACTTAAAAGATCTCTTAGAAACTATCATACCTGACACTAACAATCTTTAATGTCTTAAAATGGTCCTTATCTGTCATCTTTCAAAATTGAATCTTGCCACGTCTTTCCCCAAAATTTTATAAATGATTTAAATCAGTTGGGATCACAAATCTCAAATGGTTTGATATTTCTGATCGGGGTAGAGATCGTGTTTTAAATCTCAAATCTGTTTTAAATGGAATTGGTTTTAGTCCTTTAAAGGCACTCCTGCCTCCATGTGCCAAACGATTTCAATATACATAATGCACATGTTGAGGAGGAGGATTTATCCAAAAACCAGATGAGTATTTAAACAAGGCCACATTTTCTCCCATGTTTTCTAAATCTAATTAAATCACTTGGGATCCAAAATCTCAAAGGATTTGATATTTTTGATCGGGGGAGAATTTGTGATTTAATAATGAAATTTGATAAAAGTTGATCGTTTTGATTCAGTTGTGCAGGCTGCTCTCTCATATGTGCTAAACGCTTTCGAATCTCGAAGCACATATTGAGGGGGAGCATAACTATCGAGGTACAAAAGTTTCTTAAAAGAGACTTATAAAGTACCTTGATTGAGTTTTCAAATGGTTTCTTAATGGCTTTTGTGATTGTGGATGTGCTTCAAAAGAACTCTTGCCTCTATGTGATAAAATGTTTTAAAATATCCTATGCACATATTGAGGGGGAGAATTTTACCAAGAAAATCAAATGGCTTTTTCGTATGAAAATTGTGATCAAAGAAAATATTTCAAAGTCCTCTTGCCTCCATGTGCCAAACAATTTCTAAATCATACGCACATGTTGAGGAGGAGGTTTTCTAAATGATCAAAACTATTAAGGTACAAAATGCTTTGATCTCGTATCACAAGTACCTTGATTGTTTTTCCAAATGATTTTTCAATTGGTTTTAAGGAAGAATGAACTGTACCAAAAGACCGACCAATTTACTTTATGCATGGTGTTATAAGGGTGGTTAGGTTAGGTATTCGTTCCCACGATCCCGCCAGAGCCGGAGGGATCTACCCAGGGACAATCCACTAGATAGTGTAGAGTCCTTAGGTATATTGAAAAAAAAGGAGAAAAATGAGAAATGGGAAGAGTGCGGACTGAGACAGAGCTAGTACTGGAATAAACCCAACAAGGTTCTAGTAATGAAGTCTTGGTAAGCACTGAAGGGGTTGAAGAATGAATAAGAAATGAATGAGAAAAGGGTGAAAAGAAATAGCCCTCCATCAATTCAACCTTAGGGCAGTAACCGGGTTCAATACATATGCTACTGGTGGTTACTAAGGTAACGCCGGTATTGAAGACAAGACGTCATGGACCCAGTGACGCACTGCACTTCAACTTTCCAAACCACTCAAGTTCCTCTTAAAAGGACTTGTTTCATTCTCACGGGGAACCGACATTATCTATCGACTTTCTCTTAGAGATTGTTGATATTGAAGAAGGAGACCCTCTCCCTAGTCTCCGACACAGGAACCAAATGTGCACTATTGAGTCTAGAGCCAAGAGATCATCCACAATATCTCTTTAGGACACTAAATTCTTGAAGACTTGCTTTTTCACACAATGTGGAAAGTAAGTACATATTAAGAGTCCTACGCATTATCCTTGTGGTATTGCCAGAACATCCGAGTGATATGAAAATATTCACGATGAAGATGGAAATCCTTCTAGAGCCAACATCAAACAAGCTCTTGGTGGGTGACATGTGAGATCTTCTTGTAAGATCAAACTTGTGACAACTGGATAGAAACAATGGGGCGATTCAGTCTTGAATCAACCTTGGTCCAGGAATGGAATTGACGAATACTTTTGGAAAAACCGTTCGATGTGCAAATCTTCTTTTCTCTAGCACGTCGAATGTGTACTTATGTTTTCAAAATTCAAAAAGTATCTCTGATTGAAAAATACTTTTAGAAAAACCGTTCGATCTGCGAATCTCTTCTTTTCACTAGCACGTCGAATGTGTACTCATTCTCTAATACAAAAAGTATTTTGTTTGAAAATTGATTTTTCTCATAAAACCTTCGTTGTATCGCAAAACTCTTTCTTCAAGCAATACGCGATTGTTTTTCAAATCATTTTTCATCAATCAGTGAATCTCAATTCGCTGGTTCACTCACTCCGTGTTGTCTTCTTTGAGACGTTCCGGTTTGAGAACAGCTAGAACAGCTGCGAAACCCTGTTAAGGAGATTCTTAGGAATCCTACCTGATCACAGGCAGTATTTATACTGATCAACGGGGAACCGTGGGCCGTGTACCTCAATTCAACGAAAGTGATCAAAGACACTTTCGTGCGCTTTATTGCTAACTGTTGTTTGCAGGTACATTTTGACGGTTGCAGCTGATCAGAATTGAGGAGTCAATCTAAAGCCGCATGCTCACAGCATCCACACTTAATTCAAGAAATCATGACTGGTGCATAATCTACATAACCTGGTTCTGATATTTCTATACTATGCTTCTGCTACGCTGCTACAAATATCATGAACCAGTAAAGCTTCCGCTACTCTGATGGAAAGATGTCATGATTCAAAAGTGTGAGCATGTCGGTCCGAAAGTCACAACAACACATGATGGCAACACAATAAAGGGTGATCTAGAGATTTACTGTGGCTGATGATCTCAATGAAAGCTCGAAGATCATCAAAGATGTGGATCAGTTAAAGACCTCCACTGAAAGTACTAAGCACTCGGACTTTGAAGTATCACTGCTAAAGCACAAATGATGCGGAAGTTGAAGAATTTAAGTCTACGAGCTCAAGACTAAAGATTAAATAGAATGCTAGGATTCAAAATGTAAAACATGGGGTGACCTCCCTTAGGGGGAGATTGTTAGGAATTAGAAATTCCATAGTGAAGTGTCGGTCACCCCATATATAATCTAGCATAATTTAGCTCGTAGACATTACGTTATTTACTAGTTATTTAGTTAGCTATTTAGTTTAGAGCAACACCGTGGAGGAAGGACGGGTCTTTACCCACTGTATACCTGATCCACAGGCCGATAGGAGGTCGTTATGTTTGTAACTATAAATACCCTCTACCTCCCAAGGTAGATGGTTGGACCTTTCATTCATCTTAATCTAACCTTCTATGTTTTCTTTCACTTTCTCTCTCTAGAAAGGCTCCTACTTTCTCTCTCTAAAACCTCTAAATAATTCGACCATATTATTGTTTGTTATGTGTTTATGAAATCCAATATCTAACAGTGGGCTAGCCAATTCTTTGCATACCAAAAAGGAATAATCCATGGTGAATTGATGACCATACAACCCTCAGCAATTAAGCATGGGTGAGTTGCATACCCTATGGTTTTTAGCAAACCATTACAGCTATCAACAGATTTGATGTATCTTTACCAACGCTGTACCCTTTGGACTAGCCAACTCTTTGATGGACACAAGTCACATCTGGTGAGTTGATAACCATCAATAGAGTTATATACAACAATCCTGAATATACAAAGAGTTTTTATTTTTATTTATTTCTTTTTTTATTTTTTTATTTTACTAAGAAGTAAACAAAGAAAGAAATGATACAAGATACCAGAATCAAGTAGAAGCTTTGTGTTGCAGAAGCTTAGACTTGATCAACCCTATCAATTGTTCAGCAAGGGTCATATCATTCGCCACTGGATCAGGAGGAACTTCCAATTTCCTTCTAAGCATACGTTTCATCAGTTGAATGGACAAAGGATAATGCTGATCAGAAAACATACATACACAAATTCCACACTTTGTCTCCACAACATGCAATTTTGGGATAGGGTAAAATCTCCAAGTATCAACCTTCCACTTATGTGAATTCTTCCAAATTGAATACCCTTTACCATTTGGAGACGGAGAATCAAAAAGAACTTGAAGATCTCCCAATAAGTACAAACCAGAACCCTGTGGTGTATGAGTGGCATAATACTGTGTGACAAGGCCATGGAGAGTAATCAAATCTTGCTTATCCACCAAATGAAGTATGTCTTTCAAGAAAGTAAACTTCATAGAGGAGTTATCTATCCTATATATGGTGTTAAGTTGTCCATCAGTCAATGTCCATTTTGTCAACACACTATAAGAACCCTCAGGAAAAGTTGCAGAAGAACCCACTTTAATAAATGTTGTATCAGCAGCCTTTAGGTCCAAATGCTTAGAAGAACCACCCTTGTGAGATTTATGAACTCCAGAGGCCTGCTTCCCAGCTAATCTCACAGATCTCCTGATGGCAATTAGTCTCCTGTGGGACATCCTTTTCCCCCTCCTACCAGGTACATAAATGCCCATAGAAAAAGAAGAAGTACCTTCTTAGATGCACCAGAGGCATCTTCAGTAGGAATAGAAGAGGTAGAAACATAGGGAATTGGAACAGAACCACCCACTTCATATAATTTATCAAGCTCTTCTCTGGCTTGTCTAGCTCTAGCAGCTTCTTGTTCAGCTCTCCTAACCATGTCTGTAGAAGGTGCAGCAATAGGTTCAGCAGATTGTACTCTCTCAGTAGAATGTACACCTTCAGTAGGTTCCTCAGCAGAAACAGCATGAGTGCTCAGTTGTGCTCTATCATCAGCAAAAGAAGTCACAATCTCAACTGTCTTGGGTCTTTTGGCTTTTGGAGCATCCATACCACCAGCAATCCTTTTCAATTGAGAAGCTGGTGTAATATGCTTCATAATCTTATTATACATACTGGTCAAGTCAGATTCAGATAAAGCCCAGACTTGCTTCCTTGTCAAACCAGATTGATAGAGAGGAGTACTCTAATTATACACCACATTTCTCATATAAGTTTTCTTCTGTGCTGCAGTCTGTGGTTTCTCCCTCTTAGCTTTAGCCTTTTGTGCAGCAATAGCTTTTCTCTTTGCAGCTGCAGCTTTCTTCTTTTGTTGTCCAATAGCCATCAATTGTGCAGGAAAGTTTTCACTATCAAAATCAGCTCCTAAAATGCTTTGAGCAAGAGTAGAATTTGAAGCAGCTTGAAGAGTGTAAGAATCCCATTGCTCATCAGTAAAATGAATGGATTGTTCATCGAATTCTCTTTGTCTTTCAGGAGGCAAATTTAGAGTAAACTGATCTGCAAGCTTTTGTGCCAATGCTTGACTCTTCATCAAATCTTCATACTCTGTTAGCATTCTGGCTTGCTCTAGCCTTTCCTTTTCAGTTACAAGAACTGGACCAAGATCTTCATCAACCATAACTCCTTTCCCTTTGTCAGAAATAGCCATAGCAGGAACATTGGTAGCAGGCTCATTAGAAGAATCATCATGAGACATATCAACAATTGGAACTGTGTCAATATTCTCAGAAGAAACACCAATTGAAGCATCAGGAGTAACATGTTGAGAAGGATCTTCAACATGTGTAGGAGAGACAGCAGCATCAGGATCCAGAACAAAAGTTCTCCCAGCAACAAATATTACATGAGGATCTTCTGAAGGTATAGTACATGGTTGTTCTTGCACAGATGATACATGACCATGTTCAGAAGCAACATCAACCATTTGTGCATCAGTCATAAGATGATCACCAGCAATTGTAACATTATCAACACTTGGCACCTTAGAAGATTCAGTGGAATCCTTTCTCAAATATTGTCTTCTCCTTCTTCTTCTAAACTGAATAGGTTCCTTTTGTTTTGAGGATTCAGCAGCAATGGGAGAAGAATCATGAGTCTGTTGAGCAACTTCAGCCAATAACTCAAGAGGATCCAAACGTATATCCTCCTGCTCTTCATCAAAGGTAACCACAAACTTCCTTTTTTTGTTCTGCCCAAGTTGTGCTTCTAACTCCTGAACCTTCTTATTCAACACCACAATCTCACCACCAAGTGAGGATTTGGTATCTGCAAGCTCCTTTCTGAGATCATCAACCTCTTTCACATACATGGTCAGCAAATCATATACAGAGGTAAGTGTAATAGGGTCCTCAGCTCCACCAGCAGATTGCTCAGTGGTAATGGGAGCTTCATTGGGCCTTTCAGGAGAAACATGTACATGCTCAAAAATAGGAGAGCTTTCATCAATTGGCTCTCTAACTGGACTAGGTGTGATCAGTCTAGTAATCTCAGGTTCAAGAGGTGAAAGTACTTGAGTACCAGGAGACTGAATTGTCTCCTCAACCTCAGGAACTAGCTCATCAGGAGCAACATTAGTAGGTGATGGACTAGGACTAGGTGACATAGGTAAAGGTGTAGGTGGAGGTTGGTCAGGAGAAATATTTGATGCTTCAGCAGTTATGGAGGGTCCCTCATCAATGGCAACTGATGGATTACCATCAGCAGCAACACTGGGAGATGATGGATTACCATCATCAGCAGCATTAGGGGAGGGTGGAGCACCAGCAGCATTACCCTCACCAGCAGCATCATTGCCATGTGGCAACATAGCTTCTAGCAAAGGGTGATGTGCTCCAACATAATGAGTTTTCATGGAAGCAAACAATTTAGCACTAAGAGCTCCTATGGGGCAAAAGACTCTATCTTGGGTTGTTATGCCTAATATTATTTGTAAAAACTTAGGGTACATTAGAAACTTATGCTTTTTCTTTTGAATATTTTCAGCCATATTATCAAAAATAAACTTAGGGAAATTATAAGTTAAACCCTTTAAAAGACATACAATACCACAACCCAATTGGGTAGAGAATTGATCCCATCCTCCTGACTTGTTGATTATGCACTGAAGTAATGTATGCACCAAAAACCTCCACATGGGGCAAAACTTATTCTTGTGCCACATATCTGTGTTAGTACTTTGGTATCCAACAGCTCTTAACCCAGCAAGTATCTCTTCAGTGTTGGTGTGATAGACCCCACCTTTATCATCCAAACGAAGTTGTGTCCTAATCAAATCCTCAGTCACCACATACTCAGTTTCATCAATCGTTGCTACAATTTCTGTGCCACTTCGTTTGGCAGCAGATGCCCAAAATTGTTTAACCAATGATTCAAATATCACATTTGGAGAATGTGTTAGAGCATAATGAATCTTGGAACGCTTCAAGAAATCCACCATAGGTTCATACAGTTCATGTCCCTTTGCTTTTTCCAGAAAAGCAACCTTGTTGTGATCTTTCTTAAGTGGAAGTGCCGCCATTAGAAGAAATTGTGAGAATAGGTTATGAATCAAGCAAATGGAAATGTGTTTAAATTGATTGAAGAGGGAATCAGTTGATTTTGGGCGAAGATTATGCAAAGTAGGTTATAAATAGAAGTTACCCAATCATGGTCAAAAATATCGGAACAAATCGTTGACCAGATCTGACGTGTAAAGTAACTCCAACCAATTTCAAAATTAACGCTTCAGCAGAAGGGATGGTCAATCTACTGATGGAAGTCAATCAGCAGAATCAACTCAAGTGTAAAAGTATCTTCAGTAAATATCTTGAGTTTTACTGTGCCACCCAACTCGCATTAATTACCATCAACCCTTGACTCCGCCTATAAGATAATCCTAATTCACAATTAACACATATCAATTACCCACAATTTACATCAAAACCCTAATTTCTCAATAATTCCACAATCATCAACAACAAACATGTCTACCACACCAGAAATCATCGATCTAACCTCCTCCTCCTCCTCCTCATCATCATCATCCAATGATGATTCACGCCCATTGTCTCGATACCCTTATCAAGATGAACCTCGACCTTTGAAGTCCCCCTTTCTCCCTTCATCTGAAGATGATAGTGTAGTGAATCCAAGTGATTCATCTAGGGGTTCTGATGACTCCACAGAGCGTCTAGATCCAATCTTCAATAGATTGGTGAGAGAGGAAGAGGAGAGGACAGCAGCAGGTGGAGAGAAGCCCCAACCTTCACAGCCCCAACCCCAACCAAGGCCACGTGCCAGAAATCCACCACTCCCAGAGACAAGAAAGGTGGTGATTGGTCTTCCTGCTCCAGGATCTGGTGCTTCATACCATGGAAGCAGGGGAAAGGGCAAGGAGGCAGAGGTGAAGGGAAAGGGAAAAGGGAAGGTGGAGTAGAAGGTAGTGTGATGTTGCCAGGGACCAAAGATATAAAACTAGGTTCTTGAGCATTTCCATTTTCATCTTCAGCTTCTTCATCGTATTGGTCATGCATATCCACCAGCTTTTGTAATAGATGATAGGAGCTAGAATATGTTTGGTAGATTTTGTATAGGGATGGTCTTTTATTTCATTTGAAGTTGATTGTAAGCTGTAAATTGTTTCTTGAATGAATGAACAGCATTTCTTTTATATCTCAATGATTATCACTTGATCTTTACTTCAGTACTTCTCTTCAGTAGAACCAATGAGATCACTTGTACCAATGAGTATCACTTGTGCTTCTCTTCAGTAGAAACAAGCTTTAAGCTTACATGACCATATTCCCATTTAATCAAACTTGGTGAACTTCAACTTAAGATTAGTAACTACTCATAAAGGCATTCTGCAAAACAGACACAAAGTAGCAAACAAACCAAACCAAAACATACAAAACTTAAAGATCATTAGCTGGTTAGTGTTAGCAAACAAAAACATAAACAATAATCTACAAAATTTACAAGTTTGACAACTACATCATTTTTTTATTTTTTTATTTTTTATTTTTTTTTCAACAAAACATAACAAATAAACATAACATCCCCCCACTTGAGATGAAAATGAGAATCCGGGGAGTCTTCAATGATCTTTAAGAATATGTCATCAACGAAAGCTTGATTCCCGAACCTTTCCACTTGAACCTTGAACTTAGGCAAATAATGACTTCCCAATTACAAATAAAGACTACAGGGTAGGCTAAGTTGTATGGGTGTAACGAAACAATATGTTGGGTGAACAAAATGAAAGGAATGGCTCAGATGGGGGCACCATGTGAAGCTAACTTACCATGGGATTGCCCATGGGATTGCCAAGGTGGGGGGCACCATGTGAAGCTAACTTACCTTGGGGAAGGGGAGGGTTTTGGGTTTATATGGTTTTCCCAATTTGAGAGTTGAGAGTGAGAGGGAAGATAACAGGGTTTTGGCGCGTTTTTACCATTTTGATATAAACTTGGTTTTGAGCTGGGTTAGTGAAGCTTTGACCCCTTTGTTGAACCTTTGACGTCTGGTGAACCCTCTGATTTGTTATAAGACGGGTTAGGAGAATGGATTTGTATTTGGGCTTGTGATGCTATAAGACCATGGATCCGGATATGGATTGTATTATAAGGCTCATTAAGCAAAATGTAATGGGCTTACTTGGCCCTTTATCATGGGTCGGGTTGGCCCATAAAAATATGAATAAGGTCTCGGATCCATTTTTCCATGCTCAATCCAACGCTAGATCCCGGGGTTGACTTTTGACTTTATCTTTACTTCCCTAAATGCATAATTGTCGTCGAGTCAATCCGAAAATTGTCGTTTTTGTCCCGTTTTCAATCCTTTTGTACCTTAAACACATAAAAACATACTCCAAGGATATTTTCAATATAAATTGGTATATTAGGGTGTTTTAAGTCATTTTTGTGGGTTTTTCGGGTGTAAAATGATGAGTAAAAGGCCACTCATCAGTACGTTGTAGAAAAATGTAACATACAATAGATCAGATCAATTGCACGACTAAATACTTATTAAAACAACAGTTTACACAAAATCCTTCCATGGCACAAAAATCCATATAGAGCACATTTAATTAATCATGTAGAAGATAATAAAAGCATGTACCTTTTAGCAAAACAACAACTCGAACACATACTTGTCTTGATCTCTATCTTCTTAGAACCATGAACAATGAACATAAACCCTAGTCGATCACTATCTAATAATGATGAACAATTCACCTTCCACAAACACACATCAAAGAATATTATCTGACAACACAATTAGTCATACACTAACACTCAAGCAACTTCTAGCACGTGTTAGCCCTAGTTACAACGAATCTCATTTATAAAGAGGGATTGATCTAATCCATAAGTAACCACAAGATTTACTAGATCATATCAAGTAATACATGATCTAATCACGTAGCATACAAGATATAATCATGTATAACGAGATCAAATTGAGTAACACACAAACACATAATGTGTTTGTGTGCCATGTGAGTGGTGGTCGACGTAGGAGGAGAGGAGAGGATAGGCGAACTAGGGTTGTGTCTAGAATACAAATGGTGGAAAAATCAAATTGTGAAAAAATCATTTGTATTTATATCCCTCTTAATCCTTATCCAACAAGGAAATGATAACTCCTAATTCAAATAAAAAAATATCTTTCTTATCGAATAAAAAACCTATCTTTTAAAAACATATATCTTTTATTCAAATAAAAGATATCAACTATCCTTATCCTCAAGAACCTTCAATTTTTCGAAATCCCTATGGGATTGTTAGCCCTCTGATGCCTAGTCCATCTATTGCACTTTATTTGGGCTTTGATTCAAGTTTATTGGTCGAAAGTTAATTAGTAGTTAACTTAATAAGCCCGATACCTAATTAAGTTCAATTAGTAATTAGCTCATTCATCTTTAATATTGCAAATAACAAATCTACGGTTTAGGTCTTTGAGATTTGTAAGTTTTGATATTTTAATTTCTTTTCTTTATGAATTTGAAGTGTTATATGAATCGCAAATTCTTTTCTTTCTTTCTTTTTTTTTTGTTTTGGTATTTGATATTATGTACTTTTATTTTTTGTTTAATTAAATGTGTTTGCTTAAACAAATGAAAACAAAATAAAAACTAGGACTTGCGTATACCTATAACATGTTATAGTCGAGGAGTATGTTTTTTCAGATTTTGTGTTATAGGAATGGTTATGGTAAAAGATGACGTGGCGCGCAAATAACTTGTGGATAACTCGAATTGCACTTGGTCGTCTTAGAACAGAAGGAATGATGAGTCTTTTAGACCGGCCGTACATGGTCTTAGAGTCGGTTATCAACTCGGTCACAATCGGTCATTCCCATTACGCCCCAATTGAATGAAGCGTCTTCGCATGCACAAAAAAAAATACTACCTCCGTCCCAAAATTATAGTCCCCGTTTGACTTTTTCGGTCTTTCCTTTTCAACTTTGACCTTAAATATTTTTATTTGTGTTATACAATAATTGATAAAAATTATACCAATGAAAATACATTTAAAAACCCAATCAATTCATATATATTACATCAAATATTATATAACACAAACAAAAATACTCACGGTCAAAGTTGTAATAGAAAGACCGAAAAAGTCAAAAGGGGACTATAATTTTGGGACGGAGGGAGTAATAAATAAAAAACTCGGTCTTAAACAAGACCGAGTCGCGTGAGTATGTTTGTGTGTGTGGGTGTTTTATTTAATTGATTTTGTGAGATATATTTATGTTTAAATGATGTTTGTCTTTATTGGTGTCCTCAATCACCCATTACGGTCAATTGATTATGAACTTGTTATAAAGAAAGAATGGTGATTCGGCACTGATGTCTTCAGTCCTGTTGTGGTCATCATTACAAAATAGCCTTGTAATTCAGTTTTATACAGTAAGAAAGACATTGATGGGTAATATGAGCTTTGTGTCGTGACATACTAAGACATCAATAAGTATCGTTTTATGTATCTTACAATCTATAACGTTGTATCACTTTATTTTTATTTTTTTGAGTTACTTGGGTTTCCGACTCAACATTGTGAGCCAACTAATCCCAAAGCGACTACCTTTTTGGATAATCCGAAGTCGGCACAGGTGATACTCCGTGGCTACAAGAGGATTACTTTTCTCCCTTTATCACCTTATTCGACCCAACCGAAATCAAAACACTGTATAAGGTATACATAAGTAGCACTTGATTACTTGACAAAGAAACCTCTTTTCACCCGGAATGTTTGAATATATGTTTGGTTAGCACGTAACTTGCTTTACACCTGCAATATGGATTAGGGTCCTAAAAGTTGATTTTGGGGATGAGTCATTCGAATGAGAACTCGGTGGGAAAAGTAAACATGACCAATAGTACAAGTGTCATTTATGTAAATGAACCAAACATGTTTTGAAGTATTTTCCTAAAACAGCCTGGAAAGTTATCTTTTTTTTAGTGGTCGGTCATTACCCTCTTGATTTCTCCTTTTCCCTTTTCTATCCTCATTCTTTTTACTTACTTTTGTCAATTATTCATAGTACTGTATTGCTTGATATTTGATTAATATCGACATAAATCTAATTATGGTTAAGTCTTAAACGTAACCACGTTATTACGTGTCCATTTTGTGTTTCATTTGTTTTGATGAGGAGTTTATTTACACATATGTATTTTTTTTATTGAGACACCTCAATTCATACATCAAATAATATGTATGCAATCACCAAGTAAATGTTCTATGACAAAGCTAGATAACAACTAAAATCAACTCCTGTTTTTATGGTAAATGCAAATTACTTTTGATGATTACAAATGACTTGAAAAATAAAAAAATGATCCAAAAGTTGAAAAATCATGTCAAAAAAGTGGAAAATTGGGGACACTTTAGAATTTTAGGACACCCTCGAACTTTGAAATATTTTGTCCATATTTCGGATTTAATCCCCATTCTCTATTTATATTAAAGGTTTAAAAGTAAGAAATAAAGGAAAGGAAGATGTGTACAGGATAAATGTCTATGAATGGTATGAGAAAGGATTTACGTGTCCGTGATAAGAACCGTAGTCGTGATGCATTTAATATTTGGGAGTTAAATACCTTGTTATACAATGTATGGATTATACATAGCAAAATCTCTATTCTGTAAGAAAAATGATTAACATGCCTACCAAAGACATTCAATATATCTCATCCGTCTTTCTCTCATTGTACTTCGACTGACCTCGCATTGTGGATATAAAAAGCATTAGTTTATATAGGTTATAGCGATTGAGTGGACTGATCATATAATTTGGACAATCATGTTGACTTGTAATTAGATCCAGTAAACTTGCTAAAAAAGTAAAAATGGATGGTCTTAGTAGAAACCGATAGAGGTATGTCTTGCTAGCTAGTCTCAACTTGAAAAGGCACACCAGGCATTCCTATTTGGATCTATGTTTAACATCTAATTCAATGTCTTTTACCACCATGATTCTTAGGGCTGATACTCACACCACATCTTTTGATGCATGTACCATAATTTGTGCATTAAAATATTGTACGATACAATACTGTAATGCACAAATTATGATGTATACATAAAAAAATATGATGTAAGTATCAATTCTCTTCCATGAATGACTGGTTAACATTTCACCCAATTCATCTACAACTACTTAAGTTTCCTGTTTCTTTTTTTTCTTTTTAATTAACAAAGTCAAAGACACTAAATCAAATAAATTAAATTTTAACGTGTGACTTGAACGTGGATGAGACCTAACAACAGTGGGTATGGGACATGATTAACATGCCAAATACAAAAAATTATGATGGTTGGCACGCTAAACCTATACCATGCAACACGCCAACCACAAGCCAAATGTGTTTGAGTTGGTTTAGTGGCTCATGCTAATTTATTTTTTTATTTTTTATTTTTTTTTTAGAGTGAGTATTTTTAGTAAGGTATGTTGTGAAACTCAATAACATGTTAATATGTATTATGAGAGATTGTGTTTTAGTTATTGGTGTGTTATTGAGATGTGTATGATGTGGCATTAATGTGACATACCAATAACGTGTTAACCGTTCCTCCCATACTTTGTGCTCTAAGTGATTCTGACCAACACATTTCTAATAGACTCTCTATTAGTCATATTTATAGTTTAGAGCCCCTTTAAATATTGATACTAGAATAAATTACATAAATGGTCCCTGTGGTTTGTCAAAAGTTTCACTTACCGTCCCTCAAACTTAAAAGTTGCATGAATGGTCCATTTCGAGACAAAAGAATAACATGAATGGTCCTTTTGTTAACGGGTGTTAATTTTATTCTATTATAATTTACACTTTAGCCCCTGTTAACGGTTGTTGCATCGTTTATCCTTTATTGTAACGTCCGTTTATAATTCAAAGTTTTCGACTTTAGCTTCGTTTTTTATTCGTTTTTGTCTGTTTTTATACGTTTTCATCAGTTTTTCTACCTTTTTTTTATCAGTTTTCGTCCGTTTTTATACTTTTTTTTCCCGTTTTCGTCCGTTTTTATACATTTTTCTTACGTTTTCATTCGCTTTTATACGATTACATCCGTTTTTATACGTTTTCTTACGTGTTTACCCGTTTTATAAGTTTTCGTCCGTTTTTCTTACGTTTTGTCCGTTTTTATACGTTTTTTTAACGTTTTCATATGTTTTTATCCGTTTTCATATGTTTTTGACCGTTTTCATTCGTTTCTATACGTTTTCATCTGTTTTTATACGTTTTCATCCATTTTTATATGTTTTCCTCATTTTTTTTACGTTTTGATATGTTTTTACCTGTTTTCGTCCGTTTTTATACGTTTTCATCCGGATTTTTACGCTTTTTTTCCATCTTCATCCATTTATATTTGTTTGCGTCCTTTTTTTTACGTTTTGACATGTTTTTATCCGTTTTTATATGTATTTCTTAAGTTTTCATACACTTTTATTCGTATTATATGTTTTCGTCTGTTTTTCTTACGTTTTTTTTTCTATTTTAATACGTTTTTATTCGTTTTTATACGTTTTTTTTACGTTTTCATAGGTTTTTATCTATTTTCATATGTTTTTGACCGTTTTCATTCGTTTCTATACGTTTTCATCCGTTTTTATAAAAACGAATAAAAACGTAAGAAATCATTTAAAAAACGGATGAAAACGTATAAAAAATGACGAAAACGGATAAAACGTATAAAAATGAATGAAAATATATAAAAACGGACGAAATCGGACAAAAATGTAAGAAAAATGTATAAAAACGGATGAAATTGTGTAAAAGCGGATGAAAACGTAAGAAAAATGTATAAAAACGGACAAAAACGAATGAAAACGTATAAAAACGTATGAAAGGGTATAAAAATGGATGAAAACGGATAAAAAACGAAGCTAAAGTCGAAAACTTTAAATTATAAACGGCCGTTACAATAAAGGATCGACGATGCAACAGCCGTTAACCAACAAGGGCTAAAGTGTAAATTATAACGGAATAAACTTAACACCCGTTAACAAAAAGACCATTCATGTTATTCTTTTGCCTCGAGAGGGACCATTCATGTAACTTTTAAGTTTGAGGGACGGTAGGTGAAACTTTTGACAAACCAGAAGGACCATTTATGTAATTTACTCTTGATACTAAAATTAACGTGATTAATTAGAAAATAGCGAGTTGGTGGTTTTAGTTAATTACTCCGGTCCAACGTTATCACCAGAAGCACCGACATTAATGACCACGTGTTATTGTGTAACATGATATAGGAGGTCCAAGTCCGTCCAACGTAAATGCAATGTACACACTTTTGAGTCAACAATTGCCGACCTCTAACAACTCATCATTCCAAAAATACACAATGTAAAAATAAAGTTTAAATATATTGGTTTTTTTTGTCAATTTTGTTACAGCTTTGTTAAGTTTAACAAGACAATTATTTATTTATTCACCGTCTATATAATTCATGTCATGCATATCACTAAACCTTTTGATAGATCTACCAGTTAACGTTACAAATGGTATCTATTTATAATGATGTGGAAGGACTACTCTTATTGGACGACAAGGTAGGTAAATATTGAAGGGTTTGACTAGTTCATAGTTAGAGTAAGGGGTGTCGTGGGGAGCTCAAAACTCTTCATTTGGGCCTCATGTGTGTCACCTTACCTCCACATCACTCCAATACACTAACTAAAAAATACCCTTCAATCACAACCTACTCGCTTCTCTTCAGGCCTCACCCACCCTCATTTTATTTCTTTTCCATATTTTCCAAACACAATTAAATTCATTTCATTCACTTAAATAAAAATAAAACTACAATACGGAAAATAAAATAAAAAACATACGAAAAAATACATAAATCCTACGATATTAAAATAAACCATACGAAAAATACATAAATCCTAAATCCTAATCTGAAAACTCCTTGTCCGCAGGATCATACGCAGGAGGTATATAATCCTCGAGACGAGACAAAGCTTCCTCGTCTACCGGAGATTCCTCACCGGAGACTCCTGGATCATCATCTTTGTTCACCCGATAGCTCCAATTGACTTTGGTGTTGATGTTGTTCGTTACCCGTTGAACACACTTCCACAACTTGTCAATAATTTCGTCATCTCTGCGGGCTTCCTCCTTCAGAAATTTCTCGATAACACCTTTTCGTTCAGTGCTTATGACGTTGCAAGTCTTGTAGCTTTCTCTCATCTGCAGCTTCTCCGTCCTCCCCTGCTCAAAGAATTGGATGACGCGTATAATAGCGTCTTTTCTAGCCTCATCATCGTTATTGCATTGATTTTGAACATACGTTTGCATATCACTAGCGGAATGCGGGAGACGGCAAGCCATAATAATCTTGCGTAAAGAGAATGTGTATTTTGAAGTTGAATTGTGTTTGAGAAGTGTGATTTTTTTTGTGTAGATGTTGGTTATATTTATAGAGTTGGTAAATGTTTTTGAATTTGAAAAGAAAAAAAAAATAAAATAAAAGGGTTTGAATTTGTAAACCGTTGTGAGAAACGGTAAGATTTTTAAGTTTGTCCTTTTCTATGTCGTTGGACCGGCGAAACACAATGTGGCGAGCTCCATTGGTGTCGTGGCGAAGGGTGAAAAAAAGTGGCGAATAGCCACATAGGATTCAGCGAGGAATGAATCCTCCCACACCCCATGCTCTTAGAAAAGTTTGACTTCTCTAAGTTGATATAGTGTAAACATTTTTTTTTCTTTTGTTTTTTTAAGGTTACTCAAGGAGGGATAATTTTTGTGACTCAAAAGGTCAAATATACGCGGCCTCACCACCGTTAGTTTCATGACCGTTTCTGACTCTTCTTTAACTAATCTAACCTAATTAGATTAAAATCCTTAACTTCTCTCGTGGATGACAATATGTAGTTTAAACTAGCTGGGGAAGCCCGCGCGTTGCTGCGGGTCTGTTTTGTTAAAAAAAATTTACGATGCCTTTTTGGTTTCGAACGAACATGATTTCTTTTTAACCACTATTTTTGCGCACGCTGGTTCACGGTTGCATAATTTGAAATGGAAAAACGTTACCAGTCAAATGAGTAAATGGGTAAAAATGAGGTTGTTATATTAGTATATTACAAAAGTGAAAGGCATGCACATGATGGTGGCAGTGTTATCATTTAAAGATGAGTGAATAAGAGAACCGACGAACTCGCTGTAGACTATGTTGTTGTATGTTGTTATTTTTTCAGTTCTATTATTGTAGGGATGACCAAGAACAATATCAGCAACTATACATAACTCAACACTAACTCAAACTTGCAGCATGTGACACAACAGATTGTAATGCCCCTGCATTAATAAATAAATCTTTCAACCACGGATACAGTGACTTCGGGTTCGTAGCCAGGTGCTCATTTGAAGTGCTGAATACTTTACTGCATCAGTTATTGAATGTGTGGATAGTGCAACTCACATGATCAAATGGGTCAAATATAAAATTTACCACAAATGGGATTGAGAAAAACTTTAATGGGTCAAATGAATAAAAGTTACAAATGAACAAAAATGCTTCCAACCTTAAAAAATAGCTATTCAAAAAGAGTTTAGCCTACTTTCATATTTAGTGTTCTTCTTGCTTTGTAACAACGACGCTTCCTAGTGTGTATTTGCTGGTCTCCACCAAAAGAAACCAGTACACTTCCCATTCGCATTTATCCGTTGAATGTCTTCTTCCAATTTGAGCTTTCATATCACCACAACCCAATCACTATGCGACAACACTTCATTTTCATATAACCATTATTGAAGGGCGGAGCCACATACCGGTGAGTAGTTTCAGCTGAACCTGCTGAGAAAGAAACTTTACAATAATATTAGGCAAATTGCATAATGTACTGAACTTAAGTCGAATTATATTTTGAGGAACATAGTTTCTTGCACCAGAAATAGAACCATCTAGAAAAGGAATGGTAAAATGGCTTTTAGTTGCAAGAAAAAAGTGAAATAAACCCTGAGAACAAAATGTTAAAGACGGTCAAACTTTAAAAAAATCTGATAAAAAGGCTAAATTGTCAAAAATTATTGATAAAAAGTTCTAAAATTTCAAAAGAATATAAGGGTAAAAAAGGATGTAACTTTCAAAAAGATGTTGATAAAAAATAGCATGGCAACTTGGCCATGTTTACTTTTTTAAAAACAGAGAAACTAATCTGATTTCTTTTACCCATACTAAGAAAAAACGGAGTACTGATTTTTGTCCTCCCGCCCCATCCGCACATTTGGTGACTTCTATCACGATGTTTTTAATAGAAAACTTACGTTTGTTTGCTTGTTGATGGGTCACATGCTGCTGGTCACCCTAATGTGTCATGTCCCTTTGACGTGGTCCCACATATCGAGCATATTGAGCTGGGAATTCTAGCTGTAGAATGCAACAAAGATAATGACGATAATGATAGTATGTGGGCTGGCACATCTATAAATATTTCCACCAATACCCACGATTCATTAATACACAAAGATGTGGAAATTGACTATGCAGTAGTCTGTTGGTAACTAAAGGTATACATTACCTTGCCTGCAATTGACGATTTTCCATGATTTCTCTCCGCAGGTATTCTTGGTGCACATGTGTGACACACGGTAAATTTTCCCCAAAATTTAACTGATAATTAGTAATTTACTATTACTAAGCTTAGGTCATTAAGCATGCATAAGCTTTACCTGACCATTTGAGTAGTTAACTCGCATACTATAGACCATTTCATCACTGTTGCATTCATATCATGTTGTGAATATTTCATTTTTTTTTTGATGTAAACGGTAAGACGAGAGGTTATCTCATTTACCCCAATGACCGACACTGCACGCGTACCGACACTATGATAAGGACTAGATAAAACAAATGACAAATATCCGTGATATGGAATATTACAAAGATAAAAATATTCCCGATACGTAACTATAAGATACTACGTTATAAAAGTTATCAAACAATGATACTTTGGTCACAATATGAATTCGCGGGACACAAAATATTTAACACAATATCATTTAAACAATAACTTTTATAAGGCTCAAGTGCAAACATACATAAGTATAATGCATAGACGTACATTTTATACAATAATTTTTCTACCTACATATACTTACACAAATAAATTGAAACATTACATACACCCTCATTTTGTATTACTTACATTACCTTATATCACTTTTGTTTTTATACATAAAATACACTTGCAAAAGAAAACTAATAAAAGGTAAAGGGTACCCCTTTGTCTCTTCTCCCTCACACACGACAAAACAAACACAAACCAAGATATAAGCAAGATATCATCTTCAACCTCTTCCCTAGATCTGCTTCTCCTCTTCACACGCCTCCTAGGCCGAATCTCCCAAAGTAGTAAAACCAACACTCCTCTTCCAAATATTCTTCATCTATCTTTACCAAATCCATGCAAGTTTTTGTCCTTCAAAATCTCCCCTTTGATGCACCAGGCTGTAATTCGAATAAGCCAAGGAGGATCAAAATAAAATCACACAAGAGATACATATCTTCCATTATATCTACCTTGAGCATGTCCAAGATTTCCTAGGTTTTGGAAGTTAACTTATTTTGGCTTCCCACCAAGACCCCATGATGGAAAGTAGAGTCCAAGCACCCCAAAAACACATCTTTAAATAATGGTGAAGGAAGGGGACGCCCAAATCAGTTTCCATCGCCACTCTCACAAAAAAATTAGGGTTTGAGGAGGTTAGGGTTTTCTAAAATTGATTTGGGGGTTTTACAATTAAGGGCGCATACAAGATGATTCAAGCTCCAATCGGTGTAGGGTCCTCGAGTTAGCTTCATTCTCAATATCTTCATCTTACTTGAAAAGGGTACCAATTTTCTCTCATTATAAATGTTGTTGTGCTAAGAACTTTAATAAAGAGGTTTTAAGTTTCAATGCCTTGTATAAAATTTTTGATGGTATTCGGTTGTATAAATTTATCAACATTTTTGGTATGAGGTTGTCATTTGACTTGATGGTGAACTCACTTAAATGCTCGTGGTTCACATCAGTTGATATTTCGTTATAAAATTTCGTATCAATAAAGACTCTACGCTAGAGTAAACCTCAGTTTCGTCAATAATAAATGGTTACCATAAGAGAAATTGTCGTGATGAATCGATGGGGTAATTGGAGAAATAAACCTTGTACTGTTATAATGAGTAGCAACAGATGCATCACAATTTGACTTTAATATGTATGATTTATTTCGTAATATCGACGCCTTGTGTCTAGGTTGGGTCACTCTTAAGCAAATCGTGTTTTATCTCTGGTGGGGGGGTCGGGAAATCATTTTGAGTATCACATCAGTGGGGTGACCTTGTGTTCTAAATTGATTAAAATGGGTAAACATGAGTCATGTGTACATGCTTCCTTTCCTTTCAAGCGGATAGTATAACTGAGGTCCAATTGTTATGTCCATTTTGTGTCATCATTTCTACTACACTAGACCTCGTTAGCTAAAAATTAAACACGTGTATCTAATCATACCCGGGTAGCGAATTGACTCTATGAGTCTTGAACGAGTCGAAGTTGTTGTAGGAATCACCACTGTGGCGAAACTTAGTAAATACTTAGGTAAGGAAAAATTTGTCAAAGTTGAAATACTTGAAAAGTCGACCCGCAACTAGTAAATCAAATTCAGTCTTGGACCTTAAGCTTGGTTGTCACACCTCTAGTCATAGAAGTTGTAGTCGTATATCATGCCTCCCTTCCGGACAAGCTATCATCTTCGGGTACGCCATAAACCATACACTCCTATGAAAACCGTTACCAATGTTTACTCATCACTGTCTTCGTAGATAGTGAAGAGCTGAAGAAAACATATTGAGAGCCACACAGGGCCACAGCCCACTCCACTTTAATGATTCTTTAGTACTCTTATGGGCTGAAACCAAATTTTGTTATCCATGTCGTGGGCCACAGCCCACATGATCAAGGAGAATCCACAAAGTACTAAGCAAAACCAACAAATAAAAACCCGAGGTGAAAGAGCAAGAACCAAGTCAAACCCAAACTCGATATCCGCAAAAGTTATAACTTTCCACTCCCATATAGACGAGCCGTCGTGTAAACTAGTGCTAAGGTCTTAAAACGAATAAACTCAAATGAGGAGTTAAAGACTAAAAGCTTAATCTATTAAACAAGCCCATTACCAAATACTTATAAAGCTAGACTCATTCACCAAGTATTCGAAATCTCATACTTGTATGTAAAAATATTGTGTCAACAAGTAAAACAAGTGCGAAAGTGTTACCACACGAAACAAATATTGGAAAATGTAATTTACTTGATAAAGTTTACGCCAAGGTTTGACGTCACACCGTGTCCGGATAAACATGTCTATGTCAAGTAATCTATTAGTTGTAAAATTTTAATGTTGAGAACAAAGTTTGATGAATAAATAAAGACTACTATATTTTCCCATTTAATAAATTTGAGAGTCTTCAAATGTAATTTAACTATTTTCTAAGGTCAATTAGAAGATAAGCCAACGTTATTAAATTTTGACAATATCATTTTATTGTCAACATGAGAAAGTATATATACATTCATATACTTACTAGTAAAACATTTTAATTTTTTTTACAAAACAAAACTTTAGTTTTAATACAATTATGAAATAATATAAATTGGACTATTTTAAGTAAGTGATACTTAAAACAATGAACTAAAACATTGTCCTCCTCATCTAGGTCGCGTGTCGGTGCCGCATCACAACATTCACTAAATCCCACTTTTGGATTGCACATTTGCTAAGGTGAGTTTCATAGCCCCACTTTTACTTGATAAATTGTTTTATACTTTTGGGGTGAGAAATATGCAAAACATTTTATGGACCAAAACTATTACATGATTACTATTACGTGGTTTAGCCTAAGCCCTTATGTCCCTAGAGAATGCCCTTTTTCATGAACCGTCAATTCCCCATTGGGAAACGCGAATGTTATAAATAGATCTATTGAGGGTGACTCCTCCGTTCGGTTGGCCATGCTTAGGCCAAAGCGAAACGTATACCATGTCGGAACCAAGTGTTGAGGGACAAAACACTTGCTATGGGCCCCTATATTGTATGACATCTTTTAGCATACAGAAACTGTCGTAGTATCGGTTGCATGAACTTAGAGCTAACGTAATAGACTTTCATCCATATATCATTATATTCTTGATAATGATTATATGCATGTGCTTATGGTCCAGACTTATTATTTTAAATTTAAACCTATGAACTCACCAGCTTATAGCTGACCTTTTTAGCATATTTTTCTCAGGTGCTTAGTTGTGAACATGGATGCAAGGCAAGAGGCGGATAAATGGTCGTAGTAATTTCTAAAGAAAAGCTTTTACAAACAAAAGATGTTTTTATATTGGGACCACAAAATCTTTGGGATATGCCCATCCATCTAAACAATGTTGTAAGATATTGTTTCAAAATATTTTATGAAATTTAAACGGAGTATGTATTCCGTTCTGTATTACTTGTGTTATGATTCACCAATTTCGTAACGCTCCCAAATAACACGTATGCTTCCGCTAAACCAAATTTGGGGGTGTTACAGATTGGCATCAGAGCCTACGTTATAGAGAACTAGGTACATATAAACCCTAAACTATAACTACTTTTTACAAAAAAAAAAAAAAAAAAAAAAAAAAAAAACGTCACTCTACGACCGCCAGTTACCGCTTGCCTTACTTGCCATATTACTTAGAGTCAATTTAGACATGACTGCATAACATATTGCCTGTTACACGACTGCATATTGCCTATTTATTAATTCACTACTCCATATCTATCATAAGTATATTTTTTTAAATATACTTACACATGTGCACCGTCTTGTCACAGACCATGCCTTCCCCTCACTCTGAAGCTGGATGCGATGGCACAACAGAAGGTTTGTCACCTGCTGAACGCATCCCAGCCCCTTCTCAACTCACTCCTGACACTGGAAACCCATACAGGGTAGTATATCAAGTTCACCAGGAGGGTACTACCCACACTCCACCTGCTCACTTCCAAATCATCACTACTGTCAGTACTATACCTACCAGTTCCACTACTCCTACACTCTCACCAAGACACCAAAGAGATCCACTCCCCAGTTGGGAGATACCTGCTAACAAGAGAATCTGTCTCTCTGCATCATCACCATCATCTTCTAATGCATCACCTCCTAGTTCGTTCGAAGTTGGGGAAATTTCAGGAGCAACCACTGCTAGACCACCAACCCTCGACACAGTTATGGCGCGCCTAACACGCCATGAAGAACAAATAGAAGAAATGTCGGATCATCTGGGAATACTACCAGAAGAAAGGATTGGAGGAATCGAAGAAGTGGTAGGAGAACTACAAGCACTTGGCGAAACACTCAAGGAATGCTACAACGATGTTGGGACAGCGATAGAAGGAACCCGTGAGAAGTTAAACGAAGTGATTGCACGTCTCGAAGACCACATTGAAAGGTGTGCTCTGCAAACTCCAGGAGACACCCAGGGACGTCTCACAGAGATTGAAAATAGGCTAACGCGGTTGGAGACCGTTATTACAATAGCATTAACTGAGACAGGATACCTGGAGGGTGCCGTAGAATTTCAAAGACGTACTATGGAGAGCAGGGCAAATGAGGTCAACAACAAATTTGCTAGAATGGAGACCCAACTCAGGGAGCTAGAAGAATGGAAGGCAACTCAACAAAGTCAACTCGGGACAGCACCGGGAGATGCTTAAATTTCACTTTGCAATTGTGTTAGACGTTGTGATGAGTGGTTTCAATAAAAACGCTTGTAGTAGTTTTGTTGTATGACAAACTAGAGCGAGTCAATAAACGCATGCTATGTATCGGCCCTATGAGCCATGAATCTTCTTGGAATGAAATCAAGTTTATTATGACGAACAACTATGCATAATAAACAACGACATGTGTACTATAACCTCTTGTTAAACTCACTTCAACCAGTCTCCGCTTTCTTAACGTTATCTTAATAGACTAAGACTACGTGATATTAAGTCAATACAACCTGGAGAATACTTGATTGAGAAGTAATATACGTTGTAACTTTATGATTCTTCACCACGGTCCTCACACTCATAGATAACTCATTGTTGTCATTTCTTGTGGTTGAAGGAAAATGTTTCCAGTAAAGCAGAACATGAACGCAACCACCACTGAGAAATTTGTTAGCGAACGAGTTGCTGCAAGAATTGCTAACTACCAAATCAATCACAACATCAACAAACTCACCCAGGAGAATAGGGAAGAAGAGTTTGGTAAGACGCTTACATCACAAAATTTATCTTACCAAGAATTCAGGAACTGTAAACCACCAGTATTTGAGGGAACTGAAGGAGCCAGAAGCTTGGCAAAATGGCTAGAAAGAATAGAGACAATCTTCCTCGAACAGAGTTGCGCAGACAATTGTAAAGTCAAGTATGCTACTTGCACCTTTCGACACCAAGCCCTCACATGGTGGGACATTTATGTCCGATTAGTGGGAATAGACGCTGCTTACTCACTTCAGTGGGACACCCTGAAGAAAATGATGATTGCAGAGTACTGCTCAAGAAATGAACTGCGGATAATGGAAAGAGAACTCTGTGGGCTAACCATGATAGGGAATGACCTCGAGGGGTACGCAAATCGCTTTCGCGAATTAGCTCAAGTATGTCCTAATATGATAAGACCTGAGGAAAAGAAACTCGAGGCATACTCTTGGGGATGTTCTCCCGAAACTCGATAGGACGTTGTTGCATTCGCGCCTACCGTCACTCAAGAAGCTACTGGTGCGACCCTTGGATTGACAAGGTCACTGCCTCAAGGCAAGGCAATGGGGTACTGTGGTAGCAAGAGGAACTGGAAATATGATGGTCAAATGCAACAATCAAGCAAACGTCAAGGGACAGCTGAGTTCAAGGCTACTAAAAACAAGCGGGAAGTAAGGTATGCCGGGACAAAGCCCAAGTGTAATATATGCCCATATTACCACTATGGAAAATGCCCTATACCTTGTGGGATTTGTAAAAGAGTTGGACATGAGATAGAAGATTGTAAGCAACTCTATAGGGAAACAATGACATGTCATGGGTGTGGAAGGAAGGACCACATCAAACGCATGTGCCCGAATAGAAAGGGTCAGCAGGCAAGCAGCAACTACCAAAACACCTTCCTGAAGAAAGTGTGAAGGATGGTTCAGACTCCCAACGGACACCATGGAAGAAACAAATTTAGCTAGAGATGCTAGATGTAATAAAGCTTAGTTAAACTTCCAAGTTACAGTCTACTTTAAAGTACTTCTCTAGGAAATCTTAATGTACTGAAACCTTTCCCCTAGTAATGTATCTGTTGTTGTTATTGTGCTATCTTGGTATACGTCCTCTCCATGACCGTTCCCACCATATCATTTAAGACTTCGACTATCTCGTCTTAATGAGAAGGGATTCCTCCATAAACGAAAGAACATCATCTTGGATGTTCGACGGGTCTCTGTGCCAAATTAATATCACCCAACGGGTTGCTTTAAGATAATCCACATTCCAAAATCTACGAAGGTATTATCTCCAATACCGACAATACCAGCTCAAAATATTAACTCACCAAAAATCACGAATCCAACATTCTATTTCTAACCAAGTTGCCACTTTTCACACATCTTGGTCAAACGAACTATAGGCCACACTGACAACATTGGTCGGCCTAGCAAATCTTATAAACTATCTTACCAAAACTTCGCACATGAACTTTTACAACATTTCCGCTGACCAAAGAATAAGTACACCAAGATTTGAATTATACCAAACAACACGTCACCGGTCCCCAATTATACATAGCCTGATCACCTATGTATAATTCGGGAGGGGTAACATGCACAGGACATGGCTAAATTCCTGAAAATTCTTACCCGGTCATGATTAAAGGAAGTGTTTAACTCTCTATCACGAAATAGAAAGATTCGTGTCTATATCTCACGTCGACACCCTACCTTAAAATGACATACTTTTCACAATACACGGGAATAGAGTAGACCGTGCCACCTGAGAGAAGAAATTTTCTATTAAGGAAAACGAATATGAGACGTTCGCACCTTCGACAATGAATTAGCACCCTATAGAACACTGGACGCAGAGACTGACGCCCCGGATATACCGGTTCTTACATAGTGTTTTGCCACCAATCAAGAAGGGAATAGATCATCATACACACCAGATCAACCTAACAAACACCTACTCACACCACGTAAGGAAATCGTGTGGTGCATCTGTCTTAGACATACCCGAGTATGAGAGAGACTCTACCATTTATAGGGGACGCTTTACACCAGAGCTGAAAGCTATCCTGATTCAAAGAGGAAAATAATGGTACAGAATATTCGACATCCCAAAGATCCATGTGGAGCACAACGCAGTGTACAAATTAGAATCGAAATCTAACATGACCACACTAGGAAAACCTAGAATTATTATCTCCACTACACAAGGGAGTACAGCGTACACCGACCACGATGTCTTACAGAGTGTACGAGAACGAAAAGGGAAGTTGACCATGTAACGACACCAACAATTGTAGTCGCAACGTGAGTTCAATTATAACGTTCGTACTCGCGCAAGGCAAGACCATCGTAACCACATATACTTCAAGCAACACCAAACTTAATTGTACATACCGAAATTTCCAGACAAAAACGGGAATGCATAACAATGGACGCTGGCACCAAGCCATCTGAGACCTTTAGCAATTATAACATTACCTGGATAATAATTGACCATCTCGTCAAACCCACCTATCGCTACAAACAAAGAGAACGACAACATGGGCAGACTTGCAAGGATTGCTCAAAGCAAAGCGCTACAAGTCATAACATTTCAATTCTCTTCATCCCAAATAGCAACAACCAGTCACATCAAACTTTCGAAGACCACTCCGAAAGTTTTGAGGAGTTATCCCGAAATAAGTATCACCTACCGTCTTTTGACCACTAGCCTGGATGAAAGTGTCATTCAATCTATAGAAACTATACTTCAAACATGAGTAATTTGTTGAGAAATGAATGGAGCAGAAAATTTCCTTAAACCGAAACCCTTGCAACGAAAGACCACCTCATAAGACATCGTAGGGTCTAGAGCGCAAATCAATCGTGTTCAGGATTGAGAATAGCAAGGAACCAGTCCAATGGCTCCAAGCTTCTATCAAGGACCATTGATAATAGTATGCGTATCATAGGATGAGTGCAAGCGACTCCGATCGTCAGAGTCAATAAAAATAGGACAAAATGACACATAAGGTTGGAGTCAACGAAAAGAATTGAGGTATCGACTCAGAAGAGCGTAAACCATTTTAACCCAACGCGAAAGGGCTATATCTTGTATCGTAAGATTTATCGGATCCTCTTCAAGACCAAGCTGTTAGTTACCAACTCAGATTACCGTTAGGACTATACGTTATGTCCACACATCCTAGTACGCACCACTTCGAGGAAGCCAACTCACTGGCCCAGAACTAATTCAGAAAACTACTGAGAAAATTGTGCTAACCTAGAACCGTCTGCGAACAACATGTAATTGTTAAAAGAGATACACGGACAGAAGACGAAAGCCACTTGAGTTCCAAGGGGGAGAATAGAGTCATGATAAGATTTTTGCCACGGAAAAAAAAAACAAAGTCCGTAATAATAAAAAAAAAAAAAAAAAAAAAAAAAAAAAAAAAAAAAAAGTGGAATGAAAATCTCCGTTACATTGAACCTTTCAAAATTTTCGCAAGAATAGGACCGGTAACCTACCAACCCGAAATTTCCACCAAAAACTCAACTCTTTGCGTAACGTGTTTCACATGTGAAACTTGAAGAACTACCCTCATAACGAAACTCTCGCTATTCCAACGGAAGAAATTCAAAATCGGCAAAGAATCTAAATTTTGTCAAGAAACCCAATCGAAATAGTGGGTCGAGAAATCAAACGGCTTATATAAGGCCGCACCCCCATCGTTAAGACCTGTTGGAACTCTCAAAAGAAGTCCAGAAATACACGTGAGAACGCGAAGACCAATTCAAGCACAAATACCCACACATTCTCTCTACTTCGCCAAGTAATTTTAACTGAAAACCGAGGACGGTTTTCCCTTCTAAGGCGGGGAGGATGTGACACACGGTAAATTTTCCCCAAAATTTAACTGATAATTAGTAATTTACTATTACTAAGCTTAGGTCATTAAGCATGCATAAGCTTTACCTGACCATTTGAGTAGTTAACTCGCATACTATAGACCATTTCATCACTGTTGCATTCATATCATGTTGTGAATATTTCATTTTTTTTTTGATGTAAACGGTAAGACGAGAGGTTATCTCATTTACCCCAATGACCGACACTGCACGCGTACCGACACTATGATAAGGACTAGATAAAACAAATGACAAATATCCGTGATATGGAATATTACAAAGATAAAAATATTCCCGATACGTAACTATAAGATACTACGTTATAAAAGTTATCAAACAATGATACTTTGGTCACAATATGAATTCGCGGGACACAAAATATTTAACACAATATCATTTAAACAATAACTTTTATAAGGCTCAAGTGCAAACATACATAAGTATAATGCATAGACGTACATTTTATACAATAATTTTTCTACCTACATATACTTACACAAATAAATTGAAACATTACATACACCCTCATTTTGTATTACTTACATTACCTTATATCACTTTTGTTTTTATACATAAAATACACTTGCAAAAGAAAACTAATAAAAGGTAAAGGGTACCCCTTTGTCTCTTCTCCCTCACACACGACAAAACAAACACAAACCAAGATATAAGCAAGATATCATCTTCAACCTCTTCCCTAGATCTGCTTCTCCTCTTCACACGCCTCCTAGGCCGAATCTCCCAAAGTAGTAAAACCAACACTCCTCTTCCAAATATTCTTCATCTATCTTTACCAAATCCATGCAAGTTTTTGTCCTTCAAAATCTCCCCTTTGATGCACCAGGCTGTAATTCGAATAAGCCAAGGAGGATCAAAATAAAATCACACAAGAGATACATATCTTCCATTATATCTACCTTGAGCATGTCCAAGATTTCCTAGGTTTTGGAAGTTAGCTTATTTTGGCTTCCCACCAAGACCCCATGATGGAAAGTAGAGTCCAAGCACCCCAAAAACACATCTTTAAATAATGGTGAAGGAAGGGGACGCCCAAATCAGTTTCCATCGCCACTCTCACAAAAAAATTAGGGTTTGAGGAGGTTAGGGTTTTCTAAAATTGATTTGGGGGTTTTACAATTAAGGGCGCATACAAGATGATTCAAGCTCCAATCGGTGTAGGGTCCTCGAGTTAGCTTCATTCTCAATATCTTCATCTTACTTGAAAAGGGTACCAATTTTATCTCATTATAAATGTTGTTGTGCTAAGAACTTTAATAAAGAGGTTTTAAGTTTCAATGCCTTGTATAAAATTTTTGATGGTATTCGGTTGTATAAATTTATCAACATTTTTGGTATGAGGTTGTCATTTGACTTGATGGTGAACTCACTTAAATGCTCGTGGTTCACATCAGTTGATATTTCGTTATAAAATTTCGTATCAATAAAGACTCTACGCTAGAGTAAACCTCAGTTTGGCCAATAATAAATGGTTACCATAAGAGAAATTGTCGTGATGAATCGATGGGGTAATTGGAGAAATAAACCTTGTACTGTTATAATGAGTAGCAACAGATGCATCACAATTTGACTTTAATATGTATGATTTATTTCGTAATATCGACGCCTTGTGTCTAGGTTGGGTCACTCTTAAGCAAATCGTGTTTTATCTCTGGTGGGGGGGTCGGGAAATCATTTTGAGTATCACATCAGTGGGGTGACCTTGTGTTCTAAATTGATTAAAATGGGTAAACATGAGTCATGTGTACATGCTTCCTTTCCTTTCAAGCGGATAGTATAACTGAGGTCCAATTGTTATGTCCATTTTGTGTCATCATTTCTACTACACTAGACCTCGTTAGCTAAAAATTAAACACGTGTATCTAATCATACCCGGGTAGCGAATTGACTCTATGAGTCTTGAACGAGTCGAAGTTGTTGTAGGAATCACCACTGTGGCGAAACTTAGTAAATACTTAGGTAAGGAAAAATTTGTCAAAGTTGAAATACTTGAAAAGTCGACCCGCAACTAGTAAATCAAATTCAGTCTTGGACCTTAAGCTTGGTTGTCACACCTCTAGTCATAGAAGTTGTAGTCGTATATCATGCCTCCCTTCCGGACAAGCTATCATCTTCGGGTACGCCATAAACCATACACTCCTATGAAAACCGTTACCAATGTTTACTCATCACTGTCTTCGTAGATAGTGAAGAGCTGAAGAAAACATATTGAGAGCCACACAGGGCCACAGCCCACTCCACTTTAATGATTCTTTAGTACTCTTATGGGCTGAAACCAAATTTTGTTATCCATGTCGTGGGCCACAGCCCACATGATCAAGGAGAATCCACAAAGTACTAAGAAAAACCAACAAATAAAAACCCGAGGTGAAAGAGCAAGAACCAAGTCAAACCCAAACTCGATATCCGCAAAAGTTATAACTTTCCACTCCCATATAGACGAGCCGTCGTGTAAACTAGTGCTAAGGTCTTAAAACGAATAAACTCAAATGAGGAGTTAAAGACTAAAAGCTTAATCTATTAAACAAGCCCATTACCAAATACTTATAAAGCTAGACTCATTCACCAAGTATTCGAAATCTCATACTTGTATGTAAAAATATTGTGTCAACAAGTAAAACAAGTGCGAAAGTGTTACCACACGAAACAAATATTGGAAACTGTAATTTACTTGATAAAGTTTACGCCAAGGTTTGACGTCACACCGTGTCCGGATAAACATGTCTATGTCAAGTAATCTATTAGTTGTAAAATTTTAATGTTGAGAACAAAGTTTGATGAATAAATAAAGACTACTATATTTTCCCATTTAATAAATTTGAGAGTCTTCAAATGTAATTTAACTATTTTCTAAGGTCAATTAGAAGATAAGCCAACGTTATTAAATTTTGACAATATCATTTTATTGTCAACATGAGAAAGTATATATACATTCATATACTTACTAGTAAAACATTTTAATTTTTTTTACAAAACAAAACTTTAGTTTTAATACAATTATGAAATAATATAAATTGGACTATTTTAAGTAAGTGATACTTAAAACAATGAACTAAAACATTGTCCTCCTCATCTAGGTCGCGTGTCGGTGCCGCATCACAACATTCACTAAATCCCACTTTTGGATTGCACATTTGCTAAGGTGAGTTTCATAGCCCCACTTTTACTTGATAAATTGTTTTATACTTTTGGGGTGAGAAATATGCAAAACATTTTATGGACCAAAACTATTACATGATTACTATTACGTGGTTTAGCCTAAGCCCTTATGTCCCTAGAGAATGCCCTTTTTCATGAACCGTCAATTCCCCATTGGGAAACGCGAATGTTATAAATAGATCTATTGAGGGTGACTCCTCCGTTCGGTTGGCCATGCTTAGGCCAAAGCGAAACGTATACCATGTCGGAACCAAGTGTTGAGGGACAAAACACTTGCTATGGGCCCCTATATTGTATGACATCTTTTAGCATACAGAAACTGTCGTAGTATCGGTTGCATGAACTTAGAGCTAACGTAATAGACTTTCATCCATATATCATTATATTCTTGATAATGATTATATGCCTGTGCTTATGGTCCAGACTTATTATTTTAAATTTAAACCTATGAACTCACCAGCTTATAGCTGACCTTTTTAGCATATTTTTCTCAGGTGCTTAGTTGTGAACATGGATGCAAGGCAAGAGGCGGATAAATGGTCGTAGTAATTTCTAAAGAAAAGCTTTTACAAACAAAAGATGTTTTTATATTGGGACCACAAAATCTTTGGGATATGCCCATCCATCTAAACAATGTTGTAAGATATTGTTTCAAAATATTTTATGAAATTTAAACGGAGTATGTATTCCGTTCTGTATTACTTGTGTTATGATTCACCAATTTCGTAACGCTCCCAAATAACACGTATGCTTCCGCTAAACCAAATTTGGGGGTGTTACAACATGTTAAACCACTTATCCGAACCTGCTAAAAAAACAAAAACGTTAAGATTCCGTTGAAAATTGTCTGTTGTGGAACGTAAATGACAGATTGTAAATGCAAGAAAAAAAATTACTTTCGGTAGCATTGCATACAGCCATACAGGGTTGTTGCTTAAATGAATTGCCACACATTTGCTATTACCGGGTATTTTTTAAATTTCCTTCCTAGAAAATTAGAATATGCACCAATTGAATAAGCAGACTGTGTCTATACCACAGGTTTAAGTAGGCTATGCCACAGGTTCATACATGAAAGAAAAAAATGATCTTAGCCATACCTTGTGTGTGCTTTTTCTTTCATGTATGAGAGGGCAATCGCTTTGATCCGTTACCCAATCCGCTGCCCATCATGGACCAACGCATAGGCCCTAATAAGATCAATCGTGTAACCTTTTAAATATATAGATGTGGAAATCGTATTAGTTACCTGCAAGGAGTAGCATCAATTTGCAGGTGTGAATTAAAGCTTAGTCAACCCGTTTTGACCGACCGTCTGTTCGACAAATGACTCATTCAACTGATACCACTCCTCTTTAACGGCAACAAATTCGTCTCGGTATGCTGATCCACATCCCTCTTTGAAAGCAAATCCTTCCCGGTATTCCCCTGCCATTAAAAGAAATACTTTACATGTGAGCATGAGTGCGGAATAATTAAGAGGTTGGTATAAGTGTAAATGAAGGCAATAAGCACTAATTCAAAACCCGTGAAAAAAAACAAAAAGATGATAAGACTATAAATAAGTAGCCTTTTACAACTAACATTTAGCTTGCATAAGAATTTTTCTTTGAAATAAAGCGAGGCTAAATACTTAATACAACCTCGTACAAATTAAGCTAAATATGCATTATTCACCAGAAAACAAAAATTCTGATATGCTAAAACAACCTTCTATAATAGTACATGGTAAAAAATGATTCTGAGTATCAGATTATATAGGTGAAAAAAATAATCTAGATAACATATTAGGTGTAGTTAGAACATAACACATTCGTAACAAAAATTTTGGGTGTTTCATGTTTGAGATTGTTTACCTACGCGCTTATCTATGTATAGCATACTTTTAGAGCAAATGGCAAACACCACATCAGAAACTTCTTCTTTGCAACTTTAAAGCAAGTTACGTATCCAGATTTTCTTCCCAAAAAGTCTTATAATCAAGAGTCGAAAAGCATAATTCATGGGCAGTACAAAACCAAAATACCGTTCAAGGCAAAACTCAAAACAAAAATTAGATAACCTTACTTTGGACTCATTGATGTAGATTCACATGACTGAAAGAGAGTTTAGAACCATTTACTGTAAGTTCACTATGCAATATCTTAACATATACTCGAAACAGCTCACTTCCATAATAATGAAGCAAAAAATCAGTCATAATAAGCAATTGCAAACGACCTTAATTCCGAAGATCATTAGATTATTATTAGAGCATTATAGTTTTTATGATCATTTGATTAAGAAATTTTGTTTCGGGTGAATCCAACCCGACCCTATCTGTCTCGAGTCTCGACCTTTAAAAAAATTTACCCAGTTTTCACCCGTTATCCAACCCGTCAATAGAACCTGTTACCTATTTGTGAACTCCTCTGTTTCGTCCTCTGCCTCGTCTTTGTCTAAAGTTTCATCAATGAAGTTGTACTTTTGACTTAAATCACAGCATCATAGGCTAACCAAAGAGGCAAATAGTTGTCCAAAATAGGAAGCTGTAGCACATAAAGAACCAAATGAAGATCAGAAGAAATGTAAAATCAAGTTAAAACTTTAAAAAAAAATGGTACTATACGTAACTTGATAATATTTGTTAATCCACTTTGGTGGTGTGTTAAGCAACCACATCGTGATAGAAGTCACCAAATCTTTGAGCCATTTCATCAATCATTTGTTGAGCGCTTCAAGTATACCTTTTTCTTTGAGGCTATTAGTCATTTGGTGTTTTCTCTCAAACAAAGACACAGCAGTAACATGCTCAAAGTAAGCAATAGTAGCCGCAACCACTGTTAAATCACCCTTCTTTTTTTCTGGCCATGAGTGAATCAATTTTAGACCCCGTCATATCCTCATCCACCTTACCCCCACATAACCAAAACAACTGTTAAATCACCTTCTTTTTTCTAGACATGAGTGTATCGATTATTGAGTCCCATCCAAAAGCTGTTGATGCCGGAGATCTCACTTGATTCAGGGGTGTTTGGATTTGTATTGGCGTCGGTTAGGTTTTCGATTATGAAGATGAAATTAGTGTCAATGTGTTTTGCTGAAGATAATTTAATTTGTTGGATTTGATTATATGGAGAAGAAGAATGAGTGAGCTCTGGAATTTTCTAGTAGTAGTTATTAGTTTGTGATAAGATGAATGAGGGTCTGGATTTTTCTGACCTCTTAAACCTCTGATGATGAATGATGTTACGGAGTAATTACGCAAAACGGGGGGTGAACAGGAACTTGGGCAACACGTTTCAACCAATGACAAAGTGGCACACGGCCCACTATTCTACTGTTGGGCCTAAGCACATACTGTTTTCTTTACCGTGGCCCAATGATATTGCAAATTAATAAGAAACGGACACCTTAAGAAAACGCTAATTGCCCGTTCCCCAACACCTAATAGTATATATATATAATTGATAATAGAGTAACATTATTATTTAGATTATTGCTCTTGAAAAAGACGTTAAGATTACCGTTAATTCATGTTGACTATTGCGTTACGTTATGTGGTCGCCTTTTTATTTGTTAAATCTTAATTTAAATATGCCAATTTTTTGTGTCCAGCGTAAATTAGAACACTAAACGAGCTGGTTACAATAGGTCGATCGTGAGTCGATCGTTTGAGTAGGGGCGATCGATTCTAATCGATCCCCTTGTTGTGGAGGTAGTCGATCGCCACAAAAAGAAAACCCACTTGGTCGTCTGCTCGATCGAAACCACAAAGCACAAACATTTAACATTTCTAGCCGTTGCATATCCAAACCAAAAAAAAAATTCTACCCTATAAATACACAACATATTTACACACTTAAACTCACAAATCTCATTTCACACATTCTCTATATATATTATTTCCACACTATGAGTTTTAATTCTTACGAGCTATTATGTAACGTTTTAATTATTAATGAAATTTTATTTTGTGTTAAAAATGTTTAAAAAAAAAAAAAAAAAAAAAAAAAAAAAAAAAAAAAAAACCTTGGTCGCCTTTACTGGGGCACCTAATCGCCTGAAGGTCGCTGGAGAGAGAAAGCTGACGTGGCAGTGAAAAGTAAGGGAATTAAATCCCCTTACTGGGGGCAGCCTTATATACTTATATATGCCTTGTTCTCCATAGTCCATCTGGTCAGCTGGTTCTTACAAAATTATCTTTTATTTTGTTTGAAATTGATTTTTTTGATTTAATGTAGGTTAGACGAAGACTCGCATTTGCGACGGTATACAGTGACAAATAATTATACTTACGAATTTGTTGTTCTAATATGACCGTTGATGCTGTTAGCTGTAAAACATGTAAAGGGATAAGTCCCGATGAGTTGACAAATTGATTGTTGATTAGCTGGGTGATGACATTTACCCAAAATATATTAGTCTCTCTCATTATATATTCATGTATTTTGTAACTCATTGATCCTATCCTTGATATACTCGTCATATACAGCTAACAGATGCAACATTCAAAGGTTCAATTTGTAATTATTGCCAATTTGTAGTTATTGCCGGGAAAAATCTGTAAGTCATAAATGAAAAATGATACCGTAAAAGTTTGAGGTTTAAAAAATTTTAAACTACTATTTAATGATAGATGTTGTTACTATTTTTAATCAAATGTATATTAATAATTGAAATTTACTTATTTTTTTAAGTTTTTAATTGTTCATTCTTACCTTTGCCCATGCGCAATAACAACTTTAAACGGTCTTCAAGCTTGAAAACTGAGTCTTCATTGGTACATAGCCTCACTTAGGACGTGTCTTGAAGCAAAAATTTGCAAGACTCGGTAATGCAAACGATCAAGTCGTCGGAAGTTTGTTGTGTGTCAGTGTGAGTGTTTATAAATGGTTTTTGTAAGGTATATTTGTGTTTACGTGAGTTTTGTTTTGATGGTGAATTTGGTTATCTTATTACATTAAGTTAGTGGTGAAGTTAATTGTAGAGAGATAAATTTGATGTGTCACTAAAATAACGATGATAATGCAATCTTGGTGATCTCTTATTACATCCGGCCTATCCACGTAGATAAAAATAAAATCATCAAACCACTCAAGTTAAAAAATGAAATGTAGTGCTCTTTGTTAAAATTTTGGTTTCCGCGGCATGCATTACAGGTGTTCATCTGCTCGGTTTCTATTTCTGGTTGCTCTCACTTGTTCGAGTTTGATACAGTAATGCTTAAGCCCTACTACATCTAAAGACTACAGTAAAACCTCTATAAATTAATAGTGCTGAGACAAGGATATTTTATTAATTTAGCGAGATATTAGTATATCGATAAATTAATAATTTATTAATTTAAAGAGGTTTTACGTATGACCTTTAAATTTTCAAGTCTAATATACTAGCTAGTTAAATATATACTCATTACAGACGAAAAATCAATTTGAAAAACAAGTTCCAATTAACATTTTATGAATTCACATTCACACTTTATGAAAATAAATTAACACTTTTTGTTGCAATGCGAGAAGACAACGCGTCAACTCTTTAGTGCAATAAGAAAATTTTAAGATAAACGCAATATAGATTTGAAATTCAACAAAAAAACAAGTGACTATTGATTCATTTTTTACTAAAAAATCTTAGGATTTTGAAGTGTATCTCTCTCACACATACATATATATTGAATTTTTAGTAATTATTAATTTATAGTTTCGTTGGGACCAATATATATATATATATATATATATATATATATATATATATATATATATATATATATATATATATATATATATATATATATATATATATATATTGGGGTTTTTAAAAAACTATTATCTTATTATTTTATCGATTGGTGTTCAAATTTGTATTGGTCCCAAGTTAGGACTAGACAAATTATTAATTTTATCGAGGTTATTAATTTATTGAGTATTAATTTATAGAGGTTTTATTGTATTTAACTTGGTGTTGTTTTGTACACATGACATTAACAAAATGACATTTCAATCTTTTCAGCTAGGTTTTTATGATGATCTTGTTAATCAATCAAAAAGATAAAACATATGTGTAGATAGAATACAAAGTCACTGCCAGTTAAGTTGAAGACTTTCCTTATTTTACTTCTCATACCATGGTCCATTTCCATGGCCATTAATAAAAAAAGTATTTATAATAGCTATTGCCTTCAATGATATGAGTTTCCATAAATCCTTTGCACGATACATCTCCCCTCCTCTTTCTCTCTTTCCAATACATCTTCAAGTTCTCTTTTTTGTGTTAAAATGCTAGTCAAGAACCAAAAAGTCAACACATTAATCTTCATACTCATTGCATCACAAATCTCACTATCAACTCAATCTAACACATGGGTTGGTTCTAAATACCAAATAGAATGCACAATGTGTGCTGCTTGTGACAACCCATGCAACCAACCTACACCTACTTACTCATCACCACCTCCACCACCTTCACCACCACCACCATCACCTCCCAAACAATCACCACCCACCACCACCATCTGCCCACCACCACCCAACACCGGCAGTGGTGGTGGTAGCACCACCTACTACTATCCACCACCATCCAACACACAAGGCCCATACTACACCTACCCACCACCTTCACCACCATCAAACCCCAACACCAACAACAACTACCCTACACCACAACCACCCAACCCAATTATGCCATACTTCCCATACTACTACTACAGTCCTCCACCACCAGCACCATCCACAGCTTCCACGTCACTCACCGGAGCCACCACCTTTTTCTTACTTAGCTTCATTTTTCTCTTTTTGTTCTAGGGTTTTTGTGTAAGATTCAAGTGAAGAATAAAGCGTCAAAGTTCACAGATCTACTAAAAAGAATATACAAGATCCTAAAGTGATGAAATCCCATAAATACCCATCAAGGATATATGGATTTGTAATGGAGTTCAGGATCATACCAGCACCAAGAATCTTGGTTGTTCATGATGGCTAAAAGTAGAAAGCAATCTGTAAATTATTGGCAACTTATTTCTTTTTTTGGGTAATTTTTATTTTTACTGTCTATTTAGTTTTATATAGTACATGATTAATTAAATAATAGTAGCATTATAATTTTTTCCTCAAAACTTTATTAGACTTCACTAGTTCACCATGCTTTTTATTTTTAATTGTAGTTTATGATTCAAAACTATTTGCTAAGCTCTAGAACTTATTTAATTGTGTGTTGGTGATTGAGCTGATTATTTATTTACTCTTTATAATAACTTTCCAGATCATAAAATGTGCTAAAGTTTTTGAACCACATGCCGTAAGGATTTGTACATTGTACATGCTGCCATAATGTGTGATTGTGCTTTATACATGACCGACTTTTTTATTAATATAAAGTTACTATATGGATACACGTACATGAAGACATAGTTTGTGGCTGTGTAGTAGAATGAACACAAAAACAACAGCTTGGCGTATTAATATTATTTGGAACATACCAATTTGGACCATGATGTAATGAAATACATTATTTTTTTTTGTCAACTTGTAGTCGAAACATATTCTAGAACGTGAATGAAATTTGTTTCTTATCTCCAAGCACTGGTGTTTGCACGAGACGATAGATTTCAATCCTTATTTTTAATATATCAGTTTTAGAGTTCATAGAATTCATTTGAAACGGGTTTTTTTTTATATAGATCAAACATATTTCACGTTATTTAGTAGCTGACAGATATGTACAAGTTTTAAGTGTTGGAAGTATTAAAACAATAAATACCAAATTATTGTCGGATGTGGACAACTTTGTGGAGCATGTGATAACATCTGTTTCTAGTGTTAACATAAAATCAACGATACACAATCATGTTTCATGTGTTAACATCTCTTTCTTGATCGACATATATTTCTTCACTTACCTTAAAAAGAGAAAATAAAAATTTGAACGGCTTTCTTCAAAAAAGTATTTATATAGCAAAATGCACATTCATATTATAGAAAGGTTAAATTATCAATGAGGACTCTTAATATACAGTTGCTCTTTAGTATTTTATTTGGTTAGTTTGGTCATGCTTTTTTCGGAGAGATTTACACACTCTCAAAAATAATTAGGACACTCATATTTTGAGTGTTTTGACATTTATACCCTCACATTATTTTTTGTTATGTTTGTCCTGTAAGGGTATAAATGTCCAAACACTCAAAATTTGAGTGTCCCAATCATTTTTAAAAGTGTGCAAATCACCTCCTTTTTTATTTAAGAGCATGCTCTGTGTTTTGGACTTTTGGTCATTGTTGTATGTTATAGTACGAATATATAGATAAACTAGAAGATGATAAACTTACAACGACACAAACATAACAAAACGAATAAGTTATACCAATCAACCGACTCGATGACCAACACCTACACTCGGATCAAATAAGGATATCATAAAAAGAATACCTAACATACCGAGATGCAACTCCGACACACCAAAACTACCAAACACACGGACATTAAGGGCAAACACTCGGTTGAAAGTATGACACGGGTTGAAACCGACCACAACACACCACGACACACGACCTCACACATGAAACATAACCCGTAAAAACCTCCAAGCAAACGGACACACAATTTGACCAAGTGGTGTCACCACGAATAGCGGAGACAGTAGATTGAAGGTGGGTTAAGAAGGTGGATTGCTACCTTGTTATTGTTTTGGTTTCGTAATAATATGTTGACTTTCTAAAACAAAAAATTGGTAATTTACTTTCAAAAGGTACTATATAAGAAAACTTAATATCATTTTCCACAAATTTTACAGACTAAACCAGTAAGTCGTTGAAACACATATGATTTCTGCAATTAACTCTTCCAAGTATTTATGAGACATCTACATACTTTAAAACTAAGACCATTCGGTAGTTTTTTTTTTAGATCTTTAGACTAAAGGTAGTGGTCACCTTTAGTCACCATTCCCTTACATTTTACATCAGCGTTCAGTTTTCTTTCTCCTCTCACTCTTTCTTACCTTTCACCCGTAGTGGTCACACCACTCATCACCTTTCATTAAAATACCCACTTTAACTTATACAAATATACTCCACTAAATACTCGCACACTCTCACAAATAAAATAAAAAAACAATAAAATAACACAAGAACTGAGAGGTGACTCCATCACCTTTCACCTCCTTTTTTTTCCTTATCCTCACACATGAGCAATGTTTGTGGAATGGGTGACGAGTGAGAGGGCACCCTCCACTCCTTTTAGCCTTAGAACACTATTGTCAACCAATTATATTTGCAGCAGTTATATAATGTCAAAGTGTTCGACTTAAACTTTGTTTCACACAGTTTGGTAAATAGTGACCGTAACTTACTCTCTCTCTCTCAAAAAAAAAAAAAAAAACCCAAAAATCCAGTAATTTCATCATTTTCTATCTCAATTCTTAACGAATACATATTCTGATAACACCATTCGATTCGTGTGATCATTGCGAACATTATGAGGGTTGTTAATTAGAATTTCGTTGAGTTTTGTAGAATCCCCCATTTTGATGATTTTGGCGCCAATTTTTGATTTCTGATATAGATTACAGTTAGGCGTCTTTATGATCAATCACTTCTAGGTTTCACAATGTCAAACAAAAAAAATTCCCAAAAAAGAAGTGTTAAAATCCCAAATAGGTTCAAGGATCATGTTATGAGCAATTCGAGTCATAATAGGGCAAATTCTAAGTCTGCTGTGATCGATGATGAATCTAGGGTTTCTGAGTATGGAGAAAAGGAGGATGGTGGAGGTAGGAAATTGGGAGATGATGCAGTTGACTGTGGACATAATTCTAGCACTGTAAGTAATAATGAGACTTTTGATACTTCTGAATTAAATAATGTTATTGGTCTAGATCAGGATAATGTGGATAGGAATGATAATCAATCGAGTGAGGATGTGTTAGATCAAAGTGATAATAGCAGTATGTCTGAGCCTAATAATGATAAGTTTGATGCTGAGGATATTAGTGCTAAGACAATTCCTATAGATGGTGATAACAAGAGATCTTATGTTAGTGCTGCTAAGAATTTTGGAGTATTTGAGTCCAATAAGTTGTGGTTTATACCTACTGTGATGAATGAGATAGGTGATGAGGTAGTGGTATTTGATGAGGAACGAGTTGCCATTGGTACTAAGAAGTGGGAATTAACTCTGTGTGGACAACTAGTAGGCCATTCTATGAGTCTACCTGCCTTAAGGTATCATTTAAGGAGAATGTGGAACAAATTTGGATTTAGAGAGATTGTTGACAATGGGAATGGGAATTGGATTTTCAAGTTCAATAGTGAGCAGGGCATGACATATGTAGTGAACCAAAGTCCATGGATGGTGAATAGTAAACCTTTAATGGTATATAAATGGGATTCTGATGTGGGACTGAAAAAGGTAGAACCTACTAAAATACCTGTTTGGGCTAAGATAGCTGAAATTCCTTTAGAAGCATGGACTGTTGAAGGTATTAGTGCAATTAGTAGCAGCATTGGTAGACCTGTTATCATGGATAGTATGACAGCTTATGTGTGTAAGAATGGTGTTGGCAGGACAGAATTTGCTAGAGTACTTGTGGAGATAGAAGCTAACAAGGGATTCAAAGAGGTTATTGAACTGCAATACATAGATAGGAATAATCAGGTCAAGGGGACTAAGAATGTCAAAGTCAATTATGAATGGAAGCCTCCTTTATGCTCACATTGTCAGGTCTTTGGTCATGAGTTTAAGGGTTGTGGTGTTAGAGTTAGAACTGAGGAAGAGATTGCTAGTGAAAAGGTTGAAACAGCTAAGAACTTAGGTGGCCATAAAGAGACTGAATTTGTGCAGAAACAAGGTAGGAAGCCTAATAATTTTACTAATAATCAAGGATATAACAGAGGTGTGTTCAATAAGTTTCAGTATGAAGATAAGAACAAACATAACACTGGACCAACAAAGCAACAATGGAATAGGAAAGACACTGGTATGGACAGTAGAGATGGCATACAAGAAAAGGAGAAAATTTTTGATAAGGATTTTCCTGAATTGAATAGCACTAAAGCTCAGACGTCTAATCATTCTAATTGGAATAAAGTGAAGCAGAATAATGAGAAAGGGGAAAAGAGAAATACTGAGGGGTTACACAAGACTCAACCTCAAAAGAAGGTGGTAGGGGATGTGTCTGGGAACAAGTATGGCGTTTTGGAGAACTTGGAAGATGAAGAATTGGGTGAAAAAGTTCGGCAGACACAGTCACATAATAATAAAGGAAAAGAGCAAAATTCCAGTGCAGAATCTGAGGTGGCTGAAGTACTAGCTAAAAAGGACAAAGTTCATAGAGAAAATAGAATGGATGATTCAGAAATAATGTTACAATGGAAGCAGAAGGTGGAATTTCTTGATAAGCTTGTAGAGGATAAAAGGATTCCTAATGTTGAAGAATCAAAACTATGGTTTGAATGTGCAAATCAGCTTCAGTACTACAAGAAAAAGTGGGAAGTAAAGTGGAAAACTGGAAGCCCCATTTGAGATAGAAGTTTCTGTTTGTTCTGGATCTTCTTTAATGAATTTAGTAGTGAATTGGAGGTCTTGTCTCTGCTGTCATAAGTATAGTGCTGGTTGTTTGAGTTCTTCGGATTGTATGTTGTCTGGTTGTATTGTATGTAGTCTTTGGTTTGTTTGTTGTAGCTCCAAAGTCAGTTGCTGTGGTATGTCTCTAGCAATGATTTGGATGCTTTTCATGTATCTTGTTTTCTTGAGATAATATATTTTTCACCGTTGCACCAAAAAAAAACTTTGTTTCACATTCGGTTATAAGCGCCATTTGTAATACCTAGAATCTTTTGTGTGGTGTTTCACACACTCTAAAACTATGATTAATTAGTTATGCTTATATCATAAAAAGTTAATCTACCAACACACAAGAATGTAAAAAAGTCATTTTCATTCGAGCTAAATTAGACAAATCCACATCTAATAATGAGTATGTTTTCTAAACTTTTCTTTTCAGAAAGTGCGGCCATCACATCAATGATGGACACCAACCACATATATATGCATGGTCTAATGTAAACCGTTAAAAAAAATGGTGGAATTAATAAAAGCAACCCACCAATGAAACTAGGCTCATCATAAAGCGATTTAACATTTGCAACAAATGAACAACGTAACTTATTGTCTTAAATTAATGACATTTCGACTGAGCATAGTAAGAAATGATCCTATTTTGTATTTTCCTTACATGTTTTTTGAGTTTAGTGCTTCCTTCAACCCGCACGTTTTGAATATCTAAATGACACCTAGAAATGGTTGTCAAATATGTCTAACCATGTAAGAGTTCTTGACTATAGATATCCTTCAGTTAAAAAAATAACTTATAGTTATCTTTAGAATGTAAATATTCTAGAATATCCATGGACCATAAAGTGATAAAACTAGCAATCTAGGAATAGGCTGGAATTTGTGTCCTGGAGTTGGAAAGTAGTAGTATAAGTGTTCAAAATAGTTATTTATGAGCCTAAAATATGGCCCATGTTTCAAGCCCAATAACCGAATATAACTAAAAAACTGAAACTATCCTAGATTCCTAGTATCCTAGAGTCCTCCACACCGCTGCATCTCGCGTTGCCAAAATTTTACTCGTTTTACACATTGGCCACAAAGTTGCCAAATAGAAATGATGTTAAGCGTGGTCCTCACCCACCAAAACACAATCACTTATTAACAGTTTAACACTGTAGGATCACATCATCTATCTTCCCTCTCAATCACTCATATCTCCCAATCATCACTCACCAATTATTTACACAACAAATATAGGGGAAATGATGTTTAATGTAGGCGATTGACTATATTTTCTTTGTAAAAATTTAAAAAATTTATAAGTCAGTCTCTACAGTAAATTTCTCATACATGTTTTTCCCCTATTCATTCCTTTCTTCAAATGAAATGTCGGCAATTGCCACAAATATATGCACAACACTCTCAAACACAATATCTCACTTGCATTTTGGCCCAGCCACCATATTGGTCGAAAGATGAAAATACTTGTCTTTTTATCGTTACCCCCAGTCTAACTATAATGAAAACTTCCTTATACCATGTAATTTAGGATGAATACAGGGACGGAGACAGTGGAGGAGTCAGGGGGTGCTCGGCCGCCTCCAACACACTCGATTGTTTTTGCTATTTATCTTCAAAATTTTAAGTTTGTAACCCAACTATAGCCAACGGACCCCCGACCTTTATATGTCAAAAGAATTAAGATAAGTTTTACAAAGTTTCATACACAAGGTTTTCATCATGTATTTTTTTATTACTCCGTAGTTGTCAATGTATTTTTATCATCAAAAATTTAAGTTAGCATATTTGATCATTGGAACATACTATTTAATGTTTTGGTTATGTTATTTTGTTAGTTTGAGGGAAAAAAAATGACCCTATTATTACTAATTCCTCATTCCATCCCCGAATGAATCCATTCAATCGCAAATACCCTATAATGATGTCCGTGAACCGGTCGGTTTGTGTGCATAGTGGTAACTCCAAAGAAGATCAAAAAAGAATTATCTTATAATTTGAGAAAATTGTTCACCGTGCGATCATAATTTTGTAAACTAATGCCTATCTATTCTAAAAGGTTATTTAAGATGTGATTGCTTAACTCAAATCTGATAACGAAAACAAAATGAGTATAAAGGGAAGCCCTCAAGAACACCCAAAGTTGGATAGGGTCATTATCGATGATCGACACAAGTACTCTTGCCATTAAGTTTAGAAATGCCCACATATCTCTTATTCGTATAAAGGGGGGCTTATAGGGCAATAAGATGGTAACATGTAGACTAGTATAGTTAAATTGACCTTTGTTTCACATAATCAAGCAATTTTTCACATGAGATGTCACTTAGGAATTTTGCAACAATAAATAGAAGGGGACAGGCGGACAGCTTCACTTTGATAAATGAACTTGCATTAGCATATCTTTTATATTTCACTTCCACTAAAGTGTAAATATCTAAACATAATTACACAAGTAAAAAATTGAACGCTTATAAACTCATTAAGCACAATAGATCGCGAACCTCTAATACGACACATTGATTGTTAGTGGACTCATTGTTAGTTTGGGCTCAAACCCGTTTCTAGAATAGTCTTTGTATATCTATGTATCAAATATTTCACATTATTTAGTACATAAATAGATATACAAGGACTACTCTAAAAATGGGCTTGAGCCCAAACTAACGATGAGTCCACTAACAATGGTGGTCATCGTGGTTGGTCGTCTCGTTGTGGATGGGCGGTCGCCGTCGGTCACCGAGTGACAATTTGCAACTCTCGGTCGAAAATATGACCTAGTTCCTTTGCTTGTTTGTTTTGTATTATCTGAAAATTTAACCGTCTTCTTTAAATTGTTAAAAAATAATAATAATAATAATAAAATAACCTTTAAAAAATTAATCTATTTACTGTATAAATACCCCATCATCATTTAATACACAATTTACACACACTTTCATCATCTTTTCTAAATGGCTTGTTCGCTTTCACACACCGTCGATGAAATCAAAGCTATTGGTTCAACAAAAAATCGAAGAGGATAAAGTTTGTCAGTTAGCCATGATGAACTTAGCCGTTGCGTATGAGAATGCTAGCATAGCTAAAGACGATCCGAGAAAAGCATACGCTGAATGTAGTGACAGACCCAAGAGAAACGTGCTTTGATCGACGCTTATTTGAATTAAGCATCTGATTTCGATTGCAAGATGCATAATACTTTGTTTAGGAAGGCGGGAAAAACATAACAACAAATGAATTCCATATTTGTTTGGAGGCATGTTCAGAATAAATAGAAGTGTTGTATTATTTGTATTACGTATTGTTTTTTAAAATTTCGTATTGTAATATCTATTTTTAATTAGCTAAATGGAAATTTATTTTCGAATGCGAACTTTTATTCATTACATAAACAAAGTAGAATACAACATTGAAACGAAAATACAAATTAAAACACGTAAGTTCTTCAGCTAAATGAGTTATTCAACTTTCAGATTAATTTGTGCGATAACCATCGTCGTAAGGAGAAAAATCCCCAAAATCCTCTTCTCACTCTTTATACGCTTCATCAAACCGGTGATCCTTACGAGCTTCTTCTTCCCTTGCTTCCCGGTCCTTACGAGCTTCTTCTTCCCTTGCTTCTTCTTGTTCAAAAGCTCGCAATGCTTCTTCATACTGAAGAAGTAGTCGTTCCTCTTCCTCAGTAAGCAGAAACGGATTGTGTTCTGGTTTCTCCACCGGTTCCTCGGTAATAAATGACGGAATGATTTCTGACGATGGAGTATAAACTGTTTCTTCAGAAATGATGGGAGTGTTTGGTTGAGACATTTTTTAGATCTGTTGTTTAAAGAAATTATGAGTTGATGTTTAAAGATGCGTGAATGAAAGGGTATTTATAAGTAAAAAAATTGAATTTAAAAATAAAAAAAAATAATAATAAGAAGGTCGATGTTGTGGTAACTTGGTCGTCTGAAGGTCGTCAGAGAGAAAAAGCTGATGTGACATTCAAAATCAAAGTCGTGCGTGATCATCATTGTTCATAGCCTAATAGGTTGAGGTTGAGGTTGTGTTGAAAAGTATTTGCCATTGTGGTAGCAGGTTGAAAAATAGTTTGAAAATACTACACAGATATTGCATTGGGACCAGTTATTTTGGACCCACTCATTAGGAGGTTTTGTGGGGTCATGTGCATTGCGAGTTTGTACGGTGTGTATCGTGGTTTGTATATTTTGACCAAAACCTCTCTACTGTCACATCATAGAGAGGGTCTTAATAACATAACCCTATTGCATTTAGGGGTGTTATTCGGGTTGACCCGGTCGGGTTCGGGTCAACTCGAGTCGGGTCAAATCGGGTCAAGCCTTAAGAAAACATACTTGAACCCGACCTTGTTTAAAACTCGGGTCGGATCAATTCGGGTTCGGGTCAACTCGGGTCGGGTCAATTCGGGTTCAGGGTCAACCCGAGTATTTTACATTGTAAAAGTGTTGTTGAGCCGGGTTAGTCGAGTTCGGGTTCGGGTCGGGCCAAGGCTAAAAAAACATACCCGAACCCGACCTTGTTTAGAACTCGGGTCAATTCGGGTTGACCCGACTGACCCGAATATATTTTTGAACCCGATTGACCCGACCTAAATTGACTCGGGTCGTGTTCGGGTTCGAGTCTGTTCAGCCCGAATTACACCCCTAATTGCATTAGAGATGGGGATGTGTTATTAAAACGCCCTATGGTCAACCGTCAACCCGTGATGCAAACAGTACAACACTGCAATGCACACCATACAACCCTTCAATGCATCTAATAATTTTAAAAACCTCTATAAAAGGGTCCGAATATCATGCCCTTAGAGATGCTTATAAAGTACAAGCGGTAAAAGTTGCCCATCAAAAAAAAAAGTTATAAATGCAAATAGCTCATATTCTATTGGTATGATCTTTTTAGGTGCTCCATACTTCCATTACAAAAGTTCGTTACAACAGTTGCCGTTAGGCTATGGCATCACCCTTTGCAAATTCTACCCAACCAACATAACTAACACCATGACATAATCACTACGTTTAGTCATTTATCAATCTGATTCTAGCAAAGAGATTACTATCAATGCTCATAAAGCCTTAATTTTTCATTTATCAATCACTACACTTTTGAATAGATGCAAATTGTACACTTCTTGAAATGATGCTTTCACATTTCACTCTTAATTTTTCATCATTCAAAGTTCAAACTCTTGATACAACATCACTCAAAACCAAAAACTACACAGCAAACATGTTTTTGTTTTTGTTTTACATATTTATTGTTTATTAATCAACCAAAATTAGAACCACAAGATAAAGCCATTAACAAATAAGCAGCCTGTTCTTCTACACTAGGCTTCCTCCTTTGCTTTGTGATTCTTGATCTCGGTCTTTGCAACACCACTTCTGTACCAAGTGCCATTATTCTTTTCTTTAAACAAAGATCACCCATATAGTCACTCCTACTAGCTGTAGTCAAACCACTACTTTGACTATCTCCACTAGTTGTAACAGTGATTTTTTTTGGTTTTTTATCATCTTTTGTTGATACACCCAAAAGTGCCCTTCTCCTCTTTCTACTTCTGATCCCACAAGCATTGCATAAAGACTGCATATGTTAAACCAAACATTAAGTTTATATCATTATTATTTTCTCAATCAAATCAAGAAGACAACAAAAAAAAGTATTATTTTAGTGCCAGACCATATTATTAGTGTCTAAAAACAATTAGGCAACTTAAATAAATAACCAAAAAAACCAAGATTCTTTCTAATGATCAAAATTATAATAAAAATATATATATATATACCTTAGGGCCAGCTGGGCCACCTCTCCAGAGAGGTGTTTTGGAAGTCCCACAATCAGCACAAGTTTTGATCAATGAATCTCCACCGTCCGATGAGACTGATCCATTACATCTTTCTGGGCTATTCATCATCATATCTTCACACTCTGAACCCTGTTTTCAAACAATCAAAACAATATCCTAATAAGAATTAATCATTAAATTTTAAAAAAATAATAATACATAAAAAAAGGAATGATCTTGATCAACTAATGACTAACCTTATCACTAACATCACCCATTTAAAATCAACAATTCAAACCCTTGAATCTTGTCACAATCACCAATCAAACAACACCCAGATCACCAAAAACCTGATCAACCAACAATATCTCAAAAAACACAGCAACACACACTAAAAGGTGTGATTTTTATAGTGATCAAGACTGATTTGTTCCAAGATAATGAATACCCAGATGGTAAATCAGCTTTTCAAATCTAAAAAACTCAACCTTATTCGAAAATGAGTGATGAGAAATGATGGGTTAGAGAGAGTGTGTGTTTAAGTGTTTGTGTGTGTTTTTAAAGATGATAAGTTGTAGCGGCAAAATGAAAAATGAAAAGATTTTAATGGAGTGGAAACCCTAAGGCGGTAAGAATGAAATGACCAAAATGACCTTTAAATGTTTTTGGACGTTGTGAATTAACCCGCCAAAATAAAAAAGAGCGCCATTATTTTATTTTGGTTTTGTTAGTGGTTTTAGAAAAGGATTTAAATTTTTGGAAGTTGGATTACATGTGTGCGGCTGCACATGTTTGGAAGCAAAGTCGTCGTGTAGGTCGACCTAGGGATATTTGGTTAGTTTGGTTAAAAAAAAAGTTTGGGTTAAATAAAAAACAAATCAAACCGAATTTAAATTTGGTTCATCTGAACCGAATATCGAATTCTTATAATCGAAAACTGAACCGAATAATTTTGAATTACACAATTTTATATATTTTTATGTAATTATATATATTTTTACCACAAAATTTTTTACAAACTTAAATTATGTATATTTATACTAAGAAAGAGTTTTAGTGATTTGTTTTTTCATTTAAATACATAGAAAAAATATATATTTATATGAGTTCGGTTTCAGTTTTCGCTTTTCATTGCCAAAACTATATTCACGATAATCGAATATTTAGTTCGGCTCGGTTCGTTTTGACCAATTCGGTTCAGTTACGAATTTGGTTCAATTCGATTTCAGTTTTCGGTTACTGTGGATATTACCCGATCCGTGATGGCCCAATCGGTCGCATGTGGTCATGGCCTTTTTTTTCGATTGCCCAGACGATCGATGTCGCCTATGTGTCTATGTGTATGTTAATTAATTAAAAAATAATACTTGTAGGATATGTTTTTTGTAATGTAGGTCATCATTGTTGTGGTAAAAAGTCGTCAGTAGATCGCCAAAAATAGAAAGTTGATGTGGCAGACAAAATAAAGATCGCTCATGGTTACTATTATGCTTATCCTTATGTTACTTGAGATATAACGAAATCGAGGTCGAGTTCATAGTCGATCTTTTGAAGCTTTCAAGTTATAAATACATTTCCTAAAAAAAAAACTTTTGGATTAAAGATTATTTACATACCAAACTTTTCTCACATAATAAGGGATTAATCTTCACCATTCATCTTTATTTGATCTAATGGATGAGATTAATCACAACAATTTAAAAAAAAAAAAAAAAAAAAAAAAAAAAAAAAAAAAAAAAAACAACACCTACTTTTATCCTTTTTTTTAAATATTAATCTCTTTTAAACCGCTAATCGTAAGCGGAAAAAAAATATACCATCACGACGAGCATTTTCTCTATAAATAGGCACTTTGCTATATACTTTCGACAAACTTTTTTTTCACCTTTTCTTTACTTTTCTTCGGTTATTTAAAATTTGAACCATAGATGATTAAACACTATTTTGAATATACTAATAAAATCATATATGATTTAATACTAATATCACATGTGATCATATAAAAATATTCAAATTAGTGTTTTAATAACATGTGATTTCTCATGTAAGTTTTAACAACAAAAAGAAACGAAAAAAATGACGAAAAAACGTGAAAAGAAAAAAATATCGAAAGTATATCAAAGTGTCTGTCTATAAAAAGATAACTAAATGTTCATCGCGATGGTGTAATTATTTTAGATTAATGATTAACAGTTTAAAATATATTTAAATTATAAAAAATATGTGAAGTATTAAAATGCTTTAAATTTCAACCATTGATTTTTTTTTTTTTTTTTCTTTTTAAATAAAATGTGTGGATGAATCCCTTAGTATATGAAAAAAGTTTAGTATGTAAAATAACTTTTCTCATACATTTGTGCATGTATAATTATATAATAAGTTTAAAATAACAAGATAATTTATTGATTGAATGACTAATATATGCGATAGCATATGCATGTAAAAATACATAGCTTTAATAATAAGCAACATAATTAAATCCTAAATTTAATAGACTCAAACACACTATTAGGTTCGAGCCCACTAATTTATCTAACACTTTCCCGCACTTTGAACGGAAGATTTTTGAACAAACAAATTGAACATATATTGAAAGCCACCTCTTCTTTTATTCTATCATCTTCTTTGTTGTTTGTTTGACCGGAAGCATAATTGTATCTAGCGAAATAGTTGTTTAGTGCTTACGGCTTCCTCCTTCGCGTGGCGTTTTTTCTACGTCATGGTTTGCTTTGCCTTTAGGTTGGAGTGAAACTTTCCGATAAACTATTTGCAAAAAACGACAACGATCCCCGGCGGTAAAACAAAAAGTAATGTCGATGAGACAAATTTTGTTTATTGATGGTTAAATTAACATAATACGATATGAGGTTTTTTTGATTTGGATTGGATAAAAAGACTACTTAGATGAAAATATAAAGCGAAAGAAAGTAAATAGATCATGATCCCTCTAAATCATTGGTGAGTAGCCGATGACTAAATGACATATATTTTAGCCGATGACCCAATCTGACGTGGTTCATAACAGTACAAATTTATGACGTGAAATGTACATTTGTCAGCTGACGTGGATTTTTGTAGGATGTGTATGGTTTATATTGTGAATCGGGAGGTCGAGGATGATAGAAGAACATCATCTCCATGGTTAGAGAGAGAGTAGAGAGAGAAAGGGAAGCTAAGTGTTTTATTGATATTACGAAAGGTGAAATTACACACACAAGTCTCACCCCTCCATTGAAGTACGGAGGGGTATATATAGCCCATCATACGCACTACTTTACAATAATGACAATATTAGTACCTGCGTTTGAGGCTTACATGATAACTAATGTAATCCAGTAAATATCGTTCCATTTACGTGTTAGAAGCGATCCCAACAATCTTCCCCCAATGGAACGATATAAGGGGTTACTTACAACATTTTCTACAAGTACAAAATAATACAAAAAGAAAGGTCTTCATAAGCTCTTCAAATGCTAAGGATGACGGCGGTTGATGCTCTTTGTCTTCATTTAGTACCTCGACTTGAGAACTTTTTATTCACTTGTAGGAAAATGATGTAATATGCATGAATTGGATTAAATTCCTCCCAATTAATGTTGCATGTCTTTAGCAACTTCTCCGTACACTTCTTTTTGGTGAAGTTTCTGAATCAGCTTCCCCCCAAACTGAAAACTGTCTTCAGCAGATTCGAAACTTTGATGTAGTAGACAAGTCTTCTAACTTTTGAAGTTTTCAGTGCGCAGCGGAATTTATAGATGAGCAGTAAACCACACCCGACAAATCTGTCTAGTCACGTAATCACATTTGTACACAATGCGGAAAGTCCGTTCGGGGGTAACATACAAGAAATCAACAAGAACTTCTCACGTATGTAGATGCTTCACATCAAACAAACCATGAAAGACGAAATAATACAACTTCCCCTTGATTGTTGCGGTCTATCGGAATAATAATCACCTGTAAATATGCAAATACTCGATAAAATGACCGTGTGTGAGGCATCATAATGCGGTTAAGACATCATATGTAGGTAACGTCACACAAAATACCCTCGTGAAAGTTGAGACGATAACACCAAAGTAAGATGTTTAAACCACATATCGTCTCATTTCTTCCCCCTAATTGCAGAAACACATGAAGGGAAAGGGTTTCCACAAATAAGGCAAAGAAAGCACAGTAAAACCACACTCTCTTCCCCCCGCTATTTTCGATGAATCAGAAACATACACCACGTATGTTGATGATGAAATTAGAGACATCATAACCCTGTATGTCCAATTAATCGAACAAGTGTGAAGTACCATAAGTATCTCGTGAGAATCAACTGTTGATAAAACTTCTCTACTCTTTTATACTCCTCTCAGCTAACTCATTTTCGACCCATTATCATTCTGACGGCTCTTTGTAGTGACTATTGATGGAGAAAACCCAATATGATGAACTTGAGACTAAAGTAAAATAACCCGAAATTGTGACTTAAGCTTACACTAATGTCTGACGAAGAACAAATACTGAGAATTTCAATAAAGGTAGAATCATATACCCAACCATCCATCCTTGATTGTATATGAACTTCTCTCGAATTATCCACATCTTTTTGTGACACTTGAGCACTACAATGTAACTCATTTAAAGTGATAGTTATATGTTGTGAGCACAACAACGTAACTCTTTACACTGGTATAACTAGACAACTCAAGTGTTTGTCATTCGTAACGCTTAAAAGCTCGAACAAGGATCTCGAAGAATTTATGCATGATACTTTGAGATACTAAGTACAAGTGCCCGTGAAATTTCCTTCAACCTCAAATAAATAATAATAGATTCACACCGTAGTCACATCTTGTGGTTAAATTCCCAAATCTAGCCTTTGTTACTTGGTTAAAATGAACTATGATAATGGTTTTTCCCAATCTTGTCAAAAATGTATCACCCCGTGAAAATCTGTAACACCAAAATACCATTCTTTTTACACCAAGTATTTTGCCAAAAGAAATTAACCCAATGCATCAAAGTACATAGAATATTAAAATTTCAGCCCATGTGTTATTTATTTTGGATCACGAATCATAGTATGCCTGATGCGCGTATAACGCGTTCGGGGTCAAAGGAACTTCCTTTTCGTCGAGCAAGTTTTTCAACACCCTAGGCAATGAATATAATCGTTGTAGTGTAGTATTGGGTAAGCCTCGGGTATTGATATCGTTCTATAGGGGAATAGGGATGCTAGTGAGAGATGTACTACGCTAAGGTTTGAGGTTGAGGAAGATTATTTTTTATCTTTTTATATTGTTTAGAAAGCTAAGTGTAAAATCTCGGGGTTTGGATTTGGGGGTTTGGTACTTCTACCGATTACTCTACTATCTAATTATCTAAACTAACGGTAGTCTATGTCTATTGATGTGTGCTCGTATGATGATTAAAATGTGTTTACCTAGATACTATTACTCCCTAGTTATCTTTTATTGGTGGTTGAATTGTCACGTCCTTATTCTTAATGCGTTGTGCTTTCTAAGGTCGTAGGGTATGCTTTTATCCCTAACTCTTTGAGACTACCTTAAGGTTATTGCCTACGAAATCTCTAGGATTCATAAACTAACTCTAAGGTTATCTTTGGATGTTTAGTCTACAATTCCGCTAAGTGAGTATAAACTAAGGTTCACAAAGATTACTCAAGCATTAAAAACACAACGATAGCCTAGTGCAATCCTAAGCCAATTACAATTAAGATAGGAGACAACCAATCAATAATTAATAACTAGGTTTCATAGATCTAAGCAAACACACAAGAAATTTAGCCGGACATGTTAAACATGCAAGCATACACACATACAATCGAAGACATAATGAAATCGGTGAAGTAAATTACTTTTCTTGATGTAAAATAGGGTATGAGAACCCTAAGATACTGTCCAAACTGGACCAAAATCGATTTAGGTTTTTACTCCACAAGTCTACCTCCTAAAATTCTAAAAACTCGATTTCTATATATAATTTTACATTTGCGACAGTGTCACCTTATAGTTGGGACGCTGTCAGATCGCCGTCATTAGCGTTTTGTCTTGGCCAATTCATCATTGGGACAGCGTCACGTTGTGGTTGTGACGCCGTCAATCTTCAGTAGTGACGTCGTCTGAATCTGGATCTAGGCCGTCTGAGAAGAAAAGTCTTCGTGACGCCCTTACTCTTCAAAGCCTGACGCCGTCAGGTGCAAATTAGCAAAATCGCTACTGAGTCATCACAAATTTAATTACGTAGAGAGGGAAAGCGTCATCCTCTGTTTGGGACGCCGTCAGGTGTAATTCCAGCAGCTTGAGTGTCTTGATCTTGACTTAGCCATTTTCTTCACATATTCACTCCTTTTCGTCCAAAAATGCATCATTCCAACATTTTGCTTCCAAGAGACCTAAAAAGTGAAACGGAACGAAATTAAGCAGTAACAAATATAAAAGTGCGCGATTAAGGGCTTAAATGACCCCTTAAAAGTGTACATTTTAAATCCTTATCAAATATCCCTACACTTGGTATTTGCTTGTCCTCAAGCAAATGTGCTTTTGGCAAATTAATTTATAAGGTATGAGGCATAAAGCATTGGTTTAACATAATTCATAACAAGTAAAAGCACCGCAATAGTCATAACAAGCACGGAAATTATATACTAGCACCTCACAAGTGGTGTTTGGATTCTCTCATCTCTCGGGTGTATATGAAATATAGTAAATGGAAATGGAAGATAAACACTCATTAACTGGTCATAGTACATAGATTACCATAGGCTTGAGACTAGATCAAACCTCCACCGATTTGGCGTAAGCACCTAGGAACAACTATCTAAGAGGTCTTTTAAAGGGTTGTAATGTTAGGCTTACAGTTATGAAAAAAAAAGTTTGGTTGGATAGGCGATTTAGTGGTGGCAAGTCAAAAATCTTATGTTACAAGCATGAAAAGAATGGCGTTGCTAAGCCAAGACTCGACTCTCTAAACTCTAGATAACTTTGAAACAAACATACATAAATATAAAGATAGATTTAGGATGGTAGCCCGTATGTTTTTTCATTTTTTCTTTTTTTTTTGCATACACTTTTACTCTACCATCCTCTATGATAACATCAAAATATAAGGGATTAATAGGAGCATCCCTACACTTGAGTTTTTATTACTCTAACACTAATATGACCCGAATTGAAAAGATCAAAACACTTGGAGTACATTATTACGTAAATAAAGGGAATTGGAATTTAACGTTCTTTCCCGTCACTCCATAAAATTTAACTTTACCCATGAGTCCCAATCATCCCAAAACTGTATACAGAAGATATGACTCGACTTAGCAACCATGCAAGTAACTAGATAATTGAACTAAGGGTTTAGTATGATAACAATAATGCACTAAATATGAGTGCATACAAGGTAGGCTAAGGCGATTTTGGTGTACATTTTGGGGTGGATTGTAAACAATGCTCTTCATTGATATTCTGGAAAACCGAAACATCAAGAGAACCGCGAAAAGGATAGGCTATGAGGGGTTAACTAGGGGTATCGTGTACTAAAGATGAGTACATCGCAAGGGTGTGGGGGAATTACTCGACAGATGTGGAAGAAGTAATTATAATACGGGTATCAAACAAGGGTTATGCTAATGCCTCTTATCATTTAGTTATTCCTAACTACACAAGTGTAGTCTCACTAGCGATCTCGGAATGCATCACAAAACAAGTTCTAGAATCTATTATACTACCGGTACACTCTCGAAGCATTAAAGGTGAATGCTTTAATTCCTATAGATCTAGGGGCAAACCTCACATTTTTGGGGTGGAATTTGAGTGGTAAAAGGTTTTTGTGCTAGTCATATAACTCATATCCATGAGACGCTTTATTAAGACTAAAGAACCACCCGTGCATGTCATGAAAATTTTTAAATTTGACGCTAAAATTGCCCTAACAAATATCTCTCATGGTTTATTACACAAATGAAATAGGACAAGACAAATGATCAAGGATAAGCATAGTTTCAAAGTTCCCGTTTTATTCTCCCTCCCTACATTTAAATTGAACATTGTCCCCAATGTTCCCCGAAAGTATCAAAGTTATGATAACGGAAGGTAATTAAAAGAGAAAAAACTAGTACTCCCCTGATTAGCTCGGTAGGATCCGTGTGAAGTAGTGGTTAAATTCTTTCCAAGAAGAATGTATGCGTGATAAGCTCCATCCAATATTATGTTTCTTCTTCTTGATAAATAAAACCTGCACACTTTAAGAAAATAGATGAAATCTTCGCGTAAAATCGGCGATAAAACTATATATGACTCTACTAAACTAGGATATAATACTTGTGGAATGGATGTTTGCAGATTTTTTAGAAAATTAAGACCTGAGAATTTCCAAAAATTTATAAGTAGCACAAAAAAAGAGAGAAAGTTATAAGCTGTTTCTACTCCTCCTGACGTCGTCAGGTTATGATCCAGACGCCGTCAGTTTATCCTGACAGAAGCTGGTCTGCTGTGTTTTCCTGGAAAAATTACACCTTTAAAATCTGGAAAAATTCCTGCAAAACATTCATTATGACTCGATACAAGCATTTGACTCTAACAAACACACATATATATCATTTTCAATAATGTAGTTCTCATGTTCACGTTCTTTTAAAAACGTGTGTAATCCTCCCTACACTTATCCTTTTTGTAAAATACTTTTATATGTAATTAAGACGAGGTTAAAGACAAAGAAAAGCATTTTCACAAATTCAAACATGAGAACATACAATAATGAAAAGATATATGACACACAAACAAGCAAACAATTAAGCATGGGTTGCCTCCCACGAAGCGCTTTTCTTTATTTATGAGTCTTGTAGCTAGACTCGAAGTCGTGCTCCTACGTGGTCTCGTGCACGCTTACGTGCCCATATATAAGCCATTCCAATGTTTTCTCACTTTTCTTGTACTCATCTCCTAACTCTAGGCATTTTTTATAGTACCTTTCTGTCTTTTCATAAGTATGCCTAAGTCCCCGTTGTTTATCTCTTTCACTAAGTATTGGAATGGAAGCCATCCGATTACATGCCTCTATATCTTTGTGCTTAAACCTAGGATGCGTACGGGGCATTTGATAGACAAAGTCCTCAACTCCATCGGATAATGTGACTAAACCATCAATTATCCATTCATTCAACCTAGTCATTCTCTTAAAGTTTGTTCCAAATATTACTTGAGTGAGGCTTCCTTCAATGAATTCTCCTAAATCTTCTAAGACCATGAATTCAACCACATAGGCAAAACTTCCGACAAACACATCCAAGAAAGTGACCGCATCAACAACATTGTCCCCTTGATAGGCTAATTCGTTCACCTTAATTTTAGGGAAAATGACGCAAATGGACCGCGCGCCCTGAGGCTTATCACTTTCCGGACCACTTTTTTTTATTTGAAAATGGACCGAGGGCAACCGCTATCATTGGGCAACTCAACCACATTGCGACAAGTGTCCCGTATGTGTAAGGTATTGTTTTTTGGGCAACTAACGTTCGCTGGGCAACCGTATATTTAAAAAAAGGGTTTTATCATCATTTTACGTTACACAAAAAAGTACACATTTGAATAGTGAAAGTACAGTGGATTTATATTCAAAATCCAATAGTCACTGACACAAAAACATCCATAGTTACCGTTTTTCTCTGTTTTTGCTTCTCGCACAAAAGCATTCTTACTTACTATTTTCACAAATCAAACCGTCTTCTTCGTCAGCCCGCTCTCTTCCTTGTAACGTCAGTTATGTCACCATCTATAAAGCTACAGTGTTGATTGCAAACCACATTCGATTGATCAAGTTTTTTTTTTTTTTTTTTTAAAATGTGCCCAAATATGGTACGTAAATATTCTTCTCGTTGTTTATTACATATGATTATTTCCAATTGGTTCTATGTTATAATAAATCGTTGTTGTTATTCGATTAATACCTATGTTAGATAGGTGTTAATTCCATTTTATAATCCATTGCTCTTTTTTATGTGTATCTGATTCGTAATTATGTAGGGTATGATACCATAAATGTCTTTAGTTAAGTATGTAACATTACTTGGTTCATTAAAAAATTTAGTGGCAGTTTGTAGACTAATAAGGAGTGGTTTATATGCATCATCTATGCAATTGTTTACGACGTTGGTATAGATTCCTTCTATGACCTGAATTATTTTTTGTTTTTGTTGACCCTTTTTAGGACTATGAAGCTAAGTTAATCATTACGAGTAAACTGAACTACTTTTCGTAATTATGTAGGGTAAAATACATCTGTTCCGTTTACTGCTCTTCTACAGCTTGTTTAGAGGCTTCTTTCTGCTTTGCCCTTTCCTTTTCTTTAGCAATTTCTTTAGCATTTACTTCCATATGTAATTTTTTAGCAAATTTTTCATCAAAAGCTATCTGCTCCTCTGTACTTTCAAACACCAAAGTTGGATCTGCAATCCCTTTACCCTTTCCAATATCAGTTTCAGTAACTACAACTTTCTGCACAGGTTCACCAATGTTTAGACTCTTAGCAATAGCTTTAGGTGCAGGGATATGGTGAGATTGGTTTAGGTTGAGCAATTGTATGGCAATCTCATTCTCAGGCTCTTTTGGTTTTGGTGTTGGTGTTATTGCGGTGGTTATAATTGTAGCAGTGGTTGCCTCTGCAGTGGAAACGTCTGAACTGGCAGTGGGTAGAATAATAGCAGCAGTGGTTACTACAATACTAGCAGTGGATGCAACAACACTGGCAGTGGTTGCCTGCACCACTTCCTTCTCATTTTCTTCATCTGTAGCCTTTAAAGAATCATCTATTACTTTGGACATGTCATCATGTACAAAGTCATTACATTGGACAACAATACCACATGATTTCTCTATTCGGTGGACGCCTTGCATCAAAGGTCAATCCAACCTTGTTTTCTCTTTCCAGCCAGCACCCAATGCATATCATTTCACAACCGGTTTCCTCAGCCATGGTGAAACTTGTTTGATGTTATAAAGAAAAGAATAGCATTTACGGATTATATAAGAACGTCTACTAGCATAACCATCTGTATTTTTTCGCTTCATTTATTATACTTGAATGGTGTGCCATACTAGTTGGTAGGAGAATTTAATTGAAGAGTAACACACACTCTTTCTAACCTATTCAATTAACTTGTGAGTAGTCAAATAAAAGGTCAGCCAACATTGGAATTTAGGCGTTTGGCTTTCTTATTATAAAGCATAGCGGCATTAAATACCCACATTTACACACGCACCTACCCAAGTAATCAGCTTCGTTCGCTACTGCCAATATAACATGCCTATATTGTACACAGAAAATTATAACGTTAAGCATCCCTATATTTGTAATAGCAGCAGTAACCTTAGAAAACATGTAGTAACAACACGTAAACACACACTAAAAAAACGCACCCCTAGAGTTGAACGAAATTTTGGGCGGAGGGACATTTTGGTCAAATATTGAACGAAATTTTCAGGGGTCTAAGTGAATTATTGTCATTTGCTTCCACACCCCTAAAGTTTATCCCGTTTTTCTCTCTGTCTCATTCAATCACACATAAACACACACTGAAAACACACACAACCTATAATAGCAACCAATTATGGATATTACTCGCATCACCGTCATCTTCGTCATCTATTTTATGATTGAATCCGACGTAGTTTACCTCCGGCGTTGACTTTGGTATTGACTCTCTAGATTCTTTTTTTGATTGAATCTGATTCAGTTTTTAACAACTTTTCTTCGGCGTTGACTCCGGCGTTGACTATCTCATGTGTATATGTTTATTGAATTTCATATCTATTTTGTGTACATGTGAAGATGTTAATTGATTTATTAGATATTGTTTGTTTGTTACTTTTGACTATCTCATGATGTGTTTTTTTATTTCATATCTATTTTTGCACATGTGAAGATGTTTATTGATTTATTTAGATACTGTTTTTAGTGTTTGTTTATTATGTTGACTATCTGATGATGCGTTTGTGAAAGAATCGTTTATGAATTAGGTGTTTGATGTTTAGAGATGTTTTTAGATTGCATAAATCATAGTTTATCTTTGAAGAATATTGAGATTAGCGATTGTTTGCTATTCATAGTTTACCTTTGAAGAATATCGAGATTAGCGATTATTTGATTTACTTAAGTTTTTTAAAATTATGTTCGCTAGTGAAGTTTATCAGTAAGTAATGGAATTTTGAGGTTATTATTGTATTTAAGTTTAGTTAGAGTATATTCGCATGTGAAGAATATCGATATTAGCTATTATTTTGATTATTTAAGTTTTCACAAATGATATCATAAAATCATAACAGAAAAGTTGATGCAGTAATCTAGTACCTTATTAATTAGATAAATAGTTACTAGCTTACATACCAAATAAGTCCAAAATAGCACATTCTTAAACATATACAAAACATATTCATAATCCTAAAAATCATCAGCATCAGTTGCAACTTCTTTGAGTATTTTGATAAGGTTTTTGGCACATTCAACCATCTCTTGATACTTACCTTTGACAACAACATTATGATCTTTCAAATTCTTAAAACTGGTTTGTTGGAATCACTCCTAAACTATAATTCAAGTGTTAGTCATTATTATGTAATAGGTAGCTTATTATGGCCTTTATGTTTGTTATTAGCCTTAAGCTTATGTAGAAGGCCCATGAGCTTAGGCCCAAGCCCATAGGAGAAAGGATGGAAACTAGGAGTGTTGCCCTAGCTTTCCTCCTATAAATACCTTATGTAAACCCTCACTTGAGGGTTGGTTGTTCAATATTTCTCTTTCACTCACTCCTACGCCTAAACCGTATTATTATCTTGTGTGTGTGTGTTTGGTTTATTGTTCAATCGCCTCTCTATCTTTCTATTAAGCTTGTGTTGTAAATCTAGTGACCTAACAGTGGTATCAATCGCCTAATAGTTGAGTGAACGTATTGTTTGAAGTGAGTTTTGGTCTCACGCTTAACTTGCGTCTCCATAACTTTGGCTTGATCAAAAACGTATTTTTTACACTTTTTAATCCAAGATTCTTGTCCTTTCAACGTTATAAGGTGTTAAACTTACTGTTTTTGGCAAAAAGTTTCGAACTTTGTGTGTAGATCATCGTTTTTCATCTAGTTTTTGTACGAAGGTTCTATCCTACGCGTAACTGTTTTAAGAGTTTTGGTTCATCAAGTTTCACACTTTTGTGTCTTTTGGTGTTATTGAAGCTATTTCATCACACAAAAACTGGTTTAGAAACAACTTTGAGCATAATCACATTTACGAGTAATTCTACGCGTAGCAAAACCCTAAAACTACGCGTAAGGTTATCCTTGGCTTGATCTTCGTTTTCGTGGTTTACTCCGTGTTTTCTTGCTTGGATAAGCCTGAAAATACGTCGACTTTGGATATCTTTTGCACTGTGAAGTGTAAAAGATCACTTGGGATAAAACCCTAAACTTACGCATAAGCATAAAGCTTACGCGTAGAAATCCTACGCTTAAGATTAATCTTACGCCTAAGCCACGTCTTACGCATAAGGTAATCCTACGCATAAGTTTCTACGCCTAACTCTGTGTCTACGCATAACTTTAGCGTCTTTTCAATACTTACGCGTAAGCTAAATCCTACGCGTAACTAGTGATTGTTACGCGTAACTTTGGTGTTTTTACGCATAAGTGCTACTTGGATTATTGTGATTTCTACTCCTAAGGACACTTCATCAACAAAGGTTCATTCGACTACAAAGATCCATTTTTATAACACAAGTTAATCAACATGTCTCAACCACCATACTATAACTATTTCCCTTACACTTATTCTCAACGACAACAACAACTAAGTCCACAACATCAACAATGGAATCAACAACAAGCAATTTATCAACAACAATTTAATCAACAACATACTCCACAACTTGGAGCAATTCCTCCACCACAAATGGTTCAAACAACGCCAAGTCTTCAAGTTCAACCCTACACAAATGACTTCAATCAACATCCATCAAGGAACACTATGAAGGAACCCACTTGGTTTGCAAAGATGTGTGAAGCTTTAAGCAGCTGATGAGTGTCTAAATACTCATCATTTTTGTACAAAATAAACTGCAAAATCATCTGAAAACACTCAGAAACACATCAAAATGATCAAAATATCACAAATCAGTGTTTTATGTGTTTTAAATGCAAAAATATCAAAATCAGATGAAAAACGTATCAAATTTGCAAAATTGGCAGTTTTAGTCCCCCAAGTTTCAAAAGTTGTCAAAATCAGTCCCTGAGCACATAATTTCAAAAGTAAAATCACCAAAGGTCCTTTTAAATCATAATTTGTCAAATTTAGTCCTTTGGTGAAAAATATAAAAAGTTTTTAGAAAATTACAAGTTTAGTCCTTCAACTTTGAGAATTGGCATAAATGGCCCCTGGAAAATTGCAAAGTGGCAATTTTGGTCCTTATACTTTTTGAGAGTGTCACTTTTAGTCCTTGGAAGAAACTTTGAAGTAGTTATGGTCCTTGAATTTTCAGAATTGACAACAATGGTCCTTATTATTATTAAGCCCTTTCAAACCAATTTGGACCCTTGATACCTTTGACCCCCTGCCATATAAGCTTTTTGAACCCCCCTTTATATATCTAATATCTGGTCAACCAATCCAGTCAAACCACCACTTGCCGCCAAAAGTCATCCCTCCCACCTGCTATCACTGCTCACACAACCAAACCATCCCCCCAGCTCATTTCTTGTTCCCTCCTCCTCCACCACAATCCAAAGGGCAATTAATGCACCCTTCCACCCCTCACTCAACCCACATCTGCTTATACACGTTTTGGCGCCAAAATGAATCAAACGGCTAGAACTTATCCAAGTCATCCAATGGCTATTATTATTGGTGGGAAGTGCTCAGACATGTGAGAGAAACAGATTGGAACTATAAAAAGGGAAGAATGAAGCTTGAAGAAGGAGTAGCTAGTTTTCTTAATTTTTTTCTTAATGTCGTTTTTTTTTAAATGTTGTAGTTTAATTTAAATGTTGTAATTTCAGTGTCCTAGTATCAAATTTATGTTAAAGTTTCATTGTAATGTGTTTGTGAACATCAATACAAGTTTTATTTAAGTTCCAAATTTAAAGGGTACTGTGGAAAATTTTCATTTCAAATTCTGATCCCCAAGTTTTATATAGTTTGTTTCCCAACTCAAATTAGCATATTTAAGCTTTTCAAAGCTTTTTGTAAGCTTTAAAATCATTTTCAAGCAATTTTCCATTTTGGTCAACAGAAGTCAACTCTGAGCTTCTTATGGTTTTGGAAATGGTTACTGGTGATGCAGAGGTTGATATGGGTTAAATAGGTTAGATTGGGTTAGTATTGGGTTTTGATTTTAGCCTGCTATATCATTTGGACACATGTGAGTCATTTTCTCATCTTTTCATTTTTTTAGTCAATATTGCAGTTTATGCTTATATGTGTATCTGAGAACTCCAATAGTTTTAATCTGTTAATTTAGTTGTAATATGGTCATGATAGCTCAGTTTGGTCATTGGTTCAAGCTGGATCACTAGTTAGCTTCATTTATAGTGCATATCAGTTATATAAGGGGTGTTTGGAATTGTTGCACCATATGTTTTTCAGGTTCTTGCAGTGATAGGTTATTGTTGGTTCAAGTGTTTGTAGTCAAAATAAACTCATTTCTGTCTTTGACTTGTGCCTGCAAGCTCTAAAGTCAAAATTACTTCAAAATTGTCTTAATCTGTGCACTATTAAAGATTTTGCAACTCAAAATCTCATTTTGTGTTTGAATCATATAGATAAATATTGCAGCAGTCTTATTTCATGTATTCATATCATTTTCAATCCAAAAATCAAGATCAAAGTTCATGATAGTCAACTTTTCAGTTTTACCTTAAAAGTCAAAATAGCCAAATCTCAGTTTTAGCTCAACTGAAAGGAATTTTCCTTGATTCATTCTTGGGCTATTTTAAGTGATATTTGTGGATTTTAAAACTTCAACAGGTCCATTTTCTTGTCATCATTTTTGTACATTTTTGTTAAATTTTTATAACCATCAAAATAGCTCGTAAAAATGGTGTTGAATCCCCTGTGCAGGGCACTGTTGACTGCACAGGGGTTATGCAGGTTTTCCAAGGTCTGCACAGATCTCATTTTAGCTCCCCTAGGTCTCCATTTTGGTTTAGAGGCTCTCACCCAGGTCATCTTTAGGTTCCATTAGTTGGTTTTCACAATTAGCTTATTGGTTGGCTTATTTCTAAGCCCAAAGTAGACTACCTGTTACCTGTTTTTAGCTTATATCTCATACACTCAAATCTGTTGTAGATTGCTTACCAGAGGTTATTGCTTGTTGAATCTTGTTCCATTTATGTTCCTTTAGCATATTAGAGCTTCTCTTTTAGTTTGGTAGCCTTTGGATTCAATTTGCTTAATGAAGTGCTTATTTCAATAAGCACTTCCATATCAGATCCTTATTCCTCCTAACAACCTCCTGTTTTTCTATTTTTCCTTTATTCCTTATATTATTTTAGACTTTTCCTGAAATTTTCAGATTTTTCTAAGTTGTTTTGCTATTTTTCTTAATTTAAATTAGTTTTTAATCCTTTTTAAATAGCTTTTAATACAAATAAATTAGAAAAAGCTTAAAAAAATATGTTTTCAATTTTTATAGATTAAGATAAATATAAATAGCCTAAAAAGTATTTTTCCATAATTTTCTTAGTTTAAAAAGTATTTTCTAGCATTTTAATTAGTTTTAAATAGTTTTAAATTAGTAATAAATATATAAAAAGTGTGAAAAATATATTTTCTGTTTTAAAATTAGTTTTATCATATTTTAGATTTTTCTAAGTCTTAATTTTATTTTTCTAGTCTTATTTCATATTTTCTTTTATTTTAGAGTATTATTAAATAATTTAAAATAGTTTTTAATTAATAATAATTACATAAATAGTTTTAAAAATAATTTTACTTTTCTAATAATTTTCTAGTATAATTAGGATTGTAAAAATGTATTTTCTATATCCGTAGGTATTTTCCTTCTTTATTTTCACGTTTTATTTTGTACGTTTACGTAGTTTTTTATTTAAACGTACGTTTTAGGTTTTAAACGTTCATCACTTTAAATATAGTGATAGCGTTTATTTAATATCTTTTATCTTTTTAATTTTCTTAATTTGTATTTAAGTCGCTTTATTTTATAAACTTTTTCAGTAGTGTAATATTCAATCTAATCCTTTCTGATCGCTATCATTAGTGATCATTCTATCGTCTGATCATGTGTTTAACACACCATTGAGTCTCCGTGGGACATAACGACTCGGGAATCCCCTATATTCTCTGATCTTTATTGGATTTGTGTTTAAGCTGTTTTAAGTCTGTTAGACTTGACTGGTTTAGCACAAATCAAAATTTTGGCGCCGCTGCCGGGGAGGCTTTAGCGTGTGTTTAGCCATTTTCAGACCCATTCTTGCACATATCCCATCTTTTGTAAAAAAGTTTTTTGTAAAGTTATCAGAAAACCCAAAAATATTTTCATTCTTTGTTTTTGCAAATGTTTTTCAAAAATCCAAAAATATCCATCTTTACCCTCTCACATCTTTTGATTCTACATTTATTTTACCCTCTATCCATTTGATTCTTTCTATGTCTCATCCTCACCAATTTGGTTGTGAATGGTGTGGGGGACCTCAAAATGGTGGAAATTGCCCCGGTTGTGGCATTGTGAATCCGGGAAACGGGTTTGTCTATGACCAAAATCCCTACAATGAAACAACTAATTTCCTCAACCAATCCCCACACTATGAGATGGAGACGTATTCTTGTGAATTTTGTGGGGGTCCTCATTATGATTACCAATGTCAATCATGGAATCAAAATTTCTATGAATCTGATCCTTGTTATAACACTCCTTGTTTTGACAATTTCCAACCCCCACAATTTTCCGTCATTGAACAATTTCCCGTCATTGATCAACATCCTCGTGAGAAAAGTATGCTAGAAGAACTTGCCGAAGACCAAACGTCTCGCAACGAAAAATCTATGCTAGAATTACTTGAAGAAGAGGAACGAGCCGCTAAGATTCAAAGATGTCTTGAAGAAATACGAATCGAGGAACGAGCACTTGCAAGACGTGCCCGATGGCTCGCGACTTACATCGACGATGATGATGATAGTGACGATGATGATGAAAGTTTGTCAGCTGAAACCACACACGAAGAGCCCGTTAACTCTCTAAGTATGGGGGACGAGCATCTCAGCACTATTCCGGAAACGGAATCATCGAATGTTGAGAACCTTATCCCGATCCCAAGTGAGTCTGAGGGAATTCTTGACAAAGAGTGTGATGTGTTTTCTCCTCTTACAAATGATCTTGTTGAGACTTTCTCAGATTTTGACAGTGATTATAGTGATGCCGATTCTTTATATTCTAAAGACATAGAATTTATTGATGCATTACTTCCACATTCCGAGATCGTCAACTTAGAAGAGGATGTTGACCATGTTGTTTCCACAACAGTTAATACGACTATCACTAATCCCTTATTCGAATTCGATTCTGAATTTACTATAAATTCAGTTAATCCAATCTTTGATAGTGATGAGTCTGACACGGAGACTATAATGGACGAGGTGCATATTTATAGCCCACGAAGTACCGCACATGTCCCACCTCCGTATATTCTTCATGAGGAGTTCGCCGGTGAACTCACTCATATCATATCTCCGCTGGAGTATGATTGCGTGGATGGCAAAAATCATGATCGGGGGGAGAGAATCTCAATTTGCATAGTTATGACAAATCTTACCACCCATCCTCCCAAGATGCCTTCCAACCCTAAGAGCTCAACCAATAAAATCCAAATAAGTGCAACTGCACTTAATCTCGAGGAAGAAGATCTAGTCATGATTGTTATCATGATTTTCCTTCTTTTCTTCACCTACTCGGTGACTTCCTCTCTTCTTCACTCCTTCGGGAGTGAGGACACTATCTTTGATCCCGGCATTTTCAATTATCATTTGTGAGCCGGGTCTTTCTCTCTATATCTCATCGGTGTGGAACTTTCACGTACTTCAATGTTTATCCAAACATCTTGAATAAAAGTCCGATGGAGATTGTATCTTCCACTTGCTTCCCCATGAACCAATGAATTCGGGGTCGAGTCAAGCTAGCGACTCGGAAACCAAAAACAGTAGCACACACTATATGGGTTTTCACCCATATTTCTGTCTTCTTAACCCCTTTCTACCACCTAAGTGTGGGGGTGATGCCCCACATGTTATATAGATATATATATTCCAAAAAAAAAAAAAAAAAAAAAAAAAAAAAAAAATCTTTCTAAATAATGGCCGTAGTATTTCCCTTTTACGTTCTTTGTTTCGGCATAACCGCCGGTACTTTGAATATTGAGGGCAATATTCATTTCTAAGTGTGGGGGGGAATTCTCACGAATTTCATATATTATCTACCCAATTCCCCCGTTTTTGGCCAAATTTTTTTTTGGAGTAAGTGTTTTACACTTACTCAATTGGTTATCAGTCCGCCATGTCTGTAAGACTAAAGGATTGGCTAATCCAGGAGCAAACGGATCTTGGTAAAGATATCTCAAATCCGTTTATATGGCTTGCAATTTGCCCAAAATTGTATGGTTCTCAACTCACCATATCCTTAAAAGTGAAGAGTTGGCTAGCCCGCAAGGTTATGGCTTGTGGTAAAGGCAGTGGAAAATCCATAATTGGTAATCAGCTCACCAAAGATAATTCTGATAATTTATCTAAGAGTTGGCTAGTCCAGAAGGGTACGGCTTCTGGTAAAGACAAAATCAAATCCGTTAAAAGCTGGTGGTTTGCTCAAAATCACATGGTTATCGATGTACCATGGTTCTTACTTGAACTAAAACATTTGGCTACTCCAGAAGTAATGGCTTTTGGTAAAGAGATTAAAATCCATTATGTTTTCTCAAATCATTGCTAGGGACTAGCAATATCTCAGTGTGGGGGATTGATGAGTGTCTAAATACTCATCATTTTTGTACAAAATAAACTGCAAAATCATCTGAAAACACTCAGAAACACATCAAAATGATCAAAATATCACAAATCAGTGTTTTATGTGTTTTAAATGCAAAAATATCAAAATCAGATGAAAAACGTATCAAATTTGCTAAATTGGCAGTTTTGGTCCCCCAAGTTTCAAAAGTTGTCAAAATCAGTCCCTGAGCACATAATTTCAAAAGTAAAATCACCAAAGGTCCTTTTAAATCATAATTTGTCAAATTTAGTCCTTTGGTGAAAAATATAAAAAGTTTTGAGAAAATTACAAGTTTAGTCCTTCAACTTTGAGAATTGGCAGAAATGGCCCCTGGAAAATTGCAAAGTGGCAATTTTGGTCCTTATACTTTTTGAGAGTGTCACTTTTAGTCCTTGGAAGAAACTTTGAAGTATTGGCAGTTATGGTCCTTGAATTTTCAGAATTGACAACAATGGTCCTTATTATTATTAAGCCCTTTCAAACCAATTTGGACCCTTGATACCTTTGACCCCCTGCCATATAAGCTTTTTGAACCCCCTTTATATATCTAATATCTGGTCAACCAATCCAGTCAAACCACCACTTGCCGCCAAAATTCATCCCTCCCACCTGCTATCACTGCTCACACAACCAAACCATCCCCCCAGCTCATTTCTTGTTCCCTCCTCCTCCACCACAATCCAAAGGGCAATTAATGCACCCTTCCACCCCTCACTCAACCCACATCTGCTTATACACGTTTTGGCGCCAAAATGAATCAAACGGCTAGAACTTATCCAAGTCATCCAATGGCTATTATTATTGGTGGGAAGTGCTCAGACATGTGAGAGAAACAGATTGGAACTATAAAAAGGGAAGAATGAAGCTTGAAGAAGGAGTAGCTAGTTTTCTTAATTTTTTTCTTAATGTCGTTTTTTTTTAAATGTTGTAGTTTAATTTAAATGTTGTAATTTCAGTGTCCTAGTATCAAATTTATGTTAAAGTTTCATTGTAATGTGTTTGTGAACATCAATACAAGTTTTATTTAAGTTCCAAATTTAAAGGGTACTGTGGAAAATTTTCATTTCAAATTCTGATCCCCAAGTTTTATATAGTTTGTTTCCCAACTCAAATTAGCATATTTAAGCTTTTCAAAGCTTTTTGTAAGCTTTAAAATCATTTTCAAGCAATTTTCCATTTTGGTCAACAGAAGTCAACTCTGAGCTTCTTATGGTTTTGGAAATGGTTACTGGTGATGCAGAGGTTGATATGGGTTAAATAGGTTAGATTAGGTTAGTATTGGGTTTTGATTTTAGCCTGCTATATCATTTGGACACATGTGAGTCATTTTCTCATCTTTTCATTTTTTTAGTCAATATTGCAGTTTATGCTTATATGTGTATCTGAGAACTCCAATAGTTTTAATCTATTAATTTAGTTGTAATATGGTCATGATAGCTCAGTTTGGTCATTGGTTCAAGCTGGATCACTAGTTAGCTTCATTTATAGTGCATATCAGTTATATAAGGGGTGTTTGGAATTGTTGCACCATCTGTTTTTCAGGTTCTTGCAGTGATAGGTTATTGTTGGTTCAAGTGTTTGTAGTCAAAATAAACTCATTTCTGTCTTTGACTTGTGCCTGCAAGCTCTAAAGTCAAAATTACTTCAAAATTGTCTTAATCTGTGCACTGTTAAAGATTTTGCAACTCAAAATCTCATTTTGTGTTTGAATCATATAGATAAATATTGCAGCAGTCTTATTTCATGTATTCATATCATTTTCAATCCAAAAATCAAGATCAAAGTTCATGATAGTCAACTTTTCAGTTTTACCTTAAAAGTCAAAATAGCCAAATCTCAGTTTTAGCTCAACTGAAAGGAATTTTCCTTGATTCATTCTTGGGCTATTTTAAGTGATATTTGTGGATTTTAAAACTTCAACAGGTCCATTTTCTTGTCATCATTTTTGTACATTTTTGTTAAATTTTTATAACCATCAAAATAGCTCGTAAAAATGGTGTTGAATCCCCTGTGCAGGGCACTGTTGACGCACAGGGGTTATGCAGGTTTTCCAAGGTCTGCACAGATCTCATTTTAGCTCCCCTAGGTCTCCATTTTGGTTTAGAGGCTCTCACCCAGGTCATCTTTAGGTTCCATTAGTTGGTTTTCACAATTAGCTTATTGGTTGGCTTATTTCTAAGCCCAAAGTAGACTACCTGTTACCTGTTTTTAGCTTATATCTCATACACTCAAATCTGTTGTAGATTGCTTACCAGAGGTTATTGCTTGTTGAATCTTGTTCCATTTATGTTCCTTTAGCATATTAGAGCTTCTCTTTTAGTTTGGTAGCCTTTGGATTCAATTTGCTTAATGAAGTGCTTATTTCAATAAGCACTTCCATATCAGATCCTTATTCCTCCTAACAACCTCCTGTTTTTCTATTTTTCCTTTATTCCTTATATTATTTTAGACTTTTCCTGAAATTTTCAGATTTTTCTAAGTTGTTTTGCTATTTTTCTTAATTTAAATTAGTTTTTAATCCTTTTTAAATAGCTTTTAATACAAATAAATTAGAAAAAGCTTAAAAAAATATGTTTTCAATTTTTATAGATTAAGATAAATATAAATAGCCTAAAAATTATTTTTCCATAATTTTCTTAGTTTAAAAAGTATTTTCTAGCATTTTAATTAGTTTTAAATAGTTTTAAATTAGTAATAAATATATAAAAAGTGTGAAAAATATATTTTCTGTTTTAAAATTAGTTTTATCATATTTTAGATTTTTCTAAGTCTTAATTTTATTTTTCTAGTCTTATTTCATATTTTCTTTTATTTTAGAGTATTATTAAATAATTTAAAATAGTTTTTAATTAATAATAATTACATAAATAGTTTTAAAAATAATTTTACTTTTCTAATAATTTTCTAGTATAATTAGGATTGTAAAAATGTATTTTCTATATCCGTAGGTATTTTCCTTCTTTATTTTCACGTTTTATTTTGTACGTTTACGTAGTTTTTTATTTAAACGTACGTTTTAGGTTTTAAACGTTCATCACTTTAAATATAGTGATAGCGTTTATTTAATATCTTTTATCTTTTTAATTTTCTTAATTTGTATTTAAGTCGCTTTATTTTATAAACTTTTTCAGTAGTGTAATATTCAATCTAATCCTTTCTGATCGCTATCATTAGTGATCATTCTATCGTCTGATCATGTGTTTAACACACCATTGAGTCTCCGTGGGACATAACGACCCGGGAATCCCCTATATTCTCTGATCTTTATTGCATTTGTGTTTAAGCTGTTTTAAGTCTGTTAGACTTGACTGGTTTAGCACAGATCAAAATTTTGGCGCCGCTGCCGGGGAGGCTTTAGCGTGTGTTTAGCCATTTTCAGACCCATTCTTGCACATATCCCATCTTTTGTAAAAAAGTTTTTTGTAAAGTTATCAGAAAACCCAAAAATATTTTCATTCTTTGTTTTTGCAAATGTTTTTCAAAAATCCAAAAATATCCATCTTTACCCTCTCACATCTTTTGATTCTACATTTATTTTACCCTCTATCCATTTGATTCTTTCTATGTCTCATCCTCACCAATTTGGTTGTGAATGGTGTGGGGGACCTCAAAATGGTGGAAATTGCCCTGGTTGTGGCATTGTGAATCCGGGAAACGGGTTTGTCTATGACCAAAATCCCTACAATGAAACAACTAATTTCCTCAACCAATCCCCACACTATGAGATGGAGACGTATTCTTGTGAATTTTGTGGGGGTCCTCATTATGATTACCAATGTCAATCATGGAATCAAAATTTCTATGAATCTGATCCTTGTTATAACACTCCTTGTTTTGACAATTTCCAACCCCCACAATTTTCCGTCATTGAACAATTTCTCGTCATTGATCAACATCCTCGTGAGAAAAGTATGCTAGAAGAACTTGCCGAAGACCAAACGTCTCGCAACGAAAAATCTATGCTAGAATTACTTTAAGAAGAGGAACGAGCCGCTAAGATTCAAAGATGTCTTGAAGAAATACGAATCGAGGAACGAGCACTTGCAAGACGTGCTCGATGGCTCGCGACTTACATCGACGATGATGATGATAGTGACGATGATGATGAAAGTTTGTCAGCTGAAACCACACACGAAGAGCCCGTTAACTCTCTAAGTATGGGGGACGAGCATCTCAGCACTATTCCGGAAACGGAATCATCGAATGTTGAGAACCTTATCCCGATCCCAAGTGAGTCTGAGGGAATTCTTGACAAAGAGTGTGATGTGCTTTCTCCTCTTACAAATGATCTTGTTGAGACTTTCTCAGATTTTGACAGTGATTATAGTGATGCCGATTCTTTATATTCTAAAGACATAGAATTTATTGATGCATTACTTCCACATTCCGAGATCGTCAACTTAGAAGAGGATGTTGACCATGTTGTTTCCACAACAGTTAATACGACTATCACTAATCCCTTATTCGAATTCGATTCTGAATTTACTATAAATTCAGTTAATCCAATCTTTGATAGTGATGAGTCTGACACGGAGACTATAATGGACGAGGTGCATATTTATAGCCCACGAAGTACCGCACATGTCCCACCTCCGTATATTCTTCATGAGGAGTTCGTCGGTGAACTCACTCATATCATATCTCCGCTGGAGTATGATTGCGTGGATGGCAAAAATCATGATCGGGGGGAGAGCATCTCAATTTGCATAGTTATGACAAATCTTACCACCCATCCTCCCAAGATGCCTTCCAACCCTAAGAGCTCAACCAATAAAATCCAAATAAGTGCAACTGCACTTAATCTCGAGGAAGAAGATCTAGTCATGATTGTTATCATGATTTTCCTTCTTTTCTTCACCTACTCGGTGACTTCCTCTCTTCTTCACTCCTTCGGGAGTGAGGACACTATCTTTGATCCTGGCATTTTCAATTATCATTTGTGAGCCGGGTCTTTCTCTCTATATCTCATCGGTGTGGAACTTTCACGTACTTCAATGTTTATCCAAACATCTTGAATAAAAGTCCGATGGAGATTGTATCTTCCACTTGCTTCCCCATGAACCAATGAATTCGGGGTCGAGTCAAGCTAGCGACTCGGAAACCAAAAACAGTAGCACACACTATATGGGTTTTCACCCATATTTCTGTCTTCTTAACCCCTTTCTACCACCTAAGTGTGGGGGTGATGCCCCACATGTTATATAGATATATATATTCCAAAAAAAAAAAAAAAAAAAAAAAAAAATCTTTCTAAATAATGGCCGTAGTATTTCCCTTTTACGTTCTTTGTTTCGGCATAACCGCCGGTACTTTGAATATTGAGGGCAATATTCATTTCTAAGTGTGGGGGGGGGGGGGAATTCTCACGAATTTCATATATTATCTACCCAATTCCCCCGTTTTTGGCCAAAATTTTTTTTGGAGTAAGTGTTTTACACTTACTCAATTGGTTATCAGTCCGCCATGTCTGTAAGACTAAAGGATTGGCTAATCCAGGAGCAAACGGCTCTTGGTAAAGATATCTCAAATCCGTTTATATGGCTTGCAATTTGCCCAAAATTGTATGGTTCTCAACTCACCATATCCTTAAAAGTGAAGAGTTGGCTAGCCCGCAAGGTTATGACTTGTGGTAAAGGCAGTGGAAAATCCATAATTGGTAATCAGCTCACCAAAGATAATTCTGATAATTTATCTAAGAGTTGGCTAGTCCAGAAGGGTACGGCTTCTGGTAAAGACAAAATCAAATCCGTTGAAAGCTGGTGGTTTGCTCAAAATCACATGGTTATCGATGTACCATGGTTCTTACTTGAACTAAAACATTTGGCTACTCCAGAAGTAATGGCTTTTGGTAAAGAGATTAAAATCCATTATGTTTTCTCAAATCATTGCTAGGGACTAGCAATATCTCAGTGTGGGGGATTGATGAGTGTCTAAATACTCATCATTTTTGTACAAAATAAACTGCAAAATCATCTGAAAACACTCAGAAACACATCAAAATGATCAAAATATCACAAATCAGTGTTTTATGTGTTTTAAATGCAAAAATATCAAAATCAGATGAAAAACGTATCAAATTTGCTAAATTGGCAGTTTTGGTCCCCCAAGTTTCAAAAGTTGTCAAAATCAGTCCCTGAGCACATAATTTCAAAAGTAAAATCACCAAAGGTCCTTTTAAATCATAATTTGTCAAATTTAGTCCTTTGGTGAAAAATATAAAAAGTTTTGAGAAAATTACAAGTTTAGTCCTTCAACTTTGAGAATTGGCAGAAATGGCCCCTGGAAAATTGCAAAGTGGCAATTTTGGTCCTTATACTTTTTGAGAGTGTCACTTTTAGTCCTTGGAAGAAACTTTGAAGTATTGGCAGTTATGGTCCTTGAATTTTCAGAATTGACAACAATGGTCCTTATTTTTATTAAGCCCTTTCAAACCAATTTGGACCCTTGATACCTTTGACCCCCTGCCATATAAGCTTTTTGAACCCCCTTTATATATCTAATATCTGGTCAACCAATCCAGTCAAACCACCACTTGCCGCCAAAAGTCATCCCTCCCACCTGCTATCACTGCTCACACAACCAAACCATCCCCCCAGCTCATTTCTTGTTCCCTCCTCCTCCACCACAATCCAAAGGGCAATTAATGCACCCTTCCACCCCTCACTCAACCCACATCTGCTTATACACGTTTTGGCGCCAAAATGAATCAAACGGCTAGAACTTATCCAAGTCATCCAATGGCTATTATTATTGGTGGGAAGTGCTCAGACATGTGAGAGAAACAGATTGGAACTATAAAAAGGGAAGAATGAAGCTTGAAGAAGGAGTAGCTAGTTTTCTTAATTTTTTTCTTAATGTCGTTTTTTTTAAATGTTGTAGTTTAATTTAAATGTTGTAATTTCAGTGTCCTAGTATCAAATTTATGTTAAAGTTTCATTGTAATGTGTTTGTGAACATCAATACAAGTTTTATTTAAGTTCCAAATTTAAAGGGTACTGTGGAAAATTTTCATTTCAAATTCTGATCCCCAAGTTTTATATAGTTTGTTTCCCAACTCAAATTAGCATATTTAAGCTTTTCAAAGCTTTTTGTAAGCTTTAAAATCATTTTCAAGCAATTTTCCATTTTGGTCAACAGAAGTCAACTCTGAGCTTCTTATGGTTTTGGAAATGGTTACTGGTGATGCAGAGGTTGATATGGGTTAAATAGGTTAGATTAGGTTAGTATTGGGTTTTGATTTTAGCCTGCTATATCATTTGGACACATGTGAGTCATTTTCTCATCTTTTCATTTTTTTAGTCAATATTGCAGTTTATGCTTATATGTGTATCTGAGAACTCCAATAGTTTTAATCTGTTAATTTAGTTGTAATATGGTCATGATAGCTCAGTTTGGTCATTGGTTCAAGCTGGATCACTAGTTAGCTTCATTTATAGTGCATATCAGTTATATAAGGGGTGTTTGGAATTGTTGCACCATCTGTTTTTCAGGTTCTTGCAGTGATAGGTTATTGTTGGTTCAAGTGTTTGTAGTCAAAATAAACTCATTTCTGTCTTTGACTTGTGCCTGCAAGCTCTAAAGTCAAAATTACTTCAAAATTGTCTTAATCTGTGCACTGTTAAAGATTTTGCAACTCAAAATCTCATTTTGTGTTTGAATCATATAGATAAATATTGCAGCAGTCTTATTTCATGTATTCATATCATTTTCAATCCAAAAATCAAGATCAAAGTTCATGATAGTCAACTTTTCAGTTTTACCTTAAAAGTCAAAATAGCCAAATCTCAGTTTTAGCTCAACTGAAAGGAATTTTCCTTGATTCATTCTTGGGCTATTTTAAGTGATATTTGTGGATTTTAAAACTTCAACAGGTCCATTTTCTTGTCATCATTTTTGTACATTTTTGTTAAATTTTTATAACCATCAAAATAGCTCGTAAAAATGGTGTTGAATCCCCTGTGCAGGGCACTGTTGACTGCACAGGGGTTATGCAGGTTTTCCAAGGTCTGCACAGATCTCATTTTAGCTCCCCTAGGTCTCCATTTTGGTTTAGAGGCTCTCACCCAGGTCATCTTTAGGTTCCATTAGTTGGTTTTCACAATTAGCTTATTGGTTGGCTTATTTCTAAGCCCAAAGTAGACTACCTGTTACCTGTTTTTAGATTATATCTCATACACTCAAATCTGTTGTAGATTGCTTACCAGAGGTTATTGCTTGTTGAATCTTGTTCCATTTATGTTCCTTTAGCATATTAGAGCTTCTCTTTTAGTTTGGTAGCCTTTGGATTCAATTTGCTTAATGAAGTGCTTATTTCAATAAGCACTTCCATATCAGATCCTTATTCCTCCTAACAACCTCCTGTTTTTCTATTTTTCCTTTATTCCTTATATTATTTTAGACTTTTCCTGAAATTTTCAGATTTTTCTAAGTTGTTTTGCTATTTTTCTTAATTTAAATTAGTTTTTAATCCTTTTTAAATAGCTTTTAATACAAATAAATTAGAAAAAGCTTAAAAAAATATGTTTTCAATTTTTATAGATTAAGATAAATATAAATAGCCTAAAAATTATTTTTCCATAATTTTCTTAGTTTAAAAAGTATTTTCTAGCATTTTAATTAGTTTTAAATAGTTTTAAATTAGTAATAAATATATAAAAAGTGTGAAAAATATATTTTCTGTTTTAAAATTAGTTTTATCATATTTTAGATTTTTCTAAGTCTTAATTTTATTTTTCTAGTCTTATTTCATATTTTCTTTTATTTTAGAGTATTATTAAATAATTTAAAATAGTTTTTAATTAATAATAATTACATAAATAGTTTTAAAAATAATTTTACTTTTCTAATAATTTTCTAGTATAATTAGGATTGTAAAAATGTATTTTCTATATCCGTAGGTATTTTCCTTCTTTATTTTCACGTTTTATTTTGTACGTTTACGTAGTTTTTTATTTAAACGTACGTTTTAGGTTTTAAACGTTCATCACTTTAAATATAGTGATAGCGTTTATTTAATATCTTTTATCTTTTTAATTTTCTTAATTTGTATTTAAGTCGCTTTATTTTATAAACTTTTTCAGTAGTGTAATATTCAATCTAATCCTTTCTGATCGCTATCATTAGTGATCATTCTATCGTCTGATCATGTGTTTAACACACCATTGAGTCTCCGTGGGACATAACGACCCGGGAATCCCCTATATTCTCTGATCTTTATTGCATTTGTGTTTAAGCTGTTTTAAGTCTGTTAGACTTGACTGGTTTAGCACAGATCAAAATTTTGGCGCCGCTGCCGGGGAGGCTTTAGCGTGTGTTTAGCCATTTTCAGACCCATTCTTGCACATATCCCATCTTTTGTAAAAAAGTTTTTTGTAAAGTTATCAGAAAACCCAAAAATATTTTCATTCTTTGTTTTTGCAAATGTTTTTCAAAAATCCAAAAATATCCATCTTTACCCTCTCACATCTTTTGATTCTACATTTATTTTACCCTCTATCCATTTGATTCTTTCTATGTCTCATCCTCACCAATTTGGTTGTGAATGGTGTGGGGGACCTCAAAATGGTGGAAATTGCCCTGGTTGTGGCATTGTGAATCCGGGAAACGGGTTTGTCTATGACCAAAATCCCTACAATGAAACAACTAATTTCCTCAACCAATCCCCACACTATGAGATGGAGACGTATTCTTGTGAATTTTGTGGGGGTCCTCATTATGATTACCAATGTCAATCATGGAATCAAAATTTCTATGAATCTGATCCTTGTTATAACACTCCTTGTTTTGACAATTTCCAACCCCCACAATTTTCCGTCATTGAACAATTTCTCGTCATTGATCAACATCCTCGTGAGAAAAGTATGCTAGAAGAACTTGCCGAAGACCAAACGTCTCGCAACGAAAAATCTATGCTAGAATTACTTTAAGAAGAGGAACGAGCCGCTAAGATTCAAAGATGTCTTGAAGAAATACGAATCGAGGAACGAGCACTTGCAAGACGTGCTCGATGGCTCGCGACTTACATCGACGATGATGATGATAGTGACGATGATGATGAAAGTTTGTCAGCTGAAACCACACACGAAGAGCCCGTTAACTCTCTAAGTATGGGGGACGAGCATCTCAGCACTATTCCGGAAACGGAATCATCGAATGTTGAGAACCTTATCCCGATCCCAAGTGAGTCTGAGGGAATTCTTGACAAAGAGTGTGATGTGCTTTCTCCTCTTACAAATGATCTTGTTGAGACTTTCTCAGATTTTGACAGTGATTATAGTGATGCCGATTCTTTATATTCTAAAGACA
>BPTQ01000006.1:148026262-148068432 GCA_019973895.1 Chrysanthemum seticuspe
TAATAAATATATAAAAAGTGTGAAAAATATATTTTCTGTTTTAAAATTAGTTTTATCATATTTTAGATTTTTCTAAGTCTTAATTTTATTTTTCTAGTCTTATTTCATATTTTCTTTTATTTTAGAGTATTATTAAATAATTTAAAATAGTTTTTAATTAATAATAATTACATAAATAGTTTTAAAAATAATTTTACTTTTCTAATAATTTTCTAGTATAATTAGGATTGTAAAAATGTATTTTCTATATCCGTAGGTATTTTCCTTCTTTATTTTCACGTTTTATTTTGTACGTTTACGTAGTTTTTTATTTAAACGTACGTTTTAGGTTTTAAACGTTCATCACTTTAAATATAGTGATAGCGTTTATTTAATATCTTTTATCTTTTTAATTTTCTTAATTTGTATTTAAGTCGCTTTATTTTATAAACTTTTTCAGTAGTGTAATATTCAATCTAATCCTTTCTGATCGCTATCATTAGTGATCATTCTATCGTCTGATCATGTGTTTAACACACCATTGAGTCTCCGTGGGACATAACGACCCGGGAATCCCCTATATTCTCTGATCTTTATTGCATTTGTGTTTAAGCTGTTTTAAGTCTGTTAGACTTGACTGGTTTAGCACAGATCAGCAGCCAACAATCAATTCATGAGGCTGGATCACTTGATAGACCTCCAATGCTCACTCCAGGAAACTACGATCAATGGGTAATAAGGTTCTTTAGGTTTTGTGATCTGAAGAAGCCACATGGAAAGTTCTTAAAGAAGGTTATCTTGGAAGGTCCATTTGAGATGCCTACTGTCATAGTACCCGGAGATCCTAATGCTATTCCACCAAGAGATGAACAAACAAACATTGCTACTATTGCAGATTTAAATCAAACAGAACTTCTACACTATGAAGCTGATGAGCTTGCAATGCAGTATATCCTTTTAGGATTACCTAACCCAATTCTTCGAAGTGTTGATGCTCAAAAGACTGCAAAGGAAATGTGGGACCATATTCATCTTCTTATGGAAGGATCTGTACTCAATCAGGAGGATTTGAAATCCAAATTTTACTTGGCTTATGAACACTTCATGATTAAACCTGGAGAGACACTAGAGTCTTATCATCATCGTTTTTCAGACATCATCAATGATTTGGATAAACACAACATCATCATGCCAAGAATTGCAGTGAATACTAAGTTCCTGAGTAGTCTTGGTCCTGAATGGGAGAAGTATGTCATTTTTCTCCGTCAAGCGAAGAATATGCATCATTCTACATATGGATTGTTGTACGATTACTTGAAGCCTCATGAAAAGGAAGTTGATCGGGAAAGGATTCTCCGTGCTCAAATTGCTCCACCTACACATCCGGAAAATCAAAAACTTGCCTTATATGCTCCACAAAGTTATCCTCCTCAACAAGCAACTCAACCAACTGCCTCAGTCACACCAAACGATCAATCACAGCAACCTCAACAAAATCAATTAGTTCCTTACAACAACAACAATGATCAAGCATTTCATAGTCAAACTAATGAGGAATCTGATCCGTTCGAAGCATTGCAACATGGATTTGTTATGATTGCTAATGCTTTTAGCCGTTATACCAACAAATCCAACAATCGTATTCGTTCCTCATCAAATACACGAAATCAGGCTGTTGTGAACAATGGACGAGTTGAAGTTCAGAATCGTGGTTATGGTTGTCAAATGGGAGGTGGTCAAGGGTTTAATGCTATGGGTAGGAATAACAACAGAGCTCAAGTGGTGGAACAGGGAAATGCTCAGAATGGGTTGAATGGTCTTCGATGCTACAACTGCAATGAGAAGGGACACCTGGCTAATGCATGCCCAACGCCAAGGACTAGGGGCAGTGCTTATTTCAAAGAGGCTCTTCTTTTGGCTCTTAAGGATGAAGCTGGTGGATCTCTCACAAACAAAGAACAGAGCTTTATGGCAGATGTAGACTCAGATGATGATATGGAGGACTTGCAGGCCAATGCAGCTGTTATGTTGATGGCTAATATGCATGAGTTACACATGAGTGAAACAGGCCCAGTGTATGACACTGATGGCTTGTCTCAGGTACCCGAACAAACCATCATCATATCTGAACTAATATCTCCGCCAATATCTGAATCCGGCACGGCTCAGACTGTTCAAAATGAGTCATCTACATCTCTTTCTGACGATTTTCAAATAAACCCTGTAGTTACATTTGACGATCAAGATGACCTTATGGTTTCCTTTGATAATCAAATTGACTCCGTGGTTGTACTTGAGGATCTAAATAATGATCATGTTGTGACTCACGTTGAACAAGCCGAACTGTTGCCTCATCCAGATTTTGCTCGTTTAATTCAAGACCATCAAATCAAAATGGAGGAATGTTATGCATTAAATAAGGAATTAAAAAGCAAAAATGCACTGTTAACCAAGGATTTTGAATGCTTACAAATGCAACTCAACTTTTTCAAAACTCAAGAAAACCGTGAAAAAGGTTTTGAAGCCGCTTTTGCTAAATCTCATCAAAACGAATAATATTTAGAGAGACAGATGCGTGATCTAGCCGCTTCGAAGAATGCTTTGTTGTCTGAAATAGAACAACTGAAACATGAACATAAAAAGCAAATTAACGCTCTCACCTTGGAAAATCAAAAAGCTAAGGCTGAGTTGTTAACTTGTCAAAAACAGTTCTCCGCATACAAAAAGCATTCAACGAATCGGGTAGATGACCTTCTTGAAGAAATTATCGGCTTGCAAAACAAAATTAAAGAGTTTAAAACTGTTGTTTACAAACATGGTGAATCAGTAACAGCTATTGAAAAGTTTACTTTAAAACCCAATCCAAAAGGATATGGACCAAATCTAGCTGATTACAAACCAAAGCTTTCACTAAAAACATTCAAACCAAATCCTGAAGTTTCCAGTGCAGAATATAAAATTAATGATACTGTTATGAGTGTTGTTGAATATCATCGTCAAGAGGAATTCGATGCAGAAGACGAGAGTCGATCAAAATTAAAAACTGTTGTTTACAACAAACCTTTTAATTATTCAAAACCGGTCACTTTTGTCACACCAATGGATTCTTCTAACACACCAAGGGTTATCATCAAAACACCTGAGTCTTCTAATGTTAATCCCCAACCAGATTATGCACAAATTTATGGTCCTTTACCTTCCATCAGTGAAGTAAACTCAAAACCTGAAAATCGCAAAATTCTTAGATATTTTGATACTTTCATGGCTGACCTCAAAAATTTAGAACATGAGATAGAATATCATTCTGAAATCAAAGTTCAACACTTTCAATCGCCTCTGGCGCGAGAACAAAGAGACATTTTTCAGAAAAATCTTTTACCAAATGTTAAAAATTTGAAAAGTTGTGCATTGTCTTGGGAACGAGACTTTCATAAGGAACTTGGAGTCATGAAGGTCGTTTTCGAGAAAACTGAAACATCTATTTCTAATACTAAATGTAAAAAGAAAATGTTGAGAAAAGATGTTGATCGACTCTTGAAAGATGTTATCTGTGCTGATATCCATAATATTGTGTTATTCCATTCTTTGCCACATGCATCTGATTATATCTCTGCTGATAATGTTGACTCTATGGTAACTGTTGAGAATACTGATAAGGTGCTTCAAATCGAGTCTTTAAAAGCTGAAAATGAACGATTACTTAACGAACTTTACAATGCAAAACGTCGTCTTAATTGGTGTGAAAAAGATATTCCCAATCAACAACTTGGTTTTCAAAAGAAAATCGCTCAGTTGCAAACAAAATCTTTTAATCCTAAAATTGAGCAACTGGATGATCAAAACGTGTCTTTGAAAAGTCAAATCTCAAAATATGAACAAGAACTTGTAACAGTTAAACAGGAATATGGTGTCATATTTGATTTACTCAATAAGACTCGTCATGAAGCATCAAACGAACTTGATCACTATCTTGCTCACACTAGAGAAGTCATGAATTTTGCTGGTAACATTCGTTCTGAAAATCAAGATTTGATTCACACTATCTCTAAGTTAAGAGAAATGTTAGGAAAGTATGAACAACTTCCGCCAACCATCTTTAAGAGATTAGCACCAGTAACACTTAGTAATCGTGAACCTAGAATCTCTACTGCCAAATCACAAGTTGCTAACGTGCTTCATTCTACTGAAACAGGAATAGTTGCGTCTTTTCCAAACGTCCGCACTTCACAGCCTAGGAGCACTCAATCGAAAAATAGGAAGTTGCGACCTAAGAAAAGATCAATAAGGAATGCTAAAGTAGAAGAACACCCTAGGACTATGAATAAGACTCACGTTGCTTCCACTATAGATGTTGCGTCTGGCAAATGTAATAGAAATAGTGATGTAACGAATGCTAAACCTTTAAGTACTTATGATATTCAGTCTGATGCACCTTGTGTTATTTGTCATAAAAGTATGAATTCTGATTGTCATGACAAATGTGTTGCTAATGCTATAATCTCTCGTTTACGGAATCCTAAGAATCGGAATACCTCTAAGCCCACTAATTCTTCTAAGTCAGTGCTTGGTAGACCGCCTTCTTTAGATTCTAAGGCAAGCATTGCTGTCCCTGTAGCTCCAGTTTCACCTCCTAAGAATGTAGCACCACCTAGTGCATTCACAAAGACTAAAGCAAACAGTAGTTATAGATGGCAGAAATGGATATATAACACATTAGGATTTAAATAGATGCCTAAAGTTATTAATGTGTGTATGTCTACTATCACTGCTTCGGAACCATCTAACATTTCGGGTTCCACATCTACTTCTATTCCATCTGTGTCGTCTGTGTGTAATGCAGGTGATACAGATCATTCTCTAGATTGTTGATAGCGGATGTTCCCGACACATGACAGGTAACCTTAAACTGTTATCAAACTTTATTGCAAAGTTCATTGGCACTGTCAGGTTCGGGAATGATCACTTCGCAGCTATCATGGGGTACGGAGATTATGTCAATGGGAACATCGAAATCAGCAGGGTTTACTATGTGGAAGGCCTCGGTCACAATCTGTTTTCTGTAGGTCAGTTTTGTGATGGAGATTTGGAGGTTGCTTTCCGGGAGAAAACTTGTTTCATTCGTGATCTACAAGGAAATGACCTTATGTCTGGCTCGCGTAATTCTAGTCTCTACACTATCTCTGTGCAAGACATGGTTGCTTCATCTCCCATCTGCTTACTTTCAAAGGCAACATCAACAAAATCCTGGCTATGGCACCGTCGTCTCTCACATCTAAACTTTCAAACCATCACCAACCTTGCTCGACACAAACTAGTTGAAGGTCTCCCACGATTCCGGTATGCAAAAGATCACCTTTGCTCAGCTTGTGAACAAGGAAAAAGCACTCGTGCTCATTTTCCTTCAAAGGTGGAACACAGCTCTCAGCATGTGCTTCATCTTCTTCACATGGATTTGTGTGGCCCAATGCGCGTGCAAACGATCAATGGTAAACGCTACATCTTAGTAATTGTTGATGACTACTCACGATGGACTTGGGTCTACTTTCTTCGAAGCAAAGACCAAGCTCCACAAATGATCATCACCTTTCTCACAAAAATACAAGTTCAGCTCCGGAACACCGTCCGCCAAATAAGAACAGACAAAGGAACTGAATTTGTTAACCAAACCCTTCGTGAATTTTATGAGAAAGTGGGAATTCAGCATCAAACATCTATTGCACGTACACCAGAACAAAACGGAGTTGTTGAAAGACGAAACCGAACGTTAGTGGAAGCTGCAAGAACAATGTTAATCAATGCTAAACTTCCAGATTACTTGTGGGCAGAAGTTGTATCTACTGCATGCTATACTCAAAACTGTTCTATGATCACAAAACACCACAACAAAACACCTTTCGAGCTTGTCCACAGCCACAAACCGAATCTCAAACACTTTCATGTATTTGGATCCCTTTGCTATCCGAATAATGATCGTGATGATTTTGGAAAGCTCAAAGCCAAAGCCGACATTGGAGTATTTATTGGATACTGTGAGAATTCCAAAGGTTACCGAATCTGGAATCGTCGTACAAAACAGGTGATGGAAACGATTCATGCTCATTTTGATGAACTTACGGAAATGGCTTCTGAGTACAACAGCTTAGAACCCGGTCACAACCGTTTAAACTTCCCTCAACCCCCATCATCAGCTGAACAAAGCCCCGAGCTCACTCGTCAACAAATGGAAAGGTTATTTGCTCCGCTGTTCAGTGACGATATTGATGAACGTGCTCCAGGTGTATCCGCTGCTCAACCTGATACTACTCTTATACCTGATACACCTGCTACAACAACTACTGTTGAAGATGCACCTACACCAGTTGACTCCACCACAACAGTTGAACACACCGCTTCCAACAATGATGAACCAGCTGATGATATTCTGAATGAAGTACCCCCACCTGCAGATTTTGATCCAAATGCGTTTTTTAACCCGTTTGCTAATGACACTGCTGCACCTGATGTCGCGGAATCATCAACAAACCATTTGAATCCTCAGAATCTGCACAATGTATACCAACATCAACCCTCTACACATCGATGGACAAAAGACCATCCTCTGGCTAATATTATTGGCAACCCGAATCAACCAGTCGTTACGAGACAACGTCTTCACACAGATGGTGAACATTGCATTTATGCACTCACTGTCTGCCAATCTGAGCCTAAAAACATTAAAGACGCAATGACAAAAGACAACTGGATTGAATCCATGCAAGAAGAACTCAACCAATTCAAACGTCTTGAAGTATGGGAACTGGTTGAAAGACCAACAGGGGTCTACGTCTGGGGACGGGTAATAATTTCAAGCTAGTTCGCTAGTAATGTAAACGTGTCTCGCAAAGGACTTGTCCAAGTAGAAAGTACCATTCGAGAAACTCTTGGTAGACATGAACTCTGACGGGTATGATAACCTTTCGAGGTTTGTCTACACCTTCAAGGTAGTTATTAGAGCTAGTTGTCAGCTAAAAGCTGACATTGTAACTCTTTAACTATACAACGTAACCGTGTCTCGCGGGGGATTGTCTATCTTGAGTTGATCAATTCAAAAGTGTGCGCTCTTCCCACACAGTGCAGATTTCCATCTAAACTCTAAAGCACATGTGGAGGGGGAGTATTTATGCAAAATCTTATCTCAACAGTGGTTCAAAATGTTTTTCATTCACAAACACTGTGAGAGATTTTTCAAGTAAATGGTTTTATGGCAACATAGGTTAGTCATGGAGTGATAAGGTGACTAAGGTTAGGAATAACCGTCCTATGATCCGCCAGAGCCGGAGGGATATACCCAAGGACATCACAAATAGTTAGTACTTAGAAGTCCTTAGGTATGATTATAAAAAGGAGATAATGAGAATCGGAGAAAGAAGGAGTTGAAGAATTAAAAAGAAATGCAAAGAAAAGGGTGAAAAGAAATAGCCCTCCAAATTATTCAACTTAGGGCAGACACCGGGTTCAATTCATATGCTACTGGTTGTCACTTAGTGACGCCGGTATTGAAGATTAAAAGTCGTCATGGACCCAGTGACGCATGCACTAAACCTTCTTAGCCACTCAAGTTTCTCTCAACAGAAGCTTGTTTCATTCCCACAGGGAACCCTACGTAAACTATTGGCTTTCTCTTAGAGATCGCTGGTATTGAAGAAGGAGACCCTCTCCCTAGTCTCCGCTCAGGAAAACCAAAACGCACTATTGAGTCTAGAGCTACGAGATTCATCAAAAGATCTCTTAGGAACACTTGACATTTCATCACTTGTTGATCACCAAATAAGATCATCAGTGGTTCATATCGAGTCCTTCACAGATCTTAGCAATCTGTCGAGAACATTTATGAGAGGTTCACAACTGTGATCCTCAGTGATTGAATGGAAACTCCTGCCAGGGTCAACATCAAACAGCCCTGACAGCAGGTCACTTCGGTAACTCCCCGTGGATTACGCTTAGTGTGTCTCAAACGGTCTACAGTCGTGAGGTGACGCTTCGGTGTACCTCAACGACTCATCTGAACTGTAGATGTACTTCGGTACATCGCGTTATCTCACTTGTGGGACTCTAGTTCAGGAACGGCCTTTGTAAGAATTAGAGATGTGTTTTCACACTATGCTGTTAACACTCTCGAAGTTCAAACTTGTAAGTGCCGGAATCTGCTTATTACTAACCGTTTGAAATGTTTTCTTCTTATGGAAGCTCTGGAGCGGGATGATCGTGCTTATTACTAACAGTCAGAATGATTCTTCGTCAAATCAAAGAATCTACAAAGTTAAAAGACTTAAAGAACTTCATCAGTACTGAATTCCAACGTCAAAGAGCGTGTGAGCATGTTGAAGAATGACGTGGAGACACTGTAGCAGCGAAGCAGACCTGAGACAGACTTGATGCAAACAACAACATACTATCACTTTCATCACAAAGAACAATGATCAAAGAACAAAGTTAAAGATGACGTCAAAGCATAACCGTTCAAAGAAGACAATTTCTCTACACTGGGGAGATTGTTCGAATCAAGGCAATTCTTCTCACAAGAAAGAAGAATGTCAGAAGACGTCAGAGCTACTATTACATTAACGCCTTCACCGTTCATCACCAACACTTGAGGGGGAGATTGTTGGAATCACTCCTAAACTATAATTCAAGTGTTAGTCATTATTATGTAATAGGTAGCTTATTATGGCCTTTATGTTTGTTATTAGCCTTAAGCTTATGTAGAAGGCCCATGAGCTTAGGCCCAAGCCCATAGGAGAAAGGATGGAAACTAGGAGTGTTGCCCTAGCTTTCCTCCTACAAATACCTTATGTAAACCCTCACTTGAGGGTTGGTTGTTCAATATTTCTCTTTCACTCACTCCTATGCCTAAACCGTATTATTATCTTGTGTGTGTGTGTTTGGTTTATTGTTCAATCGCCTCTCTATCTTTCTATTAAGCTTGTGTTGTAAATCTAGTGACCTAACATGGTTATCATCTCTTTATACTTCGCTTCAACATCAACATTATAATCTTTGTAAATCTTAAATTTAGCTATCGCCTCTTCACACGTTGCTTCCAAATTAGCATTATCATCTTCGATCCTCTTGAAACGCGCTTTCATATCTTCATACTCACATTCATACTCTGGAAGTTGTTCAATCATTCTCTTCCTCTTATCAATCAGCTCTTGTTTCTCTCTAAAATTTACTTCTATTGGGAAAGTCTTTCCCGGCTCACAAGCAATTACCATTTTCTTGAAATGGTCTATCATGTCTTTAAATAAAGAATCCTGCAAATTAGTACAATTCGGAGTGCATGTACCATCTTGATACAAAGAAAACGGCATTTTGTAAATGATTGTGATGATTGATAATCTAATTGATCTAAATATTAATTGACTGAAATATCACAGTACAAGTTAAAGGTAAATTTCACAAATGAAATGGTGTTTTTAGATTTAGTGTAGACAGCTGTATTATTTATTGACAATTTGAATTGGTGTGTAGTGTGAAAAATCCAAAGTCACTGTAAGAATTGATGTTTGTAAATGGGTTATTTGTGGCCACTAAGAGTTAGTGTATAGTTTTGGATGTGAATCTAAAGTGGATTTCTAAAATAGTAGAGTATCAGTGTAGTTTTTTTCATCTCAATGAGCCAATGTTTTTATCAAACCTGAAATCATGGCCTCTGCATTTTACTTTTTTTGACTGTTTTTTTGAACTCTAGCATTTAGCTATTTTGTTTACACCTGTTTAAAGGTAAGGATGTTAGTTGCTTTTTGGGAAATGGTTTGTGTATTTTTAAGTGACCTGATGTGCATAATGTACCATAAAGTAAATCCCTGCTAGTTAAATCACATTTAAATCGATTTAATAATCTTCAACAATCTGTAGACATAGTATATGTGCCTATTTATACACATGAGCTAATGCTAGAGTTAAGATTAAATGCATAATTTCCATTCTGATCAGCAGCAATGTACAAACAACTTTGTGATAGTCAATAACGTTTTTGAAAGTTTATATAGCTAATGCTAATGGCAGCCCTGTCACCTTAGAAAACATGTAGTAACAACACGTTTTTTTATTTGGCCTTCACCACTAGCAGTACTAACATGTAATAGCTGTTTTTTAAGTATTTATTCTGAAACCTTAGACAACATATAGTAACAACACGTTTATATTATATGGTCTTCAGCACTAGCAGTCCTTACTTGAACAAGCAGTTTTTTATTCTATAGTGTGACAGTTGTAATATACAAGAGGGACCTAGAATGACAAACATATAAACCTTTTTACCCCACACACCACTTATCCTTTTATGGTCCCAACCACACATCAGTTATCCTTATCGTCCTAATAATCAACATCCTCACATTCCTTCTTATACCATAGGTCACTTTCATCGAAGAATCCAAATAAAAAAATCGTTGTCCTTTTCTTCTTTTTTAGAAAGAAATCCAGGTTTGTTGTACTCCCCCGTATGTACTTTGTTACCTTATTCGTTCATATATTTATTGAGTACATGAATATAAATAACTATGCAGCTTTATATTTTATATTCTATTATTAAATATTTATTTAAATAAAAGTTATTGAAATTGTTATTAGGGTTTATGTTTTATAGGTATGGTCAGTATACCCCTTAAAGTCTAGTGGTTGATTCTAATTGTTATTAGGGTTTATGTTTTATAGGACATGTCGAAAACCAAAGAAGTCATATATAAAGTTCACCACAATGGGAAATTTGAATTTCAGCCACTCCGCTATGTAGGCGGTCGCCTTGCTGATGTCTGGTGTTTTAGCTCCACCAGGGGTGCATTTACCAGGGTGCTTGATCATGTTTTCAATGATATTGGAGGGGGAAAATGGGCTTTATTTTATGTTGCACCAAATAAGGCACTCGAAGATGGTTTAACATTGTTGCACACAGACAATGACGTTCGACGAATGTATGACCTTGCGGATGAGAATGGATCCATAGACGTCTACATTGTGCACAAGCTACAGGCTTTGTCACAATTTTATTTCAAAAATATGGTATGGCAGGAAGAGGACGATGGCATGCGGTGCGGTAGTGCAACACCTTTCAAAAGAAGGAAGATAACAAAGCGTGTTTCTATCACGAAAACTGAAAGAGGGTTCGAGATCATAGAAAAAAGGGGGTAGTGCACAAGGAAATGAAAGATTGTTGCAACAAAATCACTTACACATTTCTTTTAGCCAATAACAATAAGGTTACAACCAATCATATCGCAACACAACACAACACATGCCTTAGATGCATGGTTGCACCTGTTATGAATGTTTGTTGCCTTTTAAAAATTATGAGTTTATGCTGCCAACCATGCGATAGTGCTTCTATGGCCAACTTAGTGCTGTTAGGTTTATGTTGTTAAGTCTATCATTTATGATCATATGGTTAAGAATTATGGTTGCCCGATCGTACAACAAGTATTGCCCAATTATGGCATTTAATTGCCCAAATTGCAAATTGGACGGTGGCCTGAGGTTCAAACGAAATTGCCCAATAACATAAACTTGATTGTCAAAATTTTCGTGTCTAGATAGTAGATGACGATAACGGTTGCATTTGCTGATTAGAATAGCACAATTGGGGATAAATACGCCCAAAAATACTAACAACTGCTACAAGAGTTAAAACTGTTGTTTTGAAGTACAAATTAATTTTGATTCAATTGGGGATAAAAATAAATAAAGAGTTACAACTGCTAGCGCAAAACATAGTTTAGACCCACACACAGCATAATTCGCAACACCTAACAATCTGTTGCAATCAATTTCAAAATAAAAATCAATGGTGCCCAACTCTTTTGCTGCAACTCACAACATGGTTGCGTTTTTGGAAAAACCGAAGGAGGCTACATGGTTTGAACAAATTCTCAAGTATGTGCATATGTAAATACGTAACCACTACTACAGTATACGCAACCACTGCTAGTGTCGCTGAAACCACCGCTAGTATCGACGCAAATATCAACTTTGTTTCTGTTTTCCAAATCATTTATATTAAAAAAGTCCCTAAAGTACAAAATGGTTTTTTGCGAATTAAAAGGTTAACTAGTTGCAGTTCAAATTTTAAAAGTGAAATTTAAAGCGCCGATATGAATGATTTACTTCTGTTTGTCAAACGTGCATAAGCAACATTTCCAAAACCAACAACAGATGTGGAAGCTACATTTTACCAAAAAAAAGTATATACAGACATAGCAAACTTTCAGTACAGAAAAGGATAATAAACCTGTGGAAAACTAGAAGGGGGGGGTTGAATAGTTTTACTAAATTAAAACTTCCTTTTAAAATATTTAGATCGACTTATGTCAATCTAGTTAGATGTGTATGTTGGACGTTGATAGATAGATATATAAGAGTGTAATGAAATATAAAGAGTAAGAAGCACATAACCACGACACGAGTATTTATAGTGGTTCGACTACAAGAACACCTTCCTTGCCCTACTCCACTCCCCGAGTCACCTACTCGAGAGTTCGTAATCACTACACGACACCAACTCCTTATGGCGGAGAAGCCTTCACAACGTCGCCTACTCTTTTTTCGGTACTAGGCTAACCACCGGGTTCTTTCACACCAAGGTGAATCACACCTACCATAACGTCGCCTACCCTTTATCCGGTACTAGGCTAAGTACCGAGTTCCATTACAATGGAGGAACTACTACCCAACACTACACAACACCTAATCCCAAAGGAGGCCCACTCCTTATTACAAGTTTACAACACCATCAAGGATATCAACATCCTTGAAACTAAACAATCACTATATGTATAACGATGCACCTCATCGATTATACGACCTAGGCATTCTTCACTAATGCCACTTGATTTGTTTTCTAGGCATCCTTCACCAATGCCCTTGACACAATGCTTGGCACCTTTCACTAATGCCTTCGTCTTGACACCTTTAGCATTCTTTACTAATGCTCTTGACACGTACGTTAAGCATCTTTCACTAATACTTTCGTCTTGACCCTTTCGGCATCCTTCACTAATGCCTTCGACACAACACTTCTATGGAGAAAGAAAGAACTATCAACAAGAGAACCTCAGTAGTCTTGATGATGACGAAGCATGGCAACTCATGGACTTGAGCTTGCTCGACTTCAAGAAGTGGTGATCTCGCCTTTAAGAGGAACCTAGAGAATCACACCAAAACAAAAGACAAACTACATAGAAAGATCCCTTAGGATCAGTGGTTAGAGAGTTACAATACTTGGGGAAAGTATGTTTGAGAGTGACAAACCAAAAGGAAGAAATGGCTCACTATTTATAGAGGATAAATGCTTACTGTTCCTCGGATCCCACGGATCCCTCCCTTAAGGGATCCGTCTAGCGTAAAGCTAGGGATCCGTGGGACGCTCCTCTTTGCCCATGGGTATTTTGGTTATGGGTCATGGGTTATGGGTTGATCCATGAGTCTTTTATTAGATACAATGTATCTAATGAGTGCAATGCACCTAGTCAAATGGGTATGGGTCAATACCATGGGTTGTAGTTTTTACCCCTTTATAATACATACTAGTTATGTATATAATTTGCCCAATATGTAAACACTAGTTGTTGTACATATATATATATATATATATATATATATATACATATATATATATATATATATATATATATTTATTTATTAAATCATAAAATCACTTATACTTGTTTTAGTGTTTTATGTGAAAACGTAAGTGTGTTAGAAAACTATTGGCTCAAACTATTTACGTATTTTATTTGTTTCGTTAAAATGATTTTACGTTTGTTATCGACAAAACATTAGAAGATCGTAAAATATAAATAAACGTTTTTACGGCTTATTTGTATTAACAAAACTGATAAATTCAAACTGTTTATAAGTACGGATAAGGTTTATCCAAATACCAAAAAAGGAGAGAAAATCTGCAAGTAAATATTCACGTTCTTTCCCTAGAAATTTTATGACAAATCCAGCAGGAAAAATAGATGCCCAGGGTAGGAGCCTATGCACGTTCCTACCCAAAAAACAGTAAATGAAAATTAATGATACCGCGTGCAAGAACAGTAAAATCCTCGCTATAAATACGCGAGGTAAATAAAGGGAAAGCACATAAAAAAAACAAAAGAACAACCATTCCTCCACCAACAAAAATAGTCCGACCTGTACATCAGGCAACAAATAAATTTTAGAAACACCAAAGAGAAGTTGAAGATGTTATTAAGAAAAAGAACACGATGGTACACAGTACAAAAAGAATACATCCGTCCGTCAACAACAACGCGTTACCCACGCACGGTCGTTTCCAAAAAGCCCATACATAGCCTAAACCTTTACCCCCCAAAAGAAAAACATAAGCGCAAAGCATATGCTGCGACAACTGAAACATGCTCTTAAATGACTACTAATAACAATTAGTCGTTTCTAAAATGACGAAAATGACCCATCTCCGCGACCATTCCCAACATTCCTTCAACCAAAACCCGTGTCCTTTGAGGTTTGTGGAAGCCTGCCCAGACCATATGGCATACCAAAGGTGGGAGTTTAAACCGATTAGACTCTCATTAGCCATTTGGGATGTTCAAAGTTCAGGCAGTTCCTTTTTAACCTCGCTCTTCCCGAGCGTAAGAAGGAAGTATATCATGGGTATTGGGTCGAAGGAGTGATAGAATGTGCAAAGAGAGGCAAACAACACGGTTGAAAATTATGGTCTCAGTCCTCTGTTGATTGCAGCCCGACCCCCAAGCAAGTGTACGTCTACCAATCCTGGCAGATCGGGTTGGATAGACTGGGTTAAAGGTAAAAATGACGAGCTTGCGAGCGCCGGGATAAAATAAAGAGCAAACCACATAAAGAATTCACAAAAAAATCCCATGCTGATGTGTAGTGGATGATTGGTGTATTTTGTGACAGTTCTCTTTCCTCACTCTAATTCAAACCTATCACATGCTGACACGTCAGCTTGTGGATTTGTTTTTTGTGAATTCTTTATGTGGTTCTACCATTGCTCTAAAATAAAAGCTGCGCAGATGGAAAAGCTACCCCACTAAAAGCTCTTCCAGTACCGCGAAGAGGGGCGGATTTACACGGGAAACCCCTTGAAAGGCCTATCAAACTTCTCAGGGAATCCCATGGAAAAATACGGCCGCCCCACGAGGAAGCAAGCCACGGGAAATCCTTCAAGAAAATGATAGCAAACAAGAAGAAGGATTCCGCCCTCACAAGAGAAAGGCAAAATACCAACACCGTGAAAGCCAGCGAAAAATGACAATGTCAGCAAAAGACAAACCAGTGGTAGTAGAAGTCGCGTACCACTGCTAATGTAGATTTTCACTGCTAGTATGATTGTGTCGGTTTAATATGTAACATTCTAGAATTTCTTGGGTAAGATGTTTTGTATTAGATAAGTATGGTAAGTACAATTATCCTGTAGAGTACATACTGTATATTGTAAAGGACTCATTTGCCTATAAAAGGAGGTCCTAGGCTAGAGTTTGATATAACTTTTCGTCATATTTAGAGTCGATACACTTCAAGGTTGTAATCGCTAATACTATTCAAAGTATTCATGTATTAATAATATATCCAGGTGTTTAGTCAGAATAACTGTTCGTTACTTATTATTCTTCTTAAGGATAAGCACTAGATTCCGCATAGTGTTGAATAGCTTGTGTTCGTTTAGTCACCTTCTATACTAGATCGTTTCGTCAGACTCAATGTACGAAACTATTTTATAGACCATAACTTATTGTAAAAACATCAACATCTTCACTTTGACGTAAGCACATAACGCTTCAGGTTATTAGATGTGTAGAGTTACATTCATTTGAGTTGATTATTTTGAGGTTTATGCGACATTTCTAAACGTAAAAAAATGCTACAATGCTTTTATGTTTGATTACTTAAATTAAACATCTGTAATTATAAAATGAATTGGTTGTATACTTACAACTGCTAGTTAATTTTTACTACTGCTTATTATTCTGACTACTGTTAGTAAACTGAATAGGTTGTATACTTACAACTACTAGTATTATATGCACAACTGCTAGTTATTCTAACAACTGCTAGTGATAGAAGACATCAACGAAATTATGCCAGTCGTTGATGCTGTTGTGTATGGCCGTTTTTCTGCTGACCGTGTGTAGGTGGTGTTGTTACCATTATCGGCCTGAATAGCCCCATTTTGGTTTACAGCTGCTAGTAGTATACTCACAACTACTACTTAATTTTACTACTGCCAGTGATAGGATACCTCAACGAAATGATGAAACAGTTGTTAGTGCTGTTGTGTATGGCCGTGTTTCTGGTGCCCTTGGGTAGGTGCTGCTATTATTATTATGGGCCTGAATAGGCACATAGTCGTTTACTGCTGCTGGTAGTTAACTTACAACTCCTAGTTAAATTGTAGTATTGGTGAATGATAAAGCTGTTTTTTGTAAGTGTGAATAGTCACTCGTTGGTAGTTATTAGTAAATTGTAGAATACGACTTGTACGACTAGAAGGACTCCTTGGTTTATAAAAGTAGTCCATAAGGAAAAGAATTTGGCCTACGTACAACAGTTAGTTGCCAAATTGATATTTGGAAACAACTGCTAGTTGCCCAGATGAAATAAAAATGGATAATGGGATTACACAACAGAGGAAATACTAAATACGTTGACATACAATGTTTCATACAGACGAAAACCTACTACATATTACGATTACTACATAATTATAAGTTTAGTGGTTACATATTATATAACCACTTGATATACAAACACACCAAACTTTCTGTACAAAAATTTAATTGACACAGGGTATTCAACCCATACATAAAACTACAACCACCAGAACAATTTTACAACGGCTGTGACGGAAGATCGAGGGAGTTTCAACAGCTTCCTAGCGAACTCCCAATTCTTCTTGATATTATCATAACCATCGTCTATCAAATCGCTGGCCCTGATATACATTTTCTTTAGCGACGTGGAACAAGCAAGTATAAAATTTATTGTTAGGTCACTAGTTTTACAACACAAGCATCAATAGAAAGAATAGAGAAGAGATAGAGGTCGGTTGAACACGTTAAACACACACACACACGTAATAATAATACCGGTTATGCGTAGAGAGTAAGAAGGTGAATAAAATGAACAACCAACCCTCAAGTGAGGGTTATTACATAGTATTTATAGGAGGGAAGCTAGGGCAACACTCCTAGTCCCTTCCTTTCTCCTATGGGCTTGGGCCTAAGCTCATGGGCCTTCTACATAAGCTTAAGGCTAATAACAAACATAAAGGCCATAATTAAGCTAACTATTACATATGAATTACTAACACTTGATTTAGGTTTAGGAGTGATTCCAACAATCTCCCCCTAAGTGTTGGTGATGAATGAATATGAACGGTGAAGGCGTTGATGTAATAGTAGCTTTGACGTCTTCTGACATTCTTCTTTCTTGTGAGAAGAATTGTCTTGATTCGAACAATCTCCCCAGTGTAGAGAAATTGTTTTCTTTAAACAGTTTTGCTTTGACGTCATCTTTTAACTTTGTTCTTTGATCATTGTTCTTTGTGATGGTAGTGATAATATGTTGTTGTTGTCTGCATCAAGTCTGCCTCAGGTCTGCTTCGCTGCTACAGTGTCTCCACATCATTCTTCAACATGCTCACACGCTCTTTAACGTTTGATAACAATGCTGACGAAGTTCTTTAAGTCTTTAACTTTGTAGATTCTTTGAATTGACGAAGAATCATTCTGACTTTTGTGTTGCTTTTGGATAGAACTTCCATTAGAGATGATGTTGGCATGAACATGTGAAGAATCTGCACGATCATTCCGCTCCAGAGCTTCCATAAGAAGAAAACATGAAAACGGTTAGTAATAAGCGGATTCCGGCACTTACAAGTTTGAACTTCGAGAGTGTTAACAACATAGTGTGAAAATACAACTCTAATTCTTACAAAGGCCGTTCCTGAACTGGAGTCCCACAAGTGAGATAACGCGATGTACCGAAGTACACCTACAGTTCAGATGAGTCGCTGAGGTACACCGAAGCGTCACCTCACGACTGTAGACCGTTTGAGACACACTAAGCGTAATCCACGGGGAGTTACCGAAGTGACCTACTGTCAGGGCTGTTTGATGTTAACCCTGGCAGGAGTTTCCATTCAATCACTGAGGATCACAGATGTGAACCTCTCATAAATGTTCTCGACAGATTGCTAAGATTTGTGAAGGAATCGATAACGTACCACTGATGTTCTTATTGTTGAACATCAAGTGATGAAATGTCAAGTGTACCTAAGAGATCTTTTGATGAATCTCGTGGCTTTAGACTCAATAGTGCGTTTTGGTTTTCCTGAGCTGAGACTAGGGAGAGGGTCTCCTTCTTCAATACCAGCGATCTCTAAGAGAAAGCCAATAGTTTACATAGGGTTCCCTGTGAGAATGAAACAAGCTTCTTTTGAGAGAAACTTGAGTGGCTAAGAAGGTTTAGTGCATGCGTCACTGGGTCCATGACGACTTTTAATCTTCAATACCGGCGTCACTAAGTGACAACCAGTAGCATATGAATTGAACCCGGTGTCTGCACTAAGTTGAATAATTTGGAGGGCTATTTCTTTTCACCCTTTTCTTTGCATTTCTTTTTAATTCTTCAACTCCTTCTTTCTCCAATTCTCATTTTCTCCTTTTTATAATCGTACCTAAGGACTTCTAAGTACTAACTATTTGCGATGTCCTTGGGTAGATCCCTCCGGCTCTGGCGGATCATAGGACGGTTATTCCTAACCTTAGTCACCTTATAACTCCATGACTAACCTATGTTGCCATAAAACCAATTTTCAAGAAAATCTCTCACAAACGGTTATGATTGTAAAACATTTTGTACCATTGTAAGAGTTTGATCTTTTGCAGAAATACTCCCCCTCCACATGTGCTTAAGAGTTTTTACGGAAATCTGCACAGTGAGGAAAGAGCACGCACTTTATGAATTGGTCAACTCAAGATAGACAATTCCCCGCGAGACACAGTTACTTTGCATAGTTAAATAGTTACATTGTCAGCTTTTAGGTGACAACTAGCTCTAATAACTACCTTGAAGGTGTAGACAAACATCGAAAGGTTGTCAAACCCGTCAGAGTTCATGTCTACCAAGAGTTTCTCGAATGGTACATTCTACTCGGACAAGTCCTTTGCAAGACACGTTTACATTACTAGCGAACTAGCTTGAAATTATTACCCGTCCCGGACAAGTCTTTTCGAGTTACTAACAGTTAAGTACCGTCAATTCGTTGGTTAAGTCTATAGCACAAAGATTCATTTGCATTTACACAACGTATTTCTTATCACATAATTTTCTCCCCCTAAAAAATGGCATATAAAATGTTATTTTTGAAAAGTTGAGAATAAATATGACCATTTCGAGTGTTGCGGGAAGATGACCACTGTGAACAATTTGTGAACAAAGTTTTAATTCAAATACTCCCCCTCAACAAGTGATATAAACGGTTGAGGTTTTGAAATTCATACGGGGAAGTACTTGTTCTTTTGAGCAAAACCTTGAAAAATGAAAGGTTTGATAGGTTTTACTCAAAATTAAGAAGCTTTCGCTCCTTGTATAAGGATTGTGGCACTGAAGCGTACCACATGGTCCTTTCTTGACAATTACGGGTTGTACACTGTTATGTGTGCACAAGCCATAGTCATAATTAATCACACATCCAAAATATTATGAAATAGAAGCAGTTCAAGGGGTACCAGGAAGTCCATCAATGTTACCAGGAATGCGAACTGGGCGTTGATAGCCGACGAGAGCAATCCTGGGATGACCGCCTACAAAGCTCTCCAGAGTTCTGAACTGGTCCCGTTGATACAACCTTTCATCAATCTTTCTGATGATCCTCCTTACATCCCGTCTTTCCTTGGAATTCCATCGCTTTTGTGACCCAATGCCTTCATGAATATCCTTCAACCTATAAGCCAATCCGTCCCTAACCTTCTTCAATGTGTGATCCCCAAACTTGTGAAGATCTTTACACGCCATCAAGCAATTGCGATGTGTTTCACTAATGTAAACCACTCCGAATGGTAGGCTGATGAGTGTGTTTTGTGAAAGCTGGTTAATGTCTGGAAGATCTAGCTGAGGTGGAGTGAAGTTGACACGGGTCTGATATGATTCAACTGCAAGCTGGAGATCTTCTACATGTTCTTTGATGACTATGCTTCTGATGAAGATAAGCAAGGACTTGATGAATTCATGTTGTAATTCAGTTAAAAATTGTCTCATGCGACCCTGTACTTTGGCAAGGTACATGTCTTCATTGTCATTGATAGAAAAATTCTCAAAGTCCGCTTCAGAGAATGCATAATCCCTTTCGTCTTGCCTTTTGACCACAATATTCTTGAGGAAAGTGTAGTCCCATTTAGACGAAAGATCAGCATGTTTGATGGCAACGATACTCTTAGTACTGAACACTTCATGTTGAGACTTCTGAACCTGGCAGCTTCTGTAGTAGATTCTTCGGCGTTCCGGCCAATGGTGAATCCCATACATTGCATCATGGTCATACTCTTCCACCTTGTTGGAGAACATGTGGTTAGCTCTTTCCTCGATGGCTATGCAGTTAGAGTATATGGCTGCCGGGAATGGAAGTGTCAGAGATGTAGCGTATTTCCTTGAACCATCGCCACCGTGTAGAAGAAATTCCAAGTCTTTATTGAAGAAATATCAGAATGGAATCCTAGGCTGATCTGGTTGGCCAATTGTTGGTAGAGGTTTTGACCAGTCGGTGTAGTATGGAGGGTTGTCCCGTTTGGTGAAGTCGATGTTTGCTTCTGGGTTGAGCCAATCCATGTTGTTAGACATAGCTCGTGCTATATTATCAAGGTGATACTCAACTTCAATAGCACTTTCTGAACTGTCTTTTAGAAGTTGAAATGCTTCATTCTTGATTCGCTTCAACTCGGATTTCGTCATCTTCTTCACACGGAATTTTTCTTGTAGTAGTTTCGCATGCTCCAATGTGCTACATTCTGGAACCTCTTGACCTTCAGCTGGGTAGGGAGTGGAATCAACAAGCTTCGAGAACCATTCAAATTCAGTATCATCCTCGTCTAGCCATGATAAGACGTCAGTTGTAGGCGCCTTCTTCTTCTTCTTCTTTGGCCTATAGGAGGATTCTGGTTTCTTGGCTGTGTCAGGAGAGATGGGTTGTTGTTGGAGCTCATGGAATTCCTCATCGTCACCACCCGTATACTCAAAGTGATCACTGGTTTTCTGAGTCTCGGGTGGTAACTCAGAAGAATCCTGAGGTTTTTCAGCAGAAGAGCGAGGAGGAGATCGTCTTGGTGGAGAGGGCCTTCGGGGTGGAGGTGGAATTGATGAAGATTCACCAGACTTCTTCGTGCGTTTGGGCTCGTTATCCTTATCCTGATCTTTGTCTTTGTCTTTGTCGTCTCTTGAACGTTTAGGCCTTACAGCTTCTTCTCTGTATGCTGACCTGAGTTGGTATTCCAGCAATGCTTCAAACAATTTAGCTTCGTGGGAGGCAAACGTTGCAGAGCGTTTTGACATTTGAGCTACTAGCCGGTTCACCAATTCATCATCTGAAAAAATTGTGGGTTCAACTGGATTGATGTTCACATTCATTGGAGTTGATTTCATGGTTTGCTTGGCCAGATGCAAGAGATTTGGATAAAGTTGTCTGGTATACATCTCCTTTGTCAGTTTAGGAACGACCTCCATGAGGAACTTGTGAGAGTATCCTTGGATCATCTCGTCCATTTTCCCTTGAAGATCATCTTTCATGAGCTTCTGGACATATTCCCTTTCAACTTGCATCTTGTCGTTCTCATCATGAAGATACTGAATCTGATCAGCGAAGAAATTCATCTTCCTGTAGAGTATGTCTTTCTTTCTGACCTGCTTGACAGCTTTAACGATTTTCGTCTTAGCTTGAGAGATCCAAGATGCAGTTGGCTTCTTCACTGGTCTGGATGTGGATCTTGTTGTTCTTTTTGATGGTGGTGGTGAGGAGTGAGAAGATGAGATGTGAGGAGATTCAGGATCCTTAGGAGGTTCAGAAGTTTTCTCCTTAGACCGTACGGGACTGTCAAGAAGAAACTTTTCATAATCAACATCTTCATCATTTCCAGACTTAGCTTCTTCATTAGCTTTATCTTTCTGATAACGCTACACGCGTCGTTCGGGGTCAAGGAAACTTCCTTTTCTTCGAGCAAGTTTTATAACACCCTAGGCAGTGAACCTAATCGTTGTAGTGTAGTAATTAGGGTAAGCCACGGGTATTGATATCGTTCTCTAGGGGAATAGGAATGCTAGTAAGGAGTTACTACGCTAAGGTTAAGGTTGAGGAAGATTATTTTTTATCTTTTTATGTTTTATGAAATGGAAAGGTACGAATCTCGGGTATTGGATTTGGGGGGTTGGTATTTCTACCGATTACTCTACTATTATCTAATTATCTAAACTAAGGTTGTGGGAGTCTATGTCTAATTAATGTGTGCTCGTATGATAGTTTAAAGATGTGTTTACTTAGGTTGTACTACTCCTTAATTATCTCCTATTGATGGTTGAGTTGTCACGTCTTATTCTTAGTTGCGTTGTGTGTCTAAAGTTGTAGGGTATGCGTTTCTCCCTAACTCTTTGAACTTACCAAAGGGTCTCGTCTACAAATCCACTAGGGATGATAAACTCCTACTCTAAGGCGCTCTTTGGATGGTTTAGCCTACAACTACTCAGGTAATTATATTCTAAGGTTCACAAAGATGAATCAAGCATTAAGTACACAACGAATGACCTATCGCATTACTAGATCATTAATCAACTAAGATAAGAAACAACCAATCAATATTCAATAATTAAGTTTCATACTTCCTAAGCAAACACACAAATAAATTAGCCGGACATGGAGAACATGAAAGCATACACACAAATAATCAAAGACATAATTGAATTAATGAAGTAAAGACTTATCTTGATGTAAGATAGGGTTTAAAACCCTAAAATACTGTACAAGACACCTTAGGTTCGGTTTTAGGTTTTCACTCCAAAAGACTCTCTACAAAACTGAAAAATTCGGATTCTATATATAAGATTACATATGCGACGGCGTCACCTTATGTTTTGTGACGCCGTCATGTCGCCGTCATTAGGGTTTCGTCTTGGCCACGTTAACCTTGCGACGGCGTCACCTTATGTCCGTGACGCCGTCCTCTTCAGCTTCTGACGTCGTCTGGATTGCATCTAGGCCGTCTGAGTAGCGACGGCCTACTCTTTCACAACTAGACGTCGTCACTTGAAAATACGAGTTTGGAGTTCTGAATCGTCACAAAAATCTTGGGACGGCGTCGCAATTAGCACCTGACGCCGTCGCCTTCTAATTTCAGCAACTGTGAGTGTCTCGATTTTGACTTTGGCCATTTTCTTCATATATTCGCGCCTTTTCGTCCAAATAAGTGCCATTCCAGCATTTTGCCTTCAAGAGACCTAAAAAGTGAAAAGGAACGATATTAAGCAATAACGGATACAAAAGTGATCAAATAAGGACTTAAACGACCCCTCAAAATGGTACCTTTTAAAACCTTATCACTTTCTCAGACTTCTCAGTATCTGGTTCCTCAATGTCAAACTTAATAGACTCCTCCTGTTGCTTTTGTTGTTGCTCAAGAGTGGTGGCACCAGTTCCCTTATCGGGTTGATTAACCGCATCAGGATCTAGTGTAGGTTGAACTTCACCACTTGACCCTCCGGGGCCACCCATTTGATCTGTGGCAAATTCCTCCGCAACGTGTTGGAGTCTAACAAATTTGAACTTCCTCTTGTAATCAGTTTCCAGTGGCTCTTCTTCTGAGCTATCCTCTTCATAAGGTACAAGTACTGGAGTCTTCCCTTTTCCTTGGATAGCTGGTGGACTGGGAGGTTTTGCTACTGAAGGAGGTGCTTCGGTTGCAGATTCAGAGTAGAAGACCTCTTCGTCTGATTGTGTATCTTCAGAGCTTTCGTCCACTAGCTTTCTTTGTGGTTCAAGCTTTGGAATGGGAATAGGACCAACTTCCTTAGAAGGAACAGTCCTTTTACGAGGAGGATTCCTCTTGGGGAACTTCCTCTGACTCTCAGTGCTTATAGCACTTCCTGCACTTCCTCTTCTGGTTTTTCTTGCAGGCGTACCAGAAGATTTTTCATCAAGAAAGCCAACTTTGTTCTCTTTCACAACTACCATATATCTTTTATAAGAGTATAGCTGTTTGAGTTCATTTGAGAGAAGGAGATCCGGCAACACAACACCTTGTTTCTTGGTAGTTGACTCCTTAAATCTGACCGTTAGTGTGGGTTCGGACAACACGTCAAGATTGTCGGGGTCATTGATTCTCTTGGGGATATCTGGGTTATACCCAAGTGCTCTCTGGATCAACAGTTTAGTATATCTGATGTAGGGAATCTTTGAGCCAAGCTTTTTGAGGAATGTCATCATGTCATCCCAAATCAGAGCTTCAACTTCGATGTGCTTCATGTTGATCAGAGCCCAAAAGATTTGCAGTTCCACGAGCTTGGGATGCTCATAGCCGTTGTCACGACCAGAAACAGATTTTGTGATGATGATATAAAGGGTTCTCCAAGGCTAAGGAATGTTTTTAAGATCCACGTGAGAATGCTTATTAATAACCCCTGAAGCTTCGTCGTACCCAATATCAATCAAGAATTGCAGAACAGTCTCTTCAGTAGGTGCAGCAGAGAATTCAGTCGGTATGATGTCAGGAATGAGGAGATGTTAGGAATTAGAAAATTCCATGTTAAAGTGTCGGTCACCCCAATTATGGTTTAGCATATGTTAGCTCGTATACTTGTCGTTATTTACGTTATTTAGTAGTTTATTAGTTAGTTAGTAGCGTAGATTAGTTTAGTGCAACACCGTGGAGGAAGGACGGGTCTTTACCCACTGTATCCCTGATCCACAGGCCGTCAGGAGGTCGTTTAGTTTGTAACCTATAAATACCCTCTACCTTCCAAGGTAGAGGGTTGGAAGTTCTAATCTAACCTTTTACACTTTTGTTTATCTCTCTAGAATTCCCTCTCTACTCTCTTCATCTCTCTAACCATGGCATTCATATACTATCATCATCCTAGACCACCCGAATTATCAAACAACATAATATTCACGATCCTACATTTGGCATCAGAGCCAGGTTGTGTTGTTTTGATGATTTGTATGGTGTTTTATGTGGTTCGTATATGCGGTTTGGGTTGTCTTGTATGCGATCTGATTCACGGTTTTTGTCTATGTATTTTGATGGGTGTTTGATTCTGTTGGTGTGATGAGTTGATGATGTATGTTGCTGCTGGTTGTTGGTTGTCAAACTTGTGCTTTATGCTGGCTTAATGGTTTAAATAATGTTGTGGTCATATATCGTTTAACATGTTCTATACCAGTTTCTTTAAGCTTGTTTTATGCAGTTTTTAAGCTTGTTTTATGCGGTTTCTATGCTGTTTCATACAAGTTTTAAGTCTGTTACTGATTCTGGTTTTAAGCTGTTTGTATGCCTGTTCTACAAAGCGAGTTGAGGCATGTTCTTCTATGCGAGTTGACTGATTTTTATCAAAGCGAGTTGACAATATTGACTGTCCTTACTCAATGTATTCCTGGATGTGAGTCGTTATAATGTCCAGATACAATGACCATTATGCGAGTTGTCAAATCTTTCAAACATATGCGAGTTGCTAAAATAAAAACATAAGCGAGTTGTGTCAATCTTTAACTCGCATTTTTGAATGCGAGTTGCTTGCTTGCATTATTGAATGCGAGTTGATAAAATGTTTTATAGAGCAAGCGAGTTGATGTCATGCTGTCCAGCTACAATGAACATTAAGCGAGTTGACTCAGAAAACCAGATGCGAGTTGGTACAAGCGGGTTGGTACATGCGAGTTGGGTACTAGCAGTAAAGATGCGGGTTGACTATTTAGTCAACTGCGAGTTGGTATGAAATGATGCGAGGTTGGTATGATGCGAGTTGGTATTGCTCAAGAAAGGAAATGAAAACGATAGAAGAAGAAGTACACATATATACTCTCAAGCCCACAATCCAAACAACACATATATACTCAATCCAAAACATCAAACTTCTCGACATTAATCCCATCATAACATTGAAACATAACAGATCCATGGGTTGTTGAGTAAAGAAGATCAAAAGGGAAATATCTCAAAACAGTTTGTACAATACTACAAGTCTCATCTAGTATCATCTCAAAATCTTATCTCAAAACAGAAAACATTTCATTTATCAAATCAAATGGACAACACAAAGGATCTCAGAATTTTCGTGGGTTAAAGATTTCTTGATGAACCTTTTCCAGATCCATACAACCCTGAAGAAACTCATCTTAGATCATGTAACCTCAGTTTCATTCGCTCTCATCTAAGTATATGTCAATCAAATGGGAACAAAGAACAAGATTCATCTTTTATTCGAAAAAATAAAGAACGAGTCATAACAATCATGTTATACTCGTACATCAGTTTCGATTCAACAACTCTATGTTTTGAGGACTCAAAACTATACTCAAACATTCGATCTCAGTTTTTGTGTTTCGTGGAATTAAATGATTATACCTTATAAGGTCATCACACGAACACTTTACCATCATAGATTAGTTTTTGGTTGAAGCTATGCCTCACTGGTTCTATATCCGACACAAAAGAGAAGTTTGATAACAACTATGTTACCCACTTCTCTCCGTTCGTTCAGAAATTCAAACATAAATGAAAAAAAGAATCGATACAACCTACCCGTGAACATCCTTTAAAGATCCTGAAGCCAAGATAATGGACTCAAACCATCCCTGTGGTGAGTAAGAGGTGCATAAGACTTCATAAAGATATGATTCTCGTAGATTCTAAAGAAGAGATACATGTTGCTTTTGTTCGGATATATGAGACTGAGATGGGGGCGTATATCTTGAGAGTGTATGAGTGTTATTTGGATGAGAAAAATTAGGATTTGAGTTAAGTGTGGCAGATGTTATATGTTTTAGGGTTACTGGTTTTTAGGATCTTTGTGTGCTTTATACCCTATATTATTAGGTTAATGTGTGATGGGACCAGATCTTCCTAAGTGGGCCGTATTCTACAATTCGGGCCCTGTATCTCGTTTATGGTCTAACTGGACAATGGCTCATATTGATATAACGAGTAAACCCATGGACTAGATTGGGCTGGGATTGAACATGTATGGATTAAGGACATCATTTATATGAGAGCTCGTGTAGGTTAGAATTTGGACAATGGAATATATTTTTAAGCTGGAGCTGATTGGTGGACCAAATACAAAGTGCACTTTTGAATGTTCATCCTAATTTGTTAATATTGGATGAAAAGTACAAGTAACCGAATTTGGGCCGTACAGATGATTGAGTCAAATGGGCTTCTCATGAATTGGATTTTATGAAACTTAAATAAAATGAGAATGTGTTGATATGATTTAATGATGAGATGTGCGCTTATGAGATTTGACAATGAGATTTAAAGATGAAATCTGATGATGTGAGTTGAAGAGATTTGATAATAAGTTTTGATGATGAGATTCAATGGGTTATGAGGTTTGGCACCTTGGTATATACATCTTCACAAAGGATATTATGTTACGACTTGTATTGATGGTTCAACAAAGTGACTACGGGATTGTTTGAACGATATTTCTTATCTGAATTTGAAGTGAGGTTTTCCGGGTGCGTTTACTTATTTCGTCTTCTTTCTTTCTACCCTTCTGCGAAGATGACTTGTTTGGGCGTTTATTGAGTGTGATAAAGACTTGGCTATTTAGTTACGGTTGTGATTCTTTCTCGTTTAACCCACAACGTAATTATCACTTCGGTGTCTCACGCAGTTGAGAATATGTCAAGAGGTTTTGTACATTGGGTACACCGTTTCTTTCTCACGAGGATTAGTACAAGTTTAAGTAACAAATCAGGGGAATTCTACTTCATGATCAAGTTTGGTATATCGGGTTTACTTCTCCATGTGGTCGCTATAATAGCCGACAGAATGCGTGAATGATGTGTTTACCAAAGTGTTGATTGGATGGTTGATGATTTTGTTGATGTTGGATAATGAACCGTTAATGAACCGCTGCATGTTCCCCTAAAACAAATATTCACCGAAACTAGAGTTGTCATAACACACTCAAGCTGACATTGTTTACGGTTTTGTCTTGATTTTGTAAAATCCCGTGAAAGAATCTATTTCTCGGTTTAAATCATAGACTTGTAAAATCCCGTGAAAAATGGAAACATCCTGGTAATTATAAAGTGCGTTTCCGGATCTATCTTACGGTTTATTCTTGGTGTTGTAAAATCCCGCGAAAGAAACTATTTCTCGGTTTAAACCATAGAGTTGTAAAATCCCGTAATGATGGAACCATCCTGGAGGAAGGAAAGCGTATTTCGGGATCTTCTGATGCTGGTGCTACGGTTTCTGCTTCGAAGAAGGGATAAAAGAGTGTGCTTCATAAATTGGATGTGTGTTTGGATATTCGTCATGGCAGTATGGTTATTACAAAGTTTTACGGGGTTATGTGCTTTTAACCATGGTCGGGATGAAACCATTATCATAGTTCACTTAAAACGTCAAAGGATGCTAGATTTGAGCTTTTAACCAGAAGATGTGACAACGGAGTTAATTCACTATTATTTATTTGAGGTTGAAGTAAAATATCACAGGCGAGTGTACTTAGTATCTGAAGGTATCGGGGATGGTTGGATGAAGATTCTTCATGATCCTTGTTCGAGCTTATTTTCAAAAACGAAGTCTTGGAAATCTAGTTATTGTTGGGTGTCTTTTACCTTTTCTTTTACCACTTGGGGGAATTGGGCTCTTACCACCACAAAATAACTATCACTTTAAGGAATTACGTTGTAGTGCTCAGTGTCACATTCAATTGTGGATTTTTCAAGAGGTAATGTACGTCTTATACTTGATGGTTGGTTGGTTGAAGAGTATAGAGTACATAGAGAGTACTTAGAGATGCTAATGGAAATCGGCACCGCTCTTTGTTACATATGTGCAAGTTTAAGTCACTAGTTCGGGTTAGTTTACTTCAGGGTCAAATTCATCATATTGGGTTTTTCCCCATCAACTGTCACGACAAATAGCCTACTGAATGATAATGGGGTTGATTACAAGTTTGCCAAGATTAGATGAAAAGAGAGAGATTTATGACGTATGAACACAACAGTTCATGCCTCGTTCTCTAAAGAAAAGAAAAGTGTACGTGTCAGTGCGCTTTATCTTCAGAAGAAGAGAAATCTTCTCATTAATGACCATTCTCATCAACATGCTTCATACTTTTTCCATGCGCTTCAGTCATCAAGTGAACCGGGCTACTGTTGATTGTTTTTTGATTCCACTTTCTCAACTATAATGACGATGGCGACATCCTGTGCTAATTTTGCAGGGGAGAAGTGTGAATAGACTACATTTGGATGATGTTCACTTATTTAGTCAAGAATGGAATCTCCGTATGCAATTCTTGAGGGGGAGAAGAAGTGTGAATTTTTTGCATTGTTGATTGATATTTGAGAATATAAATGGTCATACGGCTCTAAACTCATGTAAGAACCGAGCTTCTTCTTATAGGGTCATCTTTACATGGAGTTTTTCTCTTCTAAGAGCCGTTGGTTGACATCTTCACTCGGATTGATGAATTTATCGACAAAGTGCTTCCGGTTAATGCTTCACGTATACATCAACATGATGATTCCGAACAATCTCTCTGTTCTTGTTTGATGTGATTGTTAGTTTGGTGTTACCATCTTGTGTGTTCGTTACGGCCTGATTGCTGATTTCCTTGATGAACTTCTTTCTGTTCTTGTTTGATTGGGAGGGATTCTAGTTAAGGGGATTTGCAAGATGTAAGTTAATTGGGATGCTTTTTGGTGTGAGTTGAAGATGTTAACTATCTATTCCCCAACTGCACAATCTTGAAGAAGGTCGAGTCTACAGTCTGTTCTACATTTTCTGCTACATGTTAGAAGACTAAAGACGAGTTGCATTTAACGATCTAAAGACTTCTTCTTAATCTGGGCATTTATCAAACAGATTGTCGGTTTAGGGGAGAGCACTAATTGGGAGAGAGTTATAATTCAGATTCAATCCCCAACTAGACTTGCTCATATTCTTTAGCAGTGACTCCTCGAGACGTTGTTATTGACTATTTCACGTATTGGACATTTGACACAAGTTGATTACTTCAGAGTTAATCATTTATCACTTATTTGAGATTGAAGTTGACTTTCACAAAGGCGTGTTCTTATTTGATAACTTGCTCGGGCTTAAGAATTTGAGTTAAAGACTTGGTTTATCTAGTTACCAGTAGTCGAGGTGGATGGTTGAAGACCTGGTTAACTATCACTATTAGGAGTTACTTTGTTTTACTCAGTGTCACACGCATATGACGGTGTGGATAATTGCAAGAGGTGTTATTGTCTCATACTTTGTTTGGGTAGTGAGTACTTAGAGATTTGCTTGAAGCATAAATTCTCTACACCGTTCTTCCATCATTAGGTGCAAGGTTAAGATACAAATGTGGGGAAGTTGACTTCAGTTTCAAGTATGGTATATTGGGTTTTCTTCTTCAGTGGTCACTTCAAATTGTCTACATAAGGGTTGATAAAAATAGTCAGAGAGAGTCTTCAGCAAGTTGATTCTCACAAGAGTTCAAGTGTTCTTCTCAACAAATTTCTAGTATACGGGCTTATAATGATTTGCTGACTCTGAAGTGTCAAAACTAGCAAGGGGGAAGGAGACAAGCATCTAAATGCGAGTAAACTTGATGAACTTAATACTTCTAAGTAACTGAAGATATCCCGGGAAGACTAATGTTATTACCGCAGAGAAACTCAAGGTTTAACTCATGGCGAGTAAACTTGATGAGCTTAATACTTCTAAGTGATTGAAGATATCTCGGGAAAACAAATGTCATGACCGCAGAGAAACTCAAGGTTTTACTCATCAAGGCTTTTAGTGTTATTCTTCCAACAACGTGGAGGAAGTGATGTAAAAGAAAGTTTCTGAAGATAAAAGAGGTACACAAGTGCGTGATGATCTCGATGTTATCACAATCATCAGGGGAGAGAGAATTGTGTACATTGGGGGCGCTCAGCTGTTTCACTTGAGGGCTTAATCAATGATTCAGAGATATAATCACTTATTCTGGAGTTGACATCCGCAGAGATTGTCATCCGCAGAGATAATCAGTGACTTGGTCTGCGTTTTCAATGTTATCAGTTATTCCTTCCTTGGGTATTGGTATACTTCGGATTTTTGAGCTTTATACACGATCATCAGGGAAGAAAAATGTGAACATGAGGAGGTGTTTTCATTCCCCTCATGATGTGTATTCGGGAGAGCTCTTGGGTATTGGTGTACTTCGGGTTCTTGAGCTTCATACACGATCATCCGGGAAGAAAAATGTGAACATGGGAAGGTATTTTCATTCCCCTCATGATGTGTATTTGGGAGAGTTCTTGAGCATTATACAAAGAGGCTGACTGCATCAATTCAACTACTTGATGGAATTGTTCTCTTGACACCTTTTGGAATGGATTGCTTCAGACTTCAGTGGTAATGAAATATGAGAAGAAATTTAAAGAGTGGGATGATACGTTGCTGTTCTTGTTGATGATATAACCCCGAACAAAGAATCTAGATTATCGTTCTTAAAAGGAGCAGCAAGGTTTATGATAATGGTGTGCTTCTATGTGCACCTGGCTAAAGCAAGCTTGAAATAGAGCTTCAAATCTGCTCATCTAATGGATTTTCGGTTTGGGGGGAAGCTGCCAAAGGCTCATGTTCTGTCTTCTATTCTGGAGCCTCGATTTGCTTTGGTGGTGAATGTTTAAGAGATGATGACTTCTATCTTCTACAACGGGGCTGCTTGATATCCTTATCTCGGTACTCGTATCATCATCTTCTTTTACTATATCATCTTCTCTATCTTTGTATATATTTATCAAAAACAAAATACAAATATATATATATATATATATATATATATATATATATATATATATATATATATATATATATATATATATATATATATATAAAACCTGCAAAACAAAATACAAAAATATAAAACCAAGAAAAAGAAAATAGAAAAATATAAAATCTTCAAAAACCCATAAAAAAATCAGAAAATTTGAAAAATTCCAAAAATATGTTTTCTCTAGACATGTCTTTTGGTATCCATAACATCTACGGTCTTAGAAATGTCATTCAATAATAGTACGGGACTTTAGATGAAGTTCGAGTAGGAGGTGTAAATATTTCTTTCTAAACATGTCACAAAAATGGCTTGCAGTTACTTGAGACTGTAACCCGTGCTTAAACCATGGCTTGCTATTATTTCAGATAGCAACCCGTTCTTTTAAAGGAAGGAAAGTGCTGCGCTAAACCAAATTTTCAAATATTTCGTGCACTTATCCTATAAACAAAACAAGGAAAGCATGTCGTCAAAAAGACTGCTGTTCCTACACAAATGTTTTTCCGTCTAAAATTCTTCAGAGAAATATTTGGTGTTTTACAAAATGGTGGAAAATGAGTTGCTTACAAATCAATCTGATTCAGAGTTTTAGTAATAATTGAAAACTCAATCAATGACTTCTGTGCTTTTAAATCTTTTAGAAAATGAGTCATTGATTGAGGGGGAGAATGTTTTCAAATTTATATCATCTAACGGACTTTCTTAATTATCCTCGTGCTTAATTGAAAATGATGTTAACCTATGTTGAAGGACTAGGTGCCTAGGATATGAATGTTAGGATTAGATGGTTTGAGTTTGATAAACAGATTATTCCCATGCCTTTTATGATCTGATTGATATGTTGAATTGACTTTTATTAGTCGATTACTGTTTGGGTGTTGTCGACCACCATATATCTGCATGTGTGTTCACTAACGTATGCAGGTATATTGGTATATAAGAATGTTCCCGATCCGGATCCCACAAATGAAGATGATTGGATGCCGAAAGGAAAGGGTAACTATTTCTTGGGTTGACAAATGAAGAAACGGAGCTTAATTGGACTTCAATGGAGAGTTGGCATAAATGCAACGTAAGAGGTCTCACTGCATCAGCAGATGGTTTTCTTCTAAGTGATTGAAGAAACGGAGCTTAATTTGACCTCAGTTGGCATTCAAAATGCAACGTAAGAAGAAGTCTCACTGCATCTGCAGACGGTTTTCTTCCAAGCCCTACAGCAACAACGGAAGCTTCTCAACCACCTAACGTATCTTTGTGCAGGATACCATTTTTAAACAATTTTGAATAATTTGATTAAATTGTTTTGAAAATGGAAAATATTGTTTTGAAAATTAATTGGACTTAATTTTGAAAATCACCGGATTTCATTTTATCAAAACTTGAGTCACTCAATCAACGACTACAGTCATCGATTGAGGGGGAGAGTGATTTAAAATAAAATATTTTCAAACGATATTTCTTCATAAAAGTTCCGGTTTGTACGATAAAATGTGGTGATCTAAAGATTTAATGTTATGTCATTGTATGATTTTCTTTAAAACTCAAAGATCTGTCAAAATGAAATTCTTTCTGTTCTTGTTTGATTGTGAAATTGTTTTATTTTACTAAAAGATCTCTTAAAACAATCATACCTGACACTAACAATCTTTAATGTCTTAAAATGGTCCTTATCTGTCATTTTTCAAAATCAAATCTTGCCACGTCTTTCCCCAAAATTTTCTAAATGATTTTAATCTTTTGGGATCACAAATCTCAATTGGTTTGAAATTTTTGATCGGGGGAGAGATAGTGATTTAAATATCTTATCTGTTTAAATGGAATTGGTTTTAGTCCTGTATAGGCACTCCTGCCTCCATGTGCCAAACGATTTCATATATACAATGCACATGTTGAGGAGGAGGATTTATCCAAAAACAAAGATGAGTATTTAAACCTGGCCACATATTCTCCCATGTTTTATAAACCATATTAAATCACTTGGGATCCAAAATCTCAAAGGGTTTGATATTTTTGATCGGGGGAGAATTTGTGATTTAATAATGAAATTTGATAAAAGGTGATCGATTTGATTCAAATGTGCAGGCTGCTCTCTCATATGTGTTAAACGCTTTCGAATCTCGAAGCACATATTGAGGAGGAGCAAATGGTTTCTTAATGGCTTGTGTGATAGTGAAAAGCACTTCAAATGAACTCTTGCCTCTATGTGATAAAATGATTTCAAATATTCTATGCACATATTGAGGGGGAGGATTTACCAAAGAAAATCAAATGGCTTTTTCTACGGAAATTGTGATCAAGAAATTATTTCAAAGAACTCTTGCCTCCATGTGCTAAACAATTTTAAGATCATATGCACATGTTGAGGGGGAGCATTTCTAAATGATCAAAACTATTAAGGTACAAAATGCTTTGATCTCGTATCATAAGTACCTTGATTGATTTTTTCAAATGATTTTTCAATTGGTTTCAAGGAAGAATGAACAATACCAGAAGACCGACCAATTTACTTTATGCATGGAGTTATAAGCATGGTTAGGTTAGGTATTCGTTCCCACGATCCAGCCAGAACCGGAGGGATCTACCCAGGGACAATCCACTAGTTAGTGTAGAGTCCGTAGGTATGATGAAAAAAGGAGAAAAATGAGAATATGGGAAGAGTGCGGACTGAGACAGAGCTAGTACTGGAATAAACCCAACAAGGTTCTAGTTATGAAGTCTCGGTAAGCACTGAAGGGGTTGAAGAATGAAAAGGAAATGAATGTGAAAAAAGGTGAAAAGAAATAGCCCTCCAATAATTCAACCTTAGGGCAGAAACCGGGTTCAATACATATGCTACTGGTGGTTACCAAGGTAACGCCGATATTGAAGACAAGACGTCATGGACCCAGTGACGCACTGCACTAAACTTCCCAAGCTACTCAAGTTCCTCTTAAAAGGGCTTGTTTCATTCTCACGGGGAACCGACATAATCTATCGACTTTCTCTTAGAGATTGTTGATATTGAAGAAGGAGACCCTCTCCCTAGTCTCCGACACAGGAACCAAATATGCACAATTGAGTCTAGAGCCAAGAGATCATCCACAATATCTCATTAGGACACTATATTAATGAAGACTTGCTGTTTCACACAATGTGGAAAGTAAGATTATATATTAAGAGTCCTACGCATTATCCTTGTGGTATTGCCAGAACATCCGAGTGATATGAAAATATTCACGATGAAGATGGAAAGCCTTCTAGAGCCAACATCAAACAAGCTCTTGGTAGGTGGCATGTGAGATCTTTTCTAAAGATCAAACTTGTGACAACTGGATAGGAACGATGGGGCAATTCACTCGTGAATCAACCTTGGTCCAGGAAATGAATTGACGAATACTTTTGGAAAAACCGTTCGATGTGCAAACCTTCTTTTCTCTAGCACGTCGAATGTGTATTCATATTTCAAATTCAAAAAGTATCTCTGATTGAAAAAATGCTTTTGGAAAAACCGTTCGATGTGCGAATCTATTCTTTTATATAGCACATCGAATGTGTACTCTTTTCAAATACAAAAAGTATTTTTGATTGAAAATTGATCTTTCTCATAAAACCTTTTCCATTTTCATTTTCATTTTTGATTGAAAAATTGATCTTTCTCATAAAAAGTATTTTTGATTGAAAATTGATCTTTCTCATAAAAAAGTATTTTTGATTGAAAATTGAGCTTTTGACAACATTAGTCCCTCCACCTTTTCCATTTTCATTCAAAGCCTTTTAACTTCCATTTTGGTTACCAAACGAAGAATATTTGGAAATAACTTTGACGACACTCCCCCTTTACTTAAGAAATAATGAAAGGTTATAAATTTTAGTCCGAGGAGTGTCAGAAACCAGAAATGTGACCACCATTATTAAAGAAACAACCGGGATTAGGGAACATGCAAGTACACGGTTATTTTGAAACAGTTAATAATTAAATTTTCTCCCCTTCAACACTTGATCGAAAAAATACTGAATTTTGAAAGATTAGAGTGTTGAAGGAAGAAATGTACTTGCCATGTTAAAAGAAAAATAGATAGAAGAATATTTTTGATGTTTTATCTGATTTTATATTTTTGTTTTTGAAAAATATATACAAAAGAGATTTTGGTGTTTGACTGGTTTTTAAGACTGTTTTAAGAGTTCATCCAGTTCCTCTTGAGTCAAACACCGCATACCAATCCGGTGGACCAACTCATTAAACTTAGCGGGAGGCAAGGCTTTGGTGAGTAGATATGACAATTGGTATTCTGTACCCACGAAGTATAATTCAACTATACCCTGTTCTACATGGTCCTTGATGAAATGATAGCGAAGATCGATGTGCTTTGATTTCGAATGCTGAACTGAGTTGCACGAGATCGCAATGGCACTCCGATTGTCGCAGTACATCGGTATTCTGTCAAATACGTAACCATAGTCTTTGAGTTGTGTTCTCATCCAGATGACTTGAGCACAACACGCCGACATGGCTACATATTCTACTTCGGTTGATGACAGCGATGTACAATCCTGCTTCTTCGATTGCCAGGACACCAGTTTATCACCAAGAAATTGTAGTGCTCCTGAAGTGTTTTTTCGTGAATCTAAACATCCTGCGTGATCAGCATCTGAAAAGGCGATTAGTTCAAAACCAGAATCCTTCGGATACCAGATCCCCAAGTTAATGGTTCCCTTGATGTATCGGAGGATTCTTTTAGCCTCAGAGAGGTGGGTTTTAGTTGGTCTCGACTGATAACGGGAGCAGAGATAAACGGAAAAGACAATATCAGGTCTGCTAGCTGTTAGATACATGAGAGATCCAATAATACTTCGGTATTTGGTAGGGTCTACTAATTTCCCATGTAAATCAGCGTCTAGCTTCTTGGTATGAGTCATTGGTGTGGCATAAGTGTCACAGGTTTTCATTCCAAATTTGTTTAACAATTCAAGGGCATATTTGGACTGACTCAAGAAAATACCATGGGGTGATTGATGAACTTGCAGTCCTAGAAAGAACGTATGTTCACCCATCATGGACATTTCAAAATTTTTCTTCATTAGTTTTGCAAAAGCGATTGAGTATTTTTTATGTGTAGACCCAAAAATGATGTCATCCACGTAAATTTGAACAATTAAGATATGTGCCCCGTGATATTGTATAAAAAGAGTAGGGTCGACCGAACCTTTGGTGAAATTATTAGCAATGAGGAAAGATGATAGCTTATCGTACCATGCCCGAGGAGCTTGTTTGAGACCATACAGAGCTTTGTTCAGTTTGTAGACATGGTTCGGGAACTCAGGATCAACGAATCCTTCTGGTTGGCTGACATAAACCGTTTCTTTCAGTTGTCCGTTGAGAAACGCAGTTTTGACATCCATCTGAAAGACCGTCATATTCATATGAGCCGCGAACGCGAGAAATATCCGAACAGCCTCAAGACGAGCAACCGGAGCAAAAGATTCTTCAAAGTCTATTCCCTCTTCCTGACGATAACCCTTAGCAACTAGACGTGGCTTGTTTCGGATTACGTTCCCTTCAGCATCCAATTTGTTTTTCCAAATCCATTTGAGACCAATGACGTAGACCCCTGTTGGTCTTTCAACCAGTTCCCATACTTCAAGATGTTTGAATTGGTTGAGTTCTTCTTGCATGGATTCAATCCAGTTGTCTTTTGTCATTGCGTCTTTAATGTTTTTAGGCTCAGATTGGCAGAAAGTGAGTGCATAAACGCAATGTTCACCATCTGTGTGAAGACGTTGTCTCGTAACGACTGGTTGATTCGGGTTGCCAATAATATTTGCCAGAGGATTGTCTTTTGTCCATCGATGTGTAGAGGGTTGATGTTGGTATACATTGTGCAGATTCTGAGGATTCAAATGGTTTGTTGATGATTCCGCGACATCAGGTGCAGCAGTGTCATTAGCAAACGGGTTAAAGAACGCATTTGGATCAAATCTGCAGGTGGGGGTACTTCATTAAGAACATCATCAGCCGGTTCATCATTGTTGGAAGCGGTTTGTTCAACTGTTGTGGTGGAGTCAACTGGTGGTGCTTCTTCAACAGTAGTTGTTGTAGCAGGTGTATCAGGTATAAGAGTAGTATCAGGTTGAGCAGCGGAAACAGCGGATACATCTGAAGCACGTTCATCAATATTGTCACTGAACAGAGGAGCAAAGAGTCTTTCCATTTGTTGACGAGTAAGCTGGGGGCTTTGTTCAGCTGATGATGGGGTTTGAGGGAAGTTTAAGCGGTTGTGACCGGGTTCCAAGCTGTTATGCTCAGAAGCCATTTCCGTAAGTTCATCAAAATGAGCATGAATCATTTCCATAACCTGCTTTGTACGACGATTCCAGATCCGGTAACCTTTAGAATTCTCACAATATCCAATAAAGACGCCAATGTCAGCTTTGGCTTTGAGCTTTCCAAAATCATCACGATCATTATTCGGATAGCAAAGGGATCCAAATACATGAAAGTGTTTGAGATTCGGTTTATGGTTGTGGAGAAGCTCAAAAGGTGTTTTGTTGTGGCGTTTAGTAATCATAGAACGGTTTTGAGTATAGCATGCAGTAGATACAGCTTCTGACCATAAGTAATCTGGAAGTTTAGCATTGATTAACATTGTTCTTGCAGCTTCCACTAACGTTCGGTTTCGTCTTTCAACAACTCCGTTTTGTTCTTGTGTACGTGCAATAGATGTCTGATGCTCAATTCCCACTTTCTCATAAAATTCACGAAGGGTTTGGTAATCCTAAAAGGATATATTGCATTGCAAGCTCATCAGCTTCATAGTGTAGAAGTTCTTCTGGATTCAGGTCTGCAACAGTAGCAATGTTTGATTGTTCATCTCTTGGTGGATTAGCATTTGGATCTCCGGGTACAATGAAAGTAGGCATCTGAAATGGACCTTCCAAGATAACCTTCTTTAAGAACTTTCCATGTGGCTTCTTCAGATCACAAAACCTAAAGAACCTAATCACCCATTGATCGTAGTTTCCTGGAGAGAGCATTGGAGGTCTATCAAGTGATCCTGCCTCATGAATTGATTGTTGGTTGCTTAAAGCTTCACACATCTTTGCAAACCAAGTGGGTTCCTTCATAGTGTTCCTTGATGGATGTTGATTGAAATCATTTGTGTAGGGTTGAACTTGAAGACTTGGTGGTGGTTGAACCATTTGTGGTGGTGGAATTGCTCCCATTTGTGGAGTATGTTGTTGATTAAATTGTTGTTGATAAATTGCTTGTTGTTGATTCCATTGTTGATGTTGTGGACTTAGTTGTTGTTGTCGTTGAGTATAAGTGTAAGGGAAATAGTTAGAGTATGGTAGTTGTGACATGTTGAAAACTTGTGTTATAAAATGGATCTTTGTAGTCGAATGAACCTTAGTAGATGAAGTGTCCTTAGGCGTAGAAATCACAATAAACCAAGTAGCACTTATGCGTAAAAATACCAAAGTTACGCGTAACAGCAAGAGTTACGCGTAGGTTTAGCTTACGCGTAAGTAAGGAAAAAGCACTAAAGTTATGCGTAAAACAAGAAGTTAGGCGTAGAAAACTTAGGCGTAGGATTACCTTATGCGTAAGACTAAGCTTAGGCGTAAGATAAATCTTATGCGTAGGATTTTCTACGCGTAAGCTTTATGCTTATGCGTAATTTTAGGGTTTTATCCCAAGTGATCTTTTACACTATCACAGTGCAAAAGATATCCAAAGTCGACGTATTTTCAAGCTTATCCAAACAAGAAAACACGGAGTAAACCACGAAACTGAAGATCAAACCAAGGAGTGAGTTACGCGTAAGTTTAGGGTTTCACTTACGCGTAGGACTACTCGTAAAGTGACTTTTGCCCAAAGATGTTTCTAAACCAGATTTTTGTGATGAGAAAGCTTCAATATCACCAAAATAACACAAAAGTGTGAAACTTGATGAACCAAAATGTCTAAAACAGTTATGCGTAGACAGAAACCCTCGTTAAAAACCAAGCTAAAAAATGTTTATCCACGCGTAAAGTTTGAAACTTTTTGCCAAAAACAGTTATTTTAACACCTTAAAACATAGAAAGTACAAGAATCTTGGATTCAAACGTGTAAAAATTGTGTTTTTAAGCAAACCAAAGTATCAAACCACGCACGTATGTTCTACGCGTAGGACCAAAACCCACTTCAAGAAACAATACGTTCACCCAACTAGTAGGCGATTGATACCACTGTTAGGTCACTAGTTTTACAACATAAGCATCAATAGAAAGAATAGAGAAGAGATAGAGGTCGGTTGAACACGTTAAACACACACACACACGTAATAATAATACCGGTTATGCGTAGAGAGTGAGAAGGTGAATAGAATGAACAACCAACCCTCAAGTGAGGGTTATTACATAGTATTTATAGGAGGGAAGCTAGGGCAACACTCCTAGTCCCTTCCTTTCTCCTATGGGCTTGGGCCTAAGCTCATGGGCCTTCTACATAAGCTTAAGGCTAATAACAAACATAAAGGCCATAATTAAGCTAACTATTACATATGAATTACTAACACTTGATTTAGGTTTAGGAGTGATTCCAACATTTATTATGTGTAATTCATTATGTGATCTAGGAAAGGATTGAAAAATCACAGTCTGAATCTGCCCATGGTTGAATGTGGTTGTGTCTAAATCTAATGAAAGTTGTTCCAAAGGTAAAACACTAAGCGTTTGTGCAGCCTGGAAAATCAAATAGTATTGAGATACAAAAATATGCCAATTTACGGATGTTTATTTGATACGTATGAAATAATGTATTAAACTTACTATGGTTTCCAGCATTTTTAAGTTTGGAGATCCGCGAATCAATTGGACAATGAGTGACACGATAACAGTATCGCCAAAATCAACTCCTTTTAGATTCAGATTAACGAGGGATACAAACGGTAAAGAGACATTCATCCTGGAATTACCATCACGCATCAACTACAACAGGTCGATTTTTGGGTTAGTTTCAAAGATTAAATATCGTTAGAGTTACACATATCTTTAACATTGTAAAATTAGAAGTGTAAATCTCAAAACGGTCTTACCGTGCAATAGTCAAAATCCAATGTAAGGGTCTCAAGAGATGGAAGTCTTGTCATATGAAAGATATTGGATGCTATGATTGTCGTGACAGCATTCGAAATACCGAATGACAAATGTAACTTCTTCAAATTCCTAAGACTTGCAAGATTCCATAGTTTCATCCCGTTTGTACTCTCAACAACCAATCTAAGAGACTCAAGTAAGAGACAACCAGCAATTAAATCCCAAACTGTACCGGTTAGAAATTTGACTAAACACAATTCTAAGCTCAGTAAATTTGGAAAAGTAGTAAAAAACACCAAACTAGGAAAATAACAACAATGAATTTCAAGATGTTTCAATTCAATACGCGCGTAAAGTTGGGTTGGAAATGTAACTTGTTGTCCATACCAGTTTCTAATTGTCAGGTCCTCAATTCCTTGCAGTGCCAAAAACATAAGCCAATCATGAATCTCTTCATAATTCAAGTCTTCCATTCCTGACAACGGTTTGGGATCTACAGAGAAGACAAACTTTTTTATGGGACCCGTAAGCTGATTTAAAAGTCTAGTAACATGCCTCCCATCAAACTTATATGTTAAATAATAAAAGAAATCCTCATCAATTATGACTTCGGTGAGCAAGGTCCACTTAAACCTCCAGTTTGTAGATAAAATAGAGTTGCTCACCGCTTCTTTTATATGCAACCGATCAAATTCACCTGGAACGAGTGGCTTCAGTATTAACTACTCCTAAAGAAAATAATAAATTGTATATTCAAACTACCCTCCGTACAATGATCTGAAAATTTAGTCGAATGCCCAGGGTATTTTTTCAAACAGAAGAGACATCTAGGGTTTGGCAACAGTCCTTACCTTCTGAACTTAATACTTCTCTAAGTACTAACCGAATACAAAAACCGTGACGTTCCTTAACTCCTGGACTGTTAATCTTTGACCATACCTGTTGTTCAATGTAAAGGTTGGGTTGAAATGCGCGCATAACTTAACTTTGTAGAACTTTAAGTAACAACAATAAAAGGATCAAACCACAAAAAATGATGAAAAGGTTTAAATGACTCGAATCTTAACACAAATCAGTTT
>BPTQ01000006.1:148070507-148110706 GCA_019973895.1 Chrysanthemum seticuspe
TTCGGCCGAATATAGGACTAGAGAGAGGAGAGGAGAGATCTAGGGTTAATTCAATGCACAAGTGTCTGAAACCCTAGAACCTAGCCCTCCTTATATACTAGTAGGTAAACTTAGGGAACAAGTTAGGGGATTAGGCCTAGAATAGCCCCTATGGCCGGCCATGATGGAAAGCCCAAAGCCCAACCCATAACTTTTCCAAGTTTTCCATTTCTAGTCCTTCTCTTTTTCCATTTAACGGTCGTTAGTCATTTTTCCGTTAAATACTTAACGATCGTTAACCGGACTTAATGTGTAATAATTAATCGTAAACATAAACATTAATTATTAACTTTAATTCTCATTCGCTAATGTGTGCAATCCCGTGGTCACGAGTTCGAATCCGGACATTCACATGTTTGTAAATATATACATTTCCAACAATCTGCACCAACAAAGGGGCTTTGTCGGTCACTTTGATGGTTTATGAGTGTCAAATTGGTCTGTGGGTATCGTAGGATAGCGGTCCTGTAGGTTAGGTGTTGATGTTTTTTTATGTTGTGGTTGTTAAATGTTGTAGTGTCTATGGATGTTTCCCTTTTTGTGTGATGTTTGAATAAATAAGTTGTTCGTGTGGCTGTTTTTATGAAGCTTAAGTATCATTGTAATTGTTTTTAAGTTTGTTTTATGAGATGCGTTGTTGCAATGTACTTTATGCCGAATGAGTAACTGTGTTGATGTGTCGGTAGATGTACTTTTATGCAAACCATATGTATAGCATTTACTAATCTGAATCGGGTTGGAATTTGTGAAGGTACAGTTGCATTTATAAAAAAAAGGCCAGGAAAATTGTGGAACTTATTTAGATTAAAGGTTGTAAGGCCGTAAACACTGTGAACTCCCGGTACTGTAGTTTAGGTAATGGTGTGTCTTCTATTGTAGTATGTACAGATGCGTCCTTTGTTGAGTAAGGTTTTGATAAACAAGTTAGAGTCGTGTGGTTGTTGTCGTATACCTTGACAATCATTGTAATGGTTGTTTAAATTGTGCTATGTAATGCATTGTTGTAATCTATTTGTTGTTGGACGAAAGAATGTGCTGGTTTGTTGTTGGATGTAGTCTTCTGCGCGGCATATGTAGGCCATTGGTTGATCTGAAATGGATTGGAGTTTTGTCAGGGTGCAGTTGCAGTTACACAAAAAAGTCTACAAATATAGTCAAACTAAATACTTAATTTTATAGCAGCGTGCGCCATAACATTTTTTGGGCACCCTAAGCTTATCAGGTCTACACAGACTGTTACTATTGTTATTACATTACTGACGTTCATAACATCTTTTACATAGTCGTGCTACTAAAGATTGATGATCTTCTTGGTCGAGTAGTTATCAGCTACCTATTCGCCTTGTTAGTTGCAGCGTTGTTCCAACAGTTGTCCAAAATGTGTGCCATACAATTCTTTAGGCACGTTGACCTTAGCAGGTATATGTACATAGTTATTATGGATCTTAGGTTATTGACTTAGTTAGCAGCTTCTACATACATGTGCTATAAGATATGCACTGGCACTTGCTTCTTCTAGTCATGAGGCCTTGCCTCGTCTTTCTTTGGCCTCTTGACGTCTGATGCATGTTCTTCTTCTGGTGAGCTTTTGAACAACTATTTTTGGATAGATGGTGACTGAACTTCCTTTGGTGTGTGTTCTATGGGTTTGGTAGTCACAGGTGGTAGAGTCAGCTTTTCCGTTTATATTTCGCTGAAGGTGAGTGTTTCGTTCAGCGTTGTTGTGGTTGCTGAAGATGGGCCTACTATTTCATCACTTGGAATTGGTGGAAACATTGGTGGCCGGAGCTGCGTCTGATGCGCGGTCCATAACAAATTTAGGGAATTTTTTTTGGCGTCCTTTCCCGAAGTATAGCTTAAACCTGTGTTTGGTATTCTCTAGGTCTCTTATTATTGGTGGTAGTTTGTAAGGGTTTGGGTCAGGTATGTAGCTAAGAACTTCTTGCATGGTGGAATGAGTGACTTTGCTTGAGGGTTGAAGCAGGTGAGCAAGAGGCTCCCGGTAACATCTGCGATTATCGCTTTCAAGCAGTAACTGCAAGTGCAATATAGCATGTATTTTATGATTTTCTGTGGCGAGAAGTATAAAAAAATATTGTGGTACATTATTTGTTGTTGGGTATTGTATACCTGTAGTTTGGTGACGGCCTTGTTCCTGGTTCCTGACAATGCCAATGTGGTAGGTTGTCTTCAATTTTCATGTTGCAGTGTTTGCATCTATTAAAATACCAACCTTTGTCTTTTATAATCCTAATTATCATTGCTTCAGTAATAAACGTTTGTTGTTGATGTTCATTGGTGATCATTAGAAATTAATTAGATGCAAAGCCTTTAATCAAATGTATGAATGCCTTACCTTCGCGTTTTCCGGGTTAATCTCTAGTATGGCATAAAAGACATGGCAAAATTCAAATAAACCTTTGTTTATTATAATCTCTTGTTATCAGCAGTTGTAGCATTAAAAATCTAACCCCAGACCATGTACGCATCATTGAAGTTCAAGTTATAATCAAGATACAAATGGTCTAGTACAGACTAAATGGTGTGCCCTTCTGGAAAAGATGTTGGGGAAACCTGTGACAACCGGTAATTTCGAAAACCATTTTAATAAGACATTACTTTAAAATTTTAACAAGTTAAACATTTGGAAATGATATTTTGATATTATGGGGAATATTACGTTGTTGAATCATGTGTGTGGCAATAAGTTAGGCACTACTCGACTCCGGCACTAAGAAAAACCTAATATTGCGAGAAAACTTGGAATATAGTACTCCTCTAATTCCTATAGACGTATTTATAATCAAAGTTATTGGAAAGTCGTGGCTAAGATTTATGGCGTACATAAGAAAACATGTTAGACATTTGACGTGGTAGATATGAGCTCGGGAATTAAGAGTCGGGAAACTTTGGAAAAAGTACATGAATGGTCCCTTTGGTTAGAACCGGCCGCCCCCCCCCCCCCCCCCCCCTTAATATTTTTGTTGATTTATTTTATTTTTAAAAGTTAAAAAAATGGTCCATGTGATTTATTTATCACACACACAAACACATATCATCACCTTCTCCACCTAACTCTCTCTCTCTCCCTCACCTCATACCCTAGCCGCCGCCAAAAAAACACCTCGCCACCACCTCACCGCCGGTCACCACACCACACCGCCACAACCAAAATGCTCCTAGAAACCTCCTCTTTCCGATCTCCTACTACACGCGCCCAAACACACTACCTTACCTTTTCCTACAACCCCACGCGCCACCATTTCCACCCTAACACCACCATCTTAGCTGTACGACGAAGGAGAAAGGTAGTGTTGGAATCACTCCTAACTTGTAAATGGAACGACATTGACGGGATTACAATTTCTATCTTTGTTAACTTAAACACATGGGCTTGTTATGTCATTTAGTCATAGTTGTATGTGTTTAGGTATAAATACCCTCCTAGACTTTCCTAGGAGGGTGAGACGCTTAGTGTAATCTTTCATTTTCCAATAATAAAACACACTAGTTTTTCTCTTCTCTCTCTAGTTTCTCTCTCTAACTCGAAGATGGTGTTCTTCCATCTTTCAAGACCTCCCGATTCACCAAATCAACCATAAATAGGATCCTAATATTGGTATCAAGAGAAAGGTCGGTGTTTCATTTGTGGTTGATTTTGGTGATGTTATCTTGTCAATATTCGAATCTGCTTTTAACAATGCTTCAACCTTTCACATATGTTTTTAGTCTTATCAGATTTTTTTAAAGTGATGTATCTTTTTGGTCAAAAAAAAAGTCAACAGATTTATTTTAAGATTCATGTTTCTTGTGTCTTAACAGTCCATCTCTTGATAACATTTTTTTTATTTTTTTTTGTACCAAACTCGTGACTGTTTTGTGGTCAATACCTGGTAATTGATAATGGTCAAACGGGTAATATGGATGCTTTTTCTGCAAATCTTTCTGGGTTTCTCTATGCTGAACGGAAAAGTGGTCGAAAAAAGTCGCCAGAAAATGGTCAAATGGTCAAAACCCTATTTTTAGGCTTAAGACTCATTTTCAGACTAAGTTACGAGTAACTTGGAAAGTTACTCGTAAGGACCTTTTGTTTACGCGTAACATTACGAGTAAAATCGTTTTACGCATAAGGTTAGAAATTTACGCATAAGCTTTTGGCTTACGCCTAAGAAATCCAACGCATAAGGTCTTACGCGTAAGCTGGGTTTACGCCTAAGGTCTTTTTCTTGTTTACGCATAAGACTTGCAACTTTACGCCTAAGTCCTACCAGGCTTACGCGTAAAGGTTTTGATAGAAAAACTAGATGAAAAGGAAGAATCATAGTTAAACTTGACCAACCATTTACCAAACCTTTGTTGAACCTCAGTATCTTACATCATCGGTCCAACAATCAAAACGGAAAAGTAAAATCAACAAATCCTATCAAAACAGATTCACAAACAACACCAACCTCATCTCACACTCTCAACGAACATCAACATCAAACTACAACTATCATTAATATACCTCATCCTTCACGAATCGACTCTTGTTTAAAGACTACAAGATCCCAGTCGTTCCCTTTCGTGTGGAACAATTATTCCATAAGACGTTTGTAAATCAAAATACGAAAGGAACAAAACCATCATCGATCTATTGAAGCTTAAAACTTCTTTTCAATATACGAACTTCTTAAATTAAGATAGAAAAACCAATAGGTTTCCATCTGTCTTTTGTTCGATTATCACAAAACAAGTAATGATAAAAGACCTACCCGAGACCCATCCTAGGATCTTGAAGGTAAATACCTTCTTGATGTTCCCTACGTTATAACTGAGGTAGGAAGTTATTGCTCGTTCTTGTAATTCATTTGTGATTGATGATGGATATAAGATTGATATATGAGAGGTGATTTAAGATAAAGGAGTTGCGAGGTGAGTGGATAAAACAAAGAGTTGGGGTGAGACATGAAAGGCAGTTTTTTGTTGGTGCGTGTGTGTTTATTTTGGCTGCACAGTGTTTAAAGATATTAGGGTTAAGAAGTTTCAAAACATTATTAGGGTTGTGTGGTGTTTTAGGAGTGTATTATATACGGGTTTGGATTGGAAATGGATTTGGAACCGGATATGTGCATTGGATTTGGGCCTCAGTGATGGACCGGGTTATGATTAAGATTTTGGATTTTAGTCTTTCATTTATTATGGGCCTGATCCGAATTTTATTTGACTTGGGCTAATGATTATAACTGGATGAACCAGGTGATATCATTTGTTGGACTACATCTGAAATTTTATTACTTGGGCAGAAATGCAATATCATATGGATTGGGCTATAATATTAAAACATGATATGATGTATAAATGTTTTAATAATATATTTGGCAAAAAGGTTGTATTTTGGTTATACAAAATTTTCACGAGGATACATTTTTGACAAGATCGGGAAACCATTATCAAAGTTCATTTAAACCTTTAACAAAGGCTAGTTTTGGGCATGTAACCGCAAGATGTGACTACGGCGTTAATTCTTTATTATTTATTTGAGGTTAAAGTGGGATGATGAGTGTCTAAATACTCATCATTTTTATACTGTTTAGAATGCCAAAAACATCTGAAAACACTCAGAAATGCATCAAAATGATGAAAATATCACAAATAAGTGTTTTATGTGTTTTAAATGCAAAAATATCAAAATCAGATGAAAAACGTATCAAGTTTGCATAATTGGCAGTTTTAGTCCCCCAAGTTTCAAAAGTTGTCAAATTTAGTCCCTGGTAAATCAAAATAAAGAAAAATATCATTTAAAGTCCCTAGGGATTCATGAGTTGTCAAAATTGGTCCTTGAGATTTAAAATTTCAAAATTACAACTTAGGTCCCTAAACTTTGAAAATTGTCATAAATGGTCCTTGGATTTATTAAAAATGGAATTTTATGCATAATGGTCCTTGTACTATTAAAGAATGGCAGGAATGGTCCTTATTATAACTTTGGAAAATGGATAGGTTTGGTCCCTCAAGTTTGGCCTAATTACAGTTTTGGTCCTTGTGATTTACTAGCTACAACAAACGGACCCTTGTTTATTAATTATCCAAATCCAATCCAATCCACTAAACACCAGCTGGCCCAAATCCAACCCCGTTATTTGTCACACCCCCAAAATATCGCAGCGGAACGATAGTGTCGTTGGGGTATAACGTCATAGCACAAAGTATGGATACAGAAAACGACCTCTATAATGAGACGTTTTGAAAGGTTTACCATTCGATTACATAAGTTAAAGTTTACAAGCAAGAATTCCCAAAGTTTGATAATACACAAAGAGTTTACAAAACATGTCGAATGGTAATTGTTAAAAACACAAGACTTCAATGTATGCCATGCGACCCAAAAGCTCCATGAAATGCTATCACCTTAAGACCTGAGATAAACATGCTAAAAGTGTCAACACAATGGTTGGTGAGTTCATAAGTTTGTTGAAAATGATTTGAAAAAGTCTAAAGAAATGTTAATGCAGCAAAGGCCGTGTAAATCCACTCAGTTCCAAGTTCCGCCCATACAAAACTTGCAACCTGTGTGTTTACAATCCATTGCCAAAATATGTAATTGTCAATCTAGTTTGCAAGTAGGACATAGGTGCATACGATATATACATAAACTTAATGCAAAGAATCACAGCCAACTGAACCTCACGACGAAGTCTAACTTGTTTGTTGTGTTACATTGAATCACTTGAATAACAGATTATATTCACCCAAGGTCTCGTCTATCAAGGACACAAGGGTGGGGGCGTCAGCCCGATAGTACTATCAATACCTCTCTGCCGGCTCCCGCAGGAGTTAACCAGTTGCTAAAGTTTGTATGTTGATGCATAATTGAATACTTGTTTAGCACATTAAGGCACATATCGCAATAAACACACAATGTCCAAAGTGTATAAGTAGTATAGTGTAACACAATTGTATAAATGGTTTGAGTATTCGCAAGAGTGAAACAAGTATAACCCAATCAAATATAAAACGCAATCAAGTCTAAAGTATAGGTAAAGTTGTTTGACAAAGGAGTTTAAATGTTTGGATAAATAAGCATATATCTCGCCCCAAATAGTTTGTAGAATTTAAACGAGTAAAAGCGGGGTATGAACTCACAGTAGTATGTCAAAGTTTAGAATATTTGTGAAAGTAAATGAAAATAGTTTGAGCATGTACCTCCCCCAAAAGTAATTGAAAATGTATAAAAGTAGGGGTTATGAAACTCACCTGGTGTGATTGATATGCTAACAAAATGATGTGTAAGAAAGTGAGGCTCGGAAACTATCCGCGACCTAAAATGAATGTTATGACTTGAGTTATGATATGTTGTCGTGAATGCATGATTTGAAAACGTATCACCCAATATGCTACTTGAAAACTAGTTATATAAAAATATTGTTACTTGAATGTGTGACGGTTTCATGTCGAAAATAAATACTTTTGAGCTAATGGTGAAAATGTAGTTAAAACTTACGCAACGGTTTTAGTAATTGAAAAATCAGTTTACGTCGGACTTGACGTAATATATACATATGAAAACTAACTCGTTTTTAACGTCCATTTCCCCCGAAACGTCCGTTTAGGCCCTCAAAATCTTGATTAAAAATCCTGACAGCTTACAAAAGCTGTGAATAGTGTTTTCAGCACGTTTTTGACCCAAAGTTCGGTTAACCATAAATCACTCGTTTTAAGTCCGTTTTTCAAGTTCTTTATATCCACTCGAAGGTAATCAAGAGTACTAATATATTTTTAAACTTCGGAGACTTCACAGAAAGTTTAAGGCCACTGTTTGGCCAGTTACAAATTCGGACTGCATGTACAATTTTCCGGAAAATTATAGTTTTTAAATCGTAACTTGGAAACCACGTATATTTTTCGTTATAACTCCGTTTTAGTCCGTTCAAAAGGCCACGTTCATAACTAAAAATCTATTTTCTAAAACTTTAATAAAACTTGTAAAAATGACTAACTTTTCGGAAAAATTATAAATTTCGACAGCGCTTCCGCGCCCATTTTAAATTACCATTTTTATCTACTTGATTAACCACAACTTCACCACAAAAATCCCTTAATCTACTCATCACCAATCCTACTAAAAATAAAATGCTATTCGAACCATATATGGTAAAAAGACTATTTTTGGGTTTAAAACTAGTGTTTTCAACTTACTAATTAACATAAACTACATAAAACCTTCACTACTAAATGATCAAAACTTACTTTGATAAATCATTTTTCAAACCACTCACTTTTATAAACTTCTAACTAGTAAATACTTGTTATAAAAATTTATAGAGCACATATGGGTGATAACATTTGATAAACTACAACTTGAGCAATTATGATCATATGGACTTCAAGAAAATGTATGAAGAATATGTATGAAAAGATAAAAGTTAAAGTTTCATGCTTACAAGTGCTTGATGAGGTTTAGTGAACCAAGGATTATCCTAAACACCCTAGGTTTTTATTTCAAAACCTAAACAAAGAGTGTATCTAGATTGTAAAGATCTTGATTAGAAAATTTTGATGATCACCTCCTTGACATCATGATAGTGGCCGGATTTTTGGTGAAGAATAGAGAGGAGAGAACTTAATCTTGACTTGCTTGAATTATTGGAATGAATGAGAAAAAGAAGGTGGAGTGTAGGACTTATATAAGTAAGAAAGAAAATCTTGCATATCTTGAAAGAAATCATGTAATAAATGATAATGCATGTACATATATGTAAATATATATATGTATTTTTATTATGCAAGTAAATGTGTAAGTAAAGATAGTTAAGTAGAAATAAGTTGTAACTTGTAGTATTGTTAAGTAATATTAGTAAGTTGTATACACATTTGAATACTTAAGGTAGCGTTAGATAAAAATAAATTTCACGAGTCAAGATAAAATATATTGAGGTCATAAAAATTATAAAAATACATTTCTTGAAAGAGTGGAGTGAATAATTATTTATCGGGTTGAATTTTTAAGAAAACGTCATAGTTTATGTAAATATAACAATTTATATACGAAATAGATTTAAAACACTGGGTAAACTAATAATAACATTTTTAAAATCTTAATATGAGTATTAAAATATATTGGAATAATTTTTGGAAGTATCAGGTCAAATGTTCAAAAATAATGTTTACGCGATAACGTTTATTTAATAAGAAAATAACGTTTAATGAAAAATGCAAAACCATGTACGAATCGTTATGAAATGATGAATATGGAATATGAGAAATGACCGGAAATTGCGAATTGTGACATTCTTCCCCTGATAGAAGAATCGCGTCCTCGCGATTCAATCGATGATACACAGGGTTCTACCCTAAGGTTTCGAGAAATCAAGTGTATGATCAAAGTGTTTATGTCAAAACTTACGCGTCTAGGTTTCTTATCTAAGGAGACTCACTGAATCTGAATAATATGGTGGATCACTTAATGGTCTAGGAAAAAACGTACCAGTTACGCATTGCGGGCTTCCTCGGTCCCTATATAGAATGCTCGACCTCGAGGTGGACTGATATTGAGTACAGGGTTCGGGTTATTTCCTTCAATTGCCATAGCTAGATGAGCTTGTATCGGCGGCTTATTCAACTGAGGACAATTTTTCCGGATGTGATTCGGGCTGTTACATTCAAAGCAAGTCCTTTGATTATTCCTTTTACACTGCTCCTTAAAATGGCCGTATCGATTGCAATTTGTACACAAGCGGCAGGGCTTGGTCTTCGGGTGATGATAAGCACATTTAGCACACTTGGGATGTGTACCCGCATACTCTCTTTGTTCAGTACCAGTTGCCACAAAAACTCTTGCCCTTTTGTTGTCTGCTACCACGTCCATCTGCTTATTTGACCCACTCGCTTCCTTCCTCTTGTCACTGCTCTTCAACGTACCATTTCTAACCATCTCGTCTGTCAGGGTTCCTGCCCTCAGTATTGCACTTTGTATTGTAGACGGCTCAGTTGTTTTCACGGTTCCACGGATTTCGGGGACAAGACCATATATGTACCTCGAGATTCTCTTGGACTCAGGGGTAACTAGATGAGGAACTAGTCTAGCTAACTCATGAAATCGGTCAGTGTAGGCTGCGTGACCAGCCCCTATCATAGAGTGGTGATAAAATTCATCCTCTAGTTTCTGCATTTCATTGTCCGGGCAGTACTCCTCTTTCAATAACGCCTTAAATTCGTCCCATGTCATGCCTATAGCTGCTTCTCTGCCCCTAGCCTGTAGCTGAGTGTTCCACCATGTCAATGCCTTTCCTGATAACAAGCAAGCAGCATACTTCACTCTCTGATGTGTGGCACAATTGCTGATGTCGATCACTGCCTCTGTCTTTTCTACCCATCGAGTATACGCCAAAGCACCTCCTATACCATCAAACTCCACAGGTTTGCATGCCGAAAATTCCTTATATGTGCATCCAATTCTGTTGTTGTTGTTGTTGGTGTTGTTGTTGTTGTTACTGCCAGCTACATTGTTGTCGCCATTTCCGTTCCCGTGATTTCCCGAGTTATTCATATGATTTCCAACTTGTGTGACAATAGTGGGAAGTAAGATTTGAAGTTGTTGAGCGATGATGGCGGCAAAATCAGGGTTTCCGCCAGTGTTGTTGTCATTGTTACCCATGTCGCTACCGCCTCCTCTACCTCCACGTCCACCTGTCATTCCACCCCTTGGTACCGCACCACCTCGGCCAGTACTGCGTGTTACCCTCTTTGGTGCCATTATCTCTGCAAGGGAAAGAACCGTTGAATTCCCAGTGTCTATACTTAACGTCCTCAAACATAATATCACGCCACAAATTGGTTCCTAAGGTGTCCACACCGATCTACGTATGCGTGGTCGCATATGTCCACGTGAGTTATGACGCACTTATAATTACGTTGGCCACCATAATTATAATTGCCTCATTTCACACATGTACATACCACCAAGCATACATGTCCCGGCGATTGGTGTTACTTAAATAGGTAGCCAGTCTATCATCCGATTCTAAACAGTGAAGAAGGAAATTGGGGTAGGTATCTAGGAAGAGTCGCACTTGGTGTATAGGAAATTCCGTTAGGTACTAAAGTCACGATGAGGTTTAGTCGCCAGCAGTTCCCAAAGTATCCTCAAGAGAACTCCCATCCTCGGGCAAAGTCATCAAATCTATCCAGCTTTATAGTAACACTTATTTAGCTCGATCTCGCATCTCATCAAACAAGAACTGTCACGAGATCAAGTTAGATAAGTGCTCATTACTGAGCTCCATATCTTTGATGACCCAACTAGATTTTGGGACTCCCCTATTGGTACAAGGAAACTACGCTATCTAATGAGGTAGGTCTAGATGAAATACTTAAGAAAACATATGCGCACGAAAAGTGAGTAAGGCAATAGGAAACGAAAGGATCGACGTGAGAGCGGTTATAGTCTAGGAACTAAAATGCAACCTAGTTCTCTATAACCAAGGCTCTGGTACCAATCTGTCACACCCCCAAAATATCGAAGCGGAACGATAGTGTCGTTGGGGTATAACGTCATAGCACAAAGTATGGATACAGAAAACGACCTCTATAATGAGACGTTTTGAAAGGTTTACCATTCGATTACATAAGTTAAAGTTTACAAGCAAGAATTCCCAAAGTTTGATAATACACAAAGAGTTTACAAAACATGTCGAATGGTAATTGTTAAAAACACAAGACTCCAATGTATGCCATGCGACCCAAAAGCTCCATGAAATGCTATCACCTTAAGACCTGAGATAAACATGCTAAAAGTGTCAACACAATGGTTGGTGAGTTCATAAGTTTGTTGAAAATGATTTGAAAAAGTCTAAAGAAATGTTAATGCAGCAAAGGCCGTGTAAATCCACTCAGTTCCAAGTTCCGCCCATACAAAACTTGCAACCTGTGTGTTTACAATCCATTGCCAAAATATGTAATTGTCAATCTAGTTTGCAAGTAGGACATAGGTGCATACGATATATACATAAACTTAATGCAAAGAATCACAGCCAACTGAACCTCACGACGAAGTCTAACTTGTTTGTTGTGTTACATTGAATCACTTGAATAACAGATTATATTCACCCAAGGTCTCGTCTATCAAGGACACAAGGGTGGGGGCGTCAGCCCGATAGTACTATCAATACCTCTCTGCCGGCTCCCGCAGGAGTTAACCAGTTGCTAAAGTTTGTATGTTGATGCATAATTGAATACTTGTTTAGCACATTAAGGCACATATCGCAATAAACACACAATGTCCAAAGTGTATAAGTAGTATAGTGTAACACAATTGTATAAATGGTTTGAGTATTCGCAAGAGTGAAACAAGTATAACCCAATCAAATATAAAACGCAATCAAGTCTAAAGTATAGGTAAAGTTGTTTGACAAAGGAGTTTAAATGTTTGGATAAATAAGCATATATCTCGCCCCAAATAGTTTGTAGAATTTAAACGAGTAAAAGCGGGGTATGAACTCACAGTAGTATGTCAAAGTTTAGAATATTTGTGAAAGTAAATGAAAATAGTTTGAGCATGTACCTCCCCCAAAAGTAATTGAAAATGTATAAAAGTAGGGGTTATGAAACTCACCTGGTGTGATTGATATGCTAACAAAATGATGTGTAAGAAAGTGAGGCTCGGAAACTATCCGCGACCTAAAATGAATGTTATGACTTGAGTTATGATATGTTGTCGTGAATGCATGATTTGAAAACGTATCACCCAATATGCTACTTGAAAACTAGTTATATAAAAATATTGTTACTTGAATGTGTGACGGTTTCATGTCGAAAATAAATACTTTTGAGCTAATGGTGAAAATGTAGTTAAAACTTACGCAACGGTTTTAGTAATTGAAAAATCAGTTTACGTCGGACTTGACGTAATATATACATATGAAAACTAACTCGTTTTTAACGTCCATTTCCCCCGAAACGTCCGTTTAGGCCCTCAAAATCTTGATTAAAAATCCTGACAGCTTACAAAAGCTGTGAATAGTGTTTTCAGCACGTTTTTGACCCAAAGTTCGGTTAACCATAAATCACTCGTTTTAAGTCCGTTTTTCAAGTTCTTTATATCCACTCGAAGGTAATCAAGAGTACTAATATATTTTTAAACTTCGGAGACTTCACAGAAAGTTTAAGGCCACTGTTTGGCCAGTTACAAATTCGGACTGCATGTACAATTTTCCGGAAAATTATAGTTTTTAAATCGTAACTTGGAAACCACGTATATTTTTCGTTATAACTCCGTTTTAGTCCGTTCAAAAGGCCACGTTCATAACTAAAAATCTATTTTCTAAAACTTTAATAAAACTTGTAAAAATGACTAACTTTTCGGAAAAATTATAAATTTCGACAGCGCTTCCGCGCCCATTTTAAATTACCATTTTTATCTACTTGATTAACCACAACTTCACCACAAAAATCCCTTAATCTACTCATCACCAATCCTACTAAAAATAAAATGCTATTCGAACCATATATGGTAAAAAGACTATTTTTGGGTTTAAAACTAGTGTTTTCAACTTACTAATTAACATAAACTACATAAAACCTTCACTACTAAATGATCAAAACTTACTTTGATAAATCATTTTTCAAACCACTCACTTTTATAAACTTCTAACTAGTAAATACTTGTTATAAAAATTTATAGAGCACATATGGGTGATAACATTTGATAAACTACAACTTGAGCAATTATGATCATATGGACTTCAAGAAAATGTATGAAGAATATGTATGAAAAGATAAAAGTTAAAGTTTCATGCTTACAAGTGCTTGATGAGGTTTAGTGAACCAAGGATTATCCTAAACACCCTAGGTTTTTATTTCAAAACCTAAACAAAGAGTGTATCTAGATTGTAAAGATCTTGATTAGAAAATTTTGATGATCACCTCCTTGACATCATGATAGTGGCCGGATTTTTGGTGAAGAATAGAGAGGAGAGAACTTAATCTTGACTTGCTTGAATTATTGGAATGAATGAGAAAAAGAAGGTGGAGTGTAGGACTTATATAAGTAAGAAAGAAAATCTTGCATATCTTGAAAGAAATCATGTAATAAATGATAATGCATGTACATATATGTAAATATATATATGTATTTTTATTATGCAAGTAAATGTGTAAGTAAAGATAGTTAAGTAGAAATAAGTTGTAACTTGTAGTATTGTTAAGTAATATTAGTAAGTTGTATACACATTTGAATACTTAAGGTAGCGTTAGATAAAAATAAATTTCACGAGTCAAGATAAAATATATTGAGGTCATAAAAATTATAAAAATACATTTCTTGAAAGAGTGGAGTGAATAATTATTTATCGGGTTGAATTTTTAAGAAAACGTCATAGTTTATGTAAATATAACAATTTATATACGAAATAGATTTAAAACACTGGGTAAACTAATAATAACATTTTTAAAATCTTAATATGAGTATTAAAATATATTGGAATAATTTTTGGAAGTATCAGGTCAAATGTTCAAAAATAATGTTTACGCGATAACGTTTATTTAATAAGAAAATAACGTTTAATGAAAAATGCAAAACCATGTACGAATCGTTATGAAATGATGAATATGGAATATGAGAAATGACCGGAAATTGCGAATTGTGACATTATTAATAACCCCGGTCAAAAAGGTCAACGCGCGCCAAAATACCACAGGTACTGTTCACCTTCCTCACCATGCCTGAAATCCAAAACCAGAGGTGGTTTTTCCACCTTTTCAACATTCCACCTCACCCCTAACAGCTGTATACCCACTCCCCTCCACCTCCACATCCAACAAAACTCTTTAATTGCTTCAAACCACTTCTCCTGCTCAAATGACTTTTTTGGCGCCAAAATTACACATGGACGAATATGATGATTTTGACCAATCCAATGGTTGGAATGAGGTGGGATATGTTCAGAGATGTCGACAAGAGTGGAAAAGATCATTATAAAGAGGAGAGAAGTAGTATGAAGAAAGGAGTAGTGTAATTTTTAAATTTCTTAATCGTTTTTATTTCTTTAAGCCTTCCAGTGTAATTTTAATCTTTTAAGAACTTTGTTTAAGTATCTTTAGTGTATTTGAATCTTTTCCAGTGACTAATTTCAAGTTTTAATCTCATTTCAAGTTTATGCAAATTTTACTTGTTCAAATTCTCATGAATGTTTGAATGTTGCTAAGTAGTTGTTATCCTGGACTGAGTAAGCCCACATAAGCTCCTAGATAGCTTATTAAAGCTATTAGAAACTTTAAAAATCAGTTTAGTAGTCAAAAGCAAAAATACCAAGAAAATACAAAAAAATGTTGAAAAATAAAAAATCAATGGAGATGGTGATCAAAGCTGGAGCAGGGTTAATAAAGGATTGCCCTTGGGTTTAGAGCTTCTTGGGAAGCTATAGGTAGTGTCTTTGTGCCTCAGTTCTCAGTTTTACCTTGGAAACCAATTTGTAAGCATTTTGATCAATTTTGGTACTTAACTGTTTTATGTTGTTACTGTTATTGTTTAATGCTTAATTAGTCTCCTTATATGGTAATTTAAGGTTTGTAATAAAGTGCATGGTCTAAATCTTTGAAACTCTTTGGAAAGCTTAATAACAGTCCTATAAAGAACTGTTTGGATTTACTCAGTTACTAGAGTTAGAGGTTGTTTGAGTAATTGCTTGTGCTTGTTTCATGTCTCATTAGGATGTAATAGCTCATGTAAACAAGAAAAACCAGTCTTTGTTAGTATAAAAGTCAAAATACCATTTAATTCCACTCAATTAGTTAACTGTTAGGATTTAAGTTATAAAACTCATCATAGTTGCTTAAAATTTGGTAACTTAGCTTAAATCAATCTTACTTTAGGTTAATATAACATAATCATTAAGTAGAATCAAATTAAAGTTCACTTTAGTCAATTTTTTTAGTTAATCAAAAAGTCAAACTTTTCAATATAGTCTTTTTTGAATAAAACGGATAATTTTATATAGGACATAATATTAAGATTTAGGATATAAGCTTTTGGGATATTAGAGTTTAGCTGCTTAACTTAATTAGAAAAATATTAGATTATATCTAATCAGCTTATTAAGTGCTTATTACTTAGCTTCTTTTGAATACCTTTTCTGAAAAGTGCCCTGTGCACAGTTTCATAAGCCTAATTCACAAGCTTTCACAGAGCTTATTAATGAACTTTATCTTGTGTATTTTGGTTCTTTGTAAAGCTAACCTAGTTGTCTAGCTATTCCAGTGCTTATTTTCTATTTTGTAGCTTGTTTGATATGGCTGCTTATAGCTTATAGTTTGTCCCATTTCTGTGTGAACTAAAGTACTCAGTGCTCACAAGCCACTTTCACAAGCTTGTCTAGAGCTCAATAGTGGGCCCCAGGCATTGAGCTTTAGCTTTTTGGAAAGCCAACCAACTCATCTTGACACCTCAGTTTTTGTTTTGAGCTTTTAAGCTTATTTCATTAGCTCAAATTGCTTTTAAATATGGCTGCATGCCTGTTTGGTTGAGAGATTTAGTCAAAGTGCTTATTTGCTTATTAACAGCTTATCAGTGTGCTTATTTGTGTTTTCTAGCTTAATATAAGTAGCTTTTATCTTGTTGTAGCTTATTTCACTTTTGTTTCCAACTTTGAAGCTTGTTTAAGCTTAAAACACCCAAATAAGCTCCTTACCTTCACTGTTGAGCTTTTAAGCTTGTAAACAGCTTATTATTAAGTTGTAAAATTTTTGTTTTCATAAAAGTTTCTTATTTTAAGTAGTTAAACAGTTTTCAAAAAGAAAAATCACAAAAACATCATTTTTAATATAGTGATAGCATTTATTTAATAGGAATTAGCTTTTTAATTTTTCTTTTCAGCTTATTATTAAGCACTTTAAGTTTTTATAATTTTTTTAGTTTTCTGTCACTATAGGATATTTTTAGAAAAAGTTTCATAATTTTCTTAGTTTGTTTAGTATTTATTAGAATTTAAAATAGTTAAAAAGTATTAAATAATTAATAATAAATAAATAAAAAGCATAAAAAATATCTTTTCAGTTTTAAAATTAGTTTTATAATATTCTAGATTTTTCTAAGTTAAAATTTTATTTTTCCAGGTTAATTTTATATTTTCTTGTATTTAAGTGTATTTTAAATAGTAATTAATTAGTAATAAATAGATAAAAAGTGTAAAAAAATATATTTTTAGTTTTAAAATAAGTTTTATAATATTTTAGATTTTCTTAAGTCATAATTTCATTTTTCTAGCTTTATTTCATATTTTATTATATTTTAGAGTATTATTAAATAGTCAAAAATAGTTTTTAATTAATAATAATTAAATAAATATTTGTAAAAATAATTTTCTTTTTCCAATAATTTTCTTTTATTTTTAGGATTCCAAAAATATCATTTTCATATTTTTAGGTCTTTTATTTCTTAGATCTCACTTTTTATTTTGTACGTTTACGTAGTTTAATAAACGTACGTATTTACGTTTCTTTAATCTGATTGTTGTGCTTTACGATTCTGTAACCAAATATCCATTCCAATCAATCAGTAGTGTAGTTATCAATCAAAATCCTTACTGATCATTATCCTTAGTGATCATTCTATCATCTGAAAGTTTTGAAACACCATTCAGTCTCCGTGGGACTTAACGACCCAGGAATCCACTATATTCCTCTGATCTTAATTGTATTGCTTTCTGAGCTGTTTTAAGTTTATTACGGTTGACCATTCACAAGTGGTTAGCTTGTGTGATTAAACTTGACTGTTCAGGAGCCAATCAAAATTTGGCGCCGCTGCCGGGGAGGCTTTAGCGTGTTCTAAACATTTTTCAGATCCATTCTTGCACATATACCACCTTTTGTAAACAGTTTTTTTGTAAAGTTAATCAAAAACTCAAAAAGTTCATTAACCCTTTTCCTAAAGTGTTAACAACACCAAAAATATATAAAAACAACAAAACAATCGTAACGTTTTCTAGCTTGTGTTTCCTTTAAGGTGATTCTTAAAGCGATACGATTTGGATAAACGAGACGATACCAAAAATATTGTCCAAAAGTTTTTAAACCATCAGCACATATCCATACCTACGTCTTTTCAGTGGTACTTAAATACATAAAAATCAACCACCGCAAATCAAGGCAGTACACCTACCAACTGGGGGTGTGACCATTAATAAGTTCCCGAACAAAAGATTTAAAACTTGCCTTTGTGTCCTTGTGATTTGGTGTACCTTTTTCAAAGAAGCCATTTCATTTGTGATTATTGGTTTAAGTTCACTTGTCGTTTTGCCTCGCATTTGTTTTGAAAACTGATTTTTATACTTAGTGCATGCGCACTCGTTCTTCCAGCTCTACAAGTCCACTTTCTGAGCTTGCAAATATTCCTCATAGACGTAGAGGACGTTCTGCTCCTTCAACCGTGACTGAGGAACGTCTACCACCACCACCCCCTGTCGTAATGGCAGAAGACAAACCGATGAATGAGCTTCTCCAAGCACCCATCGAGGGTTACGGAGATGCCATTGTTGTCCCAGCCATCGTGGCTGATACCTTTGAGCTCAAAACCGGGTTGCTTAACCTTGTAACCCAAAGCCAATTCTATGGTTTTGAGCGGGATGATCCTCATGCACATATTCGATGGTTTAACAAGATTGCATCTACCATCAAGTACAAGAATGTCCCACAAGAAGCCATTAAGCTTCTTCTGTTCCCATTCTCTCTAGAGGGACAAGCCCGGAATTGGCTTGAGAAACAACCCCCTCGTTCCATTGAGACATGGGAAGATTTAGTCACCAAGTTTGTTAACGAATTATATCCTCCATCCCGAACTACAAGTCTTAAGAATGAGATAATGAAATTTTCTCAAAGATTTGATGAATCATTCGGGGAGGCATGGGATCGTTACAAAGAATTGCTTCGCAAGTGTCCACATCATGGTTTTACCGAGTTAATGCAAATGGATACTTTCTACAATGGTCTGAACCAGACTAACCAAGACTCTTTAAATGCCTTCGCGGGAGGTAATTTCCTGAGCAAGACCACAAAAGAAGCCTTGCAAATCATTGAAAACAAGTCCCAGGTCCGTCCTTTCCGAGCAAAGACATATCAATCTCAGTCTAATGCTGGACCTTCTACTTCATCTCCCGTGAGTACATCTAGCACCGATGCTAAGATTGACAAACTCACGGATATTGTTCAGGCTTTAGTTCTTGCTAACCAAAAGAAAGTCACCTTCACACAGACACCATCACATGGTGAAGTGAAGAAAGTCGAGGTTTGTGTTACTTGTGGTGGCCCTCATGCATACTACAACTGTACTGCCACCGATGGTAGTCCGTTTGAAGCCAATGCTATAGCCGGTACTTCACCTCAGGGAGGTAATCAATACCGTCCTCAAAATGAACCAAACTACCGTGCTAACACTTATCAGGCACCACCCGGTTTTAACCAGAATCCTAGCATGCAAAACCGGAATCAGAACCAACCTAGAATGAACCAAGGTTATCAAAACCAAGGTAATTTCTATCCCGGACCAAATCAAGGTTTCCAACATCAAGGAAACCTTAATCAAAACAATTTCAATCGAGGGAATCAATTTCATGGGAATATGAATTCTAATCAAGGAAATTTTCAAAATCAAGGCCCTAATCCAAACATTAGAGGCCAGAATTTTCCTAATCAAACTCAAGCCATTGTTCCAACTGGACCATCATCTGATGAGTTATTGAAGCAATTCATGAAATCCCAAGATGAAATGAACAGGTTGTTGGTCAGTCAGATCGCTGATCTAAAGAAGTCTTTAAATGATCAACCCTCGGGCTCAGGAAAACTTCCGAGCAACACGATCGCTAACCCGAGGGGCGATGCAAAGGTGATCACAACCAGAAGTGGTGTTTCATACAATGGACCCGCTATTCCTACTACCTCTTCTTCTTCTCTCCCAAAGGTAGTAGAAAGTGAACCTAAGACGCACAATGGACCTTCGGCTCCAATGCCTCCTCCACCAGGAGCAATGAGTCAAGTTACCAAGGATACAACGGACAAGGTGCATTTATCAAGCCCACGAAGTACCGCACACGTCCCACCTTCGGTAGTCCAAGCTTTAAGTCCAGAACCCGAAGTTCCGAAGATAAATTCTGAGCCAGAAATAACTTCCATCCCGGCTCAAAAGTCTAGTCAAATTCCTTACCCATCAAGATTGCATGATGAGAAGCTCAAAGACAAAACCAAAGAGCAAATGGAAAAATTTTTCCAAATTTTCAATGAACTGCACTTTGATATAAGCTTCGTTGATGCTCTCGTTCTAATGCCCAAATTTGCATCCACACTTAAAGGCTTACTGAGCAACAAAGATAAGTTATCTGAAATGGCTAAAACCCCTCTCAATGAGCAATGCTCAGCGGTCCTTCTCAAGAAGCTTCCTAAAAAGCTTGAAGACCCTGGCAGGTTTTTAATCCCGTGTGATTTCTTGGGGATGGTTCAATGCTCCGCCTTGGCCGATCTTGGCGCTAGCATTAACCTCATGCCACTCTCAGTATGGAAGAAACTGTCTCTTCCTAAACTTACATCTACTTGTATGACACTCGAGCTAGCGGACTGTACAATAACTCGTCCACTTGGGATAGCCGAGGATGTCGTGGTAAAAGTAGGGAAGTTTCATTTTCCTACTGACTTTGTTGTAGTAGACTTTGATGCAGATCCTAGAGTTCCCCTTATCTTAGGGAGAGCTTTCTTGAGAACGAGCCGTGCTCTAATTGATGTATTTGCTGAAGAATTGACCATACGGGTTGACAACGAAGAACTCACGTTTAATATCAACCAGAACTCCAAACCTCTATCCAAACATACTGTTGCCACAATTGATCAAAAATCTGAAAGAATCAATGCAACACTCTCAAATTTGACGATTAAGAGGAGTCACCAAAAACGTGCTGAGCTAAAAGCTATGAAAATCAACCCTGGTTCAAACAAATGGTTTGAAAGTTGTACCAAGGAAGTTAAGAGTGTTCTTGATGATGATGATCTAGAATCGGAGACTTTATCGGAAGTAGTGGAAATTGCTAGCTCTAAGAGCACACCACTTGTCCCACCTCCGGAATCAGTTTATCGTATTGAGTTTGTTAACTCTGTGGATGAAACTAAATTCTCTTCAAATGATCCATCATCCATTTCATCTCTTGATCCAATTGTTTCCGACTATTCCATTTCTTCTCTCACACCGGATGAGGAAGATGACAACTTTTGGAATGAAGTCGATGCTTTTCTAAGTGATGAGTCAATTCCAACAGGGGTTGATGATACTTACTTGGATTCAGAGGGGGACATCCTTTTTCTTGAAAGTTTATTAAACGAAGAATCGTCTCCAACCCTCCCTCCCGGACATCTTATTGACAATCACCATAAAAGCTTCAAGTTTAAGCTTAAAAATGTCAAACATGGTGATTTGCTTCTTACTGATGAGGAATGGACATGCATTGTGATGCACATCTTTATTCCATTCTTCACAAATGGTGTGGTTGCTCTTTCCCTTTTCTCTTTCGGGAATGAGGACACCATCTTTGACCCCGGTATTATCCTTTATAGTTTTTACTATTAAAAATACCGGTTGTATCTCGTCGGTGTGGAACTTTCTAATGTTCATATGTTTACTAAAACTGTGAATGAAAGTCCGATCGAGATTGGTTTTCCACGTTGCTTTCCCCATGAACCAATGAATGCGGGGATCGAGTCAAGCTAGCGACTCGGTAATCAAAAACAGTAGCACACCACATGGGTTTTCACCCGTGAGTACCACCCTAGTGTGGGGGAGTTTCCCCCCGCTGTTGTATATAAGTACTCTCTCAAAAAAAAAAAAAAAAAAAAAAAATGGCCGTAGTATTTCCCTTTTACGTTCTATGTTTCGGCATAACCGCCGGTACTTTGAATATTGAGGGCAATATTCATTTCTAGTGTGGGGGGGAATTCTCACGAATTTTATCATGTAATTATTCCACCCAATTCCCCCGTTTTTGGCCAAAATTTTTTTTTGGAGTAAGTGTTTTTCACTTACTCAACAAATGGTAATCGGTCCGCCATGTCTAACCCACATAAGGATTGGCTAATCCAGGAGCAAACTGCTCTTGGTAAAGATATCTCAAATCCGTTTATGGCTTGCAATTTGCCCAAAATTGTATGGTGTTCAGCTCACCATATCTTTAATTAGTGAAAAGTTGGCTAGCCCGCAAGGTTATGGCTTGTGGTAAAGGCAGTGGAAAACCATAATTGGTAATCGACTCACCAAAGATAATATTGATAATTTATCTAAGAGTTGGCTAGTCCAGAAGCAAACGGCTTCTAGTAAAGACAAATCAAAACCGTTGAAAGCTGGTGATTTGCTCAAAATCATTTGGTTATCATTGTACCAAGGTTCTTACTTGAACTTAAACAATTGGCTACTCCAGAAGTAATGGCTTTTGGTAAAGAGATGAAATCCATTTATTTTTCTCAAAACATTGCTAGGGACTAGCAATATCTTAGTGTGGGGGATTGATGAGTGTCTAAATACTCATCATTTTTATACTGTTTAGAATGCCAAAAACATCTGAAAACACTCATAAATGCATCAAAATGATGAAAATATCACAAATAAGTGTTTTATGTGTTTTAAATGCAAAAATATCAAAATCAGATGAAAAACGTATCAAGTTTGCATAATTGGCAGTTTTAGTCCCCCAAGTTTCAAAAGTTGTCAAATTTAGTCCCTGGTAAATCAAAATAAAGAAAAATATCATTTAAAGTCCCCAGGGATTAATGAGTTGTCAAAATTGGTCCTTGAGATTTAAAATTTCAAAATTACAACTTAGGTCCCTAAACTTTGAAATTTGTCATAAATGGTCCTTGGATTTATTAAAAATGGAATTTTATGCATAATGGTCCTTGTACTATTAAAGAATGGCAGGAATGGTCCTTATTATAACTTTGGAAAATGGACAGGTTTGGTCCCTCAAGTTTGGCCTAATTACAGTTTTGGTCCTTGTGATTTACTAGCTACAACAAACGGACCCTTGGTTATTAATTATCCAAATCCAATCCAATCCACTAAACACCAGCTGGCCCAAATCCAACCCAAATCCAACCCCGTTATTAATAACCCCGGTCAAAAAGGTCAACGCGCGCCAAAATACCACAGGTACTGTTCACCTTCCTCACCATGCCTGAAATCCAAAACCAGAGGTGGTTTTTCCACCTTTTCAACATTCCACCTCACCCCTAACAGCTGTATACCCACTCCCCTCCACCTCCACATCCAACAAAACTCTTTAATTGCTTCAAACCACTTCTCCTGCTCAAATGACTTTTTTGGCGCCAAAATTACACATGGACGAATATGATGATTTTGACCAATCCAATGGTTGGAATGAGGTGGGATATGTTCAGAGATGTCGACAAGAGTGGAAAAGATCATTATAAAGAGGAGAGAAGTAGTATGAAGAAAGGAGTAGTGTAATTTTTAAATTTCTTAATCGTTTTTATTTCTTTAAGCCTTCCAGTGTAATTTTAAGCTTTTAAGAACTTTGTTTAAGTATCTTTAGTGTATTTGAATCTTCTCCAGTGACTAATTTCAAGTTTTAATCTCATTTCAAGTTTATGCAAATTTTACTTGTTCAAATTCTCATGAATGTTTGAATGTTGTTAAGTAGTTGTTATCCTGGACTGAGTAAGCCCACATAAGCTCCTAGATAGCTTATTAAAGCTATTAGAAACTTTAAAAATCAGTTTAGTAGTCAAAAGCAAAAATACCAAGAAAATACAAAAAAATGTTGAAAAATAAAAAATCAATGGAGATGGTGATCAAAGCTGGAGCAGGGTTAATAAAGGATTGCCCTTGGGTTTAGAGCTTCTTGGGAAGCTATAGGTAGTGTCTTTGTGCCTCAGTTCTCAGTTTTACCTTGGAAACCAATTTGTAAGCATTTTGATCAATTTTGGTACTTAACTGTTTTATGTTGTTACTGTTATTGTTTAATGCTTAATTAGTCTCCTTATATGGTAATTTAAGGTTTGTAATAAAGTGCATGGTCTAAATCTTTGAAACTCTTTGGAAAGCTTAATAACAGTCCTATAAAGAACTGTTTGGATTTACTTAGTTACTAGAGTTAGAGGTTGTTTGAGTAATTGCTTGTGCTTGTTTCATGTCTCATTAGGATGTAATAGCTCATGTAAACAAGAAAAACCAGTCTTTGTTAGTATAAAAGTCAAAATACCATTTAATTCCACTCAATTAGTTAACTGTTAGGATTTAAGTTATAAAACTCATCATACTTTCTTAAAATTTGGTAACTTAGCTTAAATCAATCTTACTTTAGGTTAATATAACATAATCATTAAGTAGAATCAAATTAAAGTTCCCTTTAGTCAATTTTTTTAGTTAATCAAAAAGTCAAACTTTTCAATATAGTCGTTTTTGAATAAAATGGATAATTTTATATAGGACATAATATTAAGATTTAGGATATAAGCTTTTGGGATATTAGAGTTTAGCTGCTTAACTTAATTAGAAAAATATTAGATTATATCTAATCAGCTTATTAAGTGCTTATTACTTAGCTTCTTTTGAATACCTTTTCTGAAAAGTGCCATGTGCACAGTTTCATAAGCCTAATTCACAAGCTTTCACAGAGCTTATTAATGAACTTTATCTTGTGTATTTTGGTTCTTTGTAAAGCTAACCTAGTTGTCTAGCTATTCCAGTGCTTATTTTCTATTTTGTAGCTTGTTTGATATGGCTGCTTATAGCTTATAGTTTGTCCCATTTCTGTGTGAACTAAAGTACTCAGTGCTCACAAGCCACTTTCACAAGCTTGTCTAGAGCTCAATAGTGGGCCCCAGGAATTTAGCTTTAGCTTTTTGGAAAGCCAACCAACTCATCTTGACACCTCAGTTTTTGTTTTGAGCTTTTAAGCTTATTTCATTAGCTCAAATTGCTTTTAAATATGGCTGCAGGCCTGTTTGGTTGAGAGATTTAGTCAAAGTGCTTATTTGCTTATTAACAGCTTATAAGTGTGCTTATTTGTGTTTTCTAGCTTAATATAAGTAGCTTTTATCTTGTTGTAGCTTATTTCACTTTTGTTTCCAACTTTGAAGCTTGTTTAAGCTTAAAACACCCAAATAAGCTCCTTACCTTCACTGTTGAGCTTTTAAGCTTGTAAACAGCTTATTATTAAGTTGTAAAATTTTTGTTTTCATAAAAGTTTCTTATTTTAAGTAGTTAAACAGTTTTCAAAAAGAAAAATCACAAAAACATCATTTTTAATATAGTGATAGCATTTATTTAATAGGAATTAGCTTTTTAATTTTTCTTTTCAGCTTATTATTAAGCACTTTAAGTTTTTATAATTTTCTTAGTTTTCTGTCACTATAGGATATTTTTAGAAAAAGTTTCATAATTTTCTTAGTTTGTTTAGTATTTATTAGAATTTAAAATAGTTAAAAAGTATTAAATAATTAATAATAAATAAATGAAAAGCATAAAAAATATCTTTTCAGTTTTAAAATTAGTTTTATAATATTCTAGATTTTTCTAAGTTAAAATTTTATTTTTCCAGGTTAATTTTATATTTTCTTGTATTTAAGTGTATTTTAAATAGTAATTAATTTGTAATAAATAGATAAAAAGTGTAAAAAAATATATTTTTAGTTTTAAAATAAGTTTTATAATATTTTAGATTTTCTTAAGTCATAATTTCATTTTTCTAGCTTTATTTCATATTTTATTATATTTTAGAGTATTATTAAATAGTCAAAAATAGTTTTTAATTAATAATAATTAAATAAATATTTGTAAAAATAATTTTTTCTTTTTCCAATAATTTTCTTTTATTTTTAGGATTCCAAAAATATCATTTTCATATTTTTAGGTCTTTTATTTCTTAGATCTCACTTTTTATTTTGTACGTTTACGTAGTTTAATAAACGTACGTATTTACGTTTCTTTAATCTGATTGTTGTGCTTTACGATTCTGTAACCAAATATCCATTCCAATCAATCAGTAGTGTAGTTATCAATCAAAATCCTTACTGATCATTATCCTTAGTGATCATTCTATCATCTGAAAGTTTTGAAACACCATTCAGTCTCCGTGGGACTTAACGACCCAGGAATCCACTATATTCCTCTGATCTTAATTGTATTGCTTTCTGAGCTGTTTTAAGTTTATTACGGTTGACCATTCACAAGTGGTTAGCTTGTGTGATTAAACTTGACTGTTCAGGAGCCAATCAAAATTTATCATGGGATATCACGGGTGCGTGTACTTAGTATTTGAAGATATCGGGGTTGGTTGGATGCATGATTCTTCGAGATCTTTGTTCAAGCTTTAATCGTTACGAATGACAAAGACTTGAGTTGTCTAGTTATACCTGATGTAAGGAGTTATGTTGTTGTGCTCACAGCGTATAACTATCACTTTTAAGGAGTTACGTTGTTGTGCTCAAGTGTCACAAAAAGCTGTGGATAATTCAAGAAACTTTAAGTTTACCCCTTTTCGATCCGGTTAATCAACCTGGTAAGGAAAAGGGTTCTTCGTATGACAATAGTACAAATTTAAGTTACAAGTTCGGGTTATTTTACTTCAGTCTCAAGTTCGTCATATTGGGTTTTTCTCCATCAGTAGTCACTACAAAAAGCTGTCAGAACGATAATGGGGTCGGTAAAAGAGTTAGTTGAGAAGAGTATACACGAGTAGAGAAGCTTTATCAGCAGTTGATTCTCACGAGATATTTGTGGTACTTCACAATTGTTCGATTAATTGGACATACATGGTATCGTTGTCTCCAATTCATCATCAACATACGTGGTGTATGATTATGATTCATTGAAAACATCGGGGGGAAGAGAGTGTACGGGGTCTTGTTTCTTCGATTTTTTTTCAAAAACCCGTTTCCCTTCATGAATTTCTTTAATTAGGAGGAAGAAATGAGACGATCTGTGGTTTAAATTTCTTACTTTGGTGTTATCGTCTCACTTTCACAGAGTTATCATGTGTGAAGTTACCTAAATAGGATGTTATGATGCCTCACACACGGTCATTTTATCGAGTAACTGCATATTCACAAATGATTATTATTTCGATAGACCGCAACATTCAGGGGGAAGTCGTTTCATTTCGTCTTTCGCGGTTTGTTTGGTGTGAAGCATCTACATACGTGAGAAGATCTTGTTGATTTCTTGCATGTTACCCCCGAACGGATTTTTCGCAACAAGTCAGATTTACCTTGTGTGGTTTACTGCTCATCTACAAATTCCGCTGCGTACTGAAAATTTCTAAAGTTAGAGGAAATGTTCACTACATCAAAGTTTCAAATCTGCTGAAGACGGTTGTTAGTTTGGGGGGAAGCTGATTCTAAAACTTCGCCAAAAGGAAGTGTACGGAGAAGCTACTAAAGACATGCGGCATGAATTGGGGGGAAGTTAATCCAATTTATGCATATTACATCATTTTCCTACAAGTGAAGAAAACGGTTCTCAAGTCGAGCTACAAGAAGAAGACAAAGAGCGTAACCTTTCATCATCCTCAGCATTTGAAGAGCTTATGAAGACCTTTCTTTATTTGTTTTTTATTACTTGTAGGAAATGTTGTAAGTAATCCCTTATGTCGTCCCATTAGGGGAAGATTGTTGGAATCGCTCCTAACTTGTAAATGGAACGACATTGACGGGATTACAATTTCTATCTTTGTTAGCTTAAACACATGGGCTTGTTATGTCATTTAGTCATAGTTGTACGTGTTTAGGTATAAATACCCTCCTAGACTTTCCTAGGAGGGTGAGACTCTTAGTGTAATCTTTCATTTTCCAATAATAAAACACACTAGTTTTTCCCTTCTCTCTCTAGTTTTTCTCTCTAACTTGAAGATGGTGTTCTTCCATCTTCCAAGACCTCTCGATTCACCAAATCAACCATAAATAGGATCCTAACTGGTAGGGACCGAATCACGCGCGTTGTGACTCGGTATTGTTGTAACTTGTGTCACCGAGTCGCGAGTGACTCGTTCTTGGTTCGGGTTAGACTAGAACACATGGGAAAAATGAGTTTTGTTAATAAAAACGTGGCTAAAACATAGTTTGGTATCCAACTTGTGTGTCGTGTGTGTGTGTCGAGTCGGTTAGCCATGAGCTTAAGCTCACGGTGTGGTATTTGTTGTGTTGTTCTTGATGTTATTCTTGGTATCTTGTTGTTGTTATTGTTTATTACTCTTGTTGGTTTCAGATGGATTTGTAGAACCGAATGGTTTGGTTGGAAGTTAAGATTGGTATTTTGTTGTTGTATTCGAGAGGGTTAAACCCTCGATGGTCCGTTTGGTTTGCGTAGGCGACGGGAAGGAGTAGGCCGAGACCCGTATGGTCTCGGCAAAATATTGTGGAGGTTGTTGAATTTTGTTAGAGTGATATTATTGTTGTCTGTTGATGGACGAGAGAGGGGAGAAGTCGGGACCGTATAGTCACGACAAAATATTGCTTGTAGTGTTGGAAAAATTGAAAGTGGGAATCGATTGTGTGACGATTACTAGTGACGGAGATTAGGTTAGACGTGAGTTGTAGACGACCACGAGAAGTTGAACTGGTTGTGGATATGAGACTTGATTATTATATGACTTGATGATTATACTTGTGAACTTTGTGCCAAGTCGTTGTCACGTTGACTCTCTAGTCATCATTGACTCCGACAAGGCCATGACATGGACAATGATTTGAATTATCGGACTTGAAATGACATAATAAGTCGAGAAGTAATGACTCGGACTTGTGACTCGAGCACAAATGGTAACTCAAATTGAATATAACGATAACTTAAGACGTGAACAATAAGTAATAATAAAGTTTTCATATAATGAAAAATAAATGAAAAGTATATTTTTACTTGTTATAATTTCTTTATAAACAAATAATAAAGGAAAGGAAAAGGAAATCCTAATAAATGGGTTACTAAGTGTTTCGAGGGCACGGAAAACTAAAAGTGTCATAAATACTCATCATGCCATTTAATTGCATGTCACGGATACTCTACATTAATACACCTAACTTACTTAACTAACGAACTTATTTGGTTGACGAATCAAGTAAGACCTCGTTAGTTATGTCGGAAAGGTTTAGTAATGACGATGTATCCTACGACGCCTTAGGACGTGGTATAGTTTTGGAATAATAACTAAGGCAAATACATTGTTAAGTTTATCGGGTTGACGAATTCGATAAGCTTTGACAATCTATTAAAGTGACTTATTAAACTACAAACTTGACACATAGATTGTTGTGGTTTTACTTTGCTGAGTTCTTGAGAAGCTTGTATTCACATGAATCTTGTTGAGTCGACACAACGCACGCACGGATACCAAACACTAAAAACTGATATGAGAAAGAGTTTTGGAAATAAAACTGGAATATAGTCGGGATTGGGAATTATTGAATGGAGATATAATCTAAGCCAAGTCTATGTTATTAGGTAGTGCCGAGTCAGTAGTTGCGGTTTCCTGATAGTCGATACTCTTCTTTGTTCTTGTTGATTCTTGTGCATTTGCTGGATTGAGGTGAGTTTCATAGCACCACTTTTATTCATACTGCTTTATTAAATCGTGGGGTGAGAAAGCGTACAAAACATTTTGATTGGACCGGTTATGAAATTGTGTTTTGTTGTACTTATTACGTAGTCAAGGCTAAGGTTTAGTATCTCTTTAATTGGCCACTATTAGGTCATTAGTTCCTACGGGAAGCATGAATGTTATAGATAGATCTATTGCGGTTGACCACCCCGTCTGGACTTGTTTGCCCAATTTGCTAGGGTTTCCCCCGGATTTGTGGTTGCATTAACTTGCCATGACGTATAACATGTCAGTATATGTATGTGATTAGAGCGTGATGTTTGCTTATGTGTTATGGCTTAGCTTGCGTAATAAGTGGAATTGTTGTTTGGTCCAAATGCGTCGTTAGTTGATTAAACCTATGAACTCACCAGCTTTTTCCTGACTTTTTAGCATGTTTTTCTCAGGTAATTGATGAGTATGGCTTTGGTAACTGATTTGGGAGGCGCTTGGCGGTGATGGCATGATCTTGGATTCACTTCACTCTGATGTTATTTGGGGACCGCTTTTATGAACTATTTTTAATGGGCTTACTTTCGTACTTTTCAATATATGTAAAACTTATTTACTATCGTTGACTATGTTTTTAAGTTATGGATGAGTTTATTTTGTTTTGCTATACTTGTGTTACGTACCAATTTCGTAGCACCCCAAAGTTAGTAAAGTCTTCCGCTGAGAAAATTTGGGGGTGTTCTAGATTGGTATTAGAGCTCAAGGTTATATAGAACTAGGTACTTATCAAAACCTAGACTCTAATCGCTTTCGAAAAATTGATCCAAAGACCGCCACATGCCTGCCTGCCAAGCTGAAGCCTAAGGGTTTATGAGTTAAAATTGATGTGGTATTAAAGTGCTATTACTTTTGTTGAAATTTGTGACATCTTTATACTTGGGAAAATTTGATATTTTTGGGATTTGTGATTCGTATGGGATTTTGTGTATGCACTGACCTTGTTAAAATGCCATTATCACACCTATGCCTTCCTTCGATATCACATAGGACATCCTTTCGCTGGCTCTCGACCAGCATCACCTATGTCGGGGATGGACCCGAGAGACCCATATATCATGGCGAGACATGCACCGCCAATGATGCATGGGCTACTTCGGGCCCCTCTTCATCTATTCGTGGTTATCCTACTTCTCTTACTGTGCGTTCACCCGAACGATCACCTCCTAGCTTCGTGCGACAGACTGCTACACCTCACACTTTGACACTTCGCCGCACATCACGCATATCCGTACGTTCACCTAACCTACTTTCTTTTCGCGTTACTACTCACTCTTCTTTTTCCCTTATACCCTCTAACTCTTCATTTCAGATACCTAGTGCATCATCTTCTGCACCTTGTGATTCATCACCACCTTCATCTCCTGACTCTCCGCCTGCTCGGAGGCATCGACTTCTCGAGTCTTATGAAGAAGAAGACCCCGAGAAAGAACTTCAAGAGGAAGAAGATCCCGAGGAAGAACCTCAAAAGAAAGAAGACCCGGGAGAGGAGTCTTACGGGGAGGATGACCTTGAGGCCGAGCCCAAGGAGGATGTTGAGCCCGAGCCTCAGGAGGATATTGAGCCTTAGCCTCAGGAGGAGGATGATCCTGAGCCTCAGGGGATTATGGGGGATTAGGAGGAGTATGATTTGGATGATGATGTTGATGAGCCTATGGCAGGGTCTATTTTACCCAACGTTAGAGTTGGATTAGGTTGAACCAGCATCTCTCACTGCTGGTCCCATCACGGAGGACTTAGACACGATGGCGACCTAGTTGGGCATGCATGAGGACGCTCTTGAGAGTATAGCGGGTCAGCTAGTGGGGGTGTCAGCAGAGCAATTGGGGAGGATAGAGAGTGATGTTAGCGTATTGATGGGAAGGTCTGCTACCATGAAGAGAGACCTACAGAGGATGGATGATCGGGTGAGAGCGGCAGATCAATCCATTCAGACAGCGAGTGATTATGATCAGGTGATGTGGAGGCGTCGGTCTAAGAAAAATTCCCATAACGCTTACCTTATGAGGAAGAGATATGAGGATAATGTTGAGTTGGTTGCGAGAGGTGGTTGGATGACATGGATCATTCTTTCAGAGAGCTTCGCTTTGGGGCTTTAGTAGTAGTATTGGCTGGTGTTTTGTACCACTCCTTATCTATATGTATTTTTGTATTTCTTCGTTATCGTTACTATCATTACTTTTCGCCATTGTATGTTTCGTACTTGAGAAACCTTGTTTTGAGTTCTAATGATATGTTATGTTGAGTTTATGGTTGTGGTATAAATTATGTTTTGCTGATCGTTATTAGTTTTGAGTATGATATTGTGTTCTCTTTTATTGTCCCTGTCCTCGTGTGATGTTACTTCTCTAGTATGATCTCAATATTCTCATGTCTTTGTGATTCAGATCAATGGCACAAACTCGTAGGGAAACCCAGAATATACGAACGACAATAGCTGCTGCCAAAGCTGCTGCTACTGCAACTGCAGGTCGTCGTGGTCGACCTCCAGTTCAAAATGCTAGTAATCCGAGCACCAATAACCTAAATGACAAAAACCCTATTGGTGAAATCTGAATCTCGAAATTCCTACTCCACCTAATGTCGTAACTGATCAAGCTTTGATCGATCAACTTGTGGCTCAACGTGTAGATGAGATTCTGGCTGAGTCAAACCATCCAAACACTTCAGCAAGAACTCCTAGGCCTAATGGTAGTAACCGTGGTTGTACTTATAAGAAGTTCCGAAGCTGTATGCGCATTGAATATGACGGTAGTGAGAGAGTTGTTGTGTTAACGCGTTGGTTGGAAAAGATGGAATATGTGTTTAAGGTTTGTAACTGTGAGGAAGAATCAAAAGTGAAGTTTGCTTTGTTCATATTGAAGGATGAGGCATTGACTTGGTGGAACAACTACCTCAAATCTGTTGGTATTGATGTGGCTTGTGCTATGCCTTGGGAAGAGTTTAAGGAAATGCTAATTAAGAATTACTTTCCTCAAAATGAAGTTAAGAAGATGAAGTTTGAATTCTGGAATCATAAGGTGAAGGGCACTGACATGACAACTTACACTCGCCGTTTCCAAGAATTGGCACTGTTGTGTCGTGAGATGGTTCGCACTGAAACGCTTAAGATAGAGCGTTATACTGATGGACTTCCACCTTCTACTAGGAATGATGTGATTTCTTCAAAACCAACTAGTCTTTATGAGACCATCACTTTGGCTCATAGTATGATGGATTTGGTTATTCCCGACAACGCGAGGAGTGGGGTTGACAACAAAAGAAAGTGGGAAGATCATTCGAAGGGTAAGTACCCTAACAAGCGATAGAAGACTGCTAAAGCTTATACTATGAGGTCTGGAGAGAAGAAGGTTTATGCTGGAAACTAACCCTACTGTAACCGTTGTAAGCTCCATCATCATGGATAGTGTACCGTGGTGTATCGCTCATGTTCAAAAGTTAGACACATAGCTAGGTAATTTAAATCTATGACACTTGATATAGTTCAAGCAATCCCTGGACCGGATTGGAAAGCTAATGTTACTTGTTTTGGGTATGGAAAGAAGGGACACTATAAGAATGAGTGTCGAGAACTGTGGAATCATGGAAACCAAGGGAATGGAGGAAACCAAGTAAACCGTCGAGCAAGAGGCAACCAGGGAAAGCAGGGTACTGGGAATCAGCAGAGTAATACTGGGGAAGCTCATGGAAGAGCATACGTGGTTAAACATAAGAGAATCAAAGAGGACCCGACTGTTGTTACAGGTACGTTCATTCTCAATAACCGTTATGCTTATGTTCTGTTTGATACTGGTGCCAATAGTAGTTTTGTGTCCACTACATTTAGCCCTCTGCTTGATAAGACCCCTATTGCCCTAGATTTTTTGTATGATATTTAGTTAGCCAATGGTAACGTAGAAAGGGTGAACACCATAATCAGAGGTTGTACCCTGAACCTCCTTAATCACCCGTTCAACATCGATCTCATGCTAGTTCCATTGGGTAGCTTCGATGTCATTATTGATATGGATTAGCTGTCTAAGTACCGTGCTGCTATTCTATGTGAAAAAAAGATGGTACATGTGCCTTACGACAATGAGATATTGACTATATACGGGGATGATAGTACTCGAGGAAATTCGTCTAGATTAAATATCATCTCCTGCACCAAGGCTCAGAAGCACATAGAGAAGGGAAGTCTTCTCTTTCTGGCCCAAGTTACGAAGAAGAAGAACAAGGAAGAAGAAGGGAAACGGTTAAGAGACGTAACGATTGTTCGGTATTTTCCCGAAGACTTGCCTGGGCTACCTCCAGTTAGACAAGTTGAATTCCAGATCGATTTAGTGCCAGGAGCTGCATCCGTGGCACAGGCACCTTATCGATTATCCCCTTCGGAATTGGAAGAACTATCAAAGCAGTTGTCCGAATTGGCTGAGAAGGGATTCATCAAACCAAGTTCCTCACCCTGGAGAGCTCCGGTCTTGTTTGTTAAGAAGAAGGATGGATCCTTCCGTATGTGCATCGACTACAGAGAGTTGAATAAACTAACTATGAAAAATAGATACCCTTTACCTAGGATCGATGAACTTTTTGATCAACTTCAAGGATCGAGTGTTTTCTCGAAAATCGATCTAAGATCCGGGTATCATCAACTTCGAGTTCGAGAAGAAGAAATACTGAAGACCGCGTTCAAAACTCGTTATGGGCATTATGAGTTCCAAGTTATGCCTTTTGGGTTGACGAATGCTCCGGATGTATTCATGGACCTCATGAATCGAGTGTGCAAACCCGACATGGATAAGTTTGTGATTGTATTCATAGAAGATATCCTAATCTACTCAAAGAGCAAAGAAGAACACGAACAACACTTAATACTTATTCTAGAGCTACTCAAGGAGGAGCAACTTTATGCGAAATTCTCTAAGTGTGAATTTTAGATCTCGACTGTACAGTTTCTGGGTCATCTGATTGATAGTCAGGGTATTCACGTAGATCCCGCCAAGATTGAGTCCATTAAATATTGGGCTACTCCTACGACCCCGACTGAGATACATCAATTTTTAGGACTTGCTGGATATTACCATAGATTTATCGAAGTTTTCTCCAAGATAACAAAGCCTTTAACCACATTGACTCAGAAAACGGTGAAGTACACTTGGGGAAAAGATGAAGAAGAAGCATTTCAACTTTTGAAGGAAAGATTGTGTAGTGCACCTATATTGGCTCTTCCTGAGGGTAGCCAAGATTTTGTTGTGTACTGTGATGCCTCACATAAGGGTTTGGGAGCTGTATTGATGTAGAGGGAAAAGGTGATCGCCTATGCCTCTCGACAACTCAAAACCCATGAGAAGAACTACACTACCCATGATCTAGAGTTGGGAGCTATCGTGTTTGCACTTATAATTTGGAGGCATTACCTTTATGGTACAAAGTGTACCTTGTATACGGATCACAAGAGCCTTCAGCATATTGTAGCCCAGAAAGAGCTAAACATGATACATCGTCGCTGATTAGAACTGTTGAGCGATTACAACTTTGAAATACGTTATCATCCTGGTAAGGCAAATTTCGTAGCTGATGCAGTTAGCCGGAAGGAGAGAGAACAACTGTTTAGAGTCAGAGCATTAGGAATGACCATCAATTCTCTGCTACCTGCCCAAATTGTTGCGGCTCAAGCCGAAACCGTCAAGGAAGATAACTGACCTTACGAAAATCTCTACGGTATGTTGGAAAGTGAGAATGGTGTCGTGAAACGTTCCGATGGAACTCTATGTTTTAAGTAAAGGAGTTAGATCCCACGTTAAGGAGGTATTCGTGAGTTGATTATGCATGAGTCGCATAAGTCAAAGTATTCTATTCACCCTGGTTCCGACAAGATGTACTACGACTTGAAGAAGTTATACTGATGGCCAAATATGAAAGCATAGATCGATACTTATGTTAGAAAATGCTTAACCTATGCCAAGGTTAAAGCCGAGCATCAAAAACCCTCTGGTCTACTTGTTCAACCCGATATCCTTGAGTGGAAAATGGGAACGCATAACCATGGATTTCATCACTAAGCTTCCGCAAACTTCTAGCGGTTATGACGCTATCTGGGTTATCGTTGATCGTCTCATTAAATCAACTCATTTCTTGCCAATTAAAGAAACGGATAGTATGGATACTCTTGCTCGTCTGTATGTGAAAGAGATCGTTGCACGTCATGGAGTGCTGATTTCTATAATCTCTAATCGTAATAGTTGTTTCACTTCAAATTTCTGGCAATCACTTCAAAGAGCCCTAGGAACAGATCTGGGTATGAGTACTGCATAACATCCCCAAACTGATGGCCAAAGTGAAAGAACCATTCAAACGTTGGAAGACATGTTACGTGCGTGTGTCATCAATTTCGTCAATGGTTGGGCTAAACACCTTCCATTGGTGGAATTTTCTTACAATAACAGTTATCATGCTAGCATAAAGGCCACACCATATGAGGCACTCTATGGTCGTAAATGTCGATCACCGATCTGTTGGGTAGAAGTTGGGAATTCACAACTTACTGGTCCCGAACTTATTCATGAGACTACTTAGAAAATCGTTTAGATCAAGATCAGAATGCAAGCTGCTCGCGATCGTCAGAAAAGCTATGCCGATAAGCGGAGGAAACCTCTTGAGTTCCAAGTGGGAGACAAGGTTATGCTGAAAGTCTCGCCATGGAAAGGTGTGATTCGCTTCGGTAAGCGCGGAAAGCTTAATCCTCGTTTTATTGGTCTGTTCAAAATCCTTGCTAGGATTGGCCCGGTGGCTTACAGACTCGAGCTACCACGTGTGCAATTTGAAGAAGTGTCTCACAGACGGGACAACTGTCATTCCTCTGGAAGAAATCCAGATTGATGAGCGTTTGAACTTTATCGAAGAACCTGTTGAGATTATGGACCGTGAAGTCAAACAGCTTAGGCAAATTCGTATTCCTATTGTTAGAGTTCGATGGAACTCCCGAAGAGGTCATGAGTTCACGTGGGAACGTGAAGATGAATTCAAATGAAAGTATCCTTATCTCTTTCCTACCTCTATGAGTAACTCGAAGGGTGTTAGGTCACTAGTTTTACAACACAAGCTTATATAGAAAGAGATAAGGCGATTGAACAAGTATCAAACACACACACAAACAATATAAGACACGGTTATGCGTAGGTGAGTGAATGAATAGAAAACTTGAACAACCAACCCTCAAATGAGGGTTTACAATAGTTTATATAGGCAAGGAGCTAGGGCAACACTCCCTCTCCTTCCCTATTCCTTATTGGGCTTGGGCCTCAGCTTATGGGCCTTCTACATAAGCTGGACCTTAAACAAACATAAAGGCCAGAATAAAGCTACCTATTACATATGAAATATAAATACTTGAAATACTGTTTAGGAGTGATTCCAACAATCTCCCCCTCAAGTATATATATGAATAACGGTGAAGGCGTTGATGTAATAGTAGCTGTGACGTCTTCTGACATTCTCCTTTCTTGTGAGAAGAATTGCCTTGGTTCGAACAATCTCCCCAGTGTAGAGAGATAATTATCTTTGTGCAGTTTTGCTTTGACGTCATCATTAACTTTGTTCTTTGATTTATTGTTCTTTGTGGTGAAAGTGATAGTATGTTGTTGTCAGCATCAGTCTGCCTCAGGTCTGCTTCGCTGCTCCAGTGTCTCCACGTCATTCTTCAACATGCTCACACGCTCTTTGACGGTGGAAATCAATACTGATGAAGTTCTGCAAGTCTTTGACTTTGTAGATTCTTTGATTGAAGAAGAATCATTCTGACTGTTGTGTTGCTTTTGAATAGAACTTCCATTAGTAATGAAGTTGGCGTGAGCATGAGAAGAATCAGCACGATCATCCCGCTCCGGAGCTTCCATAAGAAGAAAACATTTCAAACGGTTAGTGATAAACGGTTTCCGGCACTTACAAGTTTGAACTTCGAGGGTATTAACAGCATAGTGTGAAAACACAACTCTAATTCTTACAAAGGCCGTTCCTGAACTGGAGTCCCACAAGTGAGATAACGCGACGTACCGAAGTACATCTACAGTTCAGATGAGTCGCTGAGGTACACCGAAGCATCACCTCACGACTGTAGACCGTTTGAGACACACTCCGCGTAATCCACGGGGAGTTACCGAAGCGACCTGCTGTCAGGGCTGTTTGATGTTGACCCTGGCAGGAGTTTCCATTCAATCACTGAGGATCACAGATGTGAACCTCTCATAAATGTTCTCGACAGATTGCTAAGATCTGTGAACCACTGAATCACTGAAGATCTTATTTGTTGATCAACAAGTGATTAAATGTCAAGTGTTCCTAAGAGATCTTTTGATGAATCTCGTGGCTCTAGACTCAACAGTGCGTTTTGGTTTTCCTGAGCAGAGACTAGGGAGAGGGTCTCCTTCTTCAATACCAGCGATCTCTAAGAGAAAGCCAATAGTTTATGTAGGGTTCCCTGTGAGAATGAAACAAGCTTCTTTGGAGAGAAACTTGAGTGGCTAAGAAGGTTTAGTGCATGCGTCACTGGGTCCATGACGACTTTTAATCTTCAATACCGGTGTCACTGAGTGACAACCAGTAGCATATGAATTGAACCCGGTGTCTGCCCTAAGTTGAATAATCTGGAGGGCTATTTCTTTTCACCCTTTACTTTGCATTTCTTTTTGATTCTTCAACTCCTTCTTTCTCCGATTCTCATTTTCTCCTTTTTACAATCATTCCTAAGGACTTCTAACACTAACTAATGGTAGTGTTAGGAATTAGAAATTCCCGGTATTAAAGAGTCGGTCACCTCAAGTATATGTAATCGTTAGAAAGCTCGTAGTCGTAGTTCTTTTAAGTTAAGTAGTAATTTAGTTAAGTAACACCGTGGAGGACGGACGGGTCTTTACCCACTGTATGCCTGATCCACAGCCCGAAGTGTGGCGAATTATGTAAGACTATAAATACTCTCTACCTTCCAAGGTAGAGAGTTGGAGCTCATAATAATATTTTTTCACTTTCTCTCACTAAGTTCCCTAAACCTCTAACTTTCTCTCTCTAGAATTCCATCTTATTCGCCACCTTGTGTTATGGTTTGATGTGTATGTGAAAAGTTATATCTTTCAATTGGTATCAAGAGCCATGGTTAGATCATATCTTGCACATCTTTGGATTTATAGTGGTTTTTAGGTGGTTTTTGAGTTTGAAAAAGTTTAGTGGTTTTTGCATCATTTGGTTGATTTCTTGTGTTAAAGTTTGAACTTTGTTGGTACTTTTGTGTTTAGAATCATCAAAAGTGTTTAGGTTTTCATTTGGTAAGCTTGAATCATCTTGGTTGGGTTGTTTTTGGATTGAAAAGTGAAGGTTATTTGGTTTTTCAACCTGGCGAATTAGCTCTCGGACTTGTTTTCTTGGTAGCGACTTACAGTTATAAAATCTAGCGAGTTAGAGGTAGCGAGTTACAGTACAAGTAGTGGAATCTCCACTACGGTTAGCGACTTGTGGTAGCGAATTAGTCTGTAGCGAGTTGCTCTTTAGCGACTTGCATATCTAGCGAATTGTGTAGCGAATTACTGCACAAATTTGGCTAGCGACTTAGTCTGTGGCGAGTTACTACTTAGCGAATTGCTCTTCTGTTGGCGACTTGGGATTCTAGCGACTTAGACGTGTAGCGAGTTAAGGGTTAGCGACTTAGTGCACTAATTTCTAGCGACTTAGTGCATTATTTGGTAGCGAGTTAGCATCTTATCATCTAGCAACTTGAGTGATTGTTTACGGTTTTCTCTTGATTTAGTAAAATCCCGTGAAAGAATCTATTTCCCGGTTTAATCATAGAGTCATAAAATCCCGTATAATCTGTTAACATGTCTACCAACATTCCCACTGTTCCCACTGTCATCTCCACTGTTGCCGAGGATGTTCAAGCAGCTGGCTCAGATACTCGTCCACCAATGCTTGACAGAACTGACTACGATTCTTGGGCTCAACGAATCAGATTGTATTGCCTTGGAAAGGAAAATGGTGTCAACATTCTCAAATCCATTGATGAAGGACCATATCGGGTGGAGACGACTAGAGACATACTTGATACTAATGAAGATGGTACTCCTGTCTACGGAATGGACAGACCTAAGATGTATAATGAGCTTGATAATGAGGAGAAAAAGAGATTCGATGCAGATATCAGGGCTTCAAACATTGTTCTTCAAGGTCTTCCTAAAGACATCTACAAGCTGATCAATCATAACACTGATGCAAAGGCTGTTTGGGATAACGTTAAGATGCTTCTCTCAGGTTCAGAATTAACTATGGAAGACAGGGAATCCCAACTCTATGATGAATTTGAGCACTTCAAGATGAAACCAGATGAGAGTGTCTATGAGTACTATGTGAGATTTCATAAGTTAGTGAATGACATGAGGAACATCAAGATGACTATGCCTAACATTCAGTTGAACTCAAAGTTTGTGAACAACATGAATCCCGAATGGCACAAGTTTGTCACATCTGTGAAACTCACTAAAGGATTGAAGCATACAAACTATGAGCAACTCTATGCCCTGTCTCTTATACACA
>BPTQ01000006.1:148114123-148135550 GCA_019973895.1 Chrysanthemum seticuspe
GTGCCTTAGGAACAACCAAGGCACAAGGGGTTGGAAGCCGCATAGGGCGGATCCAACCAACCCTTACTAATAGAAGAATAAAATCTTCTATAGCCTATAGATAAGGCATTTATCTAAACCCAAACCCGAAAGCACTCGGGTTTGAGAATAACTATAACCGGGCCAAGCACGGCCCGAACGTTCATAACCCGAGATCAGCCCAAATACTGGGCTGAGGTCTGATATGCAGTAGTTATTATTATTTTTCAAATCTAGTCTTTACAAATATGCCAAGCTCACAACATGCCAGGAAAAGGATTCAACCCATATGCACGAGTTAGTGAAGGGGATCATTGAAGGTGAGACGCGTGTTTTGGCTGCGTCCATGACTATGGATGAGATTTTTAGAGGAACAAAGGAGTTTAAGAAGGAGGTGTTTGATAAAGTTCAACTCGAACTTGATCAGTTTGGATTGTATATCTATAATGCTAATGTTAAACAGCTTGTGGATGTTCCTGGACACGAGTATTTTTCGTACTTGGGTCAAAAAATACAGATGGAAGCTGCAAATCAGGCTAAGATTGATGTGTCTGAAGCCAAGATGAAGGTAATATATTATCATTATCTAAACTTTTTATTATTATTGATGACGTATAGTCTGGAGTCGGGTCATAAACCCGACTAGAGCCCAATACTTGCAAGCCCGGCACGAACCGGGCCAATATCAATAAGAGTTTGGGCTCACGAAAGCCCAAACCCAAATCTATTTACGGAATAGATATCCGATATCTTCTAAAATAAGAAGATAATCATTCCCAACCAACCTAGGCGGGATACGCCGAAGGTTGGGGAACACGGAACCAACAAGGATTCCGTGCGTATATAAAGGGAATCATATCCCTCGTTTAAGGTACGATCTCATAACCCTAAACTCCTTAAACCCTAAACCGATTACTCACTCTCACGCCGGAGGATAATCGTGGGAGACAATCCCACGGTAAGCCTAACGGTGTCTTTTGTCTCTTAGTGCGCAGGTCTCAAGCAGCAATTCTCAATTGGTACGAGAACCGGAGCTCCAAACCAGGAACGCCCAACTTTTGTATCAACAAGTGGCGCCATACGTGGGACCCTACACTAAGAACCAACACTAGAATGACAAAGCACGGTAATCAGCGATCGCAGTCAGACCTCATGGGAAAGAACTCGCAAAGTGGACTAACTCCTAAGCAGACCTCTGGGACAACCAGCGCTGCTAAAAATAAGGGATCAGGCCAAGACTTGATCTTCCCTCTGGTGGAACCGCACTCGGGAACAACCCAAGCCACTACAACCACCACGAGCGGAGTAGACCCGCTGCGCACCGTCTTTACTACTCCCTTCCAGTCGGTGCTAGAAACTGGCCCAACAAAGGCACCAGACGCACCTGACCGAAATAAGGATGTAGTGATAGAAACAAACATACTTGCTCTCGAGGGGGTCGCACCAGAGCTAACACCAGAAGTCTTCGTATCCCAGAACTACGAAACATTAACTGCCCTCATGCAAGAGGAAGAGAAGAAGAGAACAGGTCGGAACTTGAAAGCCCGACTCAATTTCGATTCTGAATACGAAACTTCCCCACTGCGCCATCAGAAAGAGAAGCGCGGGAAAGATAGCCGCCGACCCCCAGTATTCAACCGGATCGGGAGAAGAGTTGAGGAGGATGAGACATCTCACTCGCATCATCTGAGTGAGAATGATGAAGATGAAAAGCGTACCAATGTCCATACTAGACTTGGTAGCCGCAGAACCCAAGACAGATTGGGACGACACTATTCCCCAAGTGAAAGCCCTCCGAGTACAAACTCAGAGGACAGTCGGCGCAAGCGCCGAAAGAGGAAAAATTCATCCTCTGAAAATTCCTCGGACAACGAGGATAGTGAAACTGGACACTGGAAGTCCAGAAACAGATATGATGACCAGGAGGATGAAGATATATCCCTCCCTTGGCATCGCCAAAAGGTGGATGCGTTCACTCGGCGCATCAGTGACTTTTCAGAAAGCAAAAGAAGGCGCATGCCCGCCAACGTAAAGACCTATGATGGAACAGGTGACCCTGATGATCACCTCAAAATTTTTGAGTCAGCCGCGACAATTGAAAATTGGCCGCAGCCTGTGTGGTGCCACATGTTTAACTCCACACTGGTGGGAAACGCGCGGAACTGGTTCAGCAAGCTTCCACGCAGAAGCATCAACGGATTTGAGGAATTGAGAAAGGCGTTTCGCCTAAACTTTACTCAAAGGAAGAAGTGCGCTAAAAATCCTGTCGAACTTGCCAGGGTAAAGCAGCGCCAAGGAGAGTCTACAAGCGTATTCATGGAACGCTTCAAAGACGAATGCATGCAAGTTAAAGCATGCCCAGAAGTATTAAAGATCTCCGGTTTCATGAACGGGATTAACAATCCAGAACTCATCAAGAGGTTGAACGACAAGATTCCTGAAACCTTTGATGAACTCATGAAACGCTCCCGGTCCTTTGTCCAGGGAGAAGCCGCTGCGGCGGATAGCAAAAGGAGCTACTCGAACTACCGGTCACAGGAACAACCTGGGAGACAATCCAATGACCGGGGTAGTAACCGTAATAGGAGCTATCGCAACCAGGGGAGCGGGAGGGATAATGACAGATACACCCCGCTTACCAAAACCCCAAAGGAAATACTCGCAACAGAAGGTGCGAATTTTCCACGACCAACGCAGATGCGCACTCCAGAAGATCGGCGCACTGGGAATGGATACTGTGATTACCATGCACAGAAGGGCCATACCACCAACGAATGCGTCCAACTACGCCAACTCATCGACAAGATGGTTAAAGAAGGTAGATTGGACCACTTGGTCAAAAAAATCAAAGAGGGAAAGGATAGACAAAAAGGTGGACACAAGAAGGAAACACCAAAAGACAAGGCTGACACAATCTACATGATACAATCATGGCAGCGAATCACTAGGCAGAAGGTCAGCCAAGATTTTTCTCGTGGAAAGGAAATCTCCTTCCCTACCTTAACTGCGGACAACGCAGAGGTGGAACCACTCACCATAGAGATAAGCGCGGGGGGTCACGACATCCACCGCATGTATGTCGACGGTGGAGCCTCTGCAAACATAATGTATGAGCATTGCTTCAAGCGGCTGCGCCCTGAAATACGCAGTCAGTTAAGCCCGGCCAGCACGGCGTTGACTGGTTTTACAGGTGAAAAAATATGGCCGATGGGGCAAATAAGACTACTAGTCAGCATTGGAAACGAACAACATTCCGCGACGGCCTGGATGGAATTCATGGTGATCAAATCTCCATCGCCATATAATGGCATTATCGGGAGACCCGGGATATCAGCTATGCGCGCAGTGCCATCAACAGCGCATGGGATGCTTAAATTCCCAGTGGAAGGAGGCATTGTTACTCTCTACAGCGCCACTATCCCACATAGAGAATGTAACACGGTTACATGCGAAACGGCGCAAATCCCAGAACAACGCGCAACCAGAATTCCAAATCTGAAGGTTGCAATTCACCCTGAATACCCAGACCAGGAAATATCCATCGGAGGGTCATTGTCGGACAACGGCAAAGCGGCTGTGTGCGCGCTCCTACAAAAGAACTTGGACATCTTCGCATGGGAGCCAAAACACATGACCGGAGTACCGCGTTCCATAACAGAGCATAGACTGAAAATCCGACAAGGATACTCACCAATACGCCAGAAGAAGCGCGGTCAAGCTCCAGAGCGCGCGCAAGCAATCCTGGCGGAAGTACACAAACTTGTGGACGCAGGGATCATGCGGGAAGTCTATTACCATGACTGGCTTTCCAATCCAGTCATGGTAAAGAAGAGCGACGGCAGCTGGCGTATGTGTGTAGACTACACAGACCTTAACAAAGCATGTCCACAAGACTGCTATCTATTACCAGAGATAGACTGGAAAGTAGAGTCTTTGTGCGGATACCCATTAAAGTGTTTCCTCGATGCATACAAAGGATACCATCAAATACAGATGGCTAAAGAAGACGAGGAAAAAACAGCCTTCCACACAAGCCAAGGCGTTTATTGTTACACAAAAATGCCATTTGGTTTGAAGAACGCGGGCGCCACCTACCAGCGGTTAGTAGATAATGCTTTCGAAAAGCAGGTGGGCCGCAATCTAGAGGTCTAAGTTGATGACCTAGTCATAAAGAGCCATACTGAAGGTGAGTTAGTACGCGACATTGAGGAAACATTCAAAACCCTACGAGAGATCAACATGAAGCTGAATCCAAAAAAGTGTACCTTCGGAGCTACCGAAGGCATGTTCCTTGGATACCTTATCGAACCTGACGGTATAAAACCATGCCCAGAAAAAACAAAGGCGGTCATCGATCTTCCCTCACCACGCACGTTGAAGGAGGTCCAATCTCTCAATGGAAAGTTGGCCGGCCTAAACAGGTTCCTATCCAAGTCAGCAGAAAAATCGCTACCCCTTTTCAAGACACTCAAGAAGTGTATAAAGAAGGGTGACTTCAGCTGGACTACGGAGGCAGAAGTAGCCTTCACTCAGCCCAAACAGCATCTGGCTACGCTTCCAACACTTGTTGCACTCCGACAAGGGGAAGAGCTGATCATGTACTTGTCTGCAACTGATGGAGCAGTCAGCGCAGTGCTACTAACAGATAGGGATTCAGTTCAAACCCCCATCTACTTTGTGAGCAAAGCACTCAAGAAGACGGAGATGAATTATAGTGCAATAGAAAAGTTAGTTCTAGCATTGGTATTTGCTGCCAAACGACTGCGCAGGTACTTCCAAGCGCACCCGATAGCAGTAATCACAGACCAACCAATCAAACAAATCATCTCCAAACCTGATGCATCAGGCCGACTCCAAAAGTGGAGCGTATTGCTAGGGGAACACAACATTTCCTACGGACCGCGTAGCGCGATTAAAGGACAAATTCTGGCAGACTTCATCATCGAGAAACCAGATGCCGACGAGGTTCCCGCACCAAGTAAGAAGGTACTATTAGATCCATGGATCTTGTTTACAGATGGATCCTCGTGCGTGGATGGGTCAGGAGCTGGCCTCATTCTCACAAATCCAGAAGGAATGGAACTCACTTACGCACTGCGTTTTGAATTTACAGCAACAAACAATGAGGCAGAATATGAAGCTCTAATCGCCGGACTACGCATTGCAGCTCGAATGGGTGTACGTAACCTGGAAGCAAATGTAGATTCCCGGTTAGTGGCCAACCACGTGTTGGGTGAATATGTAGCTAAAGAAGAAAATATGATTCAATATCTCGACAAAACCAAGACATTGATCAAAGGCTTCGATAGATTCACCATCAAGCAAGTCCCTAGAGGAGAAAATAGCAAAGCGGACGCACTAAGCAAGATTGCCTCGACAAGCTTCGCACATCTGTCGAAACAAGTGCTGGTAGAAACACTGAAAAGCAAATCCATATCGGAGATGGAAGTGTCCACAGTCATAGAGGAGGAAGGTCCTACATGGATGACACCGATCACGGACTTCCTAGACAAAGGAGTGTTACCCCAAGAGCAGAAGGAAGCTCGCAGGATACGGCGCACGGCGCAAAGATTCGAACTTCGAGACAACATACTGTACCGACGCTCTTTCCTCCAACCATGGCTCCGCTGTGTAGGTCCACTACAAGCAAATTACGTGCTGCGAGAAATCCATGAAGGTTCATGCAGCATGCACTCAGGACCACGGTCCGTTGTAGCGCGCGCCATGCGGTCAGGGTACTACTGGCCAACCATGCACAGCGATGCGCGAGACTTAATAAGGAAGTACAACGACTGCCAAGTACATCGACCCGTCCCGCGCAAACCACAGCACGACCTAACACCAATCACATCCTCATGGCCATTCTATAAGTGGGGTATTGACATTGCAGGACCTTTTCCAGTCGCTGCGGGAGGATTGAAATTCCTCATAGTCGCCATAGACTATTTCACTAAGTGGATCGAGGCAAAAGCAGTAGTAACAATCACTGGCAACCAGGTGAAACGCTTTGTCTGGGAAAACATTGCATGTCGCTTCGGTTTACCTGGCGAAATTATCTCGGATAACGGAAAACAATTCTGTGATAATCCTTTCAAAGATTGGTGCGAGAAGTTGAACATCACACAGCATTTCGCATCAGTTAAACACCCACAAACTAATGGCTTAGTAGAGCGCGCAAATCGCAGCCTGGGTGAAGGAATTAAAGCGCGCCTGGACAGACACAAAGGAAGATGGGTGGAAGAGCTCTCGCATGTTTTGTGGGCGCACCGCACCTCAATCAAAACTAGCACGGGAGACACCCCCTTTTCACTAGTCTATGGGACAGAAGCCGTCATACCGGCCGAAATTGGAATGCCAACTATTCGCACTGCTGAAGTTAACATGGCAACTAACGACGACGAACGCCGTCTTGATTTGGACCTCCTGGAAGAAAGGCGTGAACGCGCATCTGTCAGGGAGGAAAAATCAAAATCACGGATGAAAGGATACTACGACGCCAAAGTACGCAGTGTCTCCTTCAGACCAGGTGATTTCGTCTATCGCGCTAATGATGCGAGCCACGCAGAAGACATGGGCAAGCTCGGACCAAAATGGGAAGGACCCTACGAGGTTACTGAAGCATCAGGAACGGGCTCGTACAAGTTACAAGGCCTGGATGGTCGGGAACTGCCACGCACATGGAACATCTGCAACCTCAAGAGGTGCTACCTATAGAAAGGGCTACGGCCCAGCGCACAGACGCTCTCGCACTTCCAGTGCTCAATAAACATCCATGTATTTATTTTTAGTTTTTACATATACTGTTTTCTTTGTTATTTCCTAAAAAACTTGCAAGTATCAATATAACGCCGCGGTTTCTAGCTAACTCCGTGACATATTTCAAGTTGTTATCTCCATATACTGTATGTCTTAACAATTTTCTATTTTTGCCCACGATGGCATGCATGCACTACGAATAAACCCACGATGGTAAAAGGATAAGTTAACCTACTAAATAACTTGTTGAGTAAGAGGGTTGCAAACCCATCAACATTGGATCACGTATCCTTGTTAAACACCTTGTTCTCGAGACGTTGGAATAAGATATGTGCGCATCCCACGATGGTTGCGCAACAGCGCACACGTGCACGTTTAACAACTTAGGAACTAAGACACTTGCTTCCTTAATGTGATATATACAGTACGCTGCATATCATAACATACACGATTATGATAAAAGTACTTAGAACTATTTCTCAAGTATACTATGATTTTCATACATGATTATGGATTTCCTATATTCACACTGGCGTACACGTTTGTTTATTCGGCAACGAATACATCTTTTACGCAAAGATAAACAGATACGTATACATTACAAGTTTCAATAATACCCACAGCAAAAAAGAGACTTTTATTCATAACTACGAGTTATTACAATAGATAGTTATTTTGCAACATATCAACTACCAGCTGCTACAACGCTTAAGTGAAGAGGTGCCAACGTGACTCGTTGCATCTTTAGCTTCGCTAATACCCTTTAACACGTCTGCATCTTGACGTGACACAGTGGCCACACTGACTGGCACCCCATCAGACCTTGGCAAGTGAGCCGCACCAACCCCACACAAAATAGCTTTACCTGCAATACCTTCTTTTTTAGCAAGTCGGGTCGCATGCGCTTCCAAGACTTCCTTTAAAGGTACCTCTTTCTCCAAAGCAAAGGGATTCTGACTATCCCTAGGACGCGCAAAGACAGGTACTTGAAGCTGAGACTCATGAGGCTTCAAATAATAGTCCGGCTGTGTTTCGGCTTCCTCGGTACGATGACGCGCCAAGGTCAACCCCGCCATAATAACATTTATAGGATAATCTTGATCGTGTTCAAGCTCAGAAATCATTGGGAGCTCTAAGTCCCTCATTCTCTGCATGGCAGCGACCAAGTGATCATATGCCTCAGCATCATAATTTGGTACCTTATCAATAGGCGCCTTCAACAGTTCCGTCTCATGAAGCTTTTCAATTGCTTCTGACTTACCACGCTCCAGAGCGCACTGAACAACCTCCCCGAAGGCATTAACCACCTCTGGCAATTCTAGGGTACTGAGTGCAGCTAGACGAAGACCATGGCCTATGAGCCACCTGCGCTCAGCTATAGTGGACATGAGCTGAGGATACAACTCCTCGTCATACTCAAGGCTGAGCTTGCGCAGTTTCGCTTCCTGCACCTCCAATGACCAGCTCACAGTAGCGCCAAGCTCTCCCAACTGTGTAAAGAAATTCTCCTTACCCTGCTCTAGATGTCTAAGGGCCCAGTTACAAGACAGCTTATATTTGACCGCTTCAGCACGCTCCTGGTCTATTTGAGAAAGCAGTGACATCTTTTCTCCTGCAAGCCTCTCCGAATACGCATTGGCCTCTTTTATCTCAGCTTGGGCACTGGCCAATTGCGCCTGCAGTAACGCAATCTGCCGATCCTTTTCACTATCATTGCTGCTTTCCCCAACAAACTTTGCCTTCAACTGCGCAGCCAAAGAAACAAGATCTTCAACCAGCTGACCCATTGGCGCATCCCCTGGCACCGCGCTACAGATCTCTGGTTCGGAAGATTCAGACTGAACATGACTCTCTTTGGGAGGCGATTCCGCACCCTGTTCGAACCTATTGGCACAGACATAGACTTATCAATATCTCACACGCAAACTTGATGAAAACAAAAAATAATCATACTATCAAGACTACTTACTGGGGGCCAGAAACATTTGCTGACGGGTGCGATGATGCTGCCTCACTCTCCGAAGATTCAACTTGAACAGTCACGGGACGCTTCTTCCTTGCCGAACTCGCACCATCTCCGCTGCGCGACCTTTTACGCAAAAGCCTATGCTCTTGCTCCTCCATTTCCTCATCAATGGGATCCGCCACTACGGGTGGTGGCTGCGCAATAGGGGAAGGTGCACGAGGGCTCGGCACGCCTTGCACCGGCGTTGCCTCTATCGCAATGGAAGAGCTGGTCCCTGTCCCCCCTAAGTTCAGCTCCACTGTATGCCCCGCGGTACTCGATAGTATTGGCTCTTCGCCTTCTTTCAAAGGCCGTGCCCCCGACCTCACATCCAATGGTTTGGCTAATTGCACCACAGCGAATAGATCATTTATCAGTTCCGCATCCTCAGCGTTATACGACCCAGGTAGGGGGCACTCATCCCTCTCTAATGTACCCCGAGTATACAACTCATAGTTCCATGGAAAGCATATATCATCTACCCAGAAGAAATACTCCCTCCAATCCCGAAGCGAGTCTAGCTTATCCGTATAGCATTGGAGCCTACCGGCATACTTCGCAAAAGATACCCACCCATGTGCCCATATTGTGTGATAAAATGCGCGGAATAAATGGATGGTTGGGTTAACCGCCAGTAAACAGCAATTTACCTCAAAATTGGTAATTTTGGCCGCACCGATACAGTGTAACTGGGATATATGCAGGCTGTAATAGTTTAACACATCGCATAGAAAGCGGGACAGGGGCACGCGTTGGTTCGAAAAATCGAACAACCGCGTAATTACCCCCACTTTCCCTCTGGGGAAGTCCGCAATGGTTGCTTGCGCATCCGGCACAACCGGATGCACGTCAAGGGGGATAAAATAATCTGAGGTGAACTCTAAGAGATCGCCCTCGGACAAGAAAGAGGTAAAGTCCGATAATTGTTTCACCATGGTGTACAGAAACGCACACGCGGGTACCTTGAAGTGGGTTAATTTCTGGTTTGCAGCTGCAGATCTATTTCAGCAATGGCGGATTATTTTTTTTTACAGTGAATAACATTGTGAAAATGAAGAGTGGTTTTATACCTTTTTTCTCATCCACCCGATATGTGCCACGTGGACCCCACTACCTTCACTTGTGTGGCTGAGATTCCTTTGATGGGACGCGGGGCAGTAACTTTCCCCCGAATAACGAGGCGTTTACTATTTACTTCCATGTCTAGATACAACGTACCGGCGGATATATGTTTATAGCTTCTTTGATACGCTTTGTACGTTTTTTATTATTGACTACGGTTATTAGTCTAGCATCCGCAGTTACGCACTGCGCATACTAGACTGGGGGGACATGATGACGTATAGTCTGGAGTCGGGTCATAAACCCGACTAGAGCCCAATACTTGCAAGCCCGGCACGAACCGGGCCAATATCAATAAGAGTTTGGGCTCACGAAAGCCCAAACCCAAATCTATTTACGGAATAGATATCCGATATCTTCTAAAATAAGAAGATAATCATTCCCAACCAACCTAGGCGGGATACGCCGAAGGTTGGGGAACACGGAACCAACAAGGATTCCGTGCGTATATAAAGGGAATCATATCCCTCGTTTAAGGTACGATCTCATAACCCTAAACTCCTTAAACCCTAAACCGATTACTCACTCTCACGCCGGAGGATAATCGTGGGAGACAATCCCACGGTAAGCCTAACGGTGTCTTTTGTCTCTTAGTGCGCAGGTCTCAAGCAGCAATTCTCAATTGGTACGAGAACCGGAGCTCCAAACCAGGAACGCCCAACTTTTGTATCAACAATTATTATTATTATTATTATTATTATTATTATTATTATTATTATTATTATTATTATTATTATTATTATTATTATTATTATTTTGTGATTGCTAAGTCTTAGTTAGCATATTCCAAACAGCCTCTACTTTTAGCTTAAGTTGTACATAGACTCAAATATATGATGATTGATTTTGTGAATCATTCATTATAAAGGGTGCAGTTGGATCCAAGTCTCGAGACGGGCAAACGCAGCAGAATGCTGCTAAGATAGATGCGGAGACGAAGATCATATTGACACAAAGACAAGGAGAAGGGAAAAAGGAAGAGATAAAGGTGAAGACGGAGGTGAAGGTGTTTGAAAACGAGAGGGAGGCTGAAGTGGCTAAAGCCAATGCTGACTTGGCGATGAAGAAGGCAAAGTGGGCCCAGGATTCACAGATGGCAGTGGTAGAGGCCACTAAGGCTGTGGCACTCAGGGAGGCGGAGCTGCAGAAGGAGGTTGAGGTCATGAATGCATTCACCCAAACGGAGAAACTCAAGGCCGAGTTCCTGACCAAAGCTAGCGTTGAGTTCGAAACCAAGGTTAGCTATTGTTTTCGTTTTAGCAAGTCAACTAATATGGATACGTTAAAAGTTATATAGCCAAAACAATGATTTCTATTAAACAGTTGTATTAAAGTTCTCCAAAAGGTGAAGATCGTTGGGATCACCCTGGTCCCATGCATCCTAAGGATGCCAACCGGACCCTCCCCCAAGGACCCGCCCCAAGCAATGAACACCTGTCCCAGTGACTGTACTTATCAGGAGGTGGGCTTTGAACCCTGGCCATTTTCTCCAATAGGCCCCTCGCTGACTAGTCAATCTGAACATTTACGGTGGGGGATGGTACCAAATGATCTTTAGTGCCATGGAAGAGGTTTGAACCCAGGTCTATTGACCCAAACCCAAAGCTCTTACCAATAGACTAAAGCATCATTGGTACAGTTGTATTAAAGTTAGATTACCGTGTCATAAGGAATATAATTATAATAGTCTATACATACTTAAAAGTATCGTGATTCGTGACATGTTTAGCTTGTGTTTTTGATAATTTAATTTGACGAAAAATAAACAAAGGTACAAGAGGCAAATTGGGAGCTATACAAGAAACAAAAAGATGCAGAAGCAATTCTCTACCAGAAAGAAAAAGAAGCTCAAGCTCAAAAGGCAATAGCTGAGGCCGCGTTTTATGCTCGTCAAAAAGTAGCTGACGGTGAACTATATGCAAAGCAAAAAGAGGCCGAGGGTCTTGTTGCTATTGCGCAAGCCCAAGGGGTCAACATAAGCAAACTTATGGATGCATTAGGAGGAAACTATACTGCTGTAAGAGATTACTTGATGATTAATGGAGGCATGTATCAAGATATCGCCAAGATTAATGGTGAGGCCGTTAAGGGGTTGGAGCCCAAGATCAGCATTTGGACCGGAGCAAATGGTAGTGGAGAAGGTGGTGACGGAGGTGATATGAAAGAAGTTGCTGGTGTCTACAAGATGTTGGCACCCATGTTTGAGACGGTTCACGAGCAAACTAAATATGTGCCACCATCTTGGTTGGGCACGATCGCCGAATCCTAAACTTCAGTACTTCCCTAAGTTTACCAGCTGGTTGTTAATTACTTTAATCGTTTAATTCTGTTTGTTGAGACTTCTTTCAGTTTTATACTCTAATCCTATAATTTTGCAAACAAAAAACTTACAAGCACTCATGATGCTTTTATCGTTTTTAGCTATATATATTTGCTCATTAATTGTTTGATTTTATTTGTGCGCATATGAGCAATCACGTGAGGATTATGATTCTAACCAAGTTAACTCCAACGAATCAATAGAGGTAAAATTGTCAATCAAGCCAACACCTTGAGTACAACTTCTTACCATTTCAGGATTTCTATCATGGTTTGAATTAAATTAAGTGCCAATAGTTTTTCATTTAACAATACTTTTCCGTATCCTCAATACTCCAAGGTTTGCATATGAATTATGTCCTAAGTTTGATCTTGTTGGAATATACATAATATGACAATCATAAATAAACATGAGTCACCCAATGAAAGCAAGGATTATATAGCATAAATAATTAACCTAAAAGTAAACGTACCTTTCACGCGAATCAAACGGAAAATCAAGAATCAATAAACCCTAAATGGAAGTCGATTCACCAAAAACCTAAGTTGGTTTCTCTACGATCTTGCACACACGTACTTTTAGCGATTCAATTATAATGCTAGTTCAAGGATCACAATAACTAACCAAATGAGTTTAATTCAAAATCAAACGCACAACCTATTATGGTTGTGTAATGCGTACGATTAGGACCAAAGAGGAAGAGAGAAGAGAAATTTGGCTAGTTAATGTTTTTCAAGAGTACTAACTAATGAATATAAGGGTTTGTATTTATAGTGGGATATTTTGGAGTCCAAGTTTCACTTGGATTCCTTCTTTGAACCCATAACTGATCGGCCAACTATACAAGAAGGGAGGGGTTCTACAACCTTCTCCTTGTTTAGTTACACTCTAGTCCTTTTATTTAACATTGAAGGACTATTAAGTAACTATTAATTTAACGACCGTTAGTTAGTTATTATTGTGAATTTATAATAAATATATAACTATTATATATAAATATAATTAAATATCACAAGTAATGCGTGCAATCCCATAGGCTTGAGTTCGAAACCGATCATACGTTTATAAAATATGTCCACAAACTAACAGCTCCCACTTTGACATATTTTAATAAACGTAATGACATTGGTTAACGTCTAGCTACACGCCAATGCCCCCAGAACAACTGAATGTGGTTTCATGAAGCACAATTAATGATTCATCATTATTTTATCCTTTTATTTTAAATAGTCTATCAAATATGGATATAAATAAGAGCAATGTTATCACGACAACCTTTGGGTAATGTGTTTTATCTGATGGTAAAACACTATAAGTATGATTGTTATTTTTTAGAAATGATAATTTTCACATACTAAAATACCAATGAGGTATAAAGTATGTTTGGTTTGCGGGAGGCTTATTAAGGCTTACTGGAGTTTAAACTTTTATTATAAGCTAATTTATATGATAATCTTTGTTTTTAACGCGCAAGTTTATAGAATCTTTTATACGCCACAAACTTCTATAAGCTCAAGCAAGTTACATCGAGCTTTTACAATCGAATAGAGCTTGTTAATAGACATGTACTTAAAGACCGTTAAAAATGTGATAGATGAATATGTAATAACTTGAAATATATGTGAATTTATTTTAACATTTTTTTATTTTATTTTAAAACAATTAACTCCAACTCCATCAAAGTAAAAATGTGTTTTATTATTATATCGTTTTGAGTTAAATAAAAATATTTAATTTTTCAAAATTTTGATTGGTTTAAAGAAGTTCCATAAGTTATCTCAATAAAATAAAACTAATTGATTCTAAGCAATTACACTATTAAAGTCATGATTCTTTGTTAAGTAATTATCGTTTACACCATAAAATATATGTCATTTGGTCATCGGCTACTCACCAATGATTTAGAGGGATCCTGATCTATTTACTTTCTTTTGCTTTATATTTTCGTCTCAATAGTCTTTTTATCCAATCCAAATAAAAAAACCTAGAACACAAAATCTCTAGCCGTTATAACACATATCATATTATGTTGATTTAACCATCAATCAACAAAATTAGTCTCATCGCCATTACTTTTTGTTTTACCGGAAAAACATGCAAAGGAGGAAGTCGTAAGCAAACCATGACGTAGAAAAAAGTCACGCGAAGGAAGAAGCCTTTATTGAATATGATAAGGGTTTGCCCAAAAAGGCTTCTGCACCACAAGTCCTAGCGATTCAAGGTGGCAGAATCCAAATCCATATAAACCGCAACCAAACAAAGCTAAGGTCAAGGGTAAGGGGAAAGGTAAGAAGATAATGACTTATCAACCCGATCCCAAGAAGTACCCGCCAAAGAAGAAAGATCATCACGCAAAGGATCAAGCTTGTCACCACTGCAACGAGGTGGGACATTGGAAGAGGAACTGTCCCGTCTACCTTCTAGAGTTGCATCAAAAGAAGAAGAAGCAAGTTGGTCAAGTTGCCAGTACTTCAGGTATCTTTATGATAGAATTATTTTCTTTTCCTCATAAATATAATTCCTGGGTGTATGACATTGGATGTGGTACTCATATTTGTAACACTTCTCAGGGATTTAAAGGAGCAAGGAAGCTGAACTATGGAGAGCTATATATGTACGTGGGAAATGGAATACGTGCAATTATAGAAGCCATATGAACTTTTGATTTAGTTTTTCCTTCGGGCTTAGTACTTGTGTTAAACAATTGTCACTACATCCCTTTTATAATTAGAGGTGTCGTTACAGTTTCTTTATTAAAAGATAATGGTTATGTTCAGACTTTTACAAGTTCTGGAATTTTAGTTGTGTAATAAATTTTTGAGTAGTGATTGGGAGGCCTAAAAGATATGCCTAAACTCATGCCTAAACCTGCGTGGCATCATCCAGATGGCTACTGTCAAGGGACCCACTTTTTCACAAACCATCAGGATCATGCCACGTATGTTTAGGCATGTTTTTAGACACATAATTAGGTCTCCAAATCATTTTCCTATTTTTATTTTATTTTAATGCTATTCCTGTTAATGGTGTTTTTGAAATTGATATGCATGAACTTGTGTCAAATGATAATAATAATAATTATGTCTTTAACATTAGAAATAAGAGAGTCAAGTCTAACTTGGACTCTACTTATCTTTGGCATTGTCGACTTGCTCATATAAGCAAGAAACACATTGAAAAGCTGTAACATGATGGGCTTTTGCAATCTATCAAAGAGGAATCATTTGATAAATGCGAATCTTGCATATCTGGGAAGATGGCAAGGAAACCCTTTCCGCATCAAACACAAAGGGCTTCAGATCTACTTGGATCAATCCATACAGATGTATGTGGTCCACTTAGAATTTTGTCAAAGCAAGGTGCTATCTACTTCATAACCTTTACAGACAATTTCAGTCATTATGGTTATATTTATTTACTTAAACATAAACATGAGGTCTTTGAAACATTTAAAGTTTTCAAGAGTGAACTAGAGTTACAACTCGAAAAGAAGATTAAGGCTCTTCGATCCGATAGAGGTGGTGAATATATAAGCCAAGAGTTCAAAGATTATTTTAAGGAGCGTGGAATTGTCTAACATCTCACGCCTCTATATACACCACAACATAATGGTGTGTCTGAAAGGAGGAATCGTACCTTGTTAGATATGGTTCGATCAATGTTTAATCTTACAACTCTTTCTTTATCCTTTTGGGATTATGCTTTAGAGACTGTTGTACGCATTCTCAATATGGTTCCTGTTAATATAAATAAGCCGTAAAAACGTTTATTTATATTTTACGATCTTCTAATGTTTTGTCGATAACAAACATAAAATCATTTTAACGAAACAAATAAAATACGTAAATGGTTTGAGCCAATAGTTTTCTAACACACTTACATTTTCACATAAAACACTAAAACAAGTATAAGTGATTTTATGATTTAGTAATACATATGTACAACAACTAGTGTTTACATATTGGGCAAATATATACATAACTAGTATGTATTGTAATGGGTAATACAATTGGGTAGAAACGTACGTATTTAACCCATTGACCAAATACATTGAATGTAGTTGGGTACAACCCAAAGTCCATGACCCATACCCATGGAGCTTGACCCATAACCCATTGCATGACATCATGTTTTTGTCATATATGGATACTATCCATGACCCATGGTTTTAATCCATGGCCCATAGTTTTAATCCATAAACCATGGACTAGATGCATTGCATCTTGGAGATACATTGTATCAAGTTGGATACCCATGATCCATAACCCATGACCCATGACCCAAAATCCATGGGTAAAAGGGAGCGTCCCACGGATCTCCAGTATTACACTGGACGGATCCCACAAGTGGGATCCGTGGAACAGTAGATGTTTTTCTTCTATAAATAGTGAGCCATTTCTTCCTTTTGGGTTGACACTCCCACACATATTTTCCCCAAGTATTGTAACCTTCTAACTACAGATCCTAAGGATCTTTCTCATAAAACCTTCGTCGTATTGCAAAACTCTTTCTTCAAGCAATACGCGATTGTTTTCAAATCAATTTTTCATCAATCAGTGAATCTCAATTCGCTGGTTCACTCACTCCGTGTTGTCTTCTTTGAGACGTTCCGGTTTGAGAACAGGTAGAACAGCTGCAAAACCTTGTCAAGGAGATTCTTAGGAATCCTACCTGATCACAGGCAGTACTTGTACTTATCAACGGGGAACCGTGGGCCGTGTACCTCAATTCGACGAAAGTGATCAAAGACACTTTCATGTGTTTTATTGCTAACTGTTGTTTGCAGGTACAATTGGACGGTTGCAGCTGATCAGAATTGAGCGGTCAATCTAAAGCCGCATGCTCACAGCATTTACACTTAATTTGAAGAAATCAAGACTGGTGCATATCTACATAACCTGGCTCTGATATTTCATACTATGCTTCTGCTTCGCTGCTGCAAATATCATGAACCAGTAAGGCTTCCGCTACTCTGATGGAAAGATGTCATGATTCAAAAGTGTGAGCATGTCGGTCCGAAAGTCACAACTTCACATGATGGCAACACAATAAAGGGTGATCCAGAGATTTACTGTGGCTGATGATCTCAATGAAAGCTCAAAGATCATCAAAGATGTGGATCAGTTAAAGGCCTCTACTAAAAGTACAAATCAATACGGACTTTAAAGAATCGCTACTAATGCACAAAGATAGCGGAATTGAAGAATTGAAGTCTACGAGCTCAAGAACAAAGTCAAGAATAGAATGCTAGGATTCAAAATGTAAAACATGGGGTGACCTCCCTTAGGGGGAGATTGTTAGGAATTAAAAAATTCCATGTTAAAGTGTCGGTCACCCCAATTATGGTTTAACATATGTTAGCTCGTAGACTTGTCGTTATTTACGTTATTTAGTAGTTTATTAGTTAGTTAGTAGCGTAGATTAGTTTAGTGCAACACCGTGGAGGAAGGACGGGTCTTTACCCACTGTATCCCTGATCCACAGGCCGTCAGGAGGTCGTTTAGTTTGTAACCTATAAATACCCTCTACCTTCCAAGGTAGAGGGTTGGAAGTTCTAATATAACCTTTTACACTTTTGTTTATCTCTCTAGAATTCCCTCTCTACTCTCTTCATCTATCTAAAATGGCTTTCTTGTTTAATCACAATCCTAGACCACCCGAATCATCAAACAACATAATATTCACGATCCTACAGGAGAACTGCTCGTAAGTATTCAGGAGTGATGGTGAGTTGCTTGTGATTGAGCGTCACCGTCACAGCATTTTGACCTTTGACCATCTGCATTGTATTCCAGAATTGCTGTATGTAGATCTCCGGAACAGTGGCAGAGTGGGTGAGCATGTTCTGATTGGGATGATTCTTCAGAATATCCACTGCAATGAGACAAGAAGATTCCGAGCAGGTGAGAGTTTCAAAGTCAACTCTGAGATTGTTCTTTCCAATCTTCATTGGATAGCCATGCGGGAAGATATCAGCAATGGTGAGAACATTTGGGACATCCACATTCATTTGAGCTTCCATGTCGTGATCTGAAACACATTTAGCCAAAAGAACCAACATATCGAAAGACATAATATTAGTCAACAGAAGGTTTTATTGTCTACTTATTGAATGAGATATGTCAATGATTGTTACGAGTCCAAAGTCACTTGTTTGTTCAATAGTCTAATGATGTCGAGAGAAGTTTCGTGAGTTAGTTAACTTTAAGTTTTAAAGTTTATGTTATCACTTATTTTTCACAACACATTAAATGTTTAAGTTTATTAGTGACATTTATTGGTTTCGTGACGTTATGATTTATTTATTTACAAGTTTGCACGCGTAACAATTCATAATGAAGGTTTGATCAAGGCTTAGGCGTAGAAATGGTAGCTTATGCGTAAACAGGAGAAGTATACGCGTAGACGCAAGCTTATGCGTAGGATCCTTACTTACGCATAAGAAATATTACGCGTAGGAAAAGGGGACCTTATGCGTAAAGCTTACGCGTAGGCGTATATTAAACCTTACGCGTAAGGCTTACTCGTAAGAGTAGACCTTATGCGTAGAGGTCACTGTTTACGCATATCCTTCACAGGATACGCGTAGTCCCTTTGTAGAACCTTACGCGTAGATTGCTAATGACCTTGATTCTGAATTTTACGTGTAGCAGACCTGAAATAAAGTCATCATAGCAACAATATTAACACATACATCTATTCTAAGACAGATCATGGCAAGAAAACTCATCATACAGTTTACGCATAAGATTACTTACGCGTAGTCTTAAACCCTAGTTTTAAGATTTACGTTTAAGAAATCTAACCATGGAAATAGCATAAAATTTATTCTGGTGGTTCTTAGATGTCATGTGAGTGTAATGGCCAAGTTTTAACATCCAACTCTCAATGAATCAAAAATACCCAAACGTGAAGAACATAAACCCTAATATCTAATTATCAAGCAATTAGTGTTTCTGGGTTAATTCTAAACACAGATATGATCAATTCACTATACTAACAACATCTCACAACAATCTTTTTGACCAAAACCATTCACATTTGAAAATACCCAAACCCACGCATAAACCCTAGTTTTTGAAGGTCAATCAATTCGTGTTTCTGGGTAGATTTTGAGGATAAACATAGTATCATTGATATTAAAGAAACGTTTTGACCCATTTATCTTAACCTCAAACACACAAACACGATCACGTGTTCTTACGCGTATGCGTAGAACACAAACTCAACCATATACGTAAATTTAACCGTTGGATTCGTTTGAAAATCAAAACCAATGTTTAAAAACGTGTTACAAACTCAAAATCACTTACAGATTGATGATCAAAACTTCGGATTTGTTGAACGATTTATATGCGTAGATTATGGTTGGTTGTGTGTAATAAATGTGATGGATAAGTTAAGTGGAATGTTTTTATGAAAATAACTTTGAGATTTTGACAACATTAGTCCCTCCACCTTTTCCATTTTCATTCAAAGCCTTTTAACTTCCATTTTGGTTACCAAACGAAGAATATTTGGAAATAACTTTGACGACACTCCCCCTTTACTTAAGAAATAATGAAAGGTTATAAATTTTAGTCCGAGGAGTGTCAGAAACCAGAAATGTGGCCACCATTATTAAAGAAACAACCGGGATTAGGGAACATGCATGTACACGGTTATTTTGAAATAGTTAATAATTAAATTTTCTCCCCTTCAACACTTGATCGAAAAAATACTGAATTTTGAAAGATTAGAGTGTTGAAGGAAGAAATGTACTTGCCATGTTAAAAGAAAAATAGATAGAAGAATATTTTTGATGTTTTATCTGATTTTATATTTTTGTATTTTGTTTTTGAAAAATATTTACAAAAGAGATTTTGGTGTTTGACTGGTTTTTAAGACTGTTTTAAGAGTTCATCCAGTTCCTCTTGAGTCAAACACCGCATACCAATCCGGTGGACCAACTCATTAAACTTAGCGGGAGGCAAGGCTTTGGTGAGTAGATATGCCAATTGGTATTCTGTACCCACGAAGTATAATTCAACTGTACCCTGTTCTACATGGTCCTTGATGAAATGATAGCGAAGATCGATGTGCTTTGATTTCGAATGCTGAACTGAGTTGCACGAGATCGCAATGGCACTCCGATTGTCGCAGTACATCGGTATTCTGTCAAATACGTAACCATAGTCTTTGAGTTGTGTTCTCATCCAGATGACTTGAGCACAACACGCCGACATGGCTACATATTCTGCTTCGGTTGATGACAGCGATGTACAATCCTGCCTCTTCGATTGCCAGGACACCAGTTTATCACCAAGAAATTGTAGTGCTCCTGAAGTATTTTTTCGTGAATCTAAACATCCTGCGTGATCAGCATCTGAAAAGGCGATTAGTTCAAAACCAGAATCCTTCGGATACCAGATCCCCAAGTTAATGGTTCCCTTGATGTATCGTAGGATTCTTTTAGCCTCAGAGAGGTGGGTTTCAGTTGGTCTCGACTGATAACGGGAGCAGAGATAAACGGCAAAGACAATATCAGGTCTGCTAGCTGTTAGATACATGAGAGATCCAATAATACTTCAGTATTTGGTAGGGTCTACTAATTTCCCATGTAAATCAGCGTCTAGCTTCTTGGTATGAGTCATTGGTGTGGCATAAGTGTCACATGTTTTCATTCCAAATTTGTTTAACAATTCAAGGGCATATTTGGACTGACTCAAGAAAATACCACGGGGTGATTGATGAACTTGCAGTCCTAGAAAGAACGTAAGTTCACCCATCATGGACATTTCAAAAATTTTCTTCATTAGTTTTGCAAAAGCGATTGAGTATTTTTTATGTGTAGACCCAAAAATGATGTCATCCACGTAAATTTGAACAATTAAGATATGTGCCCCGTGATATTGTATAAAAAGAGTAGGGTCGACCGAACCTTTGGTGATGTACCCTTTAATCATCTGGGATGGTTTATGACTTCATAATAACCTAGAGAGTACATAGATTGTCGATCGTCTGGACTATAACAGAAACGGCAAATAGAGACGAGGGCAATAGTCAGCTCTGGTTGACTTTGGGTGGAGAGACTCCGATTTTCTTAGGATGCTATGTAGTTCCCTTGGTAATTGAACCCCTAGACCATAGGCTTCCTAAGACCAAAACTTGATTAGCGGAAAAGTCTACGACTAGTGCGTCCTACAAATCTAAGTGCTTTTTTATGA
>BPTQ01000006.1:148143142-148169156 GCA_019973895.1 Chrysanthemum seticuspe
ATTTCAAGTGTTTCTTTTCAGTTCGTAATTCATGTGTTGCTTATTAGATCGCGGATTATTCGTTGTGTACTTAATGCTTGACTTTTCTTTGTGAACTTTAGAATATAATTATCTAGGTAATTGTAGGATAAAGTATTCAAGGACAACCGTAGAGTAGGCGTCTATAAATCACTAGAGGATTTGTAAACAAGACCCTTTGGTAATTTCAAAGAGTTAGGGAAACAAGCACGCCCTATAGCCTTAGAATCACAACGCAACTAGGAATAAGGACGTGACAAATCAACCATCAATAGGAGATAATTAAGGAGTAGTAAAACCTAAGTAAACACATCTTTAAACTATCATACGAGTACACATCAATTAGACATAGACTATCACAACCTTAGCTTAGATAATTAGATAATAGTAGAGTAATCGGTAGCAATACCAACCCCCCAAATTCAATACCCGAGATTCGTACCTTTTCAATTTCTAAAAAAAAAACATAAAAAGATAAAAAATAATCTTCCTCAACCTCAACCTTAGCGTAGTAACTTCTCACTAGCATTCCTATTCCCCTAGAGAACGATATCAATACCCGTGGCTTACCCTAATTACTACACTACAACGATTAGGTTCACTGCCTAGGGTGTTATAAAACTTGCTCGAAGAAAAGGAAGTTTCCTTGACCCCGAACGACGCGTGTAGCGTTATCAGTGTGAAGACGTTGTCTCGTAACGACTGGTTAATTCGGGTTGCCAATAATATTTTCCAGAGGATGGTCTTTTGTCCATCGATGTGTAGAGGGTTGATGTTGGTATACATTGTGCAGATTCTGAGGATTCAAATGGTTTGTTGATGATTCCGCGACATCAGGTGCAGCAGTGTCATTAGCAAACGGGTTAAAGAACGCATTTGGTTCAAAATCTGCAGGTGGGGGTACTTCATTAAGAACATCATCAGCCGGTTCATCATTGTTGGAAGCGGTTTGTTCAACTGTTGTGGTGGAGTCAACTGGTGGTGCTTCTTCAACAGTAGTTATTGTATCAGGTGTATCAGGTATAAGAGTAGTATCAGGTTGAGCAACGGAAATAACGGATACATCTAGAGCACGTTCATCAATATCGTCACTGAACAGAGGAGCAAAGAGTCTTTCCATTTGTTGACGAGTAAGCTGGGGGCTTTGTTCAGCTGATGATGGGGTTTGAGGGAAGTTTAAGCGGTTGTGACCGGGTTCCAAGCTGTTATGCTCAGAAGCCATTTCCGTAAGTTCATCAAAATGAGCATGAATCGTTTCCATAACCTGCTTTGTACGACGATTCCAGATCCGGTAACCTTTAGAATTCTCACAATATCCAATAAAGACGCCAATGTCAGCTTTGGCTTTGAGCTTTCCAAAATCATCACGATCATTATTCGGATAGCAAAGGGATCCAAATACATGAAAGTGTTTGAGATTCGGTTTATGGTTGTGGAGAAGCTCAAAAGGTGTTTTGTTGTGGCGTTTAGTAATCATAGAACGGTTTTGAGTATAGCATGCAGTAGATACAGCTTCTGCCCATAAGTAATCTGGAAGTTTAGCATTGATTAACATTGTTCTTGCAGCTTCCACTAACGTTCGGTTTCGTCTTTCAACAACTCCGTTTTGTTCTGGTGTACGTGCAATAGATGTCTGATGCTCAATTCCCACTTTCTCATAAAATTCACGAAGGGTTTGGTAATCCTAAAAGGATATATTGCATTGCAAGCTCATCAGCTTCATAGTGTAGAAGTTCTTCTGGATTCTGGTCTGCAACAGTAGCAATGTTTGATTGTTCATCTCTTGGTGGATTAGCATTTGGATCTCCGGGTACAATGAAAGTAGGCATCTGAAATGGACCTTCCAAGATAACCTTCTTTAAGAACTTTCCATGTGGCTTCTTCAGATCACAAAACCTAAAGAACCTAATCACCCATTGATCGTAGTTTCCTGGAGTGAGCATTGGAGGTCTATCAAGTGATCCAGCCTCATGAATTGATTGTTGGCTGCTTAAAGCTTCACACATCTTTGAAAACCAAGTGGGTTCCTTCATAGTGTTCCTTGATGGATGTTGATTGAAATCATTTGTGTAGGGTTGAACTTGAAGACTTGGTGGTGGTTGAACCTTTTGTGGTGGTGGAATTGCTCCCATTTGTGGAGTATGTTGTTGATTAAATTGTTGTTGATAAATTGCTTGTTGTTGATTCCATTGTTGATGTTGTGGACTTAGTTGTTGTTGTCGTTGAGTATAAGTGTAAGGGAAATAGTTAGAGTATGGTGGTTATGACATGTTGAAAACTTGTGTTATAAAATGGATCTTTGTAGTCGAATGAACCTTAGTAGATGAAGTGTCCTTAGGCGTAGAAATCACAATAAACCAAGTAGCACTTATGCGTAAAAATACCAAAGTTACGCGTAACAGCAAGAGTTACGCGTAGGTTTAGCTTACGCGTAAGTAAGGAAAAAGCACTAAAGTTATGCGTAAAACAAGAAGTTAGGCGTAGAAAACTTAGGCGTAGGATTACCTTATGCGTAAGACTAAGCTTAGGCGTAAGATAAATCTTATGCGTAGGATTTTCTACGCGTAAGCTTTATGCTTATGCGTAATTTTAGGGTTTTATCCCAAGTGATCTTTTACACTATCACAGTGCAAAAGATATCCAAAGTCGACGTATTTTCAGGCTTATCCAAGCAAGAAAACACGGAGTAAACCACGAAGCTGAAGATCAAACCAAGGAGTGATTTACGCGTAAGTTTAGGGTTTCACTTACGCGTAGGACTACTCGTAAAGTGACGTTTGCCCAAAGATGTTTCTAAACCAGATTTTTGTGATGAGAAAGCTTCAATATCACCAAAATAACACAAAAGTGTGAAACTTGATGAACCAAAACGTCTAAAATAGTTATGCGTAGACAGAAAACCTCGTTAAAAACCAAGCTCAAAAACGTTTATCCACGCGTAAAGTTTGAAACTTTTTGCCAAAAACAATTATTTTAACACCTTAAAACATTGAAAGTACAAGAATCTTGGATTCAAACGTGTAAAAATTGTGTTTTTAAGCAAACTAAAGTATCAAACCACGCACGTATGTTCTACGCGTAGGACCAAAACCCACTTCAAGAAACAATACGTTCACCCAACTAGTAGGCGATTGATACCACTGTTAGGTCACTAGTTTTACAACACAAGCATCAATAGAAAGAATAGAGAAGAGATAGAGGTCGGTTGAACACGTTAAATATACACACACACGTAATAATAATACCGGTTATGCGTAGAGAGTGAGAAGGTGAATAAAATGAACAACCAACCCTCAAGTGAGGGTTATTACATAGTATTTATAGGAGGGAAGCTAGGGCAACACTCCTAGTCCCTTCCTTTTTCCTATGGGCTTGGGCCTAAGCTCATGGGTCTTCTACATAAGCTTAAGGCTAATAACAAACATAAAGGCCATAATTAAGCTAACTATTACATATGAATTACTAACACTTGATTTAGGTTTAGGAGTGATTCCAACATTTATTATGTGTAATTCATTATGTGATCTAGGAAAGGATTTAAAAATCACAGTCTGAATATGCCCATGGTTGAATGTGGTTGTGTCTAAATCTAATGAAAGTTGTTCCAAAGGTAAAACACTAAGCGTTTGTGCAGCCTGGAAAATCAAATAGCATTGAGATACAAAAATATGCCAATTTACGGATGTTTATTTGATACGTATGAAATAATGTATTAAACTTACTATGGTTTCCAGCATTTTTAAGTTTGGAGATCCGCGAATCAATTGGACAATGAGTGACACGATAACAGTATCGCCAAAATCAACTCCTTTTAGATTCAGATTAACGAGGGATACAAACGGCAAAGAGACATTCATCCTGGAATTACCATCAAGCATCAACTACAACAGGTCGATTTTTGGGTTAGTTTCAAAGATTAAATATCGTTAGAGTTACACATATCTTTAACATTGTAAAATTAGAAGTGTAAATCTCAAAACGGTCTTACCACACAATAGTCAAAATCCAATGTAAGGGTCTCAAGAGATGGAAGTCTTGTCATGTGAAAGATATTGGATGCTATGATTGTCGTGACAGCATTCGAAATACCGAATGACAAATGTAACTTCTTCAAATTCCTAAGACTTGCAAGATTCCATAGTTTCATCCCGTTTGTACTCTCAACAACCAATCTAAGAGACTCAAGTAAGAGACAACCAACAATTAAATCCCAAACTGAACCGGTTAGAAATTTGACTAAACACAATTCTAAGCTCAGTAAATTTGGAAAAGTAGTAAAAACAACAAACTAGGAAAATAACAACAATGAATTTCAAGATGTTTCAATTCAATATGCGCATAAAGTTGGGTTGGAAATGTAACTTATTGTCCATACCAGTTTCTAATTGTCAGGTCCTCAATTCTTTGCAGTGCCAAAAACATAAGCCAATCATGAATCTCTTCATAATTCAAGTCTTCCATTCCAGACAACGGTTTGGGATCTACAGAGAAGACAAACTTTTTTATGGGACCCGTAAGCTGATTTAAAAGTCTAGTAACATGCCTCCCATCAAACTTATATGTTAAATAATAAAAGAAATCCTCATCAATTATGACTTCGGTGAGCAAGGTCCACTTAAACCTCCAGTTTGTAGATAAAATAGAGTTGCTCACCGCTTCTTTTATATGCAACCGATTAAAAATGTTACCGATCACTGTATCTGGCATGTTGCTAATATAATATCTCATATTGGTGATAACATTAGCTCGAAACGACATGGTTTTCAAGGAAATTTTGTTGGTTTTTTGAATTCTCGACAGGAGGCTTTCGATGAGGGTTTTTGATTTGAAATTGATGGTCAGAACGAGGGTGTGTTATTATGATCATTAAATGTGGTTGTTGGGTTGGTTCATTGATTCGCGCGACCAAGATACAAGCTTTTCAAATTTGGTCCGTAAAATATTACGAAATGGTATATTTTAGTAAGGCATGGTAATATGGCGGACCTATTACACAATCAATGTGCTGTGACGTGTCAAGCCGGGTCGGTTCCAATTTAACACAAGTATGTTATTAAAACGATAAACGCAAACTGTTTATAATTAAGTCAATACAATTGCCTAATTGTTAATACCTTCGACTACATTTTTATATCAACGTACGAAAATATTTTATATACCATCAGTTATTCTAAAAACGTTGACGTCTTCACTTTGACGTAAGCACATAACGGCATCATGTTATCAGATGTGTAGAGTTACTGATAACATCAAATAGTCTTGAGTTTCTAAGCGTTAATTTCCCCCTTTATCATCACATTCTGAATAAATTATTGGTGAAAACATCTTTATTCCTTGTTATTTCATTTCAGGACGCATTCAAAGTAAGGAAACTGCAATTGGACATTTTCAAGAACTATTGATTCAACTTTCTCTTAATTACGGCATAACCGAGTGATGAAGTTACGACGCAACTTGAGATTTCGAAGACTACGGCGTAACCCTCAGCTCAGGTTACGCCGTAACTACTGATTACAAAGACTACGGCGTAGCTATTAGCTTAGGCTACGCCGTAACAAAGATTTACACTGGATTATAGCAGCTACGGCGTAACACCAAACAAAGTTACGCCGTAGCCAAAGGATATGCACTGAAGATTAAAGGAAGTTACGGCGTAACTACCTAATAAGGTTACGCCGTAACTATTTTGAAGCCTATAAATAATCGATGATTTCATCAGTATTTGATATCTCTCCTTTCCCAAACCTTCTAGGGTTTGGGGAGATCAAAACACAGAAGAAGAAGCATGGTTTAGGAGCATGAATAACGAAGTCTTCGTCTACGATTTCCTTTGTATTCGAGTTTGGATTCTTTTATATTTTTCTAGATCTTATATTATGAATTCATGTTATTAATTAAAGTTTGCATTTATGGTATTGTTATTCTCTATAATTCTTTATAGACATTTGCTAGTCTTTTCATAGATCGCTAGCCTTGGTAGTATTATAAGCTTGGTAGTATCTAAAGGGCTGGGAGATATGATCAACTGGCCCCAGTTTGATAGATAGCGAAGTATGGAAGGAATTGGCCATAGTACGACCACTCTTCGTGTGCGAATTGACCAAATGATCACTTATCAAGTGGAGGTATTTAAGAGGTTAGGGGGAATCTAAGTTCCTAAATTTCTATCTCTTTTACCTAAATTTCTGGTGTCTGTGTGAGTAGAATATTAGCATATCTTCGGATTACATCAACCTTGTCTACCCATATATTATCAATATTTTATCTAATCATCTTAGTTCTTTCAAGGTCATAACTCTCTTGGGACGATACTCGGATTTACCTAAGGCTTTACTATATCTGATCGGGTACTCTGCCCGTTAGTATGTGTATATCCTAAGTTATTCAAGTTTTATAAATATTAAAAGCAGGATGAAATAGCACATCGGCTTTTTGGCGCCGCTGCAGGGGAGCAGTTAATGAAAGATCTAAGGTATTTCATATTTACCTCATTAAGAGATTTGAGCACTTCCATAAGGTACGTTTTGAATCTCTACTATTACAATATTACATAATTAATATTCTGACGGTATTAGTTACGGCGTAACTACTTCATTGAGTTACGACGTGACCGTATTGCAATTTATTAAAATTATTATAAATCTTTTGACTAATTAGTTACGACGGAGCTTCTTTATAAGAGTTACAACGTAACCACTATATAATCAGATTTATATATATATAAAAAAAATCTGACCTTTGATTAAAATTAATTACGGCGTAACCCTTATTTGGATTACGACTTAACCCTTTCACAACATATTAATATTCTAAAAATATTAGTTACGGCGTAACTATATAATCGAATTACGCCGTAACTATCATGGCAGTATAAAAACATTTCGGAATATCAACTAGGTTTTACACATATTTTCACCACCCACACAAACAGTAAAATTTTCTCTCTAAAAATTTTTCTTCGAAATCACTTCATCTAATCATTCTCCATGGTTGGTAAGATCTATCACTATTCTTTTTGATTTGTTTCTTTTGATTATTTCAATTAGGCTTTTACTTTAATATTTTAGGGATCTTGCCTATTCGAATTAATTATTGATGTTGGGATGATTGATTGATAATTTTGATAATTTCCCCTTGTTATTTTGATGCGTGTCCTATTACTACGGGTTGATTTGGGTGTTTTGGCTTTATTTAAATGGGTTTTTGGTCAAACGCAAACTTACTGGTTAGGCGTGGTCCCTCAGCATTAATAGGTTAAAAATTTATCAAAACCTTTTACCCCTTGTGAAAAATTGATGGTTCCAGCGTAATCTATTGCGTAATTGAAACATCTGAGGTGCTGAGTTTCTGGGGAAGTTACGGCGTAACTGAGGGTATAGTTACGCCGTAACCAATATATCTGTAATTACGGCGTAGCAGTTTGTCATAACTACGCTGTAGCCATAGAAATTTTCTAATTACAGCGTAACTCTTAAGCTGGTTACGCCGTAACTTGACATCAGTAAGGTCTGCACTTACTGTTTCTTGTCCTATTTTCAGGTGCAAACAACCCCGCGAATTGGCCTAGGTTTTTGGCACACCCTAATGCTGGTATTAGGCAAATGTGCGTGGAAGAGTATGAGAAATTAATAGAAAAGGATATCAGTCAACCCGAGGCTCTTGATTTTGAGGCATTTGGTACTTTAGCAAATGGTAAAGCTGGTAGAAGATTGAGAAAGTTTTGCAAAATCAAGTTCACATGTACTGTTGGGGATTTCACGTGTACTGCTTGGTTGAGGTTGTTTTGGATCACGGAGCCAGTCATTCCGGAGTACGTTCGTGAATTCCTTGCTAGTGTGGAGTTTAAGACTGAGGTTGATGATGATGAAGTGGATTCTATGTTTTTCCAGCTTGGGGGCGTTTGGAGGAGATTGACTCTTACCGAGTTTACTATGCATATAGGTTTGTACACTGAGGAGGAGATGGAGAGTGAGGCTTTGAAGCGGTTCTATAACACATGCTGGAGAAGAAGGGATGAGAATCAAGACCTTGCTACTTATTTTGATCAGATCGCTGTCACAGGGGGTTATAACACATGCTGGTTAGCTTTTTCTGCGTACTCGGTGAATTTTATAATCATCTTAGTTCTTTCAAGGTCACAACTCTCTTGGGACGATACTCGGATTTACCTAAGGCTTTACTACATCTGATCGGGTACTCTGCCCGTTAGTATGTGTCTATCCTAAGTTATTCAAGTTTTATAAATATTAAAAGCAGGATGAAATAGCACATCAGTTACATTCATTTGAGTTGATTATTTTGAGCTATATGCGACATTTCTATACGTAAAAAAATGCGACACTGCTTTTATGCACGATTACTTAAATTAAATATCTCAAATTATAAAATGAATTGGTTGTATACTTACAACTGCTAGTTATTTTTACTACCGCTATAGTTATTTTTACTACCGCTAGTAAAACTGAATTGGTGGTATACTTACTACTGCTAGTTATTTTTATTACTGCTATAGTTATTTTTACTACCGCTAGTAAAACTGAATTGGTTGTATACTTACAACTGCTAGTAATTTGGTTACTACTGCTAGCTATTTTAACCACTGCTTGTAATAGAAGACATCAACGAAATGATACCACAGTCGTTAATGCTGTTGTGTATGGCCGTGTTTGTGCTGCCCTTGTGTAGGTGTTGTTGATACCATTTTGGTGCCCTTGTGTAGGTGTTGCTCTTACTATTCTGGGCCTGAATAGGCACATAGTCGTTTAGTGCTGCTAGTATTAAACTTACAACTGCTAGTTAAATTGTACTAGTGTTGAATGGTAAATCTGTTTTTTTCAAGTGTGCATAGTCACTAGTTGGTAGTTATTAGTTGATTGTAGAATACTAATTGTAACAACTAGAAGGACTCCTTGGTTTATAAAAGTAGTCCATAGGGAAAAGAAGTTGCCCTACGTACAACAGTTAGTTGCCAAATTGTTTTTTGGAAACAACTGCTAGTTCCCCAGATTAAAAAAACATGTATAATGGGATTACAGAACATAGGAAATAGTAAATATGTTGACATACAACGTTTCATACAGACAACCTAATACATATTACGATTACTACATAATTATAAGTTTAATGGTTACATATTATATAACCATTTGATTTATAAAATTCACCGAGTACGCAGAAAAAGCTAACCACTCCATGCTTCCTTCCCATACATACAACGTACTAAAACCACAAAGCTTCATTCCCATTAAGCATGATCCCTAACTTCTGCCGAACAAACCTGTTGAACATGAATATAATGGTAAGTTAAAAATAAAACATTAATAGAATGGCAAGTTAAAAATAAAACATACTATAAACAGCACGGTATGGCTGATTTAAAAAAAGAAGAGATTCTTTGTATGGGGCGATGTAGAAAGATCCCGCATCTCCTAACATTCCCATACAGACAAATAATTCAAGTTCTTTGTTGTACACAAATACCGAGTGACCCAAATGATTGTCGTTGTACGCTTCCACTATTGGAGCCTGATACTTTGTAAACCCAAGCAAACGAACCGAAAATAGGGTAGGGATGGCTAATAGGCTTCTAAATGATGTTATGGAAGAACCATTCACGTCCAACAACCATCCGCAAAACAATGGAATATCTTCACCAATGATCGTCCCATAAATCACTAGAGAGGTTCCAAGATTGAAAACATTGAATGGAACTGGGAGTTCATTTTTAAAATCTGCGGTAGGTCTATAACTTTAAATTGGCTGGTTACCAAATCAAAAGAAATCAACCTATAAATCTTGTAAATAACACCGTCCTCATTAGTTAACTTTTCACTCCCAGTCCAATAGATAAAACGACCTACAACAGCATGACTTTTACGTTTCAATTTGATAGTTTCACGAGGGGGGTGGAAATTTTCAAGGATTGTCCACCTTAACGAGTTCAAAGAAAAGACAGACACATACCAGAAACCACTTTGGAAAACAGGATAGGAGACCTTCACGATCGTCGGGTCAAGAGTGTCCGGATGGAAGGCAAAACCAAAACAAATCTTTTGACATTCGATTTGATGCGTGTAAAGCATGACAAATACTGCAAGTGAATTTTTGATTGTCGGGTTCCAAATAACAGACATTAGATTAGAACCATAGACAAAACACCATTAGAATTTCCAACTATAATCATAGACGAAAGCATTAAATCTGTATTAAGTGGCGTAGCGATTAGTTGTTCATCTAAAGCTAACATAAAACCTTGGTCACCCATATCGAATGGTAGTGTAAATAAACACTCATCATTACGACGAACACCGTAATTAAAGATGAAGCTTCCACAATCTATACTAGCCTTCCATGACTTGCAAACACTACGTAGCTGGAGTATAGACTTAGGAGGTAGCCTACGGATGATATCTAGGTGAACATCTAGTGGTATATTGTCAAACATATTTTTTTAAACAAAAGCAGAAAGATTGTGATAAAGATATGAAGTCAATAGACCAAAAGAAGAAAGAAAGATTTTGTTAAACAAAATAAGAAATATTTGTATTGAAGAAAGTGATTGAGAACAGAATACATTAAAGGACATGTACCGTGATGTACTTTTGGGCAACCAAATATTATATTATGCTATATAGCAAATATTAATAAAGTATACATAACCAATATAGAAGTGGTTTGCAAACCATAGCCGTTTTTGTATATGTGCACGGGTATTTACAAAAGAAATGTCGTTGATTTATTAAAAATATATAATAATCGACTAATATATAACACAAGTAAAAATACATATAGTAAAAGTTGAAAGAAAAAGACTTCACAAGTGAACATTTGACAATAATTATGGGTCAAACGGACATTAAGGATCGTACCTTGAAAGACGGCTATCAATTTGTGTATTCAACCTTGTGGTTCCAGAAGTATTCAAGCATCCGTTCACGGTAAGCTAAAGCCCAATCTGCATCGGCTGGTCTAAACAGCCACATCATATCAACCCATACATCCAAGTGCTGCGAACATATAAAAAGTACGTCCTAACGCCCCTTTGAGACTGAAAATAGTAGATATAAACTTCAACAGCTACTTGAAAAGCTTAAGATAAGATATAAAAGCTTAAAGGTCAGAAGTACTTTTATGCTAGAGAAAATCAATTCAAACAATACCTTAAATATCATAGAAAAGAAGTCCTAACAAGCTATAGTTGCTCAATTTGCAAATCAATGTCTCACATTCAGAACACCATTCCTCCTAAATATATATAGAGTATAAAAGAAGATATAATAATTTAGATACAATAATCAATACCGAGCCTGAATCTAGAGTATAAAAGAAGATATAATAATTTAGATACAATAATCAATACTGAGCCTGATTCACATGTTTTTTAGCATAACATAATTGCATCAAATTAAGAAATTTACAAAACCTGAATTTCGGTTTAGGGGTGATAACCCTAATTTTGACTTTCATCAAGGGAACAACCACAAATGCAAATTTAACTAAAATTACAGATTAAATCGAAGATAAAACACATTAAGTAGATAATAATAAAAGATTGTGTTTGGATACGAGCAATTTTGAGAGGATTCATTTTTTGACACTTAAGTAGATAATAACAAAAGATTTCTTCAGGTGATTTGAATTACCTGTAACAAGAACAGGCCACTGCATAAGAAGGTTCAATTGTGTGGTGGTGCGGCCAGATGGTGGTGACATGTGTGGAGGTGCGGCCGGATGGTGGTGGCGTCGGGTTGTTGGGTGGTTGTGGTGGTGTTAGTTGTGATGGTTTATGTGGAGGAGAAGAGGTGTGTGACTGTGTGAATCTGTGTTTTGCGTGGGCGTTTGATTTTTTTTTTAATTTAAAATTTAAAATGACAAAACTATCCTCGTGTATAAATACAAGTTGCCCCAAAAACATAAAGATGCCCAAATAACAATACAAGTTTCCCAAAAAACAATACGTTACAATACATGACAAATACCTCCAAAATTCGTACTTGTGTCATAAGTTGTCGGACACATGGCAGCCCCTGGTTGGGTCCAAGAAAATCGGTGGGCAACCGGTCTATTTTCAAATTAAAAAAAGGTGTGGTCCGGAAACTGATAAGCCTCGGGGCGCCTGGTCTATTTGACTAATTTTCCCTTAATTTTATTATATAGATTTCTTGAGATTAAGTTTAAAGGTAAGAATGAGTGCAAATTAGCATCGAAACTTTCAAATCCTATTTTACAAGGGAATTGCATGTTAAAGGGGCCAACAACCTCAATCCTACACCTAGGGTCAAAACATTGAGTGGGGTTTTCTTCCATTTCAAAACTAACTTCATCGATGACCTCCCCGTTATCAAGTGCCTCGCCATAGTCAAATTCATCATCGGAATCCAAGTCATAGAAAGGACTATGTTGTTGCCAATTTATTTCATTATGCCCTAGGTGATTTCCAAAGTGGTGAACGGGTGAAAGATTTTGTGGGATTGCATTTTCTATTTCGTGATTGGGAGGGGGATTGGGAGTGGGTAGTGCAAAGTTTCTACGGCGAAAGATGCGAATCATGGTGAGTGATGGGTTTTACGAACAAAGTCACGAAGAAGGGGGATAGACTACGAGGAAGCTAAAAATGAGAAAAAAAACTTACTTGATCGGAATCAAGCAAGGGACCCTAAATGAGATAGAAATCAAACTAGCTATTCTATTCCCCGGCAGCAGCGCCAAAAACTTGATGCGTGTATAACGCGTTCGGGGTCAAAGGAACTTCCTTTTCGTCGAGCAAGTTTTTCAACACCCTAGGCAGTGAACCTAATCGTTGTAGTGTAGTATTGGGTAAGCCTCGGGTATTGATATCGTTCTCTAGGGGAATAGGAATGCTAGTGAGAGATGTACTACGCTAAGGTTTGAGGTTGAGGAAGATTATTTTTTATCTTTTTATATTTTTTAGAAAGCTAAGGGTAAAATATCGGGGTTTGGATTTGGGGGTTTGGTACTTCTACCGATTACTCTACTATCTAATTATCTAAACTAAGGGTAGTCTATTTCTATTGATGTGTGCTCGTATGATGATTAAAAATGTGTACCTGGATACTATTACTCCATAGTTATCTTTTATTGGTGGTTGAATTGTCACATCCTTATTCTTAATGCGTTGTGCTTTCTAAGGTCGTAGGGTATGCTTTTATCCCTAACTCTTTGAGACCACCTTAAGGTTATTGCCTACGAAATATCTAGGATTCATAAACTAACTCTAAGGTTATCTTTGGATGTTTAGTCTACAATTCCGCTAAGCGAGTATAAACTAAGGTTCACAAAAATTACTCAAGCATTAAAAATACAACGATAGCCTAGTGTAATCCTAAGCCAATTACAATTAAGATAAGAGACAACTAATTAATAATTAATAACTAGGTTTCATTAGGGGTGTTCATCGGTTCGGTTTTCGGTTTCGTGGGTTGTATGGTTCGGGTTAATCGGTTTGAAAATTTTAAAACTCTAAACCAAAGCCAAACCAAACCAATTTTAGAACGGATAAAACCAAACCATACACCAAATTTGAATTCTGTTTGGTTTCGGTTAAAATCAAGAAAACCAAATTCAAGTAAACTTCAAAATATAATCTAAAAGTTACAAATAAAAACCTAAAAGTTCAAATAAAATTATCAAATCAAAAGGTCTCACAAAGTGCTTAAGTAAATCAACAAAACAAAAGTTTAAGAAACCAAAAGGTTTCATAACTTAACGAAAATAAATGAAAGCGAAATATAGGAGGAGAGGATACGATATATGTGAATTTATAGGAATCAAGTAGGTTAATTGCTCCTGGAATCCTAGATATGCATCAATCCTTGATTTAAGGAGTGGTTAGTTTATAAGATATTTTAAATTATTAGGATTTTTTGTTAGGAAGATAAACATGGGTGAAAACGAGCCGAGTCAATCCCGAGCCTGCCAGAGCTCGAGCTCAGCTCATTTAAGTTTTAAAAAGCTCGAGCTCGGCTCGTTTATACGATTTGGAAATGCAAAGTTAAAGCTTGGCACGAGCTTGACTCGTAATATATATTTTTGAGCTCGTTTAAAAGCTCGAGCTCGGATCGTATAAAAAAATTTAATACTTAAAATATCATAATATAGTTTAGGCTCGTTTAGGTTCGCGAGCCAAAACGAGCTTTGTATGTAAAGCTCGAGCTCGATTAATAAATGAGCTGCAAGCTAGGCTCGAGCTCGGGCTCGAGCTCGTTTAGGCTCGGCTCGTTCAAGCTTTTTACCGATCCGATCCTGAGCTTTTCACGAGCGGCTCAGCTCATTTCCACGCCTAGATAAACATATAAAATTTGTATATATATAATTTAAACTTTTTTGTGTAGACATATATATATTCGGTTTTTACGGTTTGATTTTGTTTATTATTTGTCAAACCCAAAACCAAACCAAAAACCAATTAAATACTTCGGTTTGGTTTTAAACCAAACCATACACCAATTAAAATTTTCGGTCCGGTTTTATTCGGTTTCGGTCCGGTTTATATTTCGGTTTGTTCGGTGCCAAACTAAACACTGAACACCCCTAGGTTTCATAGATCTAAGCAAACACACAAGAAATTTAGCCGGACATGTTAAACATGCTAGCATACACACATACAATCGAAGACATAATGAAATCAATAAAGTAAATTACTTATCTTGATGTAAAATAGGGTATGAGAACCCTAAGATACTGTCCAAACCGGACCAAAATCGTTTTAGGTTTTTACTCCACAAGTCTACCTCCTAAAATTCTGAAAATTCGATTTCTATATATAATTTTACATTTGCGACGGCGTCACCTTATAGTTGGGACGCCGTCAGATCGCCGTCATTAGGGTTTCGTCTTGGCCAAGTCATCATTGGGACGGCGTCACGTTGTGGTTGTGACGCCGTCAGTCTTCAGTAGTGAAGTCATCTGAATCTGGATCTAGGTCGTCTGAGAAGAAAAGTCTTCGTGACGCCCTTACTCTTCAAAGGCTGACGCCGTCAGGTGCAAATTAGCAAAATCGCTACTGAGTCGTCACAAATTTAATTACGTAGAGAGGGACGACGTCGCCCTCTGTTTGGGACGCCGTCAGGTGTAATTCCAGTAGCTTGAGTGTCTTGATCTTGACTTAGCCATTTTCTTCACATATTCACTCATTTTCGTCCAAAACTGCATCATTCAAGCATTTTGCTTCCAAGAGACCTAAAAAGTGAAAAAGAACGAAATTAAGCAGTAACGGCTATAAAAGTGAGCTATTAAGGGCTTAAATGCTCCTTAAAAGTGTACGTTTTAAATACTTATCAATGCCCCAATAAAATTTACAGCCCAAAGAATTGGTCACTGATCCGGCCCATAAAGTCTAAGCCCAATATAAATTCGGTTCACCACAAACCCGTATGGCCCAACCCAAATCTCCACATACCTTAAATTTTCGGGTATTAATACATCACTTACCCTAATTGTATCATTACCAATCACTAACCCTAATCACCTATAACCTGCGCACCCATCACTCTTTTCACTCAACCGTTTTCCACATCTAACTTAAACAAATAATACGCCTCCATCTCTTTTTTTCTGCTGTAGACCAAACACCATACAAACAATAGATCAAAACTGTTTAACCTTTATTGTGACTTTCAAACCATATACAACAAATGAATACTACACCTTCTTGTCTTAATTAAACGGCTTCAAGATCTTTTGATAAAGGTATAAGGTAGGTTTCTCCTTTTGTTTTTTTTGTTGTTGTGTTTGTGAATGAACGAAGAGAAGTGGATAACATAATTGTTATCTAACTTCTCTTTTGTGTCGGATATTGAACGAATGGGGCTTAGCTTCAACAAAAACGATCGATGATGGTTTATTGTTCTTGTGGTTTTTCGTTAACCGAATAAAGAGAGGTTGAAACCTGAGGCTTTGATATTTCTTTCTCATTCGAAAATTGAAATAGACAAAATCTATGATGAGTTGTTTGTGTTGTTCTTTTAAGATCACGATATCTCATATGAGATATGAAATACGACACTGAGATCTTTTTCTTTTTTTTTCTTTTCAGTTTTTAGTTTCAATTTAGAGTTGTTTCGGTTGTTGTCTAGAGATGGGATGAATGGTAGTGTTGGTTTTGTTGTTTTATGTTGGTGTTTTTGAAGGGATTAAGTGGTGTTGGATTAGTTGATGTTATAGATTTGTTTTAGCAGTGGTAACAATATGTACATCTTGTTTCTTCATCCACTTCACTTTCCCTTTTTGTTTTTTTGTATTGACTTTTCTTGACCAGTGAGGGATATAATCTGAGGTCAAAGAGTCTTTGGTATTTGGTTGTGTCAACTGTTTCTTTTGGTCTTACGAGTAAGGATGGGCTTGTTCGTAAAAAAAATTTGATAGTAAAATCTAATTCGTAAAGGTTCAGTCCTTGTTCGTAAGAAGTTTACTCGTAAGATCCTTATTCGTAACCCCTTGTTCGTAAAAAAATCTTATTCGTAAGCTTACGAATAAGCTTACTCGTAAGAATATTATTCGTAAGATTAGGTTCTTATGAATTTCTTTCCAAGAAATTCGTAAACAGATCTTAAGATGGCTGCAAATTCGTAAGAAAAGGGTTTTGACCAATTTCTTCTACTGACTTTTCAGTTCCGACCATATTTTCGGCCAACTTGTAAAAAACCAGATGACAACATGAACAGCCTCATTTTTTAACCCTTTTGACCACAAATTCACGAGATGTATCAAAAACACTCATAAAAGCTTTTTCAGGTTTACACAAAGATAGTTATTTGGACCATGAGGACAAACCAAACTGACATGTAAAATTGCAATAAAAGGTTGTAACTTTCAGACCATTTAGATACAATAAAGTTGTATAAAACTCTTAACCACTATATATGATAAACTGGGTACAAAGAAAATGGTTCAAAAACAGTTTCAAAACAAGATTTGAACCACAAAAGAATACGATTTTTACATAATAACACCATAAAAAAATCAACCAATAACTAAAACCTTGGCTCCGATGCCACTTGTAGGATCGTGTTAATGGTTGATCTTGTGAATCGGGAGGTCGGGGATGATGGAAGAACATCATCTACATGGTTAGAGAGAGAGAGAGTAGAGAGAGAAAGGGAAACTAAGGGTGTGTTTGTTTCATTAAGATGTTTTGGGTCTGAATTTGACTACCGCATCTTACTGGTAAGAGGTGGCTAGAAAGTCTAAATCTGAACGAAATAATGTTGTTTGTTTTTGTATGAGTGTCCGTATGATTTTAAGTGCTCGTTTTTGCAATTTGTTTATTAACCAACGCAATGCGATAATAAGTAACTTATGTAAATATGAAACAATACTTTTTATCATAAATATAACATTGTTAATAAACAATCAAATATATTATATAAAGTTTACAAAACGAGTAAGAGGCAGTAAGACAAGTCCCCCACCTCTTACTGAGTAAGATGTTATATGTCTAAGTGGGTCTTACTCAAAAGAAAAAAACAAACAAGCAAAACGTCTGCCCACCTCTTACTGGTAAGAGTAAGAGGGCTAGTAAGATTTTTTTAAAAAAAAACAAACACACCCTAAGTGTTTTAATGATAATATGAAAGGTGAAATTACACACACAAGTCTCACCCCTCCATGAAAGTATGGAGGGGTATATATAGCTCATCATACGCACTACTTTACAATAATGACAATATTAGTACCTACTTATGAGGCTTACATGATAACTAATGTTATCACGTAAATATCGTTCCATTTACGTGTTAGGAGCGATCCCAACAATTTTGGAGGTAAAAAACGGGTTTTTTTTGTTGATATCAACCCAAAAAACAAAGTTTGATGGGTATTGTAGTATTTTATTGGGTTCATATATGATATTTCAATAAATGTGCCCAATCTCAAAATTAGTTCTATACATATGCCCAGCAATGAGCAAAATAAATGCAATAGATTTGAAAAAGTTCGTTGCTATTAGATATTATTAACCCTTTTAAAAGAATATAACTAGGTATGTCAAAGCTTTTAAAAAGGTTCTTTGATGGAAAAGGGGCGTTTTGGGACCTGGTGAACAAGACGACCCATAGGGTCTTTTTTATTGTTTCAGATCCTTAATTTAAATAAGTTTTAACTGTTATTATTTTGAAAATGTCTTTTTATGTTTGTGTTACAAAATGACTTTTAGTAAACTTTTAATTAACATATTGTGCTAATGTTAATTTCTGTTGGCAAATGAAAACTTATACAACACATTTATACTTTTATAATGTTCTAAGCTATTTTATACAAAGGAGGCAAGTCAATATTTGATCTTCGCCTAAAATATTTCTGAGTCATTAGAAGTTAGTGTCTAAATTATAATTCTAGATGTAGCCAAATATATTTACTAGGGAAAAATTGGAGTCAAGGGCATTTAGGAGATTATAGTAGTTTATGGCTGATTTAAGTTATAATATTCGTAATCTCAAAATAGATTTGGTGATAAGTGCGTTGGAGACCTTCTTGCGTTAACATCATTAAAAAGGTCAAGCACTGATGTCTTTTTAAACGTGTTTATTTGATTGTTCGTATTTTTGTACGGTTCTTTTTATTCTCTTTCAGCGTAACTTTATTCCTCTATTGGAATCCTTTTCGTACCTTCGAATTCGTTTTGATATCCTTATGCTATGATCCGTTTTATGTTTAAGCGACACATACTTTGACTATTGTTGGATTCTATAAATCCTTTACAATATATATGACAACCGGTAAAATTTCAAAATCTATTTTATACGACACTGTATTAATTTCCAATTTTTAATAAATGCGAGTATGCTTGGATTTATTTTGTTTGGAAACGAGAGGTTATCTCGGGAAATATGAGAATTTAGCACAACGCATCCCGTGAGTCTAGACCTAATATACATTTATTAATCGAATTACAACGTTTTATGCAAAAACAGTCGTGTAAATAGTCATTTTGAATGAAAAAATGATTTTAAAAATGTCTGCGCAAGTTTAAAAGTCTCGGGAAATTTGTACCGAGCACGAATGAGTCCCGAGTGTTATTCCTTCAAAAGTTTGACACAACTTCGTTTATGGTCCCTGGAGTTAAATGTTACCCGCGCCCCCCCCCCCCCCCCTAAAATTTTAACAATGTTGCAAGTTGTAAAAATATTTTGAGTATAAAAGGAATGAGATAGGGTTAATATATCATTTGTTATCATCACCAAACCCTAGCACCCCTCTCTCCCACCCTTTGCAGCCGTCACCTAACGAACCACCACCATCATTGCCGCTCCACCACCACTACCACCATCGTTTCCATCTCACTTAATAGAAGTCCCACGTATTTGAATTGTTTTATCCTCGTTCCATCTTGTGCCGCCCTCCTTTTCATTTTTTTTTTCATCTCGTTTGTTTGGTAATTGTGCGAAATGATTTGTTTAAAACCTTTATCATGTTTTTCTTGGATTTAAAAACATCAAACGAATTTTTGTTTAAAAGGTTTTTATTATTAACGATTCATATAATTTTTTTGATAATTGTTTGTAAATGAAAACGTAAATAAAGGAAAAAAGGTATCATCAAGGTTATTTTTGTTGATTCGTGTAGCTTCTTGGTGTCAAAACCGTGCGAGTTAACTTTGGTAAGACTCATCTTTCCTTTTGTTTGGTTTGTTGTTGTTCTTGTCGAGCCAAGGCTCATGATGCCTTGGTTGTGGTGTTGTTAACAACCCACTTAAGGGATGAGACGAGGTCCGTGTAGTTTTCGTTGAGCTTGGAACCTTGTGTTGATGTTGACGATCCGTTTGGAATGGATTGGGATTTGTTGTTATTCTGGATCCGGTCTTGATTAATTATTGTAGTCGCGGTATAAATTTTATTTTGGCTTCTATTTTGTTGCGGCAGTTTGTGGTCAATCCGGATTGATGCCCGGATTTGGACTTGAGTTGAGATATAATTTATTTCCGTCTCGGTGATGTTGAAAAAAAAAGTTATGTTACTAGTTGGATTACTTTGGATTTGGAATTATTATGTTGTGATGAATTTTAAGAGAGCAGGGACGCTACGGGTGTTCACGGATTTGGTAATATCCACAGTAACCGAAAACCGAAATCGAATCGAATCGAAAATAACTGAACCGAATTTGTGACCGAACCGAATTGGTCAAAACCGAACAGAACCGAATTAAATATTTGGTTATCGGGTTGGATATGGTTTTGGCAATGAAAACCGAAAACCGAACCGAAAATCGAATTCATATAAAATATATATTTTTTCTATGTATATATATGAAAAAAAATCACTAAAACTCTTTTTTAGTATAAATATAACATGATTTAAGCTTGAAAAAAATATTTTGTGCTAAAAATATATATAATTAAAAAAAAATAATTAAAATTATGTAATTCGGGTTATTCGGTTCGGTTTTCGTTTATAGGGGTTCGGTTTTCGGTTATTCGGTTCAGTTGAATCAAATTTAATTTCGGTTCGGTTCGGTTTTCGGTTATACCCAGAAAAAAAATAACCGAACTAACCGAACCGAATAACCCGATAATCGAACCGATGAACACCCCTAATGGACGCACACAATTTCTTTTCATTTGGGCCTCACTTGTGCCACATCACTTTCACATCACTCCAACACACTCACTTAAAAATACCCTCCAATCACAACATTAATTCGTCTTGTAGTATTTTGCTATCAATTCGTCTTGTTTCTTCTAGAGGATCGATCTTTTAGGCTCCGGCAACCCCTCAATATCATGCATGAGAAACTCCAATTCTCGACACTCTTGGAATGACTTTTCTTTCGCTATCCTCGCCTCGACACTTCTTTGGCTCCGTTAATTTAACGTTTATACTCTTGAGCTAAAGCTTCCGCAATAGCATCCGATTGACTCCCCCCGGTGCTCGTTGACGACTCCACTGATTTAGATTTTTTTTGCCGGTCGAGGCTTGCCTGCGGGACGAGCTCTTGGATCAGGGCGAAATAATTCGGCGATATTATCTTCATTGATCCCGTCCGGCGCGCCCCATTCGGGATATTGTCTCGAAACCTTCCATGCCGGGACCATAGTAAACTGTTTCCCGGTTTGAGACTTGAAAGCAAGTCTCGCATTCTCAATGTGATCAACATCATTTTCCCCGGATCTACGCTGCAAATGCTTGTAAAAACCATTAAACTTTTGGCAATGATCGTTTATCCGAGTCCATTTTCCCGTGCACATATATTTTGTACGAGTAGGCCCTGGACTACGAGCCTTGAAGTCCTCCCAAATCTGAGTCCAAAACGCATCGTTTAGTCGGTCATTACCGATAGCGGCGTTTTGGGAAACCTAGACCCAACACTCGGCTAAATTTTTTTCTTTCTCGCTTGTCCAACGAATTGTGGTTTGAGTCTATTCTTCCTCCTCCTCCTCGTTGTCTGCGTCCAAATTCACCACGGTCTTGTTTTTTTTCTTTGGCGCTTTGGCCGGTTTTTTTTCCTTGACGACGTTCTTCACGTGTTTCAGTTGGTGGTGGTTGAGGTACTTTGAATTGTGATTCAAAGTAATGTTGTTGTGAAGCGTAAAATTGCGGTGGTGATGGTTGTGATGGATAGTATTGTGATTTTGGTGGATAGAAGTGCGATTGTGATGGTTGTGATGGATAGAATAGCGGTGGTGATGGTTGTGATGGATAGAATTGCGGTGGTGATTGTCTTGGATATTGAAAAGCTTGAAATCCGACTTGCGAAGAAGTGTTTGAGCTTTGGGACGATGGGGTGGACAGGTTTGACGAAGGCGATTTGAGGAGATTCATAAACGACATCTCGTTTGGATCTTGAGACATCTTTGGTTGTGGATTGAGATGGTGAAGATAATATATTTTTGAATGAGAAGTGTGAATTTTTGTGTAAAATATGGATATTATTTATAGAGTGGGTGGGGTAATATTTGGGTTTGAAAAAAAAAAGAAAAAAAGTAACCGTTTGAAATCAACGGTAATATTCAAACGTTTTAATTCAAAAAGTGTTTGTCTTCTAGTATGTCGTTGGAGTGGCGAAGGAGGATGGTATGGTGGCGGTGGGCGGCGAGATCCAGCGAGGGTGCCACGTTGGAGTGGCGAGGGATCCTCGTTGTGATATTCCATGCTCTAATATTAGTTAACCGATTGGATCTCGGATGTGATGTTTTGAGCCATGTCGTGTGCTAACCGAGACTTTGTAGTCTCTGTGTGGCCTCGAATCGCCTAAAGAGGACTTGTTTCATATCTTGGACTATTGATTGTTATTATTGACTTGTTGAACCGAGGTTGTGGGAAATTGAAATTGACTCAGAACGATTAATAACTCATAACGTATATGTTTATTTTGGACTTGACAAAAAGAAAAGAAAGAGGAAATCATAATGATATTAATTGGAAGTATTAAGTAACAAAATTAAATATTGTTAGTTAATATTTAAAAATGACAAATAATAAATTTAAAATGGGGAAAGTATTTTAAAAAGGAAATAAAAAGGGAAAAACGTGAGAGTTATTAAGCATTTCGAGGCCCGTATATCGAGGGATACCATATTTGGGAAATTATGGAATTTAATTATTGGATTATTAGAAGTTACGGATTGGTTTAACGTTAATAGGCCCGACCAATATGGTTACCGGACTTATTGGGTTGACGAGCCCAATAAGGGCTTGGTAAGCACGTTGGAGGAATTTATTAGTGTGTAACCCATCCTTATGACTTGCCGTTTAATTGTGACGTGTGGGTTTGGCTTGGGACTAATAAGCGAGACGAAGGGATCATTGGACTTATTGGGTTGACGAATCCAATAAGGATCCGATCATCCATCCGAGTACCTTATTAAGCCTTTAGCTTGACCCGTTGACCCGTTGACCTTTATTTTCTTTGAGTTAACATTGATATCGGTTGGTAGTTGGAATTATCTTTGGATTGCAACATTATTCAAGAATTGGATTATATATTATTGGTTGGACTTATTGGAGTATTGTTAGGATTTAGACATCATGGACCTTTTGAGTACGATAAAAATGTAGTACATTAAACTCATAATGAATTTAATGTATTCGATTCGTAATAGACAAACAATAAGGAAATAATATCTAAATACTAATAATATAAATTCTTACTTTTATTTATTAAAGAATTTAATAGGGAAATTGAAATTCAAACGAGTCATTTGACTTGGTAATGTTCAATAAATGAATGAGTCATGCCCAAATTTCATAAACTTTTTATACTTATATTTATTTTCTAAAAATCTGTTATAAAAACCATAAGTCCAACGTTCATTTTAAACAAGGTTTGATTTGGAAAACTTGGGGAAATGTTGATGCTACCAATCGACTTATTTATTGGTCATGTTTGGTTTATTTACTTGTTTCGTCTTTGTTCTTCTATTCTTCTCGACTCGAGTTCTCGCCGACTTCCCTTTCGACTTTATATTTTTTATTATTTTGGCGTGTGTGTTCTTGAGTCCGTGTTTCCTGGTCGTACACGATTGATGATACCAAACTCTTTTAAAAGGTTAAAATGAGACTATTTTGGAAAATGGAAATGGTTAATTTTTGGAAACTCTTGCGCATTTGATTATTTTATGAATAGTATTTTGAGACGAGTATTTATTATTAGGTCGTGCCGAGTCCGTTGTGCCATGATATTCTTGTTGCTGTTATGCTATTCTACCCTAAAGTTATTGTATTTGCGTTGCTTGACTAAGGTGAATTTCATAGCCCCACATTCACTTGCATTACTTGTTTTATCAAATCTTGGGGTGAGAAACATGCAAAACGATTTGATTGGACCTGGAAAGTGTTTTGGTGGATTATGGAAGTTATTACATGGTTAGGCTTAGGTAGTATCCTAAATTTCCCATTCATGAACCGTTAGTTCCTGCGAGAAATGCCCCGTCCAGAGTTGGTAGCGCCAACTGGTCAGACGTATAGCATGTCGGATACGGTGGTTAGGGATAAACACCGTTAGGGGCTTGTTTATATATTTGTATGTCGAGTGTTGGTTGCATGACTTAGCCTGCGTAATAGATAACTTTTATGATGATGATATGGCCCAAATGGTTGTTTTATCACTTTATGATTAGATCTATGAACTCACCAGTTTTTTGCTGACTTTTAGCATGTTTTTCTCAAGTAATTAATATAACTGCCTTTGGGCGATTGGTTGGGAGGTGCTTGGCAGCTATGGCATGGTTGTGAATCAATTTTACTCTGATGCTTTTTGGGACCGTTTTATAAACTACTCATATGGGCCTATTTTCGCACTTTTAGTATTTGTAAAACTTAATTACTATCTTTTGGTTGTGTTTTCAAGATATGGATGAGTTTATTCTATTTTTCCTATACTTGTATTGTATACCAATTTCGTAGCACCCAAAAGTTGGCAAAGTCTTCCGCTGAGCGAATTTTACGGGTGTTACAGATTGGTATCAGAGCTCAAGGTTATAGAGAATTGGGTACTTAACAAAACCTAGACTATAACTATTTTTTTCAAAAATTGATCCAAAGACCGCTGCGTGCCTGCCTGGCTGCCAAACTGAAGCCTAAGGGTTATGATTTATATTTGATGTGGTAGTAGCGTGCTATTATTTTGATGAAACTTTGTGGTATGTTTTAATTGGAAAAAATGGTGTTTTGGGATTTATGATTCATATTGGATTTTGGGTATGAGCTTATTTTGTTAAAACGCCGTTGTCACACACTATGCCTTCTTTTGATGTCATTGAGGATGTACTTCTCGCTGGATCTCGACCAACATCACCTTTGTTGAGGATCGAACCGAGTGAACCATATGCTATGGTGAGTCATGCACCATCAGAGACTCGTGGGACTGCTTCGGACCCCTCTTCACCTACTCATGATTCTTTTGCTCTGCCTACTGTGCACTCACCCGCACGATCTCCATCTGGCATTGTGCGAAGGGATACTGCACATCATGCTTTGGAACACCGCCGCACAGCGTGCATCTCTGTATGTTCACCTACCTTGTTATCTTTTCGTGTTACTACTCACTCTGCTCTGTCCCTTATACTATCTGTGGAAAACTAGAAGGGGAGGGGTTGAATAGTTTTGCCGATTTTAAGTTGATTTCAAAAACTTTAGATTCGATATTATGTGAAATCGTATGGATGTTGAGAACGTATAGATCTAATGATAATGCAAGCAAATAAATAAAGATAAGGGTTAGAAATGACACAACCGATTTATAGTGGTTCGGCTACAAGGACACCTTCCTTGCCCTACTCCACTCCCCGAGTCACCTACTCGAGAGTTCAAGCACTATGTCAACAAACTCCTTCACTTGGCGGAGAAGCCTTCACAACGTTGCTTACACTTTTTCCGGTACAAAGCTAGATACCGAGTCCGTAGCACGGTGGACCAAACTAACACAACTATTACACAACAAATATGTGAAATATCAAATACAAGATCTTCGCTACAGAAATCTTGCGGAGTGACAAATCAATCAAGGACCCCTTGCTTGGATGACTTGTAGAATGCTCGTGATCTCGCCTTAGAGAAGGACCTATATGAGAATCACAAATAGAAGAACAACTCTCTAGATCTAGTGATCTATATGTTAGAAGAGAATGAGAGTGTATGAGAGATTTAGTAAGAAGAGGGGTAAGTTAGAATGAAGAAATGGCTCTCTATTTATAGGCAAATTTCCTCACTGTTCTCACGGATCCCACGGATCCCTTCCACTTGGGATCCGGCTAGCACAAAGCTAGGGATCCGTGGAACGCTCCTCTTTGCCCATGGGTTTTTTGGTTATGGGTCATGGGTTGGTCCATGGGTTTTCTTTAGATTCAATGTATCTAAGTATACATTTAGAAAATTTATGTTTTTACATCATTGATTTAGTAAACAACATTATCAATTAATCCTACCCATTTTTAGTGTTGGGTACCTAGAATTGGGTATGGGTTTCTCTGAACTATGTTACATATGAATCTATGTAACTTAGATTTCTTTTGGGTACCTGGTTGGGTACTGGGTATTGGTTTTTT
>BPTQ01000006.1:148175844-148279339 GCA_019973895.1 Chrysanthemum seticuspe
AATGAATGATCTATAGTTTCCTCATCCGATATTGAAAATTGTTCATATTGTTGAACAAATAAATCAATTTTATTATTTTTAACTTGTTGGTTGCCTTGATGAGTTACAACTAAAGAATTCCAAATTTCTTTAGAGGTTTTAAGCATAGAAATTCTTTCGAATTCCTTTTTCGGTAAGGCATTATATAAAACCATTTTTGCTTCACTATTTTTAGAAAGCTTTTTCTTCATTTCATCATTTAGTTTATCATGAGGTATGTGAACTAAATTTCCTTTATCATCATTTGAGGTAGCCTCAAAATCACCTTCAACAATAATGTACCAAAGATCAATATCTTTAGACTTCACATATGTTTCGAATCTATTTTTCCAATATATAAAACCATTAGTTTCAAGTAGTGGTGGTCGTTGCATAGATTGCCCTTCCTTATAATTTTCAGAACCCATAGTGATCGAAAGTTTTTAAAATACAATTTTATTTTAAAACTTTTATAAACTTAGCTCTTGATGCCAATTGTGGAAAACTAGAAGGGGGGGTTGAATAGTTTTGCCGATTTTAAGTTGATTTCAAAAACTTTAGATTCGATATTATGTGAAATCGTATGGATGTTGAGAACGTATAGATCTAATGATAATGCAAGCAAATAAATAAAGATAAGGGATAGAAATGACACAACCGATTTATAGTGGTTCGGCTACAAGGACACCTTCCTTGCCCTACTCCACTCCCCGAGTCACCTACTCGAGAGTTCAAGCACTATGTCAACAAAATCCTTCACTTGGCGGAGAAGCCTTCACAACGTTGCTTACACTTTTTCCGGTACAAAGCTAGATACCGAGTCCGTAGCACGGTGGACCAAACCAACACAACTATTACACAACAAATATGTGAAATATCAAATACAAGATCTTCGCTACAGAAATCTTGCGGAGTGACAAATCAATCAAGGACCCATTGCTTGGATGACTTGTAGAATGCTCGTGATCACGCCTTAGAGAAGGACCTATATGAGAATCACAAATAGAAGAACAACTCTCTAGATCTAGTGATCTATATGTTAGAAGAGAATGAGAGTGTATGAGAGATTTAGTAAGAAGAGGGGTAAGTTAGAATGAAGAAATGGCTCTCTATTTATAGGCAAATTTCCTCACTGTTCTCACGGATCCCACGGATCCCTTCCACTTGGGATCCGGCTAGCACAAAGCTAGGGATCCGTGGAACGCTCCTCTTTGCCCATGGGTTTTTTGGTTATGGGTCATGGGTTGGTCCATGGGTTTTCTTTAGATTCAATGTATCTAAGTATACATTGTATCAAGTCTCTTTGGGTATGGGTTAAGATCCATGGGTTGTGATTTTTACCCATCCTAATTAACTATTACAACTAATGCTTTAGTTACTACATTTTTGTATTTAAAAGATTATATGTAAATGCTTTACAAAAATAACATGTATCCTTATAATTATACTTAAGACAACATTATATATGTTATCAACAAAACACAAAGAGATCGCAAAATATTAATAAACGTTTTTACGGTTTATTTGTATTAACACTATCTACACCTCCGTTTCAGATGACTGGTTCGTCATCTTCTGCACCCTGTGATTCATCTTCTGATTCACCACCTACTCAGAGGCGCCGACTCGTCGAGTCTTATGAGGAGGAAGACCCTGAGGAGGAACCTCAGGAGAAAGAAGACTCGGAAGAGGAGCCTTATAGGGAGGATGAACCTGAGGAGGAGCCTCAAGAGGATGTTGAGCATGAGCCTCAGGAGGAAGTCGAGCCTGAGCCTCAAAATATTGAGGATGGTTGGGGGGAGGATGATTTTGGAGATAATGATGATGAGCCAATGATGGAGCCTGACTCCCTAGTGTCTGAGTTAGAGCTGGTTGGCCTAGCTTCTCCCATTGCTTCAGCTGGTCCCAACCAGGATGACTTATTCACGATGGCGACTTAGCTGGACTTGCACGAGGATGCGCTATAGCGTATAGCGGGTTAGCTCGTGGGAGTGTCAGCTGAGAGGTTTGAGAGATTAGAGAGGGATATTGGCGTTTTGATGGGGAGGTCTACTGCCATGAGGCGAGACTTCCAGGAGATGGATGACAGGATGAGGGCTGCAGAAAGGGCAATCCAGACTGCGAGAGACTATGATAGGGTGATATGGCATAGACAAATTCTCAAAATACATATTTGATGAGGAGGAGGTATGAGGATAGTGTCGAGATGGCAGCGATGAGGAGACGCCTGGATGATCTAGAGCATGCTGTTTGAGAGCTTCGTTTTAGGGCATGAGTAGTTATGGTTGGGTAGTGTTTTTGTACCACTCTAAACTGAGGAGTCCTCTGTTAGAGATACTAGTTGTTATTATCTATTTGTATTTTCTTATCATTCTGTTATCGTTATCGTTATCGCTATCCGCCATTGTATGGCTTGTACTTTGCGAAACATGGTTTTTGGTTCTATTGTTATGATATGTTGAGTTTATGGTTGTTGTGTAAATTATGCTTTGGTGATCGTTATTGGTATTGGTGTTATGTTTATGTTCTATTTTAATGTTCATGTCCTTGTGTGATGTTACTTCCTTTATTATGATCTCATCGATCTCATGTTTCCGTGATTCAGATCAATGGCACCAAAACGTAAGTCAACCTGGAACACACGAGCGAAAACTGCTGTTGCTGCGGCTACTACAACTGCAGGTCATCGTGGTCGACCTCCAATTCGAAATGCTAGCAATATGAACACCAATAACCCAAATGACAACAACCCGAATGGTGAAAATCTGAATGTCGAAACTCCTACTCCACATAATACTGTTGTTAATCAAGATTTGATTGATCAACTTGTGGCTCAGCGTGTAGCTGAGATTCTGGATGAGTCAAACCATTCAAACATTTAAGTAGGAACTTCTAGACTTAATGGATATAACTGTGGTTGTACTTATAAGGAGTTCTGAAGCCGTATGCCAGCTGAATTTGGCAAAACTGAGGGAGTTGTTGTGTTAATGCGTTGGTTGGAAAATATGGAATATGGGTTTAAGGTTTGTAACTGTGAAGAGGAATCGAAAGTGAAGTTTTCTTCGTGTACTCTGAAAGATGAGGCATGAACTTGGTGGAACAACTACCTCAAATCCGTTGGTATTGTTGTGGCTTGTGCTTTATCGTGGGAAGAGTTTAAGGCAATGTGGCTCAAGAACTATTGTCCTCGTAATGAAGTTCAGAAACTGGAGTTTGAATTTTGGAACCATAAGCTGAAGGGCACTGATATGCCAAGTTACACCTGCCGTTTCCAAGAGTTGGCCTCGTTATGTCCTGAGATGGTTCGAACTGAAGCACTCAAGATAGAGCACTACACTGATGGTTTACTTTCTTCCACTAGGAAAGATGTGATTTCCTCGAAACCAGCTAGTCTTCATGAGACTATCACCTTGGCTCATAGCTTAATAGACTTGGTGATTCGTGATAATTCTTAGAAAGGGGTTAGTAACAAGAGAAAGTGGGAGGATCAATCGAAGGGTAATGACCAAAACAAGAGGCAAGATGTCTCCAAGGTTTATGCTATGGGGAATGGTGGAAAGTAAGGGTACTCTGGGAATTTGCCTTATTGCAACCGCTCTAAGCGCAATCATATTGGGTGATGTACTGTGATTTGTTGCAAGTGTTCTAAGGTTGGACATATGGCTAGAGACTGTGGATCCAAGACCTTTGTTGTGGCTCAAGCAACCCCTGGAGTGGATTGGAAGGCTAATGTTACTTGTTTTGGGTGTGGTAAGAAGGGACACTACAAGAATGAGTGTCGAGAACCGTGGAATCATGGGAACTAAAGGAATGGAGGAAACCAAGGAAACCATGGAACTGGAGTGAATTAGGGTAGTCAAAGTACTAGGAATCAACAGGGTAATACCGGAGAAGCTCGTGGAAGGGCATACGTGGTTGGAGGAAAAGAAAACAAGAAGGACCCGACTGTCTTTATGGATACGTTCCTTCTCAATAATCGTTATGCTTCTGTTCTATTTGATACTGGTGCCGATAGGAGTTTTGTATCTACTACCTTTAACCCCCTGCTTGATAAGACCCCTCTCATTCTAGATTTTGCGTATGATATTGAGTTAGCCAATAGTAATATGGAAAGGGTGAATACCATAATATGAGTTTGTACTCTAAACCTCTTGAACCACTCGTTCAAAACTGACCTCATGCCAGTTCCGCTGGGTAGCTTCGATGTCATTATTGGCATGGACTGGTTGTCTTAGTACAATGCTGCTATTCTCTGTGAAGAAAAGATCATACAAGCACCTTACGGTAATGAGATCTTGACAATATACGGAGACGGTGGTACTCGTGGGAATTCGTCTAGATTAAACATCATCTCCTGCACCAAGGCTCATAAACACATAGAGAATGGAAGTCTTCTCTTTCTGGCTCAAGTTACGGAGAAGAAGGATAAGGAGAAAGAAGTGAGACATATAGGAGATGTACCGATTATTCAGGATTACCCATAAGTCTTTCCCGAAGACTTTCTTGGGATACCATTAGTTAGACAAGTTGTCGTCCGAATCAATTTAGTGCCAAGAGATGCATCCGTAGCACGGGCACCTTATCGATTGGCTCCGACGAAATTAGAAGAGTTGTCGAAGCAGTTGTCCGAGCTGTCAGAGAAAGGGTTCATCAGACCAAGTTCCTCACCATGGGGAGCTCTGATCTTGTTTGTCAAGAAGAAGGACAAATCCTTTCATATGTGCATCGACTACTGAGAGTTGAACAAGTTAATCGTGAAGAACCGATACCCTTTACCTAGGATCGACAACCTTTTTTATGAACTCCAAGGATTGAGCGTATACGCGAAGATTGATCTACGTTCTGGGTATCATCAACTCAGAGTTCGATAAGAAGACATACCAAAGACCGCGTTCAGAACCAGTTATGGACACTATGAGTTTCAAGTGATGCCTTTTGGGTTGACCAATGCGCAGTTGTATTCATGGATCTCATGAACCGAGTGTGCAAACCTTATTAGGATAAGTTCGTGATTGTATTCATAGACAACATCCTAATCTACTCGAAGGGCAAAGAAGAACACGAAGAGCACCTGGGACTCATTCTAGAGCTACTCAAGAAGGAGGAACTTTACACGAATTTTTCTAAGTGTGAATTTTGGACTCCGACAGTACAATTTCTTGGTCATGTGATTGATAATCAGGGTATTCACGTAGATCCCGCCAAGATTGAGTCTATTAAAGACTGGGCTACTCCGACAACCCTGACTAAGATACATCAATTTATAGGGCTTGCTGGATATTACCATAGATTTATCAAAGGTTTCTCCAAGATAGCAAAGCCTTTAACCACATTGACTCAGAAAATTGTGAAGTATACTTGGGGAAAGGACGAAGAAGAAGTGTTTCAACTTCTGAAGGAAAATCTGTGTAGTGCACCTATATTGGCTCTACCTGAGGGTATCCAAGATTTTGTGGTGTAATGTGATGCCTCACATAAGGGTTTGGGAGCTGTACTGATGCAGAGGGAAAAGGTGATCGCCTATGCCTCGCGTCAACTCAAAACCCATGAGAAAAACTACACCACTCATGATTTGGAGTTGGGAGTAGTTGTGTTCGCACTTAGAATTTGGAGGCATTATATCTATGGCACGAAGTGTACTGTGTATATGGATCATAAGAGCCTACAACACATTCAAGACCAGAAAGAGCTAAACATGAGGCAACATCGCTGGTTGGAACTATTGAGCAATTATGAATGTGAAATTCGTTATCATCCGGGTAAGGCGAATGTCGTTGCTGATGCTCTTAGCCGAAAAGAGAGAGCACAACCGTTGAGGGTCAAAGCACTTGGTATGACTATCAATTCGCCATTACCATCCCAAATTCTTGCGGCTCAAGCTGAAGTAGTCAAAGAAAAGAACTCACCTCACGAAAATCGCTATGGTATGTTGGAAAGTGAAAGTGGCTTCGTGAAGCGTTCTGATGGAACCTTGTGCTTTAAAGAAAGAAGTTGGATTCCATGTTATGGAGGTATTCGTGATTTGATTATGCATGAATCGCATAAGTCAATGTATTCTATTCATCCTAGTTCCGACTTGAAGAAGTTGTATTGGTGGCCAAATATGAAGGCCAAGATCGCTACTTATGTTAGCAAATGCTTAACATGTGCTAAGGTCCAAGCCGAGCATCAAAAACCCTCTGGTTTACTTGTGCAACCTGAAATCCCTGAATGAAATAGGAACATATAACTATAGATTTCAGCACTAAGGTTCGTAAAACTTCTAGCGGTTATGATACTATCTGGGTTATTGTTGATCGCCTCACTAAATCTGCTCATTTCTTGCCAATAAGAGAAACGGGTAGTATGGATAAACTTGCTCGTCTGTATGTGAAAGAGATTGTTGTACGTCATGGAGTGCCGACTTCAATAATCTCTGATCGAGATAGTCGTTTCACTTCAAATTTCTGGCAGTCACTCCAAAGAGCCATGGGAACAGATCTGGATATGAGTATTGCATATCATCCCAGACTGATGGCCAAAGTGAGAGAACTATTAAAAAGTTGAAATACATGTTGCGTGCGTGTGTCATCAATTTTGGCAATGGTTGGGCTAGACATCTCCCATTGGTTGAATTTTCCTATAACAACAGTTATCATGCTAGTATTAAAGCCGCTACATATGAGGCACTCTATGGTCGTAAGTGCCGATCACCGATCTGTTGATCCCAGTTGAGCAAACGATCTAATATAGAAACTGACTTAAACAAAGAACTTATCAAGTATTATGCGGAATTTAACACTTGATCTTAAGAAGAAGAACAATTAACTTTCAACACCTCAATATTATTTATTAATACGAATACTCTTACAGTATTAGGGTTTTGCAACCTTGAAGTGAAAACGACTTTAGATATCTAACACACGTATATCTAACCTAGCCAAGGACCTCCTTTTATAGGTTAAGGAGTCCTATACAATATACAATACGTAACCTACAAGATAAATATCTTTTCCATATTTATCTGATACAATAAACTAACCGACACTATATAACTAGCAGTGCTTACAATACTATCAGCAGTTACTTCATACTACTAGCCGCGGTTATCATCATCAGTGGTTACTCTTCTTCTGTCCGTGGTTATCTTCAAGCTTGTCCGCGGTTCCATCACTTAAAGTAATTCATCATACAAGGAACCTAAAACCCAACAATCCTCCCCTAAACTTGACAAATTCCAACAGAATTCTCAAGTTTCTTTTAAGCTCAAAACATCTGATGTGGAGGATGTAGCCAAACACTTACTTCTAAGTATCTTCTCATACTTCTTTACTCATACTCTCAGTGATAGCCTTTTGAGATTCTAAGCTATCAGCACATGATTTAAAAGAACAAGTAGATGATTTAGAATCATTGGATACCTCAGAATCTGAACCAGAAGATGAAGCATAGGCCATTAGAGCAAAGTTATGCTCTTTTGAAGCTTCACTAGCAAGAAAAGCTGCATTTGGACCTTCTTCAATCTGATCACTCCAATCATAATCACCAAGTCCATCCTGAGCCACCAAAGCTGAAGAACTAGTAGGTTCTTCTGTTGTCTTCTTAATACCTTCAAGTCTTTTAGGAGCTCGACATTCCCTAGCAAAATGACCTTTCTTCTTGCAGTTAAAGCACTCCATCTTGCTTTTGTCGAATCCTGCTCTCCTTTGACCATCATACTTAACCTGTCTTCCAGTCCTCCTCAGGAACTTCCTTGCTTGAAGAGTCAACATTGCCATTTGCCATTGAAGATTAATCTCTTCAAGATCATCAGGATCAATTTCATCCAGATCTTGATTCAACACAGTAACACTGGTAGTTAAATCAGCCAGAAAAGCACAGATTGCACTATCACTGACATTATCACTAACAGTGGTGTTGTTTGCAATAGCCGTGGTTATACCATAGGCAGCAGTGGATGCATCTTGTGGGCTTTTGTTATTAGTGGAGACAAAAGCAATGTTCTGATTAGAAGAAGACGAATTAGAAAAGGTATTCTCAGACTCATAGACCTTCAAGTTATTGAAGAGATTGTCAAGAGTCATAGTAGGAAAGTCCGTCTTGTTTCTCCACACAATGGTATGAATAGCCCAATCAGATGATAAGCTTCTTATAAACTTCAAATTAATGTCTTCTTGAAGGAACTTGTAACCCACAGCCTTCAATTGACTGATGAGTTTTTGAAGCCTATTATATGTACCATCAATCTTTTCTCCACTTTGAGCAGTGAAGGTTTCAAACTGATGCTTAAGCATGTTCATTCTTGACTTCTTGGTGGCTTCATTACCAGCAAACCTTAATTCCAGAGCATCCAATAGTTCTTTAGCTGAATCATACTGATCAAAGTCTAATGCATACTCATTAGGTATTCCCATGGAGAGAATACTGTGAGCTTTTATCTCCATCTTCCTCTTAGCTTTATCAGGTTCACTGACAATAGTAATTTCCTTACCATCCTCACCCTTCTTGGGTAGAGAATCCCCCTTTTCAACAACATCCCATAGTGCATAATCAATCATGCGAATGTACTGCCTCATTCGCATCCTCCAGATTTGATATTCACCATGTTTGAGCATGGGAACCTTAGAAGCAGTCACCATATGAGTTTCTTCAGACATCTTAACTTCCTTAAGAACAAATTAACAGAATTCTTCTTGATAACAGTTTCTAGATCACAAGCTCTGATACCACTTGTTGATCCCAGTTGAGCAAACGATCTAATATAGAAACTGACTTAAACAAAGAACTTATCAAGTATTATGCGGAATTTAACACTTGATCTTAAGAAGAAGAACAATTAACTTTCAACACCTCAATATTATTTATTAATACGAATACTCTTACAGTATTAGGGTTTTGCAACCTTGAAGTGAAAACGACTTTAGATATCTAACACACGTATATCTAACCTAGCCAAGGACCTCCTTTTATAGGTTAAGGAGTCCTATACAATATACAATACGTAACCTACAAGATAAATATCTTTTCCATATTTATCTGATACAATAAACTAACCGACACTATATAACTAGCAGTGCTTACAATACTATCAGCAGTTACTTCATACTACTAGCCGCGGTTATCATCATCAGTGGTTACTCTTCTTCTGTCCGTGGTTATCTTCAAGCTTGTCCGCGGTTCCATCACTTAAAGTAATTCATCATACAAGGAACCTAAAACCCAACACGATCTGTTGGGCCGAAGTTGGAGATTCGAAACTTACTGGTCCCGAACTCATTCATGAGACTACTAAGAAGATTGTCCAGATCAAAATCAGAATGGAAGCTACTTGCGATCGTTAGAAAAGTTGTGCTGATCAGCGAAGAAAACCTCTTGAGTTTCAAGTGGGAGACAAGGTTATGCTTAAAGTCTCGCCATGGAAAGGTGTGATACGCTTTGGCAAGCGTGGAAAGCTTAATCCTCGTTATATTGGTCCTTTCAAAATCCTTGCTAGGATTAGCCCGGTGGCTTACAAACTCGACCTACTGCGAGAACTTAGCAGTGTTCATAACTTTTTCCACGTGTGTAATTTGAAGAAGTGTCTTGTTGACGAGACAACTGTAATTCCTCTAGAAGAGATTTAGATTGATGAACGTTTAAACTTTATCGAGGAACCTGTTGAAATCATGGACCATGAAATCAAGCGAGTTAGGCAAAGTCGTATTCCTATTGTTAGGGTTCGATGGAACTCCGGAAGAGGTTCTGAGTTCACGTGGGAACGTGAAGATGAATTCAAGAGAAAGTATCCTAATCTCTTTTCTACCTCTATGGGTGACTTGAGGGAAATTCAGGACGGGTTTCTTCTTAGGCGGGGTGACTATGACAACCAGTAAAATTTCAAAATCTATTTTAAACCACATCGTATTCATTTTAAACTTTTATTAAATGCGAGTATTTTTGGATTTATTTGGTTTGGAAACGAGAGGTTATCTCGGGAAATATGAGAATTTAGCACAACGCGTCCCGTGAGTCTAGACCTAATATACATTTATTAATCGAATTACAACGTTTTATGCAAAAATAGTCGTGTAAATAGTCATTTTGAATGGAAAAATGATTTTAAGAATGTCTGCGCAAGTTTAAAAGTCTCGGGAAATTTGTACTGAGCACGAATGAGTCCCGAGTGTTATTTCTTCAAAAGTTTGACACAACTTCGTTTATGGTCCCTGGAGTTAAATGTTACCCGCGCCCCCCCCCCTAAATTTTTAACAGTGTTGCAAGTTGTAAAAATATTTTGAGTATAAAAGGAATGAGATAGGGTTAATATATCATTTGTTATCATCACCAAACCCTAGCACCCCTCTCTCCCACCCTTTGCAGCCGTCACCTAACGAACCACCACCATCATTGCCGCTCCACCACCACTACCACCATCGTTTCCACCTCACTTAATAGAAGTCCCACGTATTTGAATTGTTTTATCTTCGTTCCATCTTGTGCCGCCACTCCTTTTCATTTCTTTTTTCATCTCGTTTGTTTGGTAATTGTGCGAAATGATTTGTTTAAAACCTTTATCATGTTTTTCTTGGATTTAAAAACATCAAACGAATTTTTGTTTAAAAGGTTTTTATTATTAACGATTCATATAAATTTTTTGATAATTGTTTGTAAATGAAAACGTAAATAAAGGAAAAAGGGTATTGTTAACAACTCACTTAAGGGGTGAGACGAGGTCCGTGCGAGTTAACTTTGGCAAGACTCGTCTTTCCTTTAGTTTGGCTCGTTGTTGTTCTTATCGAGCCAAGGCTCATGATGCCTTAGTCGTGGTGTTGTTAACAACCCACTTAAGGGGTGAGACGAGGTCCGTGTAGTTTTGGTTGAGATTGGGATTTGTTATTAGTCTGGATCCGGTCTTGATTAATTATTGTAGTTGTGGTATAATTTTTATTGGAAAATGATTTGCATGACTAAAATTCATGCCTAAAAACATGCCTAACTCTAAAATGACGACACATGACATGATTAGTGGAGAGTATCATGAAAGAGAAACTGTGCATTCCACATGTCACATGATTAATTGGTTAGTCATAAATTTAGTCATATGAATTAGGTCCCTCTATCATTACTCATTTTTATTTTGGCTTCTATTTTGTTGCGTCAATTTGTGGTCAATCCGTGTTGATGCCCGGATTTGGACTTGAGTTGAGATATAATTTATTTCCGTCTCGGTGATGTTGAAACAAAAGTGATGTTAGTAGTTGGATTACTTTGGATTTGGAATTATTATGTTGTGATGAATTGTAATATTAGTTAACCGATTTGATTTCGGATGTGATGTTTTGAGCAATTTCGTGTGCTAACTGAGACTTTGTAGTCGTGGCCTCAACTAGCCTAAAGAGGACTTGTTTATATTGATTGTTATTATTGACTTGTTGTTCCGAGGGTGTAGGAAATTGAAATTGACTCGGAACGATTAATAACTAATGACGTATATTTTTATTTTGGAGTTGACAAAAGAAAAGAAAAAGGAAATAAAAATGATATTAATTGGAAGTATTAAGTAAAAAAATTAATTTTTTTCAGTTAATATTTTAAAATGGCTGATAGTAAATTTAAAAAGGGGAAAGTATTTTAAAAAGGAAATAAAAAGGGAAAAACGTGAGAGTTATTAAGCGTTTCGAGACACGTATATTGAGGGATACCATATTTGGGAAATTATGAAATTTAATTATGGGATTATTGGAAGTTACGGATCGGTTTAACGTTAATTTACCTGACCGACATGGTTACTGGACTTTTAGGGTTGACGAGCCCAATAAGGACTTGGTAAGCATGTTGGAGGAATTTATTAGTGTGTAACCCATCCTTATGAAGTACCGTTTAATTGTGACGTGTGGGGTTTGGCTTGGGACTAATAAGCGAGACGAAGGGATCATTGGACTTATTGGGTTGACGAATCCAATAAGGATCCGATCATCCGTCCGAGTACCTTATTAAGCCTTTAGCTTGACCCGTTGACCCGTTGACCCGTTGACCTTAATTTACTTTGATTTAACATTGATATCGATTGGTAGTTGGAATTATCTTGGGATTGCATCATTTTCGAGAATTGGATTATATATTATTGGTTGGCATTATTGGAGTATTGTTAGGCTTTGGACATCATGGACCTTTTGGGTACGATACAAATATAGTACATTAAACTCGTAATGAATTTAATGTATTCGATTCATAACGGACAAACTATAAGGAAATAATATATAAATACTAATAATATAAATTCTTACTTTTATTTATTAAAGAATTTAATAGAGAAATTGAAATTCAAATGAGTCATTTGACTTGGTAATGTTTAATAAACGAATGGGTCATGCCCAAATTTCATAAACTTTTTATACTTAGATTTATTTTTTAGAAATCTGTTATAAAAACCATAAGTCCAACGTTCATTTTAAACAAGGTTTGATTTGGAAAACTTGGGTAAATGTTGATGCTACCAATTGACTTATTTATTGGTCATGTTTGGTTTATTTACTTGTTTCGTCTTTGTTCTTCTATTTCTTCTCGACTCTAGTTCTCGCCGACTTCTATTTTGAATTTCTATTTTATATTCTTTTGGCGTGTGTGTTCTTGAGTCCATGTTTATTGGTCGTACACGATTGATGATACCAAAATCTTTTAAAAGGTTAAAATGAGACTATTTTGAAAAATGAAAATGGTTACTTTTTTGAAAGTCTTGCGCATTTGATTATTCTGTGAATAGTATTTTGAGCCGAGTATTATTATTAGGTCATTCCGAGTCCGTTGTGACGTGATATTCTTGTTGCTTTTGTGTTATTCTACCCTAGAGTTATTGTATTTGCGTTGCTTGATTAAAGTGAGTTTCATAGCCTCACTTTTACTCGCATTACTTGTTTTGTTAGATCTTGGGGTGAGAAAACATGCAAACGATTTGATTGGACCTAGAAGTGTTTTTGTGGATTATGGAAGTTATTACGCGGTTAGGTTAAGGTAGTATCCCAAATTGCCCATTCATGAACCGTTAGTTCCTGCGGGAAACGCGAATGTTATAGATAGATCTATCGGAGGTGACGCCCCGTCCAGAGTTGGTAGCGCCAAGTGGTCGGACGTATAGCATGTCGGATACGGTGGTTAAGGATAAACACCGTTAAGGGCTTGTTTATATATTTGTATGTCGAGTGTCGGTTGCATGACTTAGAATGCGTAATAGATAACTTGTATGATGATGATATGGTTCAAATGGTTGTTTTATGATTAAACCTATGAACTCACCAGCTTTTTGCTGACTTTTAGCATATTTTTCTCAAGTAATTGATATGACTGGCTTTGGGCGATTGGTTGGGAGGCGCTTGGCAGCTATGGCATGGTTATGGATCGATTTTACTCTAATTCCTTTTGGGACCATTTTATAAACTACTTTTATGGGCTTATTTCCGCACTTTTAATAATTGTAAAACTTAATTACTATCTTTTGGCTATATTTTCAAGTTATGGATGAGTTTATTCTGTTTTTTCTATACTTGTGTTGTATACCAATTTCGTAGCACCCCAAAGTTGGTAAAGTCTTCCGCTGAGCGAATTTTGGGAATGTTACAATATATATTTGGAGAATAACTTTGGAGCTTTATGAAAATATGATTCTTGAGAAAACTATTCAAAATACTGTTACGCGAGCGTTTTTGTTTTCTTTGATTTATGATGCATATGCACGGTGAACATATATATTCACTCGTGCAACCATGTGCAACCATACAACCCTTTTGTATACCGAGTTAACTACTCGTGGAGGTACCACATGCATGTCATTGTGGCGCTGATGGCATGACACTACCGTGGGGGTGTGATGGCTCACGACGTCTCTCCTTATCTTATTATGCTCGTGTAGAGAGCCTTTGTAGGCAGTGTACCTAACAGTTGTTGTGTATAGTCAAGACCACGGGGTTGATCGTTTTAGAGGTGATTATGTTTGATATTTTATTTTAATAAAAAGCAAGGAAATTAATCAGGGTTTGGATATAGTTTATTTTAACTAACATTATCCTAATTGCAGAAAATTAAATAACAAGAAAAGTAAATTGGTGTGAACTTTTATGCAGGTAAAATGTATTTACTTAAGGTGCATTACTCTCCAATAGTGATCTATTTAACCTATTGAGTAGTCACGTCCTTGTTAATGTAACATGATATATTCTTAATTATCTATTGGGGGTAGGTCACTCCCACGCCTATGCAATAACCTAAGTGGTGGCACATAAGAACGCCCAAAACACCCAAAAACTAAAGTACGCCATAAATATCCGTACTAATCAAATACCTAAGAAAAATATCTAATTATCCTTTTCCAGTTAACATTCAAGCTTGGACGGATTCTCTAACTCGTGTTTAACTCATAACGCGCGAATTCATTAACAAGAGATAAATAGTATTAAGCTTGGACGAATTAAGCAATACACTCCTGGATTTCATGCAATCCTAGATAAATAATATTAAGTTTAGCTTAGCATAACAATAGAAAAATAAGCACAAGAAGAAATCAAACAATAAAGGTTAAACATCATTGAATGATTAATTAAAATACTTATCTCTTTTGTAGATGGGGTTTTCTCCGGCCAAAAAGGCTTAAAATTTTGCTAATAAACGACTAGGGTTTATATCCCAAAAGCTCCACACGAATTAATGAAAACTGTGTATGTATATGTATATATATATATATAGGAATTAGTGTGTGACGATGTCATTAAGGGGTTGTGACGTCGTCACCTCGCCATCGAATTTATGGTTTTTCTTCCACCAACTTAGTGTGACGCTGTCGGGTCGTACCTTGTGACGTCGTCACCTTGGTCGGATCCAAACACTGAGTTGTCAAGGTGTACCTCCATTTTTCACTTTTTGGGCACTTTCGGTGACCACGTCACAGATGCCGATCACGAATATGAAATTTGTCTTTTTCTTCCATTGTACATCCAATCGAGCCCAAAACGCATACATATCCGACATTTGCATCCCCAAGTACCTAAAACTTAAAAAATAAAGCATTTAGGGCAATAAATGATTCAAAGTTTATTAACTTAAAGGCTAAATGACCTCTAAAAATGATACAATTTTGCACCTCACCAAATTCAACACTAATATAGTTCGGAATCCAAGTAACACCAACAAAATTACACATATTTCCTTCTTTAGCAAGAGTGGGACTAACAAATTATATTTTAGAAGTTTCATCAATGAAAACAAGTTTATTATGATTTCTTAGATCAAAATTCATCAGGGGTGGCGTATTGGCGAAAGGACTTGTGATTATCACTCTACGATGTGTGAAGTCTCAAATTCAATTCCTGCTAGGTGCAAACAACTCTGTAGTGGCCATGCCAACCTTCTGAAAATGGATGGCTTTACTTGGTTTAAGTCTGTGTTGCGGTGGGTTCAAACCCCGTGGATTAGTCAGTCAAAAGGTCAGAAACCATGGTTACTAAAAGAAATATCATAGCACAACTTCTCATATTGTAATTATTAGTTCCAGTCAACTTTATGCTAACAATTGAAGATCCACTAGTATCATTAGGATGCAGAAACAGTGGATCACCAAAGAAAAGGGTTAGGTCATAGAATCTACCACCCACGTCAATAGTTTTAGGAGTAAAAGTATTATCACCAGCCATAGAAACAAATAATTACAAATAATTAAACAGATCATATCAAACAATCAATTAAACGGATCTTATCAAATACATAATAACAAATCAATTCAAACAAAAGATTAAATAGACAAAACAATAAGAGATTAAGAAAACATATAAAGAACTCACACAACAAAATAACACAAATCCAAAATTTTCAAGTACAAATTTGTATGGATTAGGTCTGATTAGATCAGGTTTCCTTCCCTTTCAAGAAGGTAGGTCAAGATTAACCAGGCTGTCAACACCTACACAAACAAGATACTGAGAGATTTAAAAGAAGAAATTGACCTTACAATGCTTTAGTAAGAGATAGCAGCAGAAATATCACAATAACCTTTTATCCACTTTGTCAAAGGATTTTTATGAAGAAGAAAACCCCAAAAAAATACCACAAATCTAAGAACCCACAAAATTAATCGTAGTTCTTTCAATTAATCACTACAGAATCACCACAAATAACCACAAGAATAATCGAGCACAAAACCCCCAATTTCTGACAAAGATCTTAGAAACCTTATAAATCAAAATCGATCGAATCTATCAACCTAGTGATGTCATATAATGTGCGATGGTATCAAAACATAAACTAAACAACAATCAAGATCACAAATCAACTAGATAAAGAATTAGTCGACAAGATTACCAACTAAACGAATATACAATCACTAAATACACAAAGATCAAGTACATAAATTGAAATGGATGCGGAGCGTAAGTGGCAAGCACTGAGAAAGTAAAAACTTAGATGAGATTTGAGAAAGAGAGAGTAATATGAGAGAAACTGTGTGTTAAATGAACCCTAGCCACCAGAATAAGACGTTATATAGGCCTTCCAAAGATACACAACGAGTCCTCCATCATCTAGCAATTTTTTCATCCAAACTCTATTCTTATTGTGCAGGTTGTGTCCCTCAACTTTATTATTCAGAATTCTATAAATTACAAATATAAACACAAACCAAATTATATATTAAGTAAAGAATACCAAAACATGTTTACAACACATCAATAGCTTATTTAAGCTTATTTGTACAAAAATAAATATCCGTTGACATAAATTTTACTTTAACACGGAGAGTGTTTTTTTTATCGATCTCTATTCATGAAAAAGACTTTTTAACTTAACATGCATACATGAAATGAGTTGCGATCCTCTACAAAGATGCACTAATCTACAAAGTCTAAAAAGTAAATACCACCGTCCGATCATAAGTTACAACTACCAAATACAATCCCATGGTCAGAAGTGAAATAAAGGAAAAAGGTGCATGTCATATTAATAAAAGGGGTAAAATTGTAATTCAATATACAAAACCCATATAATCACCTTCCCTCCCACTCTCTCACACAATCTCTGGTTTCTCTCTCTAAATTTGGGGATCTTGTTAGAGTTTTATCGGAGCAAAATCACTACAATTTAATCGTTTTTTAAGATTTAAAAGCAAAAATTAGCACTCGAAAAAGATGAATCTAGATAGTAAGTTCATCATTTTTGTTTCAATTTTGTTTTAACTTTGTTTTAAATTTACTTTGTACATGAATATATGAGATTAACTAAGGAAACAATTTGAACTTTGGTTGATTATGTGTTACTGATTTCAATGATTTCAAAGATGAGATAAGTGGGTTCTTATTGAACATAAAAAATAAACAAAATTGATACTTATAATCTTATGCAAATCTATATGTTGTTATTTTAAAACAACATATACATTGTATTTTTTAAGATATAAAGTAAAAATGGTATAAAATATAAGGGGGTATTTGTTTATAATCCAAAGCTATTAAAAAACATGGAGACTTATAATATTACACTTAACTCTATATAATTTTTAAAAATTCAACCACTAAAGTTTTATTAATTACCTCCTCTTTTTTTAAGTTTTTGTTTTCACAAATTTGACACTTATATTTTTATTTGTTTTTTCTATCAACCAATAGTTTTCACCAAATTTATTAAAGTTTGACCAAAATCAATTTAAATTTGACTTTTATTAACCAATCACATCACACAATTTTGCTTACGTGGCGAAGTCGAGCTCTCCTATTGGCCCAATTGTTTTTTCAATAAGAATAAATTCTCTCCGATGACCAGACACGACAAAGTTGCCACAGTCGATGACCAAGTTAAAAAAAAGAAAAGAAAAAAAGATTGAAAGGAAAGTGTGTGTAAATATCGGTTGAAAAAACAACCGATTTTTGTTTTTGGGTTGCCTCGGACGATCCTCGACCTACACCCCACATTGGTCATTTCAAAGTTATTTTGTCGAGAAAGCTGATGTGGCACCCGGTGACCTGGGTCACGACTGTGTCCAGCTTTAAAGGTTGACCAAAATCAATTTAATTTTGACTTTTATTAACCAATCACATCTCACGATTTTGCTTACATGTGTGCCCCAATAGGCTCACGTATTTCTAACCGTATAACATGCGTATCCGACTCACATATTCGAACATTCCTACCATAAAATTCCCTATATAGGCACTAAAACACATCTTTGGTACATTAAAATACATTCATGTATTATCTAAATCAGCAACTCAACTTAATTATACATTCATACCTTGAGCAGGCGTAGAAAATCCTTCCACGACAATTATTCTGTATTAATACTGAATATTATGTCTTTAAAGGTAATTGCATATAATTATATAGTTATAAGTTTCGTGCAACGAACGAAGTTTACACATAAATTAAATTTATTTTAACATTTTAGTTCAGTATATACATATATAAGAATTTGCCCATGAAAATTGTGATATAAGTACAACTAATACTTATGCACGAGTTTTTCATTATGCATTAATATCCATTCATGTAAGCCAAAAAAATTTACGTCCAAATATTAGGAATTCCGGGATGGCAACAATGTGTAATATTAGAAGAACGATGTGGGTTCTTTATTTGTTCGCCAGTTAAGGGACGCCATAGTCTTCAATGGATTGTAGGATGTGTATTTTTTCTGGCTTGTGTGTGTTGTATTATTTTGATGAACCGAACATTCGTCCCTTTGGCTTTCAATTTTTCCAACGACAGATTCTTAGCATTTTTTGATCCATTCCGGTTTCCCAAAATTCTTCATCCAGCACCGACTCGCTCACGTTCCTTGGCTCTTTCCTCCCTAATATGCGACCCTGCAAAATGAAGAGAACAATTAAAGAAATTATCAAAATATAATGGAGAATGAGTAAAACTGAAGAAAAAATGTTTACTCCTATAAAAAGCAGATTCATTATTTTGTCGATTAGTTAGTGTATCTGTAGGAGCATGAAGATTGTGTGCAAAGGCAAAGTTTCTAAGGGACGGTGTTGGCCCCTTTAAAGCTTGAGTAACAGTGTTGAAGTGATATTCCACATTCATGTTCGGTAATACAACAATGGCAAGACATGTAGGACTTGACCAGACCAAAATATTTTCTCTTCTCTATTCTTACTTCTCTATTTCAATTAAGTTACTTCCTCGGTGGTGTCAAAAAAAGGGCGGTAAGTGTCTTCCACCTCTATATTCCTATTCCTCACACCCTAACACTTCATTTTATTCTTATTCTGTCGACATATCATAAAATTGTTTGACTCTCCTATATAAATTACTATTTGTTATTTGATAGCTCTTGACAAACCACTCACAAAACTGATACTCGGTAATATACCTCTTTATTCCTATGCATTACACACAGAGACCTAGATGTTTGAGTTTGTACCTGAACTCGTAAGTGCAAGAGAAAACGGCTATAAAAGAATTACTCAACCACCCCAAAGTCAGACTCTTGTAATAGAAATTTACATTTTGTCCAAAAACATATTGGATATATACCGACACAAAAGATGGCTCACTTCAACAAAACCTATATTAGCCTATGCATTACGTACCAAAAACCCTTTTTTATGGCGTCGTTCACACATAGTACTTTTCTCTATTAACTACAATTGAAGTACTTGCACTAATGCTTTCAATGCCCATACACGCCCGGGGTTTAGACATAAATTTATTATGCGTTTGTAATGTCATATATAGCTACCTCTTGCCTCAAAGCCTACCTAATTAGTGCTCATAATTGATACTTCTATTAGGCACAATTGTCTAAATAAGTTTACCCAAACACATCTAATAAATTCCATATACTAAATCATTGTACAACAAAAGTAAATAGCGTAAAGCTACCTGGTAAACAGTCTGAGTTTGCGGAGGTCCATAAGCTAAGTTTACCCCATATTGTGATTGCCAATGCTTGTAGTTGAAAAGATTAAATATGGTTGAATAGGTGGTGAAACACAATTTTTGTTTCATGATATGCATGCGTTCTTCATGTGTTCCAAGAGATGGAAAATCGTTGCTCAAAAGACATCTTATCTTAAACTATTGAGGGAACCACCATTGTCGTGACTAATTTTTTTGGCAATACTTAAATCACTTGCTAACTTTCTTGGCCATGACTCGCCATGCTTTGCAGAAAAACTCGAATATGACCGCCAGGAACCCGTCTTTCACAAATTTGCTTGGCAAAATGTCACCTAACTGACTAAAGAAACACACAACCAAAGATTCAATCATCAGAAGTATACGATCATTATAATTATACTATTTATCAAATTATAACCATCAAAACAAAGATAATAATAGACATTTCATTTAAAACTAATCACAGCGAACTTATCATTCAAGTACTACAATATTTAAAGATTGATAAAGCTTAAATTCATAAACATAGATCAAAATTATCTTACTTTGAATTCACTCTGACACATAACTTTATCAACTTTTTTAGAATAGGCTTAGGTTAGCAACATCTTTGTCACTTTGCAGCCATTGAAAACCTTAAACATCACCTACATGGCTACATCATTACCTTTTTCATCTATATTCAGGCCATTAATACAAACAAACATGAATTACCTTCTCAATTTTAATTGTGGCCAACTGATATATTGCAACTTTGCACAAACTATATGATTAACCCAATAAACAATTTATGAGTCCTAATTGCATGACTGAAATTTTATTCAGTAGCCATAGTTAAAACCCTTGGACTAAACTTAATTATGTATTGTTTGTAAAAATATTTACGTCATGAGGGTTATAGAAACATGATAATAATCAACTGATAAATTGATCTTGTTTTGATGAGATTAGGGTCTATTTATTTAAAATTTATTTTTTCTTTACACGTATTAAATTAAGAATCTAATATAAACCTTTTGAATTTACACATAAATAACAATTTAACACAAACACATGATTAACTAACCTTACAAAGATCATTAATCAAACCAAAATAACAAACAATTCATGTATGATACATGTTTCAAAATTATATATTGTGTTAGTTGTTCATGAACATACCTTTTCATTAACGACTCCTGATTAGAGGCCAATTGTTTTGGTTTGATCGAATTGTGATGGGTTTTAGAGCTGCAGTTAGTTAATTTTCTGGAAGGGTTAGGTTTTGTCTATGTGCCAGAATGAAGAGGAATGTATGTCAGTGTGCATCGTTTCCTTTTTATAATTTACGATTGGTGGTGGTCGGGTTTTTTGGTCGCAATATATTTTTTCGGGTTTTCTAGTGCACACGATTCGATTGTGTGAGGTCGGGTCTTTTGATGTGTAGAAGGTAGGATTTGTTGTGTTTACATTCAGATCCTTTAAGTTTATAATGTCTAGTCCGCTTTTTAGAAGTTTATTTTTTTTTACATTTTAGACACATGTGTTTTGTGGTGTATTTTTATTTCAGGAAAGTTTCAATTTTGACCAAATTCAATTCATTTTTTACTTTTTATTGACCAATGATATTGGACGATTTTGCTTACATGTCAATTGTGATATAAGTACAACTAATATTTATGCAAAAGTTTTTTTATTATGTATTAATATCTATTAATATTTTGTGAAAATTCTATGGATGAAAGATTTAACTTTTTTTTAAACTAACATATATGTTGAGGTTGAGGTCGAGGTTGTTGTTTATCTTCAACTTTTGATATCATGTTGTACAAAATGTGTGAATTTAGTAGCACATAATGAGCGTTGATGAAGTTATAATATACTTCGTAAAGATTTCTAAAATGTTTTTTTTAGATATCCGTATATAAACTTTAATTAAGAATTACATGAGTCGTTATTATAAATAGGATCACGTATATTTATTTTCATATCACAGCACCCGTGCATACTATTTGATACTTATATTCTCATTAATAATAATTTAGACGAATATTCAAACATGTATACGCATAGATTAAACTTTTAAAATAAAATAACTTGAGTCCTTACTTAACATATATAATAATTTTTTTTAATGAATGAAAGTCCCAAACAAATATTTATCCTTAAAATATTTAGCAGGTACTAAACTAATTCATATATTTACAACATTTTGTAGTTTTCCCGGATGAAAGTTTAAAACTAATATTAGTAATCATGTAATTTTAAACAAAGTTTATATTATAAAGTTTAGGGAGTATAAAGTGTAAGGGGTTATTTGTTTATTTTGTAAAATTATTGAAAAACATGGAAATTTATAAATTTACACTTAATTTTATATAATTTATTTATCATTTAACCACTAAAGTTTTATTAGTTACCTCCTCCTTTTTTAAGTTTTTGTTTTTACAAATTGGACACTTATATTTTTATGTGTTTTTTTCTCAACTAAATTTCTCCACCAAATATATTAAAGTTTGACCAAAATCAATTCAATTTTGACTTTTTATTGACCAATCACATCGCTCGATTTCGCTTACGTGGCAAAATCGAGCTCTCCTATTAGCCAATTTTTTTTCAATGAGAAAAGTTTTGCAAAAACACTCCGAAATGATGTAATTCTTTTATTATATAAAAGATGATAGAACTATTCCTCTTGTTAGCTATACACGAATCCTAGCATGATAACGATACTACTACAATATAACTAGCTAGATAACTTAAACTAAAAAAATTATTCATATCCTAATCCTAACACAATTCAGTTTGGTTATACAAAAAACCTATATATACGTGATTCTTGTGCATGAACTTTCACATTCATCATTCGACCCAATTATAGATTAACCAAATTTACAACTTACTATGGGGAAGTTTCTGAAGTATAGAGTAGCAAAAGCGTCTCAGTTATTGATCATCACAGGAGCCGGGATTAAAGACATCAAAATCGCTAAGAAAGCATGGATACTTCCCGGCCAATCCTCCGCCAAATTCGACATCTCTCCAGTCAACTACACCTTTGAAGTTCAAGCCATGAGTGCCGAGAAACTACCTTTCATCTTGCCTGCTGTGTTCACTATTGGTCCTCGTACTGATAATAAAGAGAGTCTTTACAAATATGCCAAGCTCACAACATGCCAGGAAAAGGATTCAACCCATATGCACGAGTTAGTGAAGGGGATCATTGAAGGTGAGACGCGTGTTTTGGCTGCGTCCATGACTATGGATGAGATTTTTAGAGGAACAAAGGAGTTTAAGAAGGAGGTGTTTGATAAAGTTCAACTCGAACTTGATCAGTTTGGATTGTATATCTATAATGCTAATGTTAAACAGCTTGTGGATGTTCCTGGACACGAGTATTTTTCGTACTTGGGTCAAAAAATACAGATGGAAGCTGCAAATCAGGCTAAGATTGATGTGTCTGAAGCCAAGATGAAGGTAATATATTATCATTATCTAAACTTTTTTATTATTATTATTATTATTATTATTATTATTATTATTATTATTATTATTTTTATTTTGTGATTGCTAAGTCTTAGTTAGCATATTCCAAACAGCCTCTACTTTTAGCTTAAGTTGTACATAGACTCAAATATATGATGATTGATTTTGTGAATCATTCATTATAAAGGGTGCAGTTGGATCCAAGTCTCGAGACGGGCAAACGCAGCAGAATGCAGCTAAGATAGATGCGGAGACGAAGATCATATTGACACAAAGACAAGGAGAAGGGAAAAAGGAAGAGATAAAGGTGAAGACGGAGGTGAAGGTGTTTGAAAACGAGAGGGAGGCTGAAGTGGCTAAAGCCAATGCTGACTTGGCGATGAAGAAGGCAAAGTGGGCCCAGGATTCACAGATGGCAGTGGTAGAGGCCACTAAGGCTGTGGCACTCAGGGAGGCGGAGCTGCAGAAGGAGGTTGAGGTCATGAATGCATTCACCCAAACGGAGAAACTCAAGGCCGAGTTCCTGACCAAAGCTAGCGTTGAGTTCGAAACCAAGGTTAGCTATTGTTTTCGTTTTATCAAGTCAACTAATATGGATACGTTAAAAGTTATATAGCCAAAACAATGATTTCTATTAAACAGTTGTATTAAAGTTCTCCAAAAGGTGAAGATTGGTGGGATCACCCTGGTCCCATGCATCCTAAGGATGCCAACCGGACCCTCCCCCAAGGACCCGGCCCCAGGCAATGAGCACCTGTCCCAGTGACTGTACTTATCAGGAGATGAGCTTTGAACCCTGGCCATTTTCTCCAATAGGCCCCTCGCTGACTAGTCAATCAGAACATTTACGGTGGGGGATGGTACCAAATGATCTTTAGTGCCATGGAAGAGGTTTGAACCCAGGTCTATTGACCCAAACCCAAAGCTCTTACCAATAGACTAAAGCATCATTGGTACAGTTGTATTAAAGTTAGATTACCTCATTACCGTGTCATAAGGAATATAATTATAATAGTCTATACATACTTAAAAGTATCGTGATTCGTGACATGTTTAGCTTGTGTTTTTGATAATTTAATTTGACGAAAAATAAACAAAGGTACAAGAGGCAAATTGGGAGCTATACAAGAAACAAAAAGATGCAGAAGCAATTCTCTACCAGAAAGAAAAAGAAGCTCAAGCTCAAAAGGCAATAGCTGAGGCCGCGTTTTATGCTCGTCAAAAAGTAGCTGACGGTGAACTATATGCAAAGCAAAAAGAGGCCGAGGGTCTTGTTGCTATTGCGCAAGCCCAAGGGGTCAACATAAGCAAACTTATGGATGCATTAGGAGGAAACTATACTGCTGTAAGAGATTACTTGATGATTAATGGAGGCATGTATCAAGATATCGCCAAGATTAATGGTGAGGCCGTTAAGGGGTTGGAGCCCAAGATCAGCATTTGGACCGGAGCAAATGGTAGTGGAGAAGGTGGTGACGGAGGTGCTATGAAAGAAGTTGCTGGTGTCTACAAGATGTTGGCACCCATGTTTGAGACGGTTCACGAGCAAACTAAATATGTGCCACCATCTTGGTTGGGCACGATCGCCGAATCCTAAACTTCAGTACTTCCCTAAGTTTACCAGCTGGTTGTTAATTACTTTAATCGTTTAATTCTGTTTGTTGAGACTTCTTTCAGTTTTATACTCTAATCCTATAATTTTGCAAACAAAAAACTTACAAGCACTCATGATGCTTTTATCGTTTTTAGCTATATATATTTGCTCATTAATTGTTTGATTTTATTTGTGCGCATATGAGCAATCACGTGAGGATTATGATTCTAACCAAGTTAACTCCAACGAATCAATAGAGGTAAAATTGTCAATCAAGCCAACACCTTGAGTACAACTTCTTACCATTTCAGGATTTCTATCCTGGTTTGAATTAAATTAAGTGTCAATAGTTTTTCATTTAACAATACTTTTCCGTATCCTCAATACTCCAAGGTTTGCATATGAATTATGTCCTAAGTTTGATCTTGTTGGAATATACATAATATGACAATCATAAATAAACATGAGTCACCCAATGAAAGCAAGGATTATATAGCATAAATAATTAACCTAAAAGTAAACGTACCTTTCACGCGAATCAAACGGAAAATCAAGAATCAATAAACCCTAAATGGAAGTCGATTCACCAAAAACCTAAGTTGGTTTCTCTACGATCTTGCACACACGTACTTTTAGCGATTCAATTATAATGCTAGTTCAAGGATCACAATAACTAACCAAATACTTGAGTTTAATTCAAAATCAAACGCACAACCTATTATGGTTGTGTAATGCGTACGATTAGGACCAAAGAGGAAGAGAGAAGAGAAATTTGGCTAGTTAATGTTTTTCAAGAGTACTAACTAATGAATATAAGGGTTTGTATTTATAGTGGGATATTTTGGAGTCCAAGTTTCACTTGGATTCCTTCTTTGAACCCATAACTGATCGGGCAACTATACAAGAAGGGAGGGGTTCTACAACCTTCTCCTTGTTTAGTTACACTCTAGTCCTTTTATTTAACATTGAAGGACTATTAAGTAACTATTAATTTAACGACCGTTAGTTAGTTATTATTGTGAATTTATAATTAATATATAACTATTATATATAAATATAATTAAATATCACAAGTAATGCGTGCAATCCCATAGGCTTGAGTTCGAAACCGATCATACGTTTATAAAATATGTCCACAAACTAACAGCTCCCACTTGGACATATTTTAATAAGCGTAATGACATTGGTTAACGTCTAGCTACACGCCAATGCCCCCAGAACAACTGAATGTGGTTTCATGAAGCACAATTAATGATTCATCATTATTTTAAATACTCTATCAAATATGGATATGAATAAGAGCAATGTTATCACGACAACCTTTGGGTAATGTGTTTTATCTGATGGTAAAACGCTATAAGTATGATTGTTATTTTTTAGAAATGATAATTTTCACATACTAAAATACCAATGAGGTATAAAGTATGTTTGGTTTGCGGGAGGCTTATTAAGGCTTACTAGAGTTTAAGCTTTTATTATAAGCTAATTTATATGATAATCTTTGTTTTTAATGCCCAAGTTTATAGAATCTTTTATACGCCACAAACTTCTATAAGCTCAAGCAAGTTACATCGAGCTTTTACAATCGAATAGAGCTTGTTAATAGACAAGTTACTTAAAGACCGTTAAAAATGTGATAGATGAATATGTAATAACTTGAAATATATGTGAATTTATTTTAATATTTTTTTATTTTATTTTAAAACAATTAACTCCAACTCCATCAAAGTAAAAATGTGTTTTATTATTATATCGTTTTGAGTTAAATAAAAATATTTAATTTTTCAAAATTTTGATTGGTTTAAAGAAGTTCCATAAGTTATCTCAATAAAATAAAACTAATTGATTCTAAGCAATTACACTATTAAAGTCATGATTCTCTGTTAAGTAATTATCGTTTACACCATAAAATATATGTCATTTGGTCATCGGCTACTCACCAATGATTTAGAGGGATCCTGATCTATTTACTTTCGTCTCAATAGTCTTTTTATCCAATCCAAATAAAAAAACCTAGAACACAAAATCTCTAGCCGTTATAACACATATCATATTATATTGATTTAACCATCAATCAACAAAATTAGTCTCATCGCCATTACTTTTTATTTTACCGGAAAAACATGCAAAGGAGGAAGTCGTAAGCAAACCATGACATAGAAAAAAGTCACGCGAAGGAGGAAGCCTTTATTGAATATGATAAGGGTTTGCCCAAAAAGGCTTCTGCACCACAAGTCCTAGCGATTCAAGGTGGCAGAATCCAAAGCCATATAAACCGCAACCAAACAAAGCTAAGGTCAAGGGTAAGGGGAAAGGTAAGAAGATAATGACTTATCAACCCGATCCCAAGAAGTACCCGCCAAAGAAGAAAGATCATCACGCAAAGGATCAAGCTTGTCACTACTGCAACGAGGTGGGACATTGGAAGAGGAACTGTCCCGTGTACCTTCTAGAGTTGCATCAAAAGAAGAAGAAGCATGTTGGTCAAGTTGCCAGTACTTCAGGTATCTTTATGATATATTTATTTTCTTTTCCTCATAAATATAATTCCTGGGTGTATGACACTGGATGTGGTACTCATATTTGTAACACTTCTCAGGGATTTAAAGGAGCAAGGAAGCTGAACTATGGAGAGCTATATATGTACGTGGGAAATGGAATACGTGCAGTTATAGAAGCCATAGGAACTTTTGATTTAGTTTTTCCTTCGGGCTTAGTGCTTGTGTTAGACAATTGTCACTACACCCCTTCTATAATTAGAGGTGTCGTTTCAGTTTCTTTATTAAAAGATAATGGTTATGTTCAGACTTTTACAAGTTCAGGAATTTTAGTTGTGTAATAAATTTTTGAGTAGTGATTGGGAGACCTAAAAGATATGCCTAAACTCATGCCTAAACCTGCGTGGCATCATCCAGATGGCTACTGTCAAGGGACTCACTTTTTCACAAACCATCAGGATCATGCCACGTATGTTTAGGCATGTTTTTAGACACATAATTAGGTCTCCAAATCATTTTCCTATTTTTATTTTATTTTAATGCTATTCCTGTTAATGGTGTTTTTGAAATTGATATGCATGAACTTGTGTCAAATGATAATAATAATAATTATGTCTTTAACATTAGCAATAAGAGAGTCAAGTCTAACTTGGACTCTACTTATCTTTGGCATTGTCGACTTGCTCATATAAGCAAGAAACACATTGAAAAGCTGTAACATGATGGGCTTTTGCAATTTATCAAAGAGGAATCATTTGATAAATGCGAATCTTGCATATCTGGGAAGATGGCAAGGAAACCCTTTCCGCATCAAACACAAAGGGCTTCAGATCTACTTGGATCAATCCATACAGATGTATGTGGTCCACTTAGAATTTTGTCAAAGCAAGGTGCTATCTACTTCATAACCTTTACAGACGATTTCAGTCATTCTGGTTATATTTATTTACTTAAACATAAACATGAGGTCTTTGAAACATTTTAAGTTTTCAAGAGTGAAGTAGAGTTACAACTCGAAAAGAAGATTAAGGCTCTTCGATCCGATAGAGGTGGTGAATATATAAGCCAAGAGTTCAAAGATTATTTTAAGGAGCGTGGAATTGTCTAACATCTCACGCCTCTATATACACCACAACATAATGGTGTGTCTGAGAGGAGGAATCGTACCTTGTTAGATATGGTTCGATCAATGTTTAATCTTACAACTCTTTCTTTATCCTTTTGGGATTATGCTTTAGAGACTGTTGTACGCATTCTCAATATGGTTCCTGTTAATACAAATAAGCCGTAAAAACGTTTATTTATATTTTACGATCTTCTAATGTTTTGTCGATAACAAACATAAAATCATTTTAACGAAACAAATAAAATACGTAAATGGTTTGAGCCAATAGTTTTCTAACACACTTACGTTTTCACATAAAACACTAAAACAAGTATAAGAGATTTTATGATTTGTTAATACATATGTACAACAACTAGTGTTTACATATTGGGCAAATATATACATAACTAGTATGTATTGTAATGGGTAATACAATTGGGTAGAAACGTACGTATTTAACCCATTGACCAAATACATTGAATGTAGTTGGGTACAACCCAAAGTCCATGACCCATACCCATGGAGCTTGACCCATAACCCATTGCATGACATCATGTTTTTGTCATATATGGATACTATCCATGACCCATGGTTTTAATCCATGGCCCATAGTTTTAATCCATAAACCATAGACTAGATGCATTGCATCTTGGAGATACATTGTATCAAGTTGGATACCCATGATCCATAACCCATGACCCATGACCCAAAATCCATGGGCAAAAGGGAGCGTCCCTCGGATCCCCAGTATTACACTGGACGGATCCCACAAGTGGGATCCGTGGAACAGTAGATGTTTTTCTTCTATAAATAGTGAGCCATTTCTTCCTTTTGGGTTGACACACCCACACATATTTTCCCCAAGTATTGTAACCTTCTAACCACAGATCCTAAGGATCTTTTCTATGTAGTTTGTCTTTTGTTTTTGTGTGATTCTCTAGGTTCCTCTTAAAGGCGAGATCACCACTACTTGAAGTCGAGCAAGCTCAAGTCCATGAGTTGCCATGCTTTATCATCATCAAGACTACTGAGGTTCTCTTGTTGATAGTTCTTTCTACCTCCATAGAAGTGTTGTGTCGAAGGCATTAGTGAAGGATGTCGAAAGAGTCAAGACGAAAGCATTAGTGAAAGGTGCTTAAATGTCCGTGTCAAAAGAATTAGTGAAGAATGCTAAAGAAATCAAGACGAAGGCATTAGTGAAAGGTGCCAAGCGTTCGTGTCAAGGGCATTAGTGAAAGATGCCTAGGAGTCAAATCAAGTAGCATTAGTGAAGGATGCCAAGGTCGTATAATCGATGAGGTGCATCGTTATACAAATAGCGATAGTTTGTTTCCAAGGATATTGATATCCTTGATGGTGTTGTAATAAGAAGTGGGTCTCCTTTGGGGTTAGGTGTTGTGTAGTGTTGGGTAGTAGTTCCTCTATTGTAATGGAACTCGGTACTTAGCCTAGTACCGGATAAAGGGTAGGAGACGTTGTGGTAGGTGTGGTTCTCCTTGGTGAAAGAACCCGGTGGTTAGCCTAGTATCGGAAAAAGAGTAGGCGACGTTGTGAAGGCTTCTCCGCCATAAGGAGTTGGTGTCATGTAGTGATTACGAACTCTCGAGTAGGTGACTCGGGGAGTGGAGTAGGGCAAGGAAGGTGTCCTTGTAGCCGAACCACTATAAATATTCTTGTCGTGGTTATGTACTTCTCACTCTTTATCATTCATTACACATTTATATATCTATCTATCAATGTCCAACATACACATCTAAATAGATTGACATAAGTCGATCTAAATATTTTAAAACAAAGTTTTAATTGGTAAAACTATTCAATCCCCTTCTAGTTTTCTACAATTGGCATCAAAGCTTCGTTACCAAGTTTTTTAGAGTATGTTGTACTTTAAAAACTTGATACGATCCGCGTATGTTTGAAAACTACAAAGAAAGAATTTTTTTTTAAAAACAATTTTTTTTTCTCATGTTGGATATTGATAGATTATTCTAACATTTTTTTTTCAAGAAATCTTCATGCTAGGATCTCTCCAAAACCTTCATTTCTATTCAAAGAATAATGAAGTCAACTTTCAAGGAAGAACCTAAAAAGCATGGAGGTATGTTTACTTTTCATTAGCTAGCTAACATCTACATGTATATGTTGATACCATTTTTTTTGTTAATAATTCCTAGTCGTTTAAAAGTCTCCTTTCGCCACTTTCCCGACTTACTCATCATCGGGAATAGTATTTCTTTTGATCTCGTCAAACTAACGCCGTCGTCACAAATGGATCCCCGATAATTAATTTATCAAATCACGTTGACCAAACATTTATTTTAAACCCCAAAACTATTTTTGTTCCATAAGCTATTTTATAACTTATTACAAAAATAATGCCAAACACTCTTTTTCTGTCTACAGTAACCGGATCCCTCTAGTTGTACTAGCCGGATCCCTTATACAAGGGATCCGGGGGAACCGTGGGACAGAAACCAGCTATACGCTTTTCAAACCCAACCCTTCTCACTTTCCCTCTCCTCACAAAACACAAAAACGACCCAAGAGCTGGTTTCATCTTCATAGGACTCCATATCCTCAAAGCATTTATCTCTAGAATATCATTGTAAGTAATTACACTAACATGTTCTAAATTTCATCATCCTCATCCTAGGGTTTATGATTTCTCAATTTTTCTTAATCAATTGATAAAATTAGGTTTTCTAAAATTGATCATTAGAAAGGGTTTTCACATAACTAAGATTACATTGTGCTTACAACATTGTTAATACAAATCAAAATCATAAACCCATCTCAAAAAATTTTGCCTAATTGGAATATTTGTGTTTCTAGGACCAACCATGCCTAAAGCCACCCAACAAGACCACCATGATACCGTCCATTACCTCACCCAATACTATCGAAAAGAGGGCTTGTCAAAAACCGATCGCAAAGTCTTCAAAAGACTTGAAAAATGACTTATCCACGAAGGTCGTGTGGTCAAGGAATGTTTCCTTGAAAATACCGACATTCGTCAAGTCTTCTCGGCAATCAACTTTGATTGTCTTCTTGATATTGATGAACAAATTTGTCCGGTTTTCATCTTTGAATTTTGCAAAAGCGTTAGGATCATTCGAAACACCGATGATAGCATCTCAATCGCCTTCATCATCAATAAATGAAACTTCACTCTACCTCTCAATATATTTGCTCAAATCCTTCGCATTCCTTGTGAAGGAATTTGTATGTACTCTCAAGATTGGGCAATATCCACTCAATCTTTTGCTCTTGATTCAAAACCAATATACCATACTCCCCTTGATGAGCCCGAAACCGTTCGAGACACTATTTTCAAAGTTAGAGCCGACCAATCCGGTCTCAACCGAAACAAAAAGTTCATTGACCGTGATCCCTTTCAAATGGAACTCTTCAAAATGCACCCCATTTTTAGAAAATGGGAAGAAATTCTTAGGGAAAACGTCATTAGCTTGGTCGGTAACAAGGATCATCCAAATGTATGTCTCGTGCAAACGATTTATTGCCTCATTCACCAAAAGCCATTTAATCTTGCCTATTACATGGTGAAGAGAATGGCCGGGGTATTCAAAGTTGCCAACATGGTACTTCCGTATGTTATGATCCTAACACGACTTCGTAAGTATGTTAGTGCATTGGAACCATCTCCTATCAACGATGATCATTTCCTTTCCGATCACGTCATGGTACCTCTTACCAAACAACCCTCTAAACGGTTCATGGTCAATGGAAGGAAAACTAAGGCTCTCCTGAACTCCTCGGACGAAGAAGAAGAAGTAAATGTCAACCCCGAAGCTAACATCGACTTGGACCCCTTTGACTACTATCAACAACTTCCAACTCTTCAAAACGAGACCGCGGAATTCAAACATATAAAGGGTATGATTCAAAACCTAGCTAACTACGTCATGAAGTTGGGAAGGAGGAAAAGAAAGGATTGACGAAAGAGACTTTAGGATTATGCTTGTTTTTAGACATTTGGTTTGTGTATGAATGATTATGTTTTGTTTTAGCACACTTGTTTGTGTTATCTTGGATATTATCATTACTGCTATTATCTATGATATGATTTATGGGATAACATGTTTATGTTGCTGTTAAGTTTAATGGTTATTAGCGTATATAGTTTGGTGCAAAATCTGCATTTCCTTCTGTGATGGTTCTGATCTGCAGTTGCCGGATCCCTAGGATTAGCCTAGATGGATCCCTCCTCTGAGGGAACCGTGGGATCCGTGACAACAGATTAGTAGTACAAATTCCCATACATCAAAACAGCTCACTAAGATCACTTCACACTAGCTAAACATAAAACTTTAGAACCACCTAAGTCTCCTTCAAGCATTTGAAAGCTTCACACTCACCCATAGCTAACCTAGGATCTAATTCAAAGTGTTTTTGATTTATCAACTCATCAAAACTCACCATATTTCCGCTCCAATGCTCACACATTGCTTCTCACATCTCAAAACACCTAGGTGGATATCTTTATCAATCTTAGGTAATTGTTTCTAGTCATCCTTATCTCAAAATGGGTCAAAAACTAACTGTTCAAATTCTTTTATTTTTTAAGGATTTTTTAAATTTTATCTCAAGCTTACATCTTATCTCTAGGATCATTTATTATGACTTGACACCATCAAATCTCCTAGTGTCATCCTTGAACACCCATTGGTGATCATAAAGTCTCATTTTCCTTCCATAAAAGGCAATCATTAGCTACATCATTCATTGCTCTTGATCATTTAAGTACCCTTTCATTTAAGATACTTAGGAAGACTGAAACACTCAAAATGATATAGACTTTAGACCTTAGAAACATCATTTTTATCCTTTCCTAGCTACTGAAAACCGGATCCCTAGGATTAGCCAAGACGGATCCCTCATTGGAGGGAACCATGGGATCTGTGTGACAGATTCATGTCAACTCTAGCTAAAATAATCATTTCAAGCTCACCTTGCTAACTTGAACACTCCACCTCATCTTAATTAAGTTCCTAGATCAGTACAACTCTGAATTTGACTCTTGTGCATGCTAATCATCACATTCCAAAGGATCTTAGTGGCTTAAGTCTTGAATGCACTTGCCAAATCCTTCCCTTTATAAGTCATCTTGTTAGAATCCCTTAGTCATCAAACACAACATAATTATCAGCATTTAGAAACCTTTTCCTTAGTCATTTCATCATGAGGAAAGCTCCCAGTGTTAACTCATCCACCCAAGAACCACCCAAGAAACTTGCTCGTGTTGTACACGAAATTTCCTCAACCGAATCATCTCCGGTTAAATCCACTAATGCTAGGATTTCCCCTCCACCAACTCAACCAATCAAACCAATCCCCAAGAGGATTGTTCCCACAAAAATATCATCACAAAACTCTACAATTCCTACTAAACCAAACACACCATTTTCAACCCAACCAACATCATTGGTGCCTAGAGCCATATCATTTACCACCTCACAATCATCTCCACATTCCTACAACTTAGAGGACTTACCCCCTAGGCCATCTCATCCTCCATCATTACCGACACACTCTTCACTAGGGAAGATTGTACAACAAAACCAAAGTGTTGAATCAACACTTGCACCGATGTCCATTTCTCTATTTCCCTCTAATGGTCCATTTTGGTTTATGAGGAGACATCAAAGTCAACCACTCGACCACATGGAAGTTGACACTTCCCTACCTCCACCATCAACCCTTGTTGAGCCACCACTTAATGTGCCTCCACCAATCCCTTCCTCATTTGAGGATCCCCAACCTTCTTCACTTGAACCTCCACATCAAGTTGGACAATCTTTACCACCACCTTTTCAAAACCATGACAATGATTGCTATCATTGTCAACATGTTGAAGGGTTGATACATGAACTACGTGAGGAGCAACATTTCATGTTTTATCACCTCCTCGAATGTTTCGATGAGGTCAACAAACCCAAACAACCTTGAGCCTAAGGATTAAAATGGTGTCCTAGTCTCAAACTCAACTTAGATCGTTTACGAATTCCATTTCATGATTAATCATCTTCTTAAAAGATTGGACCAAATCAACAAGTCTACTCATCCTTAGACTCAAGCACATTATTGCTTTTTAAGTTTTGGTCACTTATTTGTATTAGTAGAATATGTATTACATGGCTAAATCATTCTCTTATTTTTAGAGATTTGTTGATTGTCTCTTATGTTTTATTGAATGATAGTTTATATGCCATATTGCCTTGAGTACATTTTTGTTGCTTGAATACATATCTCACTTTGATGATAACATTATTTGTTACATCACCATTGCTGAAATCTGTTAACAGATAGACGGATCCCTAAACTTTGCCTAGACGGATCCCTCTAAGAAGGGAACCGTGGGATGCGTGCAACAGAAGACCAATTTTCTACTAACTTGAGTCTTATTTGCAGGAAATTATGCACCATATACCTGTTTTCTAACCTTTGTTTTGTAGATTTTCAAAATACACATGAAGACTTTGACACCCTAAGCTAGCGGGAGCTTTGTGTTAAACCATACATTGCAAAACCATTTGCAATATAATCCTCATATGGATCACATCTCGTTACGTCCCCTTGCAAAGTTGCAATCATCAAGGGGGAGCATTATCGTCACTAAGACGAAACCACTTGCAAACATAGTTGCAATCATCAAGGGGGAGCATTATCGTCACAAAGGGATGGACTCGTCAAGGGGGAGTTAAGACGAGAACTCTTCCCATCACTTGTTCTCTAGATTTATTTTCTTTTAAATGTTTTTTCTTAAAACATTGCGTTAGTTTCTTTTCGACTCTCTTTTTGTTTCGACAAAAAGGGGGAGAAGAGAGTAAAAACTCCAATTCGAACTTTTACAAATTTTAGTTTTCCATTAAAATAATTTTATGTTTTGTCATCAACAAAAAGGGGGAGATTGTTAATACAAATAAGCCGTAAAAACGTTTATTTATATTTTATGATCTTCTAATGTTTTGTCGATAACAAACGTAAAATCATTTTAACGAAACAAATAAAATATGTAAATGGTTTGAGCCAATAGTTTTCTAACACACTTACATTTTCACATAAAACACTAAAACAAGTATAAGTGATTTTATGATTTAGTAATACATATGTACAACAACTAGTGTTTACATATTGGGCAAATATATACATAACTAGTATGTATTGTAATGGGTAATACAATTGGGTAGAAACGTAAGTATTAAACCCATTGACCAAATACATTAAATGTAGTTGGGTACAACTCAAAGTCCATGACCCATACCCATGGAGCTTGACCCATAACCCTTTGCATGACATCATGTTTATGTCATATATGGATACTATCCATGGCCCATGGTTTTAATCCATGGCCCATAGTTTTAATCCATGAACCATGGACAAGATGCATTGCATCTTGGAGATACATTGTATCTAGTTGGATACCCATGATCCATAAACCATGACCCATGACCCAAAACCCATGGGCAAAAGGGAGCGTCCCACGGATCCCCAGTATTACACTGGACGGATCCCTCAAGTGAGGGATCCGTGGGATCCGTGAAACAGTAGATGTTTTTCTTCTATAAATAGTGAGCCATTTCTTCCTTATGGGTTGACACTCCCACACATATTTTCCCCAAGTATTGTAACCTTCTAACCATAGATCCTAAGGATCTTTTCTATGTAGTTTGTATTTTGTTTTTGTATGATTCTCTAGGTTCCTCTTAAAGGCGAGATCACCACTTCTTGAAGTCGAGCAAGCTCAAGTCCATGAGTTGCTATGCTTCGTCATCATCAACACTACTGAGGTTCTCTTGTTGATAGTTCTTTCTTCCTCCATAGAAGTTTTGTGTCGAAGGCATTAGTGAAGGATGTCGAAAGAGTCAAGACGAAAGCATTAGTGAAAGGTGCTTAAACGTCCGTGTCAAAAGCATTAGTGAAGAATGCTAAAGAAATCAAGATGAAGGCATTAGTGAAAGGTGCCAAGCGTTCGTGTCAAGGGCATTAGTGAAAGATGCCTAGGAGTCAAATCAAGTGGCATTAGTGAAAGATGCCAAGGTCGTATAATCGATGAGGTGCATCGTTATACAAATAGTGATAGTTTGTTTCCAAGGATATTGATATCCTTGATGGTGTTGTAATAAGGAGTGGGTCTCCTTTGGGGTTAGGTGTTATGTAGTGTTGGGTAGTAGTTCCTCCATTGTAATGGAACTCGGCACTTAGCCTAGTACCGGATAAAGGGTAGGCGACGTTGTGGTAGGTGTGGTTCTCCTTGGTGAAAGAACCCGGTGGTTAGCCTAGGACCGGAAAAAGAGTAGGCGACGTTGTGAAGGCTTCTCCGCCATAAGGAGTTGGTGTCGTGTAGTGATTACGAACTCTCGAGTTGGTGACTCGGGGAGTGGAGTAGGGCAAGGAAGGTGTCCTTGTAGCTGAACCACTATAAATACTCTTGTCGTGGTTATGTGCTTCTCACTCTTTATCGTTCATTACACATTTATATATCTATCTATCAATGTCCAACATACACATCTAAATAGATTGACATAAGTCGATCTAAATATTTTAAAACAAAGTTTTAATTGGTAAAACCATTCAACCCCCCTTCTAGTTTTCCACAGTTCCAACTAAGAAGGTTGATAAAAATCCATATGAATTATGGCATGGGAAAGTCCCTAGTTTGTCTTACTTAAAGTTCTGGGGTTGTGAGACATTTATGAAACGAGACATGCCTAACTAACTTCAACAACGATCTGTTAAGTGTATTTTTATATGATACCCAAAGGAAATAATGGTTACTATTTTTACTATCCACCAAAAAACAAAATTGTTGTTGCGAGGTATGCAGAATTCCATGAAAAGAATTTTATATCGTAAGAAGTAAGTGGGAGGGTAGTAGATCTTGAAAATAATCAAGAAGATACATCTCCTTCTGAAAACACTAGCCAACTTCAAGTATAGCCAGAAAGTCTCACAACTCCACCTGAAGTAGCTCCCATTCGTAGGTCTGAAAGGACTATTCAAGCTCCTGAGCAATTATTTCTAAATGTAGAAGTTGAGGATTATAGTTTAGGGGATCTTTATGAGCCTACTAGCTATAAGGCTGCCATGGCTGATCCTGAAAAGGATAAATGACAAGTAGCTATGAATACGAAGATGAAATGCATGGAAGATAATGAAGTCTGGGTTGAAGTAGAACTTCCTCCTAACGTTAAAGTCGTTGAAAGTGGCTTTTCAAAAAAAAAGATTGACATGGATGGAATAGTACACACCTATAAGGCTCGTCTTGTAGCAAAGGGCTATACTCAAACCTTCAGGATTGATTATGAGGAAACCTTTTCTCCTGTAGTAGACATTAGAGCCATTAGGATTATTATAGCCATAGTTTCTTGCAATGACTATGGGATTTAGAAAATGGATATTAAAACCGATTTTTTAAATGGTCGCCTTGAAGAAGATATCTTTATGGCGCAACCTAAGGGGTTTGTGAATCCTAAGTTTTAAAAAGAGTATGCAAGCTTAAAAGATCCATTTATAGGTTGAAGCAAGCATCAAGGCAGTAGAACAGAATATTTGACAAGGAAATCAAGAAATTTGGTTTTACTTAGAATCTCGATGAGCCATGTGTATACCAGAAGGCTAGTGGGAGTAATGTTACTTTTTATATCCTATATGTTGATGACATATTGATGTAACATCCTGTAAAAATCCCCAGTTATTAATAAATGTTAATCAAGAATTAATTACGTAATACTATTCACACACCCATTTTTAGGCAAAATTTAAAACTTTTGCTTACACTGTGCGACAACGAATCAATATATGTTATATAATTCACATTTTTCCTTGGAACGAGCTCAAACACATACCATGATATTATAGATTATGTACAAATCAAACCTGAATATCATTTTGATCACCACAATGACACAACACACTCATAACCCCCCTGGGTCCCACATTTCTCTTATTGAGTCTGCAACACCAACATAAGCCCATTAACAACCCTTGGGCCCAAATAACACACCTAGCCCAATTACTAGCCCAAATAACACTAAACGGCCCCTAGTAACTTGTATTTGGGCTTAACCAAATCCCAAGCCCAACAAAGCCCAAACATGTTTATTAGACGCAAGATATACACGTTCACTTTGAGTATTTTATTTCAAATCCGTACACACAACCTATGAAACAAATTATACCACTTGATTCTCCACACATCAAGGAATCGAGACCAACAAAGATCACCAAAATATAAGGTGAATATAAAACGATGGCCAAAGTAAATGGACATTACACGATTTACAAAATTTGTAGAAATAACTCTAAATATTGGGAATTCTACTAAGTATGAATTATGCTGAAGTTACTGCTGAAGGATTCTGCCGAAGTGTAAGGATTCTGCTGAAGACTTAATTCTACTGAAGTAATGAAACCGTGTAGATGGTTTCTGCGGATATAGATATTCCGCGTATTCTATAGTTAGTTAGGATATGCATGAGCTTTATTAAGAAGTTATATTGTATATCTTATTTAGTTTTATGTTTATACGTTTCTTGGGAAACGGGTTAGGGTTCCTTGTGTATAAAAAAGGAACACAATAGTATGAGTTATGTAAGAGTTGAAAAACAAAATTTTAGTATTATTAAAAGATCCATAGAGGATCAAAGTATTCTTAGTTATTTGTGTTTGTTCTTGTGTTTAAATTCCGCTTGAATACAAGTTATAGAGACTGTCTTATAGTGTGTTTGTGATTACATAAGCATTACTATCGATCTACGAGTGCTTTAAGATCTATCAAGGTTTTAAGTTTCAAAAAGTGGTATCAGAGCCTCGGGAGAGTCTCTACGATACTAAGAACATTCTTTTCTTTACACCCATACAACCAAAACAACCTTCACCATGCCTGGATCAGATGATGGTATGGATGTCACCAACAACTAAAACAACACCTCGCTGCAACAACTCAGCCTCTCTAACAGCAATGCAAAGTTTCCTTACCTCAAGAAGGAGGAGTACGATTTATGGTCAATGAAGATGCAGAACTGGATCTCCAACATTGATTGGAATCTCTGGGAAATTGTTAAGAAGGGGAACAGTTTGAAGAGGACTATCACAGATCCTGATGGTAATGTTACTATTGTTCCTCCAAAATCTGCTAAGAGATACTGGCCGTTCAAAGAGAGCACAAAGTGAGAACTATTCTCCTTCAGGCTATACCTGAAGATCACTTGGGTGATTTTCACTACATGCTGGATGCTAAGGATATATGGATGGCAATCAAGGCTAGGTTTGGTGGGAATGAGGAGTCCAGGAGAATGCGGAAGTCGATGTTGAAACAACAGTTTCAAGAATTCCAAATCTCTGAAGAAGAAGGTATCCATAAGGGATATGACAGGTTTTATAAGATACTGAGTCAGTTGAATCAACTGAAGGCAAAGCCAGATAATGATGATTGTAATTCAAAGTTCTTGCGATCTTTACCTTCATCTTGGTTGCAAGTTAGCATTGCCCTAAAAGCTAAAGGTGGGCTGGATATGCTCACTTTTGATGAACTATACAAGATACTTAAATCTCTTGAGCCTGATGTGAGAAGTCCTTTTAGTTCATCCACTCCTAGTCACACAGCTTTTGTTGGGGCCTCCTCCAATAAGATGACCCATGCTCCAAGTCCAACTTACTCATCATCATCTTCTTACACTACCACTCCATCAAGTTCTCAACCTAAAACTAGTGGTGTTTTGGAAGATGTGATTCACTCTTTTGTTGCTGATTATGACACTCAGCAGCAACTAGCCTTTGAGGACTTTGAACAGGTGGATCCATTTGACATGTAGGAGATGAATTTGAAGTGGCAACTGGCTATGCTCTCAATGAACATCAAGAAGTTTGAGAGTAAATCTGGGAGAAAGTTTGGGTTCCAAGGAAGAGATCCAGCAAGATTTAACAGAAGCAAGGTCAAGTGCTTTACTTGTGGGCAGATGGGTCACTTCTCTAGATAATGCAAGGATAGGAAGGCTGGTGATGAGGTGAGATATTCTTCTTATCAGCAGATTCAAAAGGAAGCTGGAAATTCGAAGGCTGGATCCTCCACAACACTTGTTACTATGGATGATCATGTCAATTGGAATCTACATGAGCCTGAGAATGATGATGGTCCTGGCTCGGAGAATATTGGATTGCTGGCTAGCTATACTTCAGAGGATAGGCATGATCAAGTTGCCTTAATGGGCATCTCTCAGGTACATAACTGTGTTTTTGGTTGTAGTGAACGTTATAATGAACTTAAAGTAGCCTATGAGGAATTGAAACCTAGATATAATGAATGCTATGTTGAAGTTGAGGCTTATAAACAGGCTTTAAAAACATTAGAAATACAAAAGGTTTGGTTTCAAAAGAATCAATTGGCTTATGATGAGAAGATAAGGGTGTTAGAAAGTGATTTAGAATGCACTAAAATTGATTTAAAACATACTGAGAAAGAAAAAGCTGATGTAGTTTCAGAAAACAAAGTGCTAAAATAGAAACTAGATGAGGAAGTAGCTAGGCATAAAGAATGGTTAATGAATGGAAACAAGTTAGCTGGCTTCATCTATAGCAGTCAAACTCCTAACTCTACAGTAGCTTTAGGTTTTAAGAAATATGTTGGCTTAGAAGCTAGGGATGACACACGTAAATCTACACCAACTGGATTAGCTAACTTTGTAAAAGAGGGTAAATTACATGCTGTACGTGGACCTATTAGAGGTGAACATATGCCCATTGACCTTTCCATCACAGTTGACTTTGATGGATCACACCATCTTTATGGCAAAAAGTCAAAAGACTTGCCAGACCCTGATTCTTCATCTACTGACTTTGTCTCTTGTTGTGACAGTGACAAGTCCTCTGACCAAGGGTCTACTTCTAGTACCAGGTGTGATTCAAATGACAAGTTAGACCTTCCCAAGACCTTGCCCAAGCCTATACCCAAGACTGCTTACAAGCCTTTTAAAGTTGCTGCTGAGGAATCAACTTCCAAGCCAGTTTCTTCTAAAGACTTGTCTTTTAATTCTTTGAACAATATTGCTTTTAAGTTTGAAAAAACAATTATGCTAATTCTTGTGGTTTGAATGCTTTTGCATGTAATAGAACATCTTTTACGTTGAATAAATCTTCTAAAAAAAAGACATGTTTTGTTTGTGGAAGCAAATTTCATTTGATTAAGGATTGTAATTTTCATGAGCAAAGAATGGGTGCAGGTGCTGGTCAAAAGAAATCTAGACCAATGTGGACAAATATTAATGATATACCATATTTTATTCCACAAGCAACTAATAAATCTTCTCGTTGGAGAAGATCTGTTACTAGCCCTTATGTGAAACCAACAAGTTCATATTTTCAAAAGGGTTATTGGCCTGGATGTGTTGACTCAATGTATGATGGGATGGGAACTTGGGGTACTGCTGTGAAGCCCTCAGCAGGTTGTTCTAGGACTAGAAAGGGACCAAATTTTCAATGGAGGTCCAAGAACAATGGTGGATCTTTTGTTTCTACATGGCCTAAATCTTGTGATCCACAAGGCAGGCTCAAGTCAGTAATGACTTGAGTTTCCATAGTGTACTTATATTTTGTATATTTTCTGTTGTTGTTGTAGGATCATCCTCTTAAGCATAAGGACGTTGGCATTATTGATGGTGGTTGTTCCAGAAGCATGTCTGGAAACAGAGAAATGATGCATAATTTCATACCCATTAAAGAAGGAGGCAATGTCACTTTTGGTGGAAGTGATGGTAGAATCACAGGGAAAGGAACCATCAAAACACCTCAACTGGATTTTGAGAATGTGTACTATGTTAAGGAACTTCAACACTTCAACTTGTTCTCAGTCTCACAAATTTGTGACACCAAGAACAAAGTATTCTTCTCTGAGGATGAATGTCTTGTGCTTTCTAAAGACTTCAAACTACCAGAAGATACAGCAATTCTGCTGATAGTTCCTAGAAATCACAATCTATACACATTCAACGTAAATGATGTACCACCAGAAGGTGATCTAACTTGTTTGGTGGCAAAAGCATCCCTGGATGAGTCTACAAAATGGCATAGAAGGATGGCTCATGTGAACTTCAAGACCATTAACAAACTTTCTAAACTGGGTCTTGTTCAAGGACTTCCTTCCAAAGTTTTCACCAATGAATATAACTGTGTTGCCTGCAACAAAGGAAAGCAACACAGAGCCTCATACAAAGCCATTACAGTGGTGAGCACTATTTCAGAACCTCTTCAGTTGCTGCATATGGATCTCTTTGGTCCAACCCAAGCCAGGAGTATTGATCATAAGTATTTCTGTCTGGTAATCACTGATGACTATAGCAGATTTTGTTGGGTATTCTTTTTGAGAACTAAATATGAAACATCTCCAGTTTTAAAAGAATTCATTACCCTTGTTGAAAACCAGTTGACCAAAAGGGTTAAAGCAATTCGGTGTGATTATGGGACAGAGTTCAAAAATGCTGTATTAATAGAACTCTGTAAGTATAAAGGGATAAAAAGGGTCTATAGCACTCCAAGAACCGTACAACAAAATGGGGTAGCTGAAAGAAAGAATAGGACCTTAATAGAGGCTGCAAGATCAATGCTGGCAGACTCTAAATTACCCACTATGTTTTGGACTGAAGCAGTTAGCACGGCTTGCTATGTACTCAACAGGGTATCCATCACTCGACCTCATTTCAAGACACCTTATGAACTTTTCACTGGGAAGGTTCCTACTATACATTACCTCAAACCGTTTGGATGTCAAGTGACCATTTTGAACACCAGTGATCCATTGGGGAAATTTGATGAGAAAGCTGATGAGGGGTATATTGTGGGTTATTCAGCTCATAGTAAGGCTTATAGGGTATACAATTTATCCGCTAAGAAGATTGAAGAGACTCTGAACCTTAGATTTCTAAAAGATAAGCCTAATGTTCAAGGACAAGGTCATGTTTGGTCTTTTGATCTTGATTACTTAACTGATTACTTGGGTTATTCTAGACATGTGGCTAACCAAAATGCAGGTACACAAGAGTCTCCCACTGATAATGCAGGTACCATGGATGCTGACTCTGATTGTGAGTTTGAGGATGATGAAAATCCTACTATTGTACCTTCCTTCTCCCCTATCCATTTTGCAGGTGATACTCCTAAAGTTACCTCTGAAGAGAGTGAAGATGAGTCACACTATGCAGAGGACCTTGATAGGCTTAAGAAACAAGAGTATGCAGCTAATCTTGAAGCTGAGAAGTTTGATGGGAAGGTTGCAAGAGAAGCAGTCAGTGGAAACAATGATTCTCCTGACGGTGATCCTGTTTCTCCTACCATCATCAAATCTGCTGATAGCCCTGCTGTTTCTACTCTAATTTCCTAGAGTGTCCACAGACTTTGGAGAACCTTATACATGATTTCCAAGTCCTTCAGATCTTGGTAATCATCAACCCAAAGCTGGCATCTTCACCTCACCTTCTTATGACAGTGATTTTGAGCCAACTGTGACTAATCTTGATACATCTATTGAAGTCAACCCCACTGCTACAAAAAGGATCAACATCAATCATCCTAAATCTAATGTCATTGGTGATCTTTTAGCACCTGTTAGAAGTAGAAGGACTGTGACAAGTTCTAAATATGGATAGGTGGCTTTTCTTTCCTATGTCTCCAACCAGCAAAGGGACAATCACACAGACTTTAAGCATTGTCTGTTTGCTTGTTTTCTATCTCAAGTGGAAACCACCAGTGTTACTTAAGCTCTTGAAGATTCAAGTTGGCTTGAAGCAATGCAAGAAGAGATGCAACAATTCCAAAATTAGCAGGTTTGGATCTTGGTACCACTAGCTGATGGTAAGTATGCAATTGGGACAAAATGGATTTTGAAGAATAAAAGAGATGCAAGGGGGTTGTAATTAAAAACAAAGCAAGATTAGTGGCTCAGGGGTTCAGGCAAGAGGAAGGAATTGATTATGATGAAGTGTTTGCACCTGTTGCTAGAGTTGAGGCCATTCGAATATTCTTGGCCTATGCATCCTACATGGGGTTTATGGTATATCAGATGGATGTCAAAGGTGCTTTTCTGTATGGTGAAATAGAAGAGGAGGTGCATGTCACTCAACCCAAAGGATTTGAAGACCCAGATCATCCAAAACATGTTTAAAAGGTTGTTAAAGCTCTCTATGGATGACATCAGGCACCAAGAGCTTGGTATGCTAGGCTTTCAGCATTTTTGCTGAAGCATGGTTATAGAAGAGGTGCCATTGACAAAACACTTTTCCTAAAGAAGAATTCCACAGACATCATACTTGTTCAAGTTTATGTGGATGACATTATATTTGGCTCCACTAAAGAAGCTTGGTGCAGGGAGTTTGAGGAGCTGATGAAGGGAGAGTTTCAGATGAGTGCTATGGGGGAGCTTACTTTCTTTTTGGGTCTCCAAGTTCAGCAGAAACCTGATGGTATTTTTATCAGTCAGGATAAATATGTGAGGGACATTTTGAAGAAGTTTGGTATGGAGAATGTCCAAACTGCCACTACACCTTATGAAGCTCCAAAACCTAAGAACAACATTGAACCAGATCCAGGTGTGAATGTTCACTTATACAGATCTATGATTGGTTCATTGATGTATTTAACAGCTTCTAGGCATGATATTACCTTTGCTATGAGTGTTTGTTCTAGACATCAAGTGACTCCACTTGTTTCCCATCTGAATGCAGTCAAAAAGATCTTTAAGTACCTAAAAGGCCAACCCCATTTAGGTCTTTGGTACCCAAAAGAGTCTCCTTTTAAGTTGGAAGCCTATAGTGATAGTGATTATGCTGGTGCAAATCTAGATAGGAGATCCACAACTGGAGGTTGCCAATTCCTTGGTAAGAGATTGATTTCATGGCAGTGCAAGAAACAAACTATTATGGCTACCTCAACTACTGAAGCAGAGTATGTTGCTGCTGCAAATTGTTGTGGTCATGTACTATGGATACAAATTCAATTGTTGGATTATGGGTTTAACTTCATGAACACAACAATTTTTTATTGATAATCAAAGTACCATATGCATTGTTAAAAATCCTGTTTTTCACAATAGAACTAAGCATATTGAAATCAGGCACCACTTTATAAGAGATGCATATGAAAAACATTTGATAAAAGTGGTTAAGATTCACACTGATGATAATGTGGCAGATTTATTGACTAAAGCTTTTGATGGACCAAGGTTTCAACACCTAGGGGTCAATATTGGGATGCTTAACCCTTAACTGCAATGTTTAAGGGGAGGCATATGCCTCAGGGGAGGATTCATGTTGTAAACTTTGTAAATTATTGTTTATACTTATGTTTGCTAACACTAACCAGCTAATGTTCTTTTAGATTTTGTTTGTCTTGGTTTGGTTTGTGTGTTTCTTTGTGTCTATTTTGTAGATTGTATATTTAAGTTGAAGTTCACCATGGTTGGTTTATTGGAAAATGGTCAAGTAAGCTTAGAGCTTGTTTCTACTGAAGATAAGTACAGAAGTGATCTAATTTTTCTACTAAAGAGAAGTACTGAAGTTAAATTGTTCATTCATTCAAGAAACAGTTTACAGCTTACAACTTACAATCAACTTCAAATGATAATACAAGACCATTTCTATACAAGATCTACTAAACCTATACTAGCTCCTATCATCTACTAGCTCATATCATCTATTCCAAACGCTGGATATGCATGACCAGTACGACGAAGAAGCTGAAGACAAAAATGGGAAGGATGGATTGATGAAAACGAAGATGAAGCTGGTGGAAATGTTAGATGGATGTGTGATATGACAATCTTCGGTTGTTCCATCTACTCGTTCCACCATAAAGCAATCACTCCATCTTCCTTTTCCCCTTTCCCTTAATGATATGAGATGAAGCACCATAACATGGTGTAGGAAGAGCTAACACTACCTCTCTTCTGGCACGTGGCATTGGTTGAGGTTGAGGTGTTGAAGGTTGGGGGTGTGATGTCCTCTTCTTGTTGAAGAGTGGATCTAGACGCGCAGTGGAGTCATCAGAATCACCAGAAGACTCGCTTGGATCTACTACACTATCATCTTCTGAAGAAGGGAGAAATGGGGACTTCAAAGGTCGTGGTTCATATGGATATCGAAATAACGGGCGTGAATCATCACTGGCTGATGATGATGATGTTGAGGATGATGGAGAAGAGGTTGGATCAATGACCTCTGGTTTGGTAGACATGGCTATTGATGATGATTTTGGAGCATTAGAGAAATTAGGGTTTGTGAAGATAATTGGGGGTAAGTGGTGTGTTTTAAGTGTGCATTGGGACTATCTTATAGGCGGATAAAAGGATTTATGACAATTAATGCGAGTTAGGTGTCACAGTAAAAAGATATTTACTGAAGAATACTTAGCCACTTGAGCTGTTTCTGCTGATTGATCTTCTTCAGCAGTTTGACCATTGTTTCTACTGAAGTGTTAAGTTTGAACATGGTTGAAGTTATTTTACACATAAGATATGGTCAACATTCAGTTCTGATATTTTTGACCATAAATTGGGTAACTTCTACTAATACCTTGGTAGCATATCTTTGCCTAAAATTAACTGATTCCCTCTTCACTCGATTTAAACACACTTCCAGTTGCGTGAATCATAACCCATTATCACAATTTCTCATGGCGCTTCTAATTAAGAAAGATCATAACAAAGTTGCTTTTCTGGGAAAAGCAAAGGGTCATGAACTATATGAACCATGGTTGAGTTCTTGAAGTGATCCAAGATTCATTATGCTTTAACGCACTCTCCGAATGCGATATATGAATCGTTGGTTACACAATTTTGGACATCTGCTACGAAACGATGTGACACAGAGATTATTGCTATGATTGATGGAACAGAGTATGTTGTGACAGATGAGTTGATAAGAAGACAGCTTCGTTTGGACGATGTTAATGGGGTTTATCACTCTAATGCTGCGGAGATACTTGCTGGGCTAAGAGCTATTGGATACCAGAGTACGAGGACAGATATATGGTTCAAGAATCAGCTTTGTCCTATGTGGAGGTTTTTAGTACACACATTGCTTCAGTGTATAAGCAATAAATCAGGAGGATGGGATCAATTTTCTACTCAATTGGGATGTGGTATTGTATGTCTTTCTCAAGGGTTAACTTATAAATTTTCTAGGTTTATTTTTGATAATATGGTTGAAAATATTCAAAGGAAAAAGCATAAGTTTTTAATGTACCCTAGGTTTTTGCAAATGATTTTAGACATAACAACACAAGCCCAAGCCTTTTGTCCCATAGGAGCTTTATCTGCTAAACTATTTTCTTTAATGAGAACTCACTATGAGGGGGAACATCATCCTTTGCTAGCAGCTATGTTGCCTCAAGGCAATGAGGCTGCTGATGAGGGTAATGTTGGTGATCCACCCTCTACCAATGTTGCTGCTGATGGTAACCCATCAGTTTCCATTGATGAGGGTCCTTTCACAACTGCTGAAGCATCTCATGTTTCTCCTGACCAGCCTCCATCTACATCTGTACCCACACCTAGTCCAGTTAGGGAGCCATTTGATGAAGGTTCTCCTATCATTGAGCATGTCCATATTTCTCCTGAAAGGTCTAATGAAGCTCCCATTACCACTGAGCAATCTGCTGGTGGAGCTGAGGACCCTATTACTCTTATGTCTGTATATGATTTGCTCAACAGGACTGTGAAAGAGGTTGCAGATCTTAACTTGGTGGTGAGATTGTGGAGTTAAAGAGAATGGTTCAGGATTTAGAGGAACAACTTGGTCAAAATTGCAAAAGGAGGCTTCTGGTTTCTTCTGATGAGGAGCAAGCGGATACTCAATTTGAGTCACTTGATATTTTGGCTGATGTGGCTCAGAAGACTCATGTTCCTTCATCCGTTGTTGCTGAATCTTCAAAGAAAAAGGATCTTATTCTGTTTACTAGAAGAAAGAGAAGACAGTCTTTGAACAAGGATTTCACTGAAGCTTCAAAGGAACCAAGTGTTGAAAATGTTACAACTGCTAAAGACAATATTGATGATGCACATATGGTGGATGTTGGCTCTGCATATGGTAAAGGTACATCTGTACAAGAACCACCATGTGCTACCCCTTCAGCAGATGAACACATAGTATTTTTTGCTGGAAGGAGTTTTAATCTGGATCCGAATGCTGATGTCTTTTCTACACCTGTTGAAGATTTATCTCAACATGTTTCTTCTAATGCTAACTTGGGTGTTTCTTCTGAAGTTCCTATTGTTGATACTTCTCATATTGATTCTACTAAGGAGTCTGCTGACAAAGAGCAAGGTATAATGATTGATGAAGAGCTTGGTTCAGATCTTGTGAGTGAACAGGAAAAGTAAGAACAAGCAAGATTGCTAGCTGAGTGTGTAAATATGAAGAAGAGTCATGCATTGGCTCAACAACTTGAAGATCAGTTTACTACAAATTTGCCTCCTGAGAGACAAAGAGAACTTGATGAACTAGCTCCTCAGATCACTGATAAGCAATGGGATGCTTATACTCATCAGGTTGCATCCAATCCTACTCTTGAACAAAGTATTTTGGGAGCAGACTTTGACAGTGAGAATTTTGCTGCTCAAATGATGGCTCTTGGACATCAAAGGAAGCAAGCTGCAATTGCACAAAGAAAAGCTCTTGCTGCACAGAAAGCTAAAGCAAAAAGAGAAAGACCACCAACTGAAGCTCAAAAGAAATTTTACATGAGGACTGTAGTGTATAACCAAAGTACACTTCTCTATCAGTCTGGTTTGAAAAAGAAACAAGTCTGGGCATTATCTGATTCTGAGTTGAATAGCATGTATCATAGGATTATGAAGCAGAATACACCAATTTCTAACTCAAAGAGGGTTGCTGATAGTGCAGATGCTCCAAAGGTAAAGAGACCCAAGAAAGTTGAGATTGTGGATTCTTTTGATGATATTGCACCAAAGATGAGTTCTCCTGGTGTTACTTCTGAAGCATCTACTGAAGTTGTTCATTCAGCTGAAAAGGTTCAATCTGCTGAATCTCATGTTGTTTCTTCTGAAGTGTTATCCAGTGTTGCACCTGTTGATAAAGTAGGAGAAAATTTGGGTAAGGAAGCTGAACAAGCAGCTGCTAAAGCTAAGAGGGCCAGAGAGGTGCTTGAGAGAATGTATGAATTGCGTGGTGTTGCTTCAATTAAGTCTACTTCTACTTCTTCCATTCTTGCTAAAGATGTTCATGATGAGATACCATCTTTTGTCTCTATGGAGATGTATATACCTGGTAGGAGGAAGAAAAGAATGTCTAAAAGAAGACACATTACTCTAAGGAGATCTGTGAGATCAGATGGGACATACACTTCTAGGATTCATAAGTCTCTCAAAGGTAGTTCTTTGGATCTAAAAGCTGCTGATTCAATTTTCATTAAAGAAGGATCTGCTGATGTTTTTCTTGAAGGGTCTCATGATGTGTTGACTGCTTGGACTTTGACTGATGGACAACTTAACACCATTTTTAGACTGGATAATTCTTCTATGCAGTTTAATTTCTTGAAGGAAATATTTCATATGGTGGATAGGCAAGATTTGAATACTCTGTATGGTCTTGTCACTAAGCATTATGCTAATCATTCACCACAAGGTTCTGGTTTATACTTGTTGGGTGATCTTCAAGTTTTTTTTGACTCTCAATCTTCAGATGGTAAAGGGTTTTTTATTTGGAAGAATTCACATAAGTGGAAGGTTGAGACTTGGAGATTTTATCCTATGTCCTGTGTGCATGTGATGGAGACAAAGTGTGGAATGACTGTGTGTATGTTCTCAGATAAGATTTATCCTTTGTCTGTGTCATTGATGGAAAGAATGCTTAGAAAGAAGTTGGAAGTTCCACCTGATCTAGTTGGGAATGATAAGCTGCATGTTGAACAATTGGTTGGATTGATTAAGAATCAGCTTCTGCAACATCAAGTGTCATCTTGATTATTGTATCTTGTATTCTTTGTAATCTTTGTTTTATTTGATTCTTTGTTTTATTCTTAGTTAAAAAAAACAACTATGTATATTTAATGTTTGTCTAACTTTTCTTGCAGGTTTGTTGTACATTGTTGATGGTTATCGACTCACCAGCTGTAAAACCCTAAAATCTCAAACGCGTGAAATGACAATTTTGCCCTCAAACTTAAAATTATACAAACTCGGAAAACACGTCAACATCGTTTAACAAATTATATCATCAATAATATACACACATTATGAAAATAATTAACTTATGTTATGAATTAAAAGAACATAAATAAATAAGTCCTAATGTACCAAATAACTCCACAACATGTACACAATTAACCTAGACTACAAAAGAGACTACATACATGATGAAAAGATAAGCTTGGAAAGTCAAGGAATTGGTCCTTTTCCCCCCTTGATGGCCGGCCATATAGGCTCCTCCCCATTAATCACAAAATCAATTACATTAAACCACATTTACACATTCCTTTTCATTTCAAAAACACAAAGAAAACCCTAAACTCTCTCTTGCACCAAAGTGGCGGCCACCCTTCTTTTTCTCCATTTTAATCCGAAAATCCAACAAAGAAAAGTGTTTCTAGGAGGCTCGTGATCGTGTGTGATTGATTGGTGGACATAGTGATCGTGTTTGGCTCAAAAAGAAAGCTAGGTCGTGGGTTTCATTCTTGGCCGTGGGGTGTTTATAGCCTAGGGAGGCTTGGTTTTGATCGTGGTGGTTTGATTCTTGTTTCCTTGTCACGTACACGCTACTAGGTTAACGTATCATCATCTCACGTATCTTCCTCTTTGTTTTATTGTTTAATTCGTGACTATGGAGGTCATTCTAGGGCTTGTTATACGAAAATATGTTACATGAATTAATGAATATGTTGTCACATAAAATGATGAAATGGATAACATAAAATCATGACTCTCAACATGTATGAATCGAATGATATATGGCATGTTAATATGAATACGAAACTGAATTTTGATCTCTCTATATGTCGACATATGTATGGACTTTAAATGGATTTAATGAGCCTACGAAACTATGCTTATACGTATGTGATAAATGGAATCGATAACGAATAATTTACGAACTTATTTTGGTCTTTTGATGGGGCGTACAAAACTGATTTTGGGGAGGATGTCTCGACCTAAAAGTGGTATCACATAAGGAGTCTTATAATATTATAATAATCGAGCTAAAATGGTTTAGAACGGATACGATAACCATAACATAAAACTAGGGTTTTGTATCACATGATTTAATAAAGTTAAGGGGTTGTTTTGTAAATTATGAAACTTGATGGATTAACTTGTTAATATAGTAACTTAATGGATTTAATGAGTAAAATGAGTAAACTTGCTATATTTACACTTTTAACCCTATACTTTGCATTAATGACATTTTAAACCCTAAACTTTTGTAACTTGTCATAAATGATCCTTAAATCATAATAACACTCATTTTCATTATTTAACTTTAGATAAGTAACTAAAGTTACTAAAAATAGAAACCTGCCTAAAATAGAAAGTACCTAAAATGGAAAGATTACTAAAAGTGGGAACCTGCTAAAAATGGAAAGCCGTCTTAAACGAGTGATCTGATTCTTATAGAACGTTATTTAATTCATATAGGTTCCGGGCGACGGGATTGATCTCCTTTCTTGATTTTACTTTCATTGTGATTTGCTCCGAATAAGGTACAGATATTCTATCCCTTTTCAGTAGGGATTTCTCATAACTTTCGATCCTTGACGTTACTTCACTTATGATATCCCTTTGCTATGATTTCCTTATGCTTTGATCCTTTTGATATGATTCCGACTTAATCCTTTGATATGATTCTATTCGCTATGATATTAGTTAGTTATGATTATGAACTTCTGATTATGAACCTCTGATTATGAACCATCTGATATGAAACTTTGATAGGAACTTTGATATGAACTCTGACATGACTTTGATATGAACCCTTATGATATGAATATGCTTTGACCCTTCAGTTTGATACCCGAGCCAAATATGTTTCCTAGTCAGGAAGGTAACCTGACTGTGTCATTGATGAACCAATGGCATGACTTTAGTGTGGTTGAGTGATGTTCCACACCGTCCCCTATTATGATATGATATGATTTGTATATGATTTGGCCACTGGGGGGCGTATGGATGCATCCTAGATATGATATGTTTCGAGGGATTTGATCTGTTGGGAGATATATATGGTGAATGATGTCGGGTGCAATCCGCGTCTTCACAATTCTGGGAGCTAGCTACTCCATTTGTTACTGAGGTCTCCCCTCCTATTATGTATGGTATTCAGAGGCCACCCCTCCGAATACAATGGCTATTTATGATATGATATGATATGATATGTTTCCGGGCTCGGGTAGATTTCTGATAACCCTTACACTTTTGATAAACCTATATTGTACATTCCGTATTCCCCAACGCACCATAATCTGTATTACTTGTTCATTACTCAATACCCTATATGATTCACTTTTACCAAGATATAGATACTTCATTACATTGATCTGACACAGTTTCATTCCGTTACTTCAGACTATGGTTCCATTCACGTACCGGGTTATTATATGTCATTGGATTGATTATGATATTCATGTTTATACGACTACTGATTACTCTATATGATATGTATGTATGCGATATAAGATTACCTGTTGTCATCTGATGATATGCTATCTTACTGTTATGTGATCCTTTGATTTGTCTGGCAACCATGCTTGTGTGCAGTCGATTGTTGATCTGTTTACCTTTTGTACCTCGTTCGATTTAATCTCGTGGACTATGACTATCAGTGATATCTTTATCTGCTTGTTGTTGACCTGCCATGTTTGCATTTCTGTTTATGCTACTGTTTGATTTGGTGGATGGTTCAACTTATGACGTCTAGCTTGTTAACTTGTTTAATTGCCCTGCTATGTATTTAATTCATTTGATTATAGTGTTCATACTGTATTCCTACTTGTTACTTGTGACTGCCATGTTTTGACTACCGTTATGATACTGATCATGTCTTCAATTAAGAGTTTTGACCTGTGTGAATTGCCATGCTCACTGATTAATTAATTGCTTCCGCTTTCCTGTAGATATCTGTTTGGCTGGTATGTATTTTGATTTCCTAAATTGATTGTATGACATATACGTTGTGCGGATGCTACGCCTGCTATGTTTGCTTATGTTTCCGTTCTTGTATGTCTGGTTTGTATGTGCTTGTTTATATGTCATCGATGCTTTGTTTCGCTTCGCTCTCCTTTTTATCTCTTCGTTTTGGATATCTGTATAATTGTGTTCTGCAGGATCCTCTTTGACTCATTACTCTCATTTCGCTGCGACTTTGTTATCCGTTTCCTTTGTTTCATTTTGCATTTCGAATTTTATTTAGCTTTCGCTTTGTTATATTTGTTCACTGGGCTTTTTAAGCTCAACCGCATTTCTTTTCCTGCGGCAGGTGTTAGGTTGAAGATGGGCTTTGATGGGCTGAGAGTTGGATTATTTGAGTGGACCAACCCTAGATACCTTATTGTTTGGACTTATTTTGTTGGGCTATTGTTTGGAGATTTCATTTTATTTTAGACATTTTGGGTTGTAATTTTCCTTGTAAGTCAATTGTGATTATGACTTGGTACGTTATTATTTAAGACCTCCGCTTGTAAAAATTAACTTGTATGTTATGATATGACACCAGAATGTGACACTTCTACCCTCGTCGGGTTGGGGTGTTACACCAGCTGTGCCTTGTGTACATCAAAGTGTTGGCTAGTCCAAAGGGTACAACTTTGGTAAAGACACATCAAATATGTTGATAGCTGTAATGGTTTGCTCAAAATCATAGGGTCTGCAACCACCCATGCTTAATTGCTGAGGGTTGCATGGTCATCAATTCACCATGGTTTATTCCTTTTTGGAATCCAAGAATTGGCTAGCCCATAAGTGTATGGCTTGTGGTAAAGGCAGTGGAATACCATATTTGGTAATCAATTCACAAAGGGGATTCTTTCACCTAAGAATTGACTAGTCCTGAGCAAACGGCTACAGGTAAAGACATTTCAAATCCGTTTATGGTTGCTGATTTGCTAATAAATCAAATTTTTATCAGTGTACCATAGTTTTCGAACTTAAACATATGGCTACTCCAGTAGTAATGTCTATTGGTAAAGAGACATCAAATCCATTATTTTCAATGATTCACCTCTCACAGAAGTTAACACACTTGGATGTGATGAGAATAGTATGAAACTAATATGTTTTGATGTACATTATGTCATTTGTTGCTGCAAAGATCTGGAGTTTCAAAGTTTTGACATCATAGAGATGTGATTGATTTGTTCTTTGCTGCTGTTGTTCGACTACAATCCTCTTATGTTGCTGTGTTAAAGATATATCAAGAAACTGGCACTTAACCTAGTCAAATTCCAGTTTAGGGGAGGATTGTTGGGAATTCTACTAAGTATGAATTATGCTGAAGTTACTGCTGAAGGATTCTGCCGAAGTGTAAGGATTCTGCTGAAGACTTAATTCTACTGAAGTAATGAAACCGTGTAGATGGTTTCTGCAGATATAGATATTCCGCGTATTCTATAGTTAGTTAGGATATGCATGAGCTTTATTAGGAAGTTATATTGTATATCTTATTTAGTTTTATGTTTATACGTGTCTTGGGAAACGGGTTAGGGTTCCTTGTGTATAAAAAAGGAACACAATAGTATGAGTTATGTACGAGTTGAAAAACAAAATTTTAGTATTATTAAAAGATCCATAGAGGATCAAAGTGTTCTTAGTTATTTGTGTTTGTTCTTGTGTTTAAATTCCGCTTGAATACAAGTTATAAAGACTGTCTTATAGTGTGTTTGTGATTACATAAGCATTACTATCGATCTACGAGTGCTTTAAGATCTATCAAGGTTTTAAGTTTCAACACTAAACGATTCCAACTTGTTCCTAAGTAGTTTCTAACACATGTAATGACTTTCTAATGATGCTAAATGATCTCACCACTCACACTCGACACCTTTGTGTCCCTAGAACTCAATATCATACGTTAAATGATTGGACCCTTTTGGTACTCCTAAACCAAACGAACCCTTGCACCCTCTTCCTAGGCAAACCTTGAGCCCAAAGTGCTAACCAAGACCTAAAATCCAATCATATGACTAAGTATAACACATTAGAACATCACTTGGTTCCCTAGTCCTCTTGTACACAAAATAAAATTGGGTTTCTAGAACCCATTGGCCTCGTCACACCCTAAAACGAACCAACATACACTTGTAACCCAACTTGAACATCACTCAAGTGCTCTAATACCTAGTCAAACCCCCCACTTGCTTATCCTCTTCCCTTATTCCTTTTGTCACCCAACATGTCCATATATTCATGTTATATACTCCCATGCAACACTCGTTACGTACACACTCTCAAAACACATATAAAAAACTCTCCAAGTACTCCTCGTGTCTGTCTTAAGTCGCAAGAGAACAATGCCAAGTTCAAGTGATCCAAAGCGAGCACAAACCTACCAAGAGCCTCTACAAATACCTTAGCATGCAAATAAATGAGCCAAGAAGTCCCCTCATCCTCACCAAGTCCCAACAGTAAGATACGACCCACCTTTTATAGGTGTAGTAAGTCCTCTCAAACACTTAGTCATTTTTCTTGATAATAGAGTTGATATATTATGCGTACAAAGACACAAGCTTTCTATCTTAGTTCCTAAGCTCTCGTTAAGCTCAAAACATATAAAAAAGCTCACTTGATTCACAACATAACTGAAAATGGAGTTGTACCTTTATATTTGACTTAACACATCGTATAAACATGTTTTATCACATGTTTTGTACTCACTTGAACCAAACTCACAAAAATTGTCAAGGCTATATACTTGACAGAACTGTTATTGTTTACGTAGGAATGGACATGTAAAATGGTATTCATATGTTCACCATACCAAATAAATTGCATAACTTATTTCTTTATACACTTATCTATTAGGAGATACCAAAAGGTCACTCACACAAGCTCGTTTAATGTGTTATAAAAGCCACAAGCTCAACTCCCTCGCACAGTTTCTATAACACACTGTTAATAAAAATAAACCGTAAAAACGTTTATTTATATTTAGCGATCTCTTTGTGTTTTGTTGATAACAAATATAAAGTTATCATAAGTAAAATTATAAGAATACATGTTATTTTTGTAAAGTACTTACATATGGTCATTCACATAAAATGTTGTAATAATTCATTTGTTGCAATAGTTTATGTAATAGGATGGGTAATATCCAAGACCCATGACCCATACCGAGCTAATACATAACCCATGACCCATTGCATGACATCATGCATGAAATCATGTTAGGTATTATCCATGACCCATGACCCAAGACCTATGAATCATTGTCTAGATACATTGTATCTTGTTGGGTACCCAAGGCTCATACCCATAACCCATGACCCAGTTTGCAACCCAAAACCCGGACTGGTACAACCCAGTTTGCCAGATCCCTTGGATTGCACTGGACGGATCCCCCAACTGAGCGATCCGCCAGAACCGAGCTACAGTAGACTTTTTTGCCTATAAATAGTGAGCCATTTCTTCATTGTTACTCAACCCTCTTCTTACAAACTCTCTCATATATTATCTCACTCTTCTAACCTCTGATCTCTTGATCAATCTAGTAGTTCTTCTTTCCCTTGTTGTGATTCTCATATAGGTCCTTCTCAAAGGCGAGATCATGATACTACAAGTCATCCAAGCAATGGGTCCTTGATTGATTTGTTCCTCCACAAGATTTCTGTAGCAAGATCTTGTATTTCATATTTCACATAGTTGTTGTGTAATAGTTGTGTTGGTTTGGTCCGCCGTATTAAGGACTCGGTATTTAGCTTTGTACCGGAAAAAGTGTAAGCGACGTTGTGAGGCTTCTCCGCCATGTTGAAGGAGCTTGTTGACATAGTGCGTGAACTCTCAAGTGGGGAACTCGGGGTGTGAAGTAGGCAAGGAAGGTGTCCTTGTAGCCGAACCACTATATATCACTTGTGTCACTACTCTCTATCCTTTACTTTACTTGCTTTCATTATTTACTTTACTTATTGCTTTATACTTTCTATCCATCCATACGAATTCACATAAGATCGAATCTAAAATTTTGAAACTTAATTTTAAAATCGGCAAAACTATTCAACCCCCCTTCTATTTTTCCAGAATTGGCATCAAGAGCAATGTTTACAAAAGTTTTAAAGTAAATTGTATTTTAAAAACTTTTCGATCATAATGAGTTTTGAAAATTATAGAGAAGGGCAATCTATGCAACGACCTCCACTACTTGAAACAAATGGTTTTATTTATTGGACAAATAGATTTGAAACTTATGTGAAATTAAAAGATATTGATCTTTGGTACATCATTGTTGACGGTGACTTTCAAGCCACTACAAAAGATGATAAAACCAACAACGAAATAAACATCCCTCATGATCGCCTCTCCGACGATCAAAAGAAAAAGCTTTCCAAAAATAGTGAGGCAAAAATGGTTTTATATATTGCCTTACCCAAAAAGGAATTTGAAATAATTTCTATGCTTAAAACCTCTAAAGAAATTTGGAATTCTTTAGTTGTAACTCACCAAGGAAATCAACAAGTTAAAAACAACAAAATAGATTTGTTTGTTCAACAATATGAACAATTTTCAATTTTGGATGAGGATATTATAGATAATTCTTTTGCTAACTTTAATATCATTATTACTTCATTACAAGCACTTGATGAGTCTTTTTTTAGTCGTAATCATGTCAGGAGATTTCTAAGGGCGCTTCCATCAAAGTGGAGAACAAAGGTGACGGCCATCGAAGAATATAAAGACTTGTCAATCCTCACTCAAGACGAACTCATAGGCAACCTAAAGGTCTATGAGCTCGTCCTCGCTAAAGACTCCGAAGCCTCAAAAGAAAAGAAGGAGAACCACAAATCTCTTGCCTTAAAAGCCAAGAAGGTCTCAAGCGATGAAGAAACCTCATCTTCGGAAATTGATGGCGAAGAGTATGCCATGGCGGTACGGGATTTCAAGAAGTTCTTTCAAAGAAAAGGAAGATATGTCAAGCAACCATATGACGACAAGAAGGGGTTCCAGAAAGGCAAAGACGACAAGAAAGCAAAGGACAAACGCACATGTTTTAAATGTGGGGACCCTAATCACTTCATTAGTGAGTGTCCCAAACGTGACGAACAAAAGGCGTTCGTAAGTGGTTCATGGGGAATGAGTGAGGAGGAGAACGAAGAAATTTGTCTCATGGCAAATGACTCAAACGAGGTATGTCCCGAATCTCTTTATTATAGTAGCTCATCATTAGATGATGAATCATTACATCGTGAATATGATAAAATTTGCAAAATTAGTCTAAAAGTAATTAACAAAAATAAGATTTTGAAAAAAATGAACGTTTGGAAAAGGAAGTCATTGAGCTAAAAGATAAATTAAAACGTTTAGAAAAGGGGAAGAAAGTAGATAGTGAATGTGAGCTTTGTGTTCAACTTCAAACGTTTGTTGATACTCTTGATTCCAAGATTGCTAGAATGATTACTAATACTTTTGATATAATACTTGATACTGTTAAAACGAGAAATAATCAAAAGGGTTTAGGTGTTCAGGAACTTACTGCATCAACTAGCGAGATTAAAAAAGCACAATTCGTTAAAGCTATTGAAAAACAAGCTACTGTAGTCATGGATCCCAATGATCCCTTGAAAAAGAACTGTCTTGTGTAAATCCAGGGATCCGTGGGTCTGTACCAGCAAACAGTAAAAATAATGTAACTACATCATCTAGAACCGACTTTGTTATTGTTAACAAGAAGAAACCAACCCATGTTACTGTTAGAAATGTCAAACAGCCACCTCCACTAAAACAAAATCAAAGTTTTATGAAAAACAAAGGTCCATCGTTTTCTAAACCAAACACATTTATAAGAAGACCAAATAATGTTTATCCGAGAAGTAACCACCATCAAATGGGATGGAATCCTAATGTACAAAACGGTTTTCCATTTCAAAACTTTACACCGTGGAATGCTTTCTCACCTTTTTCATATATGCCTAACATGAATCAAATGTATAACACTAATGGACCCATGAACAAATGGGGACCAAACTTTTGAGTTAATTGCTTTCTTAGGTATGCCTAAAGGTCGACTTAGATCCAGATGAATGGATCAAGGATAGCGGGTGCATGATCCGTGCTAAACCGTCAAGTCTAACAGACTTAAAACAGCTTAAGCACAAATGCAATGAAGATCAGAGAATATAGTGAATTCCCGGGTCGTTAAGTCCCACGGAGACTCAATGGTGTGCAAACACTTGATCAGACGATAGATTGATCACTAATGATAGTGATCAGCAAGGAATTGAATAGATAATTACGCTACTGAAAAAGTTTTATAAATTAAAGCGACTTAAATACAAATTAAGAAAATTAAAAAGATAAAAGATATTAAATAAACGCTATCACTATATTTAAAGTGATGAACGTTTAAAACTAAAAACTTACGTTTAAATAAAAATAACGTAAACGTACAAAATAAAAAGTGAAACTTATACAATATAAATCCTAAAAATATGAAAAATACATTTTTACAAACCTAAAGATAAAAGAAAATATTTAGAAAAAGAAAATTATTTTTAAAACTATTTATGTAATTATTATTAATTAAAAACTATTTTAAATTATTTAATAATACTCTAAAATAAAAGAAAATATGAAATAAGACTAGAAAAATAAAATTAAGACTTAGAAAAATCTAAAATATGATAAAACTAATTTTAAAACAGAAAATATATTTTTCACACTTTTTATATATTTATTACTAATTTAAAACTATTTAAAACTAATTAAAATGCTAGAAAATACTTTTTAAACCAAGAAAATTATGGAAAAATACTTTTTAGGCTTTTTACATTTATCTTAATCTAGGAAAATTGAAAACATATTTTTTAAGCTTTTTCTAATTTATTTGTATTAAAAGGTATTTAAAAAGGATTAAAAACTATTAAAAATAAAGAAAAATAGCAAACAGTGTAGGAAAAATCTGAAAAATTCAGGAAAATGCTAAAATAATATAAGGAATAAAGGAAAAATAGAAAAACAGGTGCAAGTGTGGAGGAATAAGCAACTGATGTGGAATGAGCTTAAAAATAAGCACTTCCAATAAGCAAATGAAGTCCAAAAGCTACCAAACTGAAATGGAAGCTACAATAAGCTAAAAAGGACCAAATGCAACAACAATCAACAAGCTAATATCACAGAATCACAAGATGCTAAGATTTGATGTTTATGATGATAAGCTAAAAACAGATTTATGGGACCAACTTGCAGGGGAAAAATAAGCAATTAAATAAGCTGAGAACAGGAAAACAGAAATTGGAACCTCAAGATAACCTGGCTAAGAACATGTAAACCAAAAATCAGACCCTAGTGAGCTCACATGAGCTTTGCACAAGCTCTGCAAAAGCTGCACAAACCCTGTGCAGCTAACAGTGCCCTGCACAGGGGAATTGACACCATGTTCACAAGCTAGTTAAGAGCTTAAAGAAAATTTGCAAAAATCTAGAAAATTAATAATAATAAAATAGACCAAGAGAGCTTTTCAAAACCACAAGTTTCATAGAATTTGACCAAGAAATGAGTGCATGAGAAATCCCTCTAGTTGAGCTAAAAACTGGTTTTGCAAGTATTTGACTTTTGAGCAAAAATGGAAAGTTGACTATATTGGACTTTGAAACCAATTTGTGGATTGCAATTGATGTTAAATGATGAAACAAGGTTAATGCAAGCTATATCTAAGTGTTTTGAACACAAATTAAGACTTGGATCTTGCCAGATTCCAACAGTTAAGCTGCAAGATCACATGAAAGGGAATTTTGACTTTAGAGTGCAAGCAGCTACAAGATTATGACTGAAGTGAGTATAACTGAGCTAAACAAACATAATTCTACAAGTCCTAACCACTAAATACACCTAAATAACAGTTATAGCATTGGATCCAAACACCCTTTCATTAACTGTTATACAAATTTAAATAAGCTAATCTTTGATCCAACTTGTTCCAATGATTAAACTGAGTTAATATGACCTAGTTACACCTATATAAACAAGTCTACACTAGTGATGACCACAATTACTCAAACAAGCATAAAATGCAACATTTGATTGAAAATGTAAAATTTAGACAAATACTCACAAGAGGTCCAGTTGGTATTGCAGGCTAGACCAAATCCAAAACCAACCTAAACTAGTCTAAATAAACCCAACATCACCACTGCATCTCCTTTTATCCATTACCAAGACCCATTGAGCTTCCAGTTGACTTTAGTTGACCAAAATTCAAAAGTGATAGAAACATAAATGTGAGCTTGTGAAAAGCTATAACAAGCTTAAACAAGCTTATTTGAACATGGAAAGAGATTATTTGAAGCTTGTATATAGAAACTAGAAACTGAAAATTTCAACAGTAGCTTGAAAATTTGGAACTTAAACAAACTTTGAAATTGAAGTTCAAGATAGATTACACAGATGAAAGTACTTGAGTTAAACACTTAGAAACAAATTATTACAACATTTGGATTAAACTAAGACAGTTATAATAAAAACGACATTGAAGAAAAATTAAAATCTAGCTACTACCCTTCTCCTCTTCTGTTGCCTCTTTTATATACCCCAAACTGCTCCCCCATGTACTCTGAATCTATCCCACCAAAATCTAGCCATTGGATTGGTCAAAAGTGCCATATGTCGTTTTTGGCGCCAAAAGGTCTTTGGGTAGATTTGAGCAGGTTTTTTGATATTAATGGGTTTTGGGTGTTAGTGTAAGTGGAGGGGACAAGGGGGATGGATAGGTGAGGGGGGGGGGGTTGAAAAGGTTGGCAAAACCATCTCTGGTTTTGGTGTTACAGCTGTGGAGAGGGAATGCTACAGTGGAAGTGGTTTTTGGGCGGGGTGAGTGGGTTTGACTTGCGTTGACCGAATGGCTAATAGCAAAGGCCGGGTTGGATTTGGGAAGGGATTGGGCCAAGGGGGTGCTTTGGACTTGGATTTGGGCCTAGATATGAGATAAGGATCCGTTTGGTTAAGTTATAACAATAAGGACCAAAAGTGTAATTCACCCAAACCTCAAGGACTGATCTTGAAACTTTTTCAAACTTCTCACAAGGACCTATTATGACAAACTTTGATAAAACAAGGACCCTACTTGACAATTTCAAAATTCCAAGGGCCATTTATGACATTTTTCAAACTTGAGGGACCAAAGTTGTAGATTTGCAAATTTTACATTTCAAGGGTTTGTTTTGACAACTTTTGAATCCCATGGACCTTAAATGACATATTTCTTTATTTAGATATACCAGGGACTATTTTTGACAATTTTTGAAACTTGGGGGACTAAAACTGCCATTTTTGCAAATTGGATATCTTTTTCATCTGATTTTGATATTTTTGCATTTAAAACACATAAAACACTGATTTGTGATATTTTGATCATTTTGATGTGTTTCTGAGTGTTTTCAGATGATTTTGCAGTCTAGATAGTACAAAAATGATGAGTATTTAGAGACTCATCAATCCCCCACACTGAGATATTGCTAGTCCCTAGCAATGATTTAAAAAAACCTGATGGATTTTTTCTCTTTACCAAAAGCCATTACTTCTGGAGTAGCCAAATGTTTCAGTTCAAGTAAGAACCTTGGTACACTGATAACCAAATGATTTTGAGCAAATCATAAGCTGTAAACGGATTTGATGTGTCTTTACCAGAAGCCGTACCCTTCTGGACTAGCCAACTCTTAGATAAATTATCAGAATTATCTTTGGTGAGCTGATTACCAATTATGGATTTTCCACTGCCTTTACCACAAGCCATAACCTTGCGGGCTAGCCAACTCTTCACTTTTTAGGATATGGTGAGTTGAGAACCATACAATTTTGGGCAAATTGCAAGCCATATAAACGGATTTGATATATCTTTACCAAGAGCCGTTTGCTCCTGGATTAGCCAATCCTTTTATCTTACAGACAAGGCGGACTGATAACCAATTGAGTAAGTGTAGAACACTTACTCCAAAAAAAAAAAAAAAATTTGGCCAAAAACTGGGGAATTGGGTAGATAATATATGAAATTCGTGAGAATTCTCCCCCACACTTAGAAATGAATATTGCCCTCAATATTCAAAGTACCGGCGGTTATGCCGAAACAAAGAACGTAAAAGGGAAATACTACGGCCATTTTTTGAAAGATTTTTTTTTTTTTTTTTTTTTTTTTTTTTTTTTTATTTATTTAGAGACTTATATATATATATAATATGTGGGGCATCACCCCCACACTTAGGTGGTAGAAAGGGGGTAAGAAGACAGAAATATGGGTGAAAACCCATATAGTGCGTGCTACTGTTTTTGGTTACCAAGTCGCTAGCTTGACTCGACCCCGCATTAATTGGTTCATGGGGAAGCAAAGTGGAAGATACAATCTCCATCGGACTTTCATTCAAGATGTTTGGATAAACATTGAAGTACGTGAAAGTTCCACACCGACGAGATATATATAGAACCGGCTCAAAAATGATAATTGAAAATGCCGGGATCAAAAATAGTGTCCTCATTCCCGAAGGAGAAAAGGGAAAGAGCAACCACACCATTTGTGAAGAATGGAATAAATATGTGCATCACAATGCATGTCCATTCCTGATCAGAAAGAAGCAAATCACCATTTTTGACATTTTTAAGCTTAAATTTGAAGCTTGTATGGTGATTGGTAACAAAATTTCCGGGAGGGAGAGCTGGAAACGGTTCTTCAATCAACAGATTTTCAAGAAAAAGGATGTCTCCCTCCGAATCAAAGTAAGTATTGTCAATTCCTGTTGGAATCGACTCATCACTAAGAAAATCATCGACCTCCTTCCAAAAGTTGTCATCTTCCTCATCTGGAGTGAGAGAAGGAATGGAAGAGTCGGAAATGGGACAAGAAATGAGTGAATGATCATTGTATAGGAGACTTCTAGTTTCTCCAAGATCGGCTTCGAAATCAAAGAGATCATCGTCACTTTCTGATGAAAGTGAACTGATGTGAGTGAGTTCATCGGTGAACTCCTCAAGAAGAGGATCAGACTGTGGAAGCGATGCCTCAACATACTCGATGTCTCCATAGGATTTACAATCATCGCTAAAATCGGAGAAAGTCTCAAATTGATCATTTGGACACTCAAGAGGGAAAGGGATATCACACATATGGTCAATAGTTCCCTGTGACTCTCCCGGGATTGGGACAAGGTCCTCAACACTAGACTTTATCAATTCGTCTGATTCCTTTTCAGGAACAGTGTCAAGATGCTCATCCCCCATGTTCAGAGAGTGAGTGGGAGCTTTGGGTGTGATAACAACAAACTGAGGGAGTTTAGAAGGACTAGCATACATATGTTTAATACTTTCCATTTGTTCTTCTGCTAGTAATTCCATCATAGTCTTTTCTCCCTGATTTTTCATGGAAGGAGTTTCAACTGATGACTTTGATGAACTGTTATAAAATTGTAAGATATCAAGGATATCTTCATCATCATCGTCATCAGGAATGAAACGGAATCGAGAGCTAGATCTGGCCGCTTTTTCTTTTGCAATTGACTCCCTAATAGATTGTTCAAAAGCAATTTGGGAATCTAATTTAGCAGCCCGCTCTTCGGCTAACAAAACTTCCATGGATTTCTCATTTGGATTATCTTGGGAGGACATAGCCGACTCCTCCTTAAGTTCTTTTAATAACTCCAGAGTCTTCAGTAGAAGGTCTGTCGTAGTTTCATGAGGAGTCGCTTGAATCATTTGGCATTGTGGAGGTTGGTCTGGATACGAAGAGTCGTAATTGTTACAAGGAAATGGGTTCCCTGTTTGACAATCCGAACTAGGGTGAGGACCTCCACAATACTTACAACAGTAGAACTGATGTGTCTGTGAGTGGTATGTGTTGTAGTCATAATTGTTATCAGGAACCTGCTCATAGACAAGCGTGTTTCCTGACTGACAATCAGAACTGGAATGTGAACCACCACAGTACTCACAACAGTAAAACTGCTGAGTCTCACAGTGTGGTAGCTGATGGAATAAATCAGTCGTGTTATGGTAGGAATAGGGATCCTGGTTATAGACAGACCCGTTTCCTGATTCCACCATGCTACAACTGGGGCAATTGCCACCATTATAAGGACCACCACACCATTGACAACCAAGAGGGTGAGGATAAGACATAGAAAGAATCAAAGGTTAACAGAGGGTAAGAAATGAAGAATCAAAAAGGTAAGAGGGTAAAGAGGAATATTTTTGGTATTTTTGAAAAACATGACGATAAAAACAAAGAATGAAAATATTTTTGGCGTTTATAACACTTTAGGAAAAGTGTTAATGAACTTTTTGAGATTTTCTGATAACTTTACAAAAAAAAACTTTTTACAAAAGATGGGATATGTGCAAGAATGGGTCTGAAAATGGCTAAACACAAGCTAAAGCCTCCCCGGCAGCGGCGCCATAATTTGATCCGTGCTAAACCGTCAAGTCTAACAGACTTAAAACAGCTTAAGCACAAATGCAATGAAGATCAGAGAATATAGTGAATTCCCGGGTCGTTAAGTCCCACGGAAACTCAATGGTGTGCAAACACTTGATCAGACGATAGATTGATCACTAATGATAGTGATCAGCAAGGAATTGAATAGATAATTACGCTACTGAAAAAGTTTTATAAATTAAAGCGACTTAAATACAAATTAAGAAAATTAAAAAGATAAAAGATATTAAATAAACGCTATCACTATATTTAAAGTGATGAACGTTTAAAACTAAAAACTTACGTTTAAATAAAAATAACGTAAACGTACAAAATAAAAAGTGAAACTTATACAATATAAATCCTAAAAATATGAAAAATACATTTTTACAAACCTAAAGATAAAAGAAAATATTTAGAAAAAGAAAATTATTTTTAAAACTATTTATGTAATTATTATTAATTAAAAACTATTTTAAATTATTTAATAATACTCTAAAATAAAAGAAAATATGAAATAAGACTAGAAAAATAAAATTAAGACTTAGAAAAATCTAAAATATGATAAAACTAATTTTAAAACAGAAAATATATTTTTCACACTTTTTATATATTTATTACTAATTTAAAACTATTTAAAACTAATTAAAATGCTAGAAAATACTTTTTAAACCAAGAAAATTATGGAAAAATACTTTTTAGGCTTTTTACATTTATCTTAATCTAGGAAAATTGAAAACATATTTTTTAAGCTTTTTCTAATTTATTTGTATTAAAAGGTATTTAAAAAGGATTAAAAACTATTAAAAATAAAGAAAAATAGCAAACAGTGTAGGAAAAATCTGAAAAATTCAGGAAAATGCTAAAATAATATAAGGAATAAAGGAAAAATAGAAAAACAGGTGCAAGTTTGGAGGAATAAGCAACTGATGTGGAATGAGCTTAAAAATAAGCACTTCCAATAAGCAAATGAAGTCCAAAAGCTACCAAACTGAAATGGAAGCTACAATAAGCTAAAAAGGACCAAATGCAACAACAATCAACAAGCTAATATCACAGAATCACAAGATGCTAAGATTTGATGTTTATGATGATAAGCTAAAAACAGATTTATGGGACCAACTTGCAGGGGAAAAATAAGCAATTAAATAAGCTGAGAACAGGAAAACAGAAATTGGAACCTCAAGATAACCTGGCTAAGAACATGTAAACCAAAAATCAGACCCTAGTGAGCTCACATGAGCTTTGCACAAGCTCTGCAAAAGCTGCACAAACCCTGTGCAGCTAACAGTGCCCTGCACAGGGGAATTGACACCATGTTCACAAGCTAGTTAAGAGCTTAAAGAAAATTTGCAAAAATCTAGAAAATTAATAATAATAAAATAGACCAAGAGAGCTTTTCAAAACCACAAGTTTCATAGAATTTGACCAAGAAATGAGTGCATGAGAAATCCCTCTAGTTGAGCTAAAAACTGGTTTTGCAAGTATTTGACTTTTGAGCAAAAATGGAAAGTTGACTATATTGGACTTTGAAACCAATTTGTGGATTGCAATTGATGTTAAATGATGAAACAAGGTTAATGCAAGCTATATCTAAGTGTTTTGAACACAAATTAAGACTTGGATCTTGCCAGATTCCAACAGTTAAGCTGCAAGATCACATGAAAGGGAATTTTGACTTTAGAGTGCAAGCAGCTACAAGATTATGACTGAAGTGAGTATAACTGAGCTAAAAAAACATAATTCTACAAGTCCTAACCACTAAATACACCTAAATAACAGTTATAGCATTGGATCCAAACACCCTTTCATTAACTGTTATACAAATTTAAATAAGCTAATCTTTGATCCAACTTGTTCCAATGATTAAACTGAGTTAATATGACCTAGTTACACCTATATAAACAAGTCTACACTAGTGATGACCACAATTACTCAAACAAGCATAAAATGCAACATTTGATTGAAAATGTAAAATTTAGACAAATACTCACAAGAGGTCCAGTTGGTATTGCAGGCTAGACCAAATCCAAAACCAACCTAAACTAGTCTAAATAAACCCAACATCACCACTGCATCTCCTTTTATCCATTACCAAGACCCATTGAGCTTCCAGTTGACTTTAGTTGACCAAAATTCAAAAGTGATAGAAACATAAATGTGAGCTTGTGAAAAGCTATAACAAGCTTAAACAAGCTTATTTGAACATGGAAAGAGATTATTTGAAGCTTGTATATAGAAACTAGAAACTGAAAATTTCAACAGTAGCTTGAAAATTTGGAACTTAAACAAACTTTGAAATTGAAGTTCAAGATAGATTACACAGATGAAAGTACTTGAGTTAAACACTTAGAAACAAATTATTACAACATTTGGATTAAACTAAGACAGTTATAATAAAAACGACATTGAAGAAAAATTAAAATCTAGCTACTACCCTTCTCCTCTTCTGTTGCCTCTTTTATATACCCCAAACTGCTCCCCCATGTACTCTGAATCTATCCCACCAAAATCTAGCCATTGGATTGGTCAAAAGTGCCATATGTCGTTTTTGGCGCCAAAAGGTCTTTGGGTAGATTTGAGCAGGTTTTTTGATATTAATGGGTTTTGGGTGTTAGTGTAAGTGGAGGGGACAAGGGGGATGGATAGGTGAGGGGGGGGGGGTTGAAAAGGTTGGCAAAACCATCTCTGGTTTTGGTGTTACAGCTGTGGAGAGGGAATGCTACAGTGGAAGTGGTTTTTGGGCGGGGTGAGTGGGTTTGACTTGCGTTGACCGAATGGCTAATAACAAAGGCCGGGTTGGATTTGGGAAGGGATTGGGCCAAGGGGGTGCTTTGGACTTGGATTTGGGCCTAGATATGAGATAAGGATCCGTTTGGTTAAGTTATAACAATAAGGACCAAAAGTGTAATTCACCCAAACCTCAAGGACTGATCTTGCAACTTTTTCAAACTTCTCACAAGGACCTATTATGACAAACTTTGATAAAACAAGGACCCTACTTGACAATTTCAAAATTCCAAGGGCCATTTATGACATTTTTCAAACTTGAGGGACCAAAGTTGTAGATTTGCAAATTTTACATTTCAAGGGTTTGTTTTGACAACTTTTGAATCCCATGGACCTTAAATGACATATTTCTTTATTTAGATATACCAGGGACTATTTTTGACAATTTTTGAAACTTGGGGGACTAAAACTGCCATTTTTGCAAATTTGATATGTTTTTCATCTGATTTTGATATTTTTGCATTTAAAACACATAAAACACTGATTTGTGATATTTTGATCATTTTGATGTGTTTCTGAGTGTTTTCAGATGATTTTGCAGTCTAGATAGTACAAAAATGATGAGTATTTAGAGACTCATCAGTGCACGAGGCATATGACCGGTAACAAAGATCTGTTTTCCACATACGAATCCTTCAATGGAGGAAATTTAGTGTTTGGAAATAGCAAGAGTAAAATCATCGGTAAAGGTACAATCTCTCACAAATCCGTAACCATTAACGATGTTTGTCACGCAGAAAACCTAAACTTCAATCAACTAAGTATAGGACAAATATGTGATAAAAAGTGCAACGTACTTTTTACTGAAATCGGTAGTAAAATATTGAAAAACGGTATTACTATAGGAAGAGGCATTAGAAAACATGGAGTCAATGTCATTAAAATTGGTAATGAACCCATGGATTTATATGGTCCATCCGCTATTCAAAGTTACGGAGGTAACTTCTATACTTTGGTTATAGTCGATGATTACTCTAGGTACACATGGACTAAATTTCTAAAGAATAAAACTGAAACGTTCAATTACTTTGAAATATTAAGTAAGAAAATACAAAGACAACTAGGAAGTCCTATAGTGTCAATTAGAACGGATCATGGTAGGGAATTTGATAATAAAGTGCAATTTGGAGCTTTTTGTGATGCTAATGGTATTACTCACAATTTCTCGGCTCCTTGCACTCCACAATCAAATGGGTAGTAGAAAGGAAAAATAGAACCCTATAAGAAATGAGTCACACCATTATTAATGAGCAATCTATTCCTCAAAAATATTGGTTCAATGCCATCGACACATCAACCTATATACTTAACCGTGTCCTAATTAGACCTTTTCTAGGAAAAACTCCATACGAGTTACTACGAGGCAAAAAGCCTACGCTAGAACACTTTAGAGTCTTTGCTAGTAAATGCTTCTACTTAACACTAAAGATTACCTAACTAAATTTGATCCTAAATCAACCGAAGTTATCTTCTTAGGTTACTCTCCTAATAGTAAAGCATACGTTATACTAAATAAAGAAACCATGAAGGTTGAAGAATCCTTAAACGTAAAATTTGATGAAAGTCCACCTAAACCTACCCTACCTCTTGTCGATGATGAGTTAATCGAAAGTGAAGCCATAGAAATCAAGGAAAATATAAATAAAGAAGATGAACCATTAAACAATGAAATCATCAATATTAAAGAGTCTAAAGATCATCCCGTAGAAAAGGTTATAGGAAAGTTAAATGAGAGAACCTTAAGATCTCAAGTCCAAAACAAAAGTAGTTTATTTTGTTTTGTCGCAACCATAGAACCTAAAAATACGCAAGAAGCCATAAAAGATGAAAGTTGGGTAATGTGTATGCAAGAAGAGTTAAATCAATTTGTCTCTAACAATGTTTGGACACTTGTACCTCCACCTAAAAACCAAACCATAATCGACACTAAATGGGTATATAAAAACAAGTTAGATGCAAACGGTGTAGTGTCTAGAAACAAAGCTAGACTTGTTGCCCAAGGGTATAACCAACAAGAAGGCATAGACTTTGATGAGACCTATGCTCTCGTAGCTAGATTAGAATCTATAAGAATACTTCTTGCTTATGCTTGTGCTCATGATCTTAAGCCTTTTCATATGGATGTTAAAAGTGCTTTTCTAAATGGCTTTATTAATGAAGAAGTCTATGTAGCTCAACCTCCGGGCTTTATCGATTTAGAAAAACCTAACCACGTGTACAAACTAAAGAAAGCTCTCTACGGTCTTAAACAAGCCCCAAAGGCTTGGTATGATAGACTCAAATCATTTTTAATCAAAAATGACTATACCATGGGGTTAGTTGATAATACACTTTTCACAAAGAAAAAGGAATCACATATAATTATTGTTCAAATATACGCGGATGATATTATATTCGGATCGACTTGTCAAAACATGTGTGATGATTTCTCAAAAATCATACATGATGAGTTTGAAATGAGTATGATTGGAGAATTAAGTTTCTTTCTTGGTCTACAAATCAAACAACTAGAAGATGATATCTTCTTTAATCAATCCAAATACATAAAAGAAATGCTAAAGAAATTTAGTTTAGAAGAGTCAAAACCTATAAGAACACCAATGTCATCCGATACTAAACTAACCAAAGATGAAGACGGTGAATCCGTTGATAACACCAAATATCGTGGCATGACTGGTAGCCTTCTCTACCTTACGGCTAGTCAGCCGGATATCATGTTTAGTGTATGTCTATGTGCTAGGTTTCAAGAAGACCTTAAAACTTCAAACCTAGAAGCCGTCAAAAGAATATTTAGATACATTAAGGGTACTACTCAATTAGGATTATGGTATCCTAAGGGGACGGGGGTAGAAACTATTGTATATGCGGATTCTGACCATGCAGGTGATTATGTTGACCGAAAGAGTACAAGTGGTGTATGTACTTTTATGGGATGTTGTTTAACATCTTGGTTGTCGAAAAATCAAACGACATTGGCCATATCTACAACCGAAGCCGAATATGTCTCCGCCGTCAAAGCATGCCAACAAGCACTATGGATGAAACAAGCGTTAGTTGACTATGACATTCATCTAAGTGACATAGCTATTTTATTCGACAACAAAGGTGCTATCGACTTAAGCAAAAATCCGGTGTTACACTCTCGTTCCAAGCATATAGAGATCCGTCATATCTTCTTAAGAGACAATGTTCAAAAGAGGAGCATTTCTATTGAGAAAGTATCATCCGAAGACAACATAGCCGACGTCCTCACCAAACCGTTGAAGCGGGAACAATTCAACTTGCTTCGTCTTAGTCTTGGTCTTATGGAACAATCATCATGCAAATTCCTTCTACAAGGTACGTAGACGTTTGCCTTACCTTCTTTTCTAAGTCTAGGATCTCTATTTCACACACAACTCACAAACAATATGAGGATTTTCAAAACTAAAAATTTTTAGAAACTTTTCGAAATGCTTTCTAAAAGGATACTCCTCCCCGTATTATTTTTCTAAAAGGTAAAAACCTTTTTCATTACATCTCATGTCTTTTGAATGCTAAAGGGAACACATAACTAATATGTGTTTTCGGGTACATTCATTTAAGAAAAAATGAATTAAGAAGCACTCGGGTTATCTCACATAATTATATGCATTTTCACTTCTTCGTTTATTTTTCTTCTTTTTAGGAGTCGAGATAACCGCAACTCCAAATGGTTTGGATATAGGCACACACTAGGCACCATTGTTTCCAAAAGGAAAAATTTGAGCTGCCTTAGAACACCAGTTACACGGATCCCAGCTTTTACGCTGGACAGATCCCTAAAGGATCGGATCCGTCGGAACCGTGGAACAAAAGCAAATTTTTTCTTCTATTTTGCTCACTTTGACTATAAATTTTCATATTTTCAACATTTTAGTTCTTTCACTAATGAGTATGTTACTTAATGCTTGTGTTCTCAAGATCACATGCCTTAAATTCACATCTAATCATTAGATTTTAGTCCACATTTTGGTTTTAGCATTCACTGCAATGCATTATTTTCTCTATAAATAAGGTTCCAAAATGCTTGTAGATCCATCACTCTCAACCTCACAAACAATCATCATCATGTCATCCCAAAAATCCTCCAACATTGATGAACCATCTAGTGAAAACAATCCTTTTCAAAAAATCCAAAACTTCATCCTACCCTCTTCCGTAGTGCCACCACCAACCAAATCTAGAAGAACCGCACAGATTAGCATCCGGCCTTGTTGTTTAGCTAAACCTTTTTCAAAAAGCCCATCACCAACTACTAACTCTCCACCAAATGACTACATTGTAGCACCTCCATCATATCCCACAAGCTCATCACCACAATCACCTACTGGGTCTTTACCTACCACTCAATTCACTCTATCAGAACTCCTTAAGACTTCGAAAACAATCCCACTACCCGTGTCTAGTCCACCACCTACTACATTTCAAACATCCAAATCTACCCAACTAGCTTCCAACTTAAACCCAAAAGAACTAGTGTTTTTAACACCACCAACATCTCCAAACACACTTTACAAAGAGCTTGCAACATCACCACCTCTATCTCCCATTATAATACAAGAACATCTAGGTTCTTATCCTCCATCACTCACCAACATCATGGACTTTGTTCCATATTTTCCAACATTTCCACCACATATTCCGCCTTCCACAAATCAAACTTACTCGGAAACCATCCACCAACACTACCCTCACCATTTACATTGCGAACATTGTCAATCTACTAGGGAACTTGCAATGGAAATAAGGGACGAGATGCGATTCATACTCAACTACATCCTTGATCGCATCAACATCATCACACACCAAAACTTCTATAATTAACCATATGCAAGAATGGAAGGAATGATATTACTATTTTCTCTATTTTTTTTCCTTTTGAGTCATTTTAAAGAACAAATCTTGTTCTTAGTTTTACATTTTGTATGTGGCCTATATACCACTACACTTTTATATTTTATTACAAGGCTTTGTTTACGTACCTTGGCTCTCCATCTTGTTTCTCATCCCATACAAGATTATATTACATGTTACTACTAACATTTTTGTAAGATATAACTTTTCACATACACATCAAACCATAACACAAAGTAGCATATAGATGGAATTCTAGAGAGAGAAAGTTAGAGGTTTAGGGAACTTAGTAAGAGAAAGTGAAAGATATTATTATGAGCTCCAACTCTCTACCTTGGGAGGTAGAGAGTATTTATAGTCTTACATAAATCGCCACACATCGGGCTGTGGATCAGGCATACAGTGGGTAAAGACCCGTCCGTCCTCCACGGTGATACTTAACTAAATACTACTTAACTTAAGAATTACTACGACTACGAGCTTTCTAACGATTACATATACTTGAGGTGACCGACTCTTTAATACCGGGAATTTCTAATTCCTAACAATCTCCCCCTAAGGGAGGTCACCTCAATCATGTACCAAAAACACATTGAATACAACCAGATAATACATTAACAATTGATCTTGCGTTCTTGATGTAGTCCTTTGCTCCTAAGCTCGTAGTCATTGATTCTTCACATTGCATGTTTGGTTACTTCAAGTGGAGGTCTTTTACTGATCCACGTGATAGTCATTTTGAGCCATCTTTTGAGATCATCAGCTATCAACAATCTCTGACACATCCTTTGTGTTGTTGGTATTATGTGATGTTGTGACTTTAGGACCGACATGCTCACATTCTGGATCATGAAATCTTCACATCAGAGTAGCGGAAGCTTTTGTTGAATCATGATATTGGCAGCAGCGTAGCAGAAGCTTGGTGTGAAAATATCAGAGTCATTGATGCACTAATCATGATTTCTTTGAGTTGAATGTGTTAAGTGAGCATGCGGCTATGGATTGACCGCTCCATTCTGATCAGCTGCAAACGTCGGGTGTACCTGCATACAACAGTTAGCAATAAATCGCACGAAAGTGTCTTTGATCACTTTCGTTGAATTGAGGTACACGGCCCACGGTTCCCCGTTGATCAGTACATGTACTGCTTGTGATCGGGTATAATTCAGAAGAATTTCCTTGACAGGGTTTCGCAGCTGTTCTAGCTGTTCTCAAACCGGAACGTCTCAAAGAAGACAACAAGGAGTGAGTGAATCAGCGAATTTTAAGTCCACTGATTGATGAAAAGAGATTTGAAAAACAATCGTGTATTGCTCAATAGAAATTGTTTTTGCAATACAACGAAGGTTTTATTGAAAATCAATTATCAATCATAAAAATACCTTTTGGTTTGAAAAATGAGTACACAGTCGATGTGCTAAAGAAAAGAGTTTTTAAGCACAAAGACCGGTTTTTCAAAGGTATCCGTCAATCCATAACCTGAACCAGGTTTGATTCAAGAGATTAAATCGCTCCATTGTTTCTGTTCAGTTGTCACATGGTTGATCTATATAAAAGATCTCATATGCCACCTACCAGGAGCTTGTTTGATGTTGGCTCAGAAGGCTTTCCATCTTCATTGTGAATATGTAAACACATCACTCAGATGTTCTGGCAATACCACAAGGATAATGCGTAGGACTCCAGATATAATCTCTCTTTCCACATTGTGTGAAACAGAGAGTCTTCATTGAAAGTGTCTTAATGAGATTTATTGATGATCTCGTGGCTCTAGACTCAATTTGTGCATATTTGGATCCTATGACGGAGACTAGGGAGAGGGTCTCCTTCTTCAATATCAACCATCTCTAAGAGAAAGTCGATAGATAATGTCGGTTCCCCGTGAGAATGAAACAAGTCCTTTTAAGAGGAACTTGAGTGGTTTGGAAAGTTAAAGTGCAGTGCGTCACTGGGTCCATGACGTCTTGTCTTCAATACCGATGTTACCATCAGTAGCATATGAATTGAACCCGGTTTCTGCCCTAAGGTTGAATAAATGGAGGGCTATTTGTTTTCACCCTTTTCTCATTCAATTCTTTTTAATTCTTCAACCCCTTCAGTGCTTACTGAGACTTCATAGCTAGAACCTTGTTGGGTTTATTCCAGTACTAGCTCAGTCTTAGTCCGCACTCTTCCCATATCTCATTTTTCTCCTTTTATCATCATACCTAAGGACTTCTACACTAACTAGTGGATTGTCCCTGGGTAGATCCCTCCGGTTCTGGCGGATCATGGGAACACATACCTAACCTTATCATCCTTATATCACCGTACATGAAGTAAAGTTGGTCGGTCAATTTGGAATTGTTCGCCTGCCATTGGATCCAATTGAAAACCATTTTAAAATCAATTCAGATACTTGTGATATATTATCGAAGCATTTTGTACCTGAATTGTTTTTGATATTTTTAGAACGAGAACTCCCCCTCAACATGTGCATCAAGTATTTGAAAATGTTTTGCACACGGAGGCAAGAGAAAGAATTAACTTCTTTGATTACCATTTTCTAAAAGATATCAACATCGCTTCCTACATCAAATCAAGTAGATATAGCATTTCCGGGAAGGATGAGGTTTCCATAAATTTGTTCCCCCTCAATATGTGCCTCGAGGTTTGAAAAGAGTTTTGCACATACTAGAGGGAACCTGCACATTGGGATGAATGATCACGTTTCAAATCAAAGGTTTAATATAGATGCTCCCCCTCAACATGTGCATGTAAAATTTGAAATCGTTTGTCACATATGGGAAGGACAGCATGTACACTCTTATGAAACCATTTACCGAATTATCAGTTTAAATCCAATTTAAATCACACATTCTCCCCCGATCACAATTATCAAAACATTTGAGATTTGTGATCTCGTATAGATTTAAATTAATTTTGAAAGATTTTAAGGAGAATTGTGACTTGATTGTGAAAGCGTTTGAACTGATAAGGATCGGATTTTAAGACTTTAAACTCCATTGATAAAACATGCATGTATATCTTTTGAAAACAATTTAATGCCAAATAACTTTTTAATTTAATTGAAATCATTCTCCCCCTCAATCAATGACATAGGTTGTTGATTGTGAGATAAAGATTTTGACATATAAGTCCTGATGATTATCAAAAATAGAGACTGGGTTATTTTTCAAAGCATTTAGTTTTCAGCAGATAACTGTTTATAGAATCAGAGCATGGAATTTGAAAACATGGTGAAACATGGCTCTGTTCTTTCTTTTAAACCGGGTTATTGCCTGAAAATGACAATAAACCATTTTCTCTTTCTCTCAAATTTATTTATTTATTTATTTATTTATTTATTTATTTATTTTTTATTTTTTTTAATAAAATTCGAGCAACATCTAAAGTCCCGTGTCATTCTTTGAATGACAACATCAAGACCGTAGATATTATCGAATCGAGAGAAACATGACAAAAAGACAATTTTTTTTTTTTTTTTTTTTTTTTTTTTTTTTTTTAAGTTTTTTTTTTTTTTTTTCGAATTTTTCAAATTTTTATGGATTTTGAAAGTTTTATATTTTTGTATTTTGTTTTTCAAATAACTATTTACAAGAGATAGATGAAGATAGACCTTTACTCCTCGTCTTCCTCCTGAAGACGTTTGAGATTTTCTTGTTGAAGGCTTTTCAAGCCAAGACGTGGAAGAATAAACTCAAAACGTTCTCTTGGAAGAGCTTTGGTGAAGATGTTAGCTAATTGATATTCAGACCTCACAAAATATAGTTCCACCACACCTTTTTCTACTTGTTCCCTGATGAAATGATGTCTGATGTCGATATGCTTTGCTCTTGAGTGTTGAACGTTGTTGCATGAGAGAGCAATAGCACTTTTATTATCACAGTACAGAGGGATTTTGTTGAATTCATAGCCATAGTCAGATAATTGAGATCTCATCCATAAGATTTGAGCACAACAAGATGACATGGCTATGTATTCAGCCTCTGTAGAGGAAATAGAGGTACTCATTTGCTTCTTTGAAGACCAGCTCACAAGCTTATCACCCAAAAACTGTGCACCTCCTGACGTACTTCGACGTGTATCTTGACAACCTGCATGATCAGCATCTGCATAGGCCGTTAGAGACATACCGGTGTCCTTCGGGTACCATAGTCCCATATTGATGGTTCCTTGGAGATACCGAAAGACCCGTTTAACTGCTTCAAGGTGCTTTTTAGTAGGCTTAGCCTGGTATCTAGCATACATGCAAACAGCGAACAAGATGTCTGGTCTACTAGCAGTGAGATACATCAGGGATCCAATCATACTCCGATATTTCGTTTGGTCAATCATGATCCCTGAGAGGTCCTCATCTAGTTTGGTTCGGTCAATCATGGGGGTGTCAACAGGGTCACTTGAATCAAATCCAAATTTCTTTAAAATCTCTGTTGCATATTTAGATTGATTTATGAAAATGCCTCCGGGACTTTGAGAAATTTGTAATCCCAAGAAAAATGACATTTGTCCCATCATTGACATTTGAAACTTTGAACTCATTTCATTTGAAAAACGATCACATTCCATTGGGTCAGTCGAGGCAAAAATAATATCATCAACATAAATTTGAACATGAATCAAGTGTTTGCCTGACTTCCTGGTGAACAATGTAGGATCAACTGCTCCTTTGATGAATCCGGTTGATAGAAGAAACTTTGACAGTGTATCATACCATGCCCTTGGAGCTTGCTTTAAACCGTAAAGAGCCTTTCTTCAAACGAAAACGTGAGTAGGATGCTCTTGATTCACAAATCCTTCAGGTTGGCTGACGTAGACGACTTCTTTAAGATCTCCGTTTAGAAATGCCGTCTTTACATCCATCTGATAAACTACCATGTTCTTACTAGCAGCATTAGCCAGAAAGATTCTGATTGCCTCGATTCGAGCAACTGGAGCAAAAGATTCTTCAAAGTCTATACCCTCCTCTTGACGATATCCTTTAGCAACTAATCGAGCCTTGTTCTTCAACACATCACCATGCTCATCAAGTTTTACTTTGAAGATCCATTTTAGAGCTATAATCATAGCACAGTCTGGAGCAGGTACTAACTCCCATACATCAAGACGATCAAACTCATGAATTTCATCTTGCATAGCATTGAACCAGCTGTCTTCATTCATGGCGGTTTTAACATCTTTTGGTTCGATCTTAGATAGTACGGAGTTGAAGAAACACCATAAGGCATCGGTTGCAAGTTGTTTCCGGGTTGATACAGGACGAGAGGGATTACCAATGATGTTGTCTAATGGATGATCGTGAGTCCATTTTCTGAGGTGTTCATGTGGCATTTGTTGAGGAACTGAGGTAGCTGAGTCGATGTCTCCTGAAGAAGATGGTTCTGATGATGATTCAGGAGTAGCAAATATGTTTTCAAATAGAGCATCTTCAGGAGTAGCAAAGGGATTAACTTCATCATTGATGCCAGAAACATTTCCATGATGTACATTTGAAGAATGATGATTTGTTGATGAGACTGAAGGATCAGCAGCAGGTGCTTCTTGACTTAAAGATATTGAGACTGAAGGATTGACTTCATTCACTGGAATATGAGCAACCTCTGTTGTAGGGATCAGCACCTCATTAGTAATTGAATCATACAGTTCATCAAACATAGGATCAAACAATTTCTTTACATCATCTTCAGATGGAGGTACATATGGAGTTTCTTGAGAGGAGTTTGGAACAAGGGATGAACCAATGGGACTGTTTTGAAGTGCGGGTCCTGAGCTGGAGTGTCCAGGAGCCATTTGACCGGTCAGCTCATCAAACGTAACGTGAATTGTTTCCATGATATTTCGGGTTCTTTTGTTGTAGATTCGGTATCCCTTTTTGTTTGATGCATATCCTACAAATACTCCAATGTCAGCTTTGGCCCTAAGTTTGCCTAAGTCTTGACCCTCATTAGTTGGATAGCACAATGCACCAAACACACGAAGGAAAGATAGATTAGGTTTTCTGTTGTGGACAAGTTCATATGGAGTTTTTCCATGAACAGTGTGAATCAGGGAACGATTTTGTGTGTAGCATGCAGTGGCAATTGCTTCAGCCCAGAGAAACATTGGAACCTTTGAGTATATCAGCATTGTTCTAGCGGCTTCAACAAGAGTACGATTTCGTCTTTCAACTACACCGTTCTGTTGAGGGGTTCGTGGAACACTTCTTTGATGGCTGATTCCAACTTTTCATAGAATTCACTAAGTTGTTTGTTGACAAACTCAGTTCCATTGTCTGTTCTGATAATTCTGACAGTTTTGTTTAGTCGAACCTGTAGCTGTTTGATGAGTTTGATGATGATATCAGGAGTTTCATCCTTTGTCCTTAAGAACTTGACCCAGGTGAATCTAGAGTAATCATCAACCACAACTAACACATATTTCTTCCCAAAGATATTCTGCACCCTCATTGGTCCACATAAATCCATATGAATCATATGAAGAACTTCTGTGACAGAGTTAGTAGGTTTGGGTTTATGGGCATACTTCTTGCTTTTTCCCAATTGACATGCTGAACAAAGATGATCCTTTTCATACTTTAGTCTAGGTAAACCTACAACTAAGTCCTTTCTGGAAAGATCGTTAATGGTGCCAAAGTTCAAGTGATTGAGACGACGATGCCATAACCATGACTTTGTATTAGAAGCCTTTGATAACAAGCAGATTGGAGAGGCCCTCATCATGTCATCGATAGAGATGGTGTAAAGATTTGAGCCACGAGTTCCTTTTAACAGTTCCTTACCATTAAGATCTCTAACAAAGCAGGTATGTTTTCTGAAGGCTACTTCTAGATCAGAATCACAGAATTGACCAACAGAGAACAGATTATGACCTAAACCTTCCACATAATACACTCTAGAGATGACACTATCACCAACAACATAATCTCCATAACCCATAATAGCACCGAAATGATCATTACCAAATCTAACAGTCCCGATGAATTTGCTCACGAAGTTCATGAGCCGCGACCGGTCTCCAGTCATATGCTTGGAACAGCCTGAGTCCAGGTACCACAGAACGATTTGAACGATCTGCAGTTGAACACAGACAAGAATGGATAACTGGATAATTGGGATCCCCATGCAAGAATGGGTTCCATTTGGTTAGTAACAATGTTTGGAACACCCACATCAGAAATAGAAGCATTCATATCAGAAAGTGAGGCAATGGAATCGATGTGAATAGATGCAGTACTAGTGTCAGTATTAGCCCTGTTCACAGTGTGATCACTTCTTAAGGGAATAGTTCTACCAGTAGGCATCCATTTTCTAGTGGGCATTATCTGATTAGTCTTAAGACCAACAGGTGTCCAATAAAAGCCTATTTTACTGAATGTTCTTCCTGTGGGTTTCCACTGTTTTCTAACTTTCTTACGTTTTTGCCTTTTAGCCTTCCTAGCATGAACTTTAGCATTAACAATATTAACTGGACAATTAACATCATTGGGCAGAACATTAACACCACATTCATGATTAGAAACAGAATTCAAGCAGACATTAGTACAAGGTTTGCAAATAGTATCAGAATTCGAATTAATTACAGTACGCCTATGGCTAATACTAGAATCAACACGATTCGTTTTATTCGATTCAAACATAAAGTTCCTAGATTGTTCTTCTACTCTTTTCCAGTGGACATTCTTAGCTTGCGAGGTCCTATCATTCCTTGTATTGTCTTGAGACTTTGACCTGCTCCCTTTAATGTCACTGATTACTCCTGTAGAGGGAATGGGAACATTAGTTTGGTTTACTACTCTTTGCACCACCTGTTTAGATGTGCTGGGATCTGAACTACATGCAGGTGCACTAAGGTTCACTTTCTTAAAACTAGAGGTACTGAGATTAGTACTCCTAGAAGGCATCTTTGAGTTCTCTCTCTTAGCATTGACAGATCTAGAATCTGAGCTACTCAAGGGTACACTACGGTTCACATTCAAAACATTGGGAATCGAGTGCATATCATATTTGGCCTTAGGCATCGAGCATGGAATCAAAGGGTTAACTCTCTCACCTAATGTCTTTGGGCATATTGTGATCAAGCATTCTAAGATTTCTTGAGATCGTTTGGCATATAAGCATGCATGTCCAATTGCATTATCATGAGGTTTCTCTAGCTTATCCTCTTCAACAATCTCACGCAGACATTCTAGGCAATCCTTAAGGGATGAGAAGTATGTTTGAATGGCAAGTTTGTTGTTCCTTAGATGAGGAGGGACATATGTCACAGATAAAGCATATTTATTACAAGAGTGAACCTTTGATACAACATTCTCCCCATTGGTCATTGGCATTTTCCCTTTTACCTGACTCTTCAGATTCTCAATTTCCTTTTGCAATGAAGCTATTTGTTCGTTGTTTTTGTTACGAGTGACTTTAATTGATTCAAATAACTCATTGAAATGACGTTTAACCTTTTCATTTTCTTCTAGGAAACTTTCGTTTTCATTTTGTAAAGCATTTACTAGGTTTTGAAGATGAAACGTTTGAGAATTCTGAGAATCTAAAGGAGGAGGCATTTGGGAGCCTGTCATATTGTTCGTTTGACCCTTTAATTGAGAGATTTGGGCTTTCAACTTTCTGATCGTGTTACACTGAGCTTGAATCTGTTCATCTCGTTTGTTAATTTGAAAAACTGCATCAAACTCTGGAGCATCTGAAGATGTCTTGATATTTGAAGTTTTGACATTTTCTTTGAGATGTTGATATTTTAGTTGTAGATTAAAATACTCAACTTCTAGTTTAGAAAAATGTTTAACCAAATTGTCGTGATCATCCAGTTCAATTTTCTCATTTAGTTTAGAATTGGTTTTTTCAAGCTCAATGACACGATCATGGGAGACTTTCAGGGACACATATAGTTCATGAAATTTGGAAGCATTAATAGAGCAATTTGAAGCAGTGAAAAAGACATCTTGAGCAACACATTCAGTAATAAGATTCTCATTTAATGTATGCAGGTTCTTTCTCTCAATCTCATTATATTTCAGTGCACGCTCATAGTCACTAACTTCAACAACCATTGCATCAAATTCCTTTTCCATTCCCTTAATATCAGTTTCTATCCCCTTTTTAAGACTCTCAAAATGATCTTTTAGAAGTTTAAAGAAGGGCATGACCTCAGTTAAATAACATTCTTTCATTTGTTCAAAACCCCTTTCTCCTTCAGTTATACCTGTGGGTGTGATCCTTTTCTTGCAAGTTTTCTCAAAATCAACAAATAGTTGAAATATAACGTATTGACTAATTAATGTCTTGCTTTTAGTGGCAATTGTTCTAGGTACAAGATGCATTGGTGTATTAGGAGGATACACAGTCGCTCTAGGCATTTTCCTAAGGGGAGGGTTTGTTTCAACAATATTTTCCGCTTTCTGCTTATCTAAATCCTTTTTCCAGAAGGCTTGTTCGGGAGTCAACAAAGTCTGAGGCTTAAACTTGTTCAAGGAAATCCAGTTTTCCTTCTTGTAATCATGAGGAGTGATAATTATGTTTTTCTCTTTGCATTTGGGATCATTTTGTTTCTTATTCATCTTTTCCCTAGTGATTTCATTTGATATCTTATCTTCCTCAGTGCACTCAACGCAACTAGGTTTCTGTCTAGGCTTAAGGATTTCATCACCATCATAAAGCACCTTATGAGCATTTCTAGCCTTTTTAATTACCTCTGGATTTGGTTCCTCAACAAGGGGAATGCTATGCTTATCGCTTAAGACTCGATGTTTGGTGACCATGTGAGCAGTCTGAATGGTGTTTCCTTGTATGTACAACTTGTTTTCAAGTTTTTTTTTCAAAGTTGTCAGATTAGAAAAATCTCTCAAGAGTTTTGATTCCTTTGCATTAAATTCTTGCTTAAGCATTTTCACATTTTCTTGAAGTTCTTGTTTTTGTTTAGCTGTTTTAGAAAGTTTTTCTTGCAAGGAATTTAATTCTTGTTTCAATACTTCTTCTCTAAACTTACTTTTTCTAATTACTGTACTCACTTGGACATCCATTTCCTGCTCACGAGTGGTCAACTCAAATTTTGCACGTTGTTCATAAATAGCAACACGTTCCTTATAGGCATTTAGTTCAGAAATTATGGAATCATCAGGAGCACATGCAGTGTATTCATCAAAGACATAGTCATTGTTGACTGCAGAAGATACATCACTTGGTACAACTTCACTTTCACTTTGTTTCACGTATTGATCGTATGGGACAATATTGTTATTACCCATATTTTCAACGTTTGATTCAATAGTTTCAGTTGATTGTACTTTGTCATGCATCTGTTGCACATCAGCATCATCGTATAGTTTTAATACCTCTGAGATGAGTTTGTCCTTGGATGGGCCAGCTTGTGGTGAAGAAGAGATCTTGGGAGAAACCATTGGAGAGATGCTAGCCATAAAGATTGTGTGTGCAGTAGGTCCATCATCTACATCAGAGTCGTATGCATCACAGTCAGCGACTTGAAAGGCATTCTGATGATTGTGACCTATCTCCTGAATAGGCTGCTCATCCACATCTGCATCATAGGTCTTGGCATTGCCCTCAGCAAGAAACAACAATTCCTCTTCATCCAACGCAGCACCATTGTCCTGAGCTTGTGCCAGCAACATCTTATCTCTGAAGTAATCAGCATTCTGTGGACGCTTTGGAGATGTGCAGTTCCTTGCAATGTGTCCTTCACCACCACAGTTATAGCATTTGATTGGCTTAGCTTGACCTTGGTTACCATTTCTTCCTCGATTCTGGTTGCCAACATAACCTCTCCCAGCTCCACCTCTTCCCTGATCATACTGTCTTTCCTGAACTGGTTGCACCACGATCCTTCCATCTTTAGCAGTGGCTTGATTATGTGGGTTAGATGCAGTTCTGAGGTTGTTGTTGGTTTGTGGGAGAGAATTCATGTTATGACTAATGAGAAGAGCTAGTTGATTAATGATGTTACCCACGTGTGCATCAGCATCAGCTTGTTTGAACATGGGATCAGGAATGAGTTTGTGATTACCATTCCCCAAGGGTATGACTTGTGATGCTTTGGTTGTGATTCCGATGTTTGAGTAGAAGGCTGTTGAGTCATTAGACGAGCTTGTCTCTCCCTGGTTGGTTTTGAACTGATTGAGAATCAATTTTTCAAACATAGCATGTCTCTCATTCTGAAAGAGGAAGGCATAGAGTTGCTCATAGTTTGTATTCTTCAATCCTTTAGTGAGCTTCACAGCTGTGACAAACTTGTGCCATTCGGGATTCATGTTGTTCACAAACTTTGAGTTGAGCTGAATGTTAGGCATAGTCATTCTGATGTTCCTCATGTCATTCACTAACTTATGAAATCTCACATAGTACTCATAGACACTCTCATCTGGTTTCATCTTGAAGTGCTCAAATTCGTCATAGAGTTGGGATTCTCTGTCTTCCATAGTTAGTTCTGAACCTGAGAGAAGCATCTTAACATTATCCCAAACTGCCTTTGCTTCAGTGTTATGATTAATCAGCTTGTAGATGTCTTTAGGAAGACCTTGAAGAACAATGTTTGAAGCCCTGATATCTGCATCGAATCTCTTTTTCTCCTTATCATCAAGCTCATCATACATCTTAGGTCTGTCCATTCCGTAAACAGGAGTACCATCTTCATTAGTATCAAGTATGTCTCTAGTCGTCTCAACTCGATATGGTCCTTCATCAATGGATTTGAGAATGTTGACACCATTTTCCTTTCCAAGGCAATACAATCTGATTCGTTGAGCCCAAGAGTCGTAGTCAGTTCTGTCAAGCATGGGTGGACGAGTATCTGAGCCAGCTGCTTGAACATCCTCGGCAACAGTGGAGATGACAGTAGGGACGTTGATAGACATGTTAACAGATTATACGAGATTTTATAACTCTATGATTAAACCGGGAAATAGATTCTTTCACAGGATTTTACTAAATCAAGAGAAAACCGTAAACAATCACTCAAGTCGCTAGAAGATTATGAACTAAGTCGCTAGAAGATAATGCACTAAGTCGCTAGAAAATAATGCACTAAGTCGCTAACTCATAATTCGCTAGACAGCTAAGTCGCTAGAATCCCAAGTCGCTAGACAGAAAGCAAGTCGCTAAGTAGTAACTCGCTACAGACCAAGTCGCTAGCCAAATTTTGGCAGCAATTCGCTACACAAGTCGCTAGAGATACAAGTCGCTAAAGAGCAACTCGCTACAGACCAAGTCGCTACCACCAAGTCGCTACTCGTAGTGGAGAGTCCACTACTTGTACTTTAACTCGCTAGATCTAACTCGCTAGCTCCAACACTGTAAGTCGCTACAAAAATGTGAAGCAAGTCGCTACCAAGAAAATACTCCGTGAGCTAAGTCGCTAGCTTGAAAAACCATATAAACATCACTTTTCAATCCAAAAACAACCCAACCAAGATGATTCAAGCTTACCAAATGAAAACCTAAACACTTGTGATGATTCTAAACATAAAAGTACCAACAAAATTCAAACTTTAACACAAGAAATCACCCAAATGATGCAAAAACCACTAAACTTTTTCAAACTCAAAAACCACCTAAAAACCACTATAAATCCAAAGATGTGCAAGATATGATCTAACCATGGCTCTTGATACCAATTATAAGATATAAATTTTCACATACACATCAAACCATAACACAAAGTAGCATATAGATGGAATTCTAGAGAGAGAAAGTTAGAGGTTTAGGGAACTTAGTGAGAGAAAGTGAAAGATATTATTATGAGCTCCAACTCTCTACCTTGGGAGGTAGAGAGTATTTATAGTCTTACATAAATCGCCACACATCAGGCTGTGGATCAGGCATACAGTGGGTAAAGACCCGTCCGTCCTCCACGGTGATACTTAACTAAATACTACTTAACTTAAGAATTACTACGACTACGAGCTTTCTAACGATTACATATACTTGAGGTGACCGACTCTTTAATACCGGGAATTTCTAATTCCTAACAATTTTCTTTGTAGGTATTATAATTTCTCACTTGACGCCCAATTCTAGGGGGAGCTACCGTCAAGGGGGAGCTAGTGCTTTGTGGATCATACTTATTTTTATTCCACAATTTATTTCTTTGTTAGGTTCGCTTTTTGTTTCAACAAAAAAGGGGAGAAGAAGTAAAACTTACATATGCTTTCAAAACATACATCTAATCTTAAGTTTTACTCACCATAACATTATGTTTTGTCATCAACAAAAAGGGGGAGATTGTTAATACAAATAAATCGTAAAAATGTTTATTCATATTTAGCGATCTCTTTGTGTTTTGTTGATAACAAATATAAAGTTATCATAAGTAAAATTATAAGAATACATGTTATTTTTGTAAAGCACTTACATTTGGTCATTTGCATAAATTGTTGTAATAATTTATTTTCTGTAATAGGATGGGCAATATCCAAGACTCATGACCCATACCCATGGAGCTAATCCATAACCCATGACCCATTGCATGACATCATGCATGAAATCATGTTGGGTATTATCCATGACCCATGACCCAAGACCCATGACCCATTGTCTAGATACATTGTATCTTGTTGGGTACCCAAGGCTAATACCCATAACCCATGACCCGATTTGCAACCCAAAACCCAGACTGGTACAACCTAGTTTGCCGGATCCTATGGATTGCACTGGATGGATCTCCCAACTGAGGGATCCACTGGAACCGGGCTACAGTAGACTTTTTTGCCTAATAATAGTGAGCCATTTCTTCATTGTTACTCACCCATCTTCTTACAAATTCTCTCATATATTATCTCACTCTTCTAACCTCTGATCTCTTGATCAATCTAGTAGTTCTTCTTTCTCTTGTTGTGATTCTCATATAGGTCCTTCTCAAAGGCGAGATCATGATACTACAAGTCATCCAAGCAAGGGGTCCTTGATTGATTTGTTCCTCCACAAGATTTCTGTAGCAAGATCTTGTATTTCATATTTCACATAGTTGTTGTGTAATAGTTGTGTTGGTTTGGTCCGCCGTGTTAAGGACTCGGTCTTTAGCTTTGTACCAGAAAAAGTGTAAGCGACGTTGTGAGGCTTCTCCGCCGTGTTGAAGGAGCTTGTTGACATAGTGCTTGAACTCTCGAGTTGGGAACTCGGGGAATGGAGAATGGCAAGGAAGGTGTCCTTATAGCCGAACCACTATAAATCACTTATTTCACTACTCTCTATCCTTTATTTTACCTGCTTTCATTATTTACTTTACTTATTGCTTTATACTTTCTACCCATCCTTACTGTGAAAACGTAGAGGGGAGGGGGGGGTTGAATACGTTTCCGTTTCAAACTTAAAACTTTCGTATCAAATATATTACCATTGCATTTGCTAATCTCGATGAGAGGATGCATTTAACGCATTACGACATGTAAGGCCAACTCCTTAATATCACATAAGATTCCGCAAGATTAATGGTTCATTATAAATCAAGTTTTACCATTATTAGTCTGGTTGCTTTTTCTTGATCAAGCGTGTCATAATATGTAAAGTGTTAAATATAGTTTATGACTATATGAAAGACCAAGTATGCATCACAAACATAAACATCAACCACATAGAAAATGAACAATATAAAGCAAGAATAAAAGTAAAGCGATAAGTAAAAGGATACACAAACCAACACGGGGATTTATAGTGGTTCGGTCACGAAGCTTCTCTTTGCCCTACTCCACTCCCCGAGTACCCGAATCGAGAGTTACTTCACTAGATCAACAAACTCCATTCTCGGCGGAGAAAACCTTACACAACGTCGCCTACACTTTATCCGGTACAAGGCTAGACACCGAGTTCTTCCACGAGGTAGAACCAAACCTATCACAACATCGCCTACACTTTATCTAGTACAAGGCTAGATACCGTGTTCTTCCATGAGGTAGAACCAAACCTATCACAACGTCGCCTACACTTTATTCGGTACAAGGCTAGATACTGGGTTCCATTACAAAGGAGGAATCATTACCTGACCAACACGACACATCTATGAAACCCGTTAGGTTTTGTGGCCCAACATAATAAACCTTGTGTTTTATGGCACAAACACATAAATCATATAATCTAGTTATAGATACAATAATATGATACTAGACAATATCCAAGACAATGTGTCTAATGGATATGAAATCCTAAGCCAAACATCAAGAACACAAAGCATGAGGTAGTTAGTCTTCCATGAATGAAGATGACAAGTTTCCGAAGCTTGTTGTAGAAGATCTTCATGTGCTTGTATGCTTGTGATGGGTGATCACTTCAGTAGGTAAGGATGCAAGATCTCTAGGCTTGCTTTGGAGGATCACTTCGGGAGTATGCTTACAACAAATGAAAGTTAGAAGCATTATGATCATATGAGATGAGGGTGGTTTACATGTTTCCTAATGATCTAAGTATGTTAGAAATGGTCGAGAGAAAGTATGTGTGAAGGTGTGAAAATATGGTGAGAAGTGGTTTGCTATTTTTACGCAAAAAGACCAAAGAAAGCTTTTGCCCCAAGGATCCCTTCTGAGAGGGATCCGGCCCTTGTAATCCAAGGGATACATGGGCAACCTAAGGGATCCGCGGACGGTCCTTATTATTTGGGTTATGGGTCATAGATCATGGGTCATGGGTCATGGGTCATGGACTTTGGGTCATGGGTACCCAACTAGATACAATGTATCTAGACAATGGATTATGGATCATAGGTCATGGGTATGGGTTATGGATCATGGTATTTACCCAACACATTTACTTTTGTTTATGTATTTTATAAAATGTAAGTAACCAAGATTACTTATGTGTTTTATATAAACTATTTAACTAAACATATTTAATGGTTTGTTAGGGGTTTGATCATAACGCAACATAACAAACATGTACGAACCTGTGTTGTAGCATACAAGGAGTTGAGTCGTCGAGAGGTGTTGAAAGTATGTTGAGACAAAATATAATTAAAAGTAACTTATACATTTTACGTTATGTATTACAAGTTACATGTTTGTCATCAACAAAACAAACGAGACTGTATAGATTAAATATCGTAATATTTGCACTAACAATCTCCCCTTTTTGATGATGACAAAATATATGTAAACGTAATAGATAGGTAAAATGGCAAAGTTACTTGTGTCCGTACTTCCTTTACATTACCTTCTCCGTTTACACTCTTCTCCCCCTTTTGTCGAAACAAAAAGGGTGTGTCCTTGGAGTTTAAACTTAGTTTCTCCTAAGAATGGCGAGTTTGGATCATCCCTAGTGAAGTTAAATTGAAAACACCTTATTGCTCCCATTGTTGTACACAATTGGCACACCACGCCAATACCGTCAACACGAAACACTAATGGAGGAAGAGAAGAATTATCTACAAGATTCACTTCAGTGGTTTTGATGATGACAAAGCTTAGCAAATCATGACCTTGAGCTTGCACGTCTTCAAGAGGTGGTGATCTCGCCTTTAAGAGGAACCTAGAGAATCACACAAAAAAAAAAATACTTAGAAAGATCCTTTGAATTATAACCATTGTTGCTAACGGATCAATGGATCAAATTTTTTTAGGCTTAACCTACATCAAGGTTAGTGTTAAGGAATGAAAAAAAAATATGATGAGAAAGAAATCTCCCTTTTGTTGAAACATAAAGGAATTTTGAAGAATGAATGTGTGCATGCTCCCCCTTGACGGTTGCTCCCCCTTGTTAAGGGCGTCAAGTATTTTTAGGAAGCTATGACGAAAGTATTGAAAAATTTGCAATGTTTTTGCTTTGACGAAAGCCCCCCTTTATTGAGGGCGCTAAGTGCTCCTAGTGTGTTTTGAAAATCTACAAAACAAAAAATTAGTGAAAAAATATATTCGTCGTTGGACGAGTAAGTCATATGATGCCCTTTTGTAGATGCTCGACAGAAGCTCCCCTAGCTCGAGGGCGTCAAAAAGAACCTACCAAAAATAAGTAAACCTCATTCGAAGACAAGTGTGCCATTTACAAACCCATTTATATGAGTGAACCTACAAAGAAAAAATTAGTGTAAAATTTCGTCCATATATAGATGAGAATCCCATACACATCAAAGTGCATATATATGAACCTACAAAGAAAGGATTAGTGTCAAAAAGAGAATAATCCTACTACTTGCATCATCGTGGTTGGTTTAGAGGTTGTAAAGTTGTTCAAGGTAAGAAAATAAATGTATTTGGGGATGAGACGCATTTCAATACGAAATTCACTTGGCTTTTGACAACATAGATGTTTGTGGAGGATAGTTGAGTGACCATGAATTGTAGTGGTAGTGAGACACTTGTAGTATGTGGTTGACTCAAGTAGTTTGTGGTTTGAGGTTGTGGTTGACACAAGTAGGATGTGGTAGAACATGAAACATACTTCATCACGTAGTTCATGAACTAGACCTTGGACACGGTGATAATGATAGAAATCATCATTATGACTTAGAGGTATGGAAGCTGTGGTAGAGGTGATGAGAGATCAAGTTTTACTAGGTAATAAAGTAACTCAATAGTAGCAAGGGATGGTGATGAAAGGTATCAAGGTGACTCTTTTTGTTGACTCAGTTGATGACTCAATAAAGGTGGTAGACATGATGACTTTGTGAGTAGTGACAAAAGTGGAGGAAGGTGTTTTGGATGATGCAAGATTAGGAATATAAAAAATGTGCGAATGAGTAAAACTTGACTTGATGATGAAATCGACCATTGTCAACCTACAAGAATCCAAATTAGTTAGTACAAAAGGAAAACATTTATAGAAATAGAGAAATTGTTCACATAATATCATGAAAAGAGAGAAAGAGAACATGTAAATAATCACATAAACGCAACTCATTTATAAGCATATAATAAACTGATAATCCTAAGTGTTAAGCAAGTGTTTGAGTGGAAAAAGGAAATTTGAAATGATTATCTTAAGAGATAATGTACCTTCTGTTCCCCGGTTCCACCAGTTCCCTCACTAGAGGGATCCAACTAGATTTAGTCTAGGGATCCGGCTAACAGATGAGGTTAAAAGAAGATAATTGGGTTCTACCAAGGTCTAGTACTTACATATCCTAAGTTAGTCAGTCCATTAAGGTGTCTTACATGCCATGATACCTAAGTGGTCAAGACTAATGAGTGAGGTTTGTCAATGATGACTTTTATGGAGAAAATGGAGTTTTAGAAACACAAATAAGTGATCATGGATGACACTAAGTGTTTTGAGGATGGCTAATGATCATAGAGACCAGATGGTGATCAAAGGAAAATTTAGAAAATTCCTTAAAAATCAAAAGAAATGAAAAACTAGTTTTTAGAGCATTTTAAGGTAGAGATGACTAAAATCAATTTGTCAAAATTGAGAGAAATATCAAACTAGGTGTTTTGAGATGAAAGGAACAATGTGTAAACATTGGAGCGGAAAGATGGTGAGTTATGAAGTAATGATAAATCAAAAATACTTTGAATGTGATCCTAAGTCATCCATGAGTGAATGTGAGATCAACTGGGCCTAAGGAAAGTTTAAGTGATCCTAATGTAGCATGTTTAACTAGTCCAATAAGGTCTGGAAGGTTGAATTGATGCAAGGAGGCTAAAAAGGAACTTCTGTCCACCCGGATCCCACAGATCATTCACTTGAGGGATCCGTCTAGTTATATCCAAGGGATGAGGCGTCTGAGACATATTTCCTTAACATAATGGTTGCAAAATTTTGCTCTATGTTTCGAATTTTGAAACTAATGATTTATACAGAAAGTATACATATATACAAGTTAAACATAGCAATAACATATAGGCAATCAAATGAGATCGAGCTCGCAAATAACACAGAGGTTTAACAAACTTAAAAAGCACTATTTAAGAAGCTCAAAACAGATATACGGTCTAGATTAGTAAATCATTTACACTAACAATGACATGCAAGGTATGTGTCCAGAAAGAAAAGAGCACATGATGGTGTTCAAGACAAAAGAGTTGTGAGGTGCTAGTTTAGGACAATCTAGACTATATTTAGATCCAGAAGGTGAAGTTGTTGTTTGTGGAGATGAAGGAATTATGTTTAGAAGAGTAAGTGTTAGATTTAGAAAGGCTTGAAGCAAGTACCGTTTTGTGAGTTGGTTTTAGCTAAAATATTTTTACCTATGTGTTGGTATTGAAGAGTAAGAAATACATGTATATGCGTCCTTAAGAAAGTGAATTGTTTTAGAAGGTTGTTTTGGTCAACGGAAGCAATGAACTATGTATAGTCATTACAGATGGTGATTAGCATACAATGAGCTTCGTCCATGAAGTCATGTAGCTCTTCTCGATCAAAGCAAGCTAATCGCTTGATGAGGCAAGTGGTTGCGATTAACTAAAAGAAAAGTTAATTTTACAACTTGTTTGATTAGTAATCCTAAGACAACACAAAGTATTTCCATTGTAAACTTACTTTAGGAAAACATAGGAGTATAGATTTCTCAAGTGAGAGAATGAATATGAGACTATTACTAGCGGTGCTCAATTACGGCTAAACACGACCATTTTTACGGATGATTCCATACACCAACTTCTATCAAGGAAGCAATTCAACCGTTAGGTCAAATTGAGTTTCTAGTGCAATATGTTCTCCGGTATTCATTCTCAAGTTAGGAAAATTCATATTCCTACAATGGCCTATCGAAGAGTAACAATGATGATACTTTCTTTCGTTTTTATTTATATTATGCCTGAAACAACTAAGGTGACGAAGGTGTCATGTTTAAACATAAAAATTTAAAGTTGTCCGTATGGTGAACAAAAATGGTTGGATGAGCTAGTTCAACATATGTTGTTGCCTGTTGGAAAGCTCGAGTTTGTATTTTCGGATATGACATTTATATTTGCGTTGCAAAATAATTTACTTGAGTATATCGGATGAAATAATAAAGTTGTCAATGCTACTATGAAGCTTGGAAAGCGATCATGAAAAGGAAAATGGGAGAAGTACATCATCAACACAAGTGTAGGTTATGATCCGATGTACATTCTTGTTGTTTTTAGAAAATGACACAAGAAAATATGAAATCAAGAAATCATATAAGCACATAAAACATTTATGTTGCACACATGACAAACTCAACAAGAAGACATTTAGTATATTACATGTTTTAAACATTTTTCAACTTATATGACTTACCTAAGTATTTAAACTAACATTTTCGACACACCTAGATGTTATCCCAAACACTTCTTCAAATAGCACATTGATTAGTATAATATTACTAAATCGACAAACAAGAGAATGAATATCAAGGTGAGGAAACCACATATGTTATTCAAACAAACAAGCACAAAAACTATTTGAGATAAGGAAATAATCAAGTAATACAAGGTAAGACAATTAATCATTTAGCATAGCATACGAAAGTTCTTTTCATCGCTTTGTATTAAATATAAATATGTATACCAAGCTTGATTTTATATTTATAAATATTATCAAAACTTTAATTTCAAAAGAAGACACATTGTTATTCAAAGACGAAAACATCCGTCTCCAATTAGATCAAAAGTTTGTGCAAAAGTTATGACTGAAAAATGACTTTTTATTATAAATCAATGATTCTATAATTTTTTGTTTTGAATCAGTTTATGAAATCATTTTTATATGAAAGTATACTAAAATACCTTTAAAACGATAGGTGGCACGACTTCTACGGACTTACCGTTAATTAGTTATGAATTTTTGAAATTTTTAACCAAAGATGTCCTCTATACGACGGATCCGCCGGATCCCTTCCAAAAGGGATCCGCCCTTTGATAACAAAGGGATCCGCGAATCTGACACAGATTTAAAAAAAATGCATGTTTAGACCCAACAAAAAGGTTTAACCTTTGTAGAATTTTTAGTGAAGTTATATTACCCATTTTAATCTTTACTCAAGCTTGATTAACAAGATATCTGACAACGAAACTTCAAAGATAAAAAATCAACAAAACACTTTTCATATTATTCTTGACTTCACCAAAAGTTTTGATACAAGGACCTTACTCATTTTGAAAACCATTTGTTTTAAAAACTAGAGCCAACCCGCTCTGATACCAATTGTGAAAACAGAGGGGGGGGGGGTTAAATACGTTTCCGTTTCAAACTTAAAACTTTTGTATCAAATATAGTACCATTGCATTTGATAATCTCAACGCGAGGATGCATTTAACGCATTACGGCATGTAAGGCCAACCCCTTAATATCACATAAGATTCCGCAAGATTAATGGTTCATTATAAATCAAGTTTCACCATTATTAGTCCGGCTGCTTTTTCTTGATCAAGCGTGTCATAATATGTAAAGTGTTAAATATAGTTTATGACTATATGAAAGACCAAGTATGCATCACTAACATAAACATCAACCACATAGACAATCAACAATATAAAGCAAGAATAAAAGTAAAGCGATAAGTAAAAGGATACACAAACCAACAAGGGGATTTATAGTGGTTCACTCACGAAGCTTCTCTTTGCCCTACTCCACTCCCCGAGTACCCAACTCGAGATTTACTTCACTAGATCAACAAACTCCATTCTCGGCGGAGAAAAGCTTACACAACGTTGCCTACACTTTATCCGGTAAAAGGCTAGACACCGAGTTCTTCCACGAGGTAGAACCAAACCTATCACAACGTCGCCTACACTTTATCCGGTACAAGGCTAGATACCAAGTTCTTCCACGAGATAGAACCAAACCTATCACAACGTCGCCTACACTTTATCCAGTACAAGGCTAGATACCGGGTTCCATTACAAAGGAGGAACCATTACCTGACCAACACAGCAAATCTATGACACCCGTTATGTTTTGTGGCCCAACATAACAAACCTTGTGTTTTATGGCACAAACACATAAATCATCTAATCTAGTTATAGATACAAGAATATGATACTAGACAACATCCAAGATAATGTATCTAATGGATAAGAAATCCTAAGCCAAACATCAAGAACGCAAAGAATGAAGTAGTTAGTCTTCCATGAATAAAGATGACAAGTTTCCCAAGCTTGTTGTAGAAGATCTTCATGTGCTTGTATGCTTGTGATGGGTGATTACTTCAGTAGGTAAGGATGCAAGATCTCTAGGCTTGCTTTGGAGGATCACTTTGGGAGTATGCTTACAACAAATGAAAGTTAGAAGCATTATGATCATATGAGATGAGGGTGGTTTACATGTTTCCTAATGATCTAAGTATGTTAGAAATGGTAGAGAGAAAGTATGTGTGAAGGTGTGAAAATATGGTGGGAAGTGGTTTGCTATTTATAGGTACAAAGACCAAAGCAAGCTTCTGCCCCAAGGATCCCTTCTGAGAGGGATCCGGCCCTTGTAATCCAAGGGATCTATGGGCAACCTGAGGGATCCGTGGACGCTCCTCATTATTTTGGTTATGGGTCATGGATCATGGGTCATGGGTACCCAACTAGATACAATGTATCTAGACAATGGGTCATGGGTATGGGTTATGGATCATGGTATTTATCCAACACATTTACTTTTGTTTATGTATTTTATAAAATGTAAGTAACCAAGATTACTTAAGTGTTTTATATAAACTATTTAACTAAACATATTTAATGGTTTGTTAGGGGTTTGATCATAACGCAACATAACAAACATGTACGAACCTGTGTTGTAGCATACAAGGCTTTAGTCGTCGAGAGGTGTTGAAAGTATGTTGAGACAAAATATAATTACAAGTAACTTATACATTTTACGTTATGTATTACAAGTTACATGTTTGTCATCAACAAAACAAACGAGACTGTATAGATTCAATATCGTAATATTTGCAGTAACACATACGAATTCACATAAGATAGAATCAAAAGTTTTTGAAACTTAATTTTAAAATCGGAAAAACTATTCAACCCCCCCTTCTAGTTTTCCACACACACAAAAACCCTTACCGGTCCTTAAGGCCCATTAACTTTAAATAAGCAGTTAGATAATAAGCACTATATAAGTTGTTTTGTAAATTGAGATAGGTCAATTTTAAGCCCGTAAGCAAGTCCATAAAACCTCAGGTCTGTTGGGCCATTATAAATATCAATGGGCAACATGTTTCTCGTTAGGCCCATTAAGCTTGAAAATAAGCTTATAATCGCTATAAGCTGCCAAATAAGCTCGTATAAACTTGAAAGAACTTCTGGAAGTATAAAAAGCTAAAGGAAATGGAATCATAAGCTAAACATGTAGTTTGGACTAAAAATACAAATTTTGTAAACTTGAGGGGCCAAAACTGTCCCTTTTGGAAAATGAGGGTACAAAATGTCAAACTAAAATCTTGAAGTTATAAACTGATAATATAAATGATTTTGAGGCAAATGTGTAAATTTGGAAGTCAATGGACCTGAAATGTACACTTTAAATAAAAAAGGACTATTTTTGCAAAATATATAATTACAAGGACTGAAACTGTCAACTTGGTAAAATTAAGGCTGAAATAGTAAATTCAGTAAACTAAAGATAATTATTGACTATTTTGATACAATGAGTACTAAAATATCACATTTTATTAAAAAAGGACTAAAAGTGTAAACTTATAAAGATAAAGGACTAATTTTGTAACTATTTATAAAAAGGTGCAAAACTGCGAAAATGGTAAATTAATGATGGAAATGAAATATTTAACATCCAAGGGTGATAAAATGTCATTTTCGATAATTAAAGTTAAAAATGTAATTATGTTAAAGTTTAAGGACTAAAAGTGTAATATTTCATAAACGTATATCAAAACTGTCATATTGATAACTTGAGGGTAAAAATGGTAAATAATTTGAAATCATTTATGAAAGTAAACACATTTGATTTCTTGGGCCAAAAGTGTAAATATACCAAAGTACAGGGACTGAAAATGTAAATGTTAAGAATTGGAAATTCCATAGTGAAGTGTCAGTCACCCCATCTATAGTCTAGCATATGTTAGCTCATAGACATATCGTTATTTACTGTTTTATTAGTTAGTTATTAGCCTAGTTTAGCGTAGTGTAACACCGTGGAGGAAGGACGGGTCTTTACCCACTGTATACCTGATCCACAGGCCTTCAGGAGGTCGTGTAGTCTGTAAGTATAAATACCCCTTCCATCCTTGAAATGGGTGGTGCTTCTCATAATCTAACCTTTCATATTTTGTTAAGCAACTCTCTACCAAGAACACCCTCTCATCTCTTTCTCTCTCTAAAACAATGGCATACTTGTTTTATCATCATCCAAGGCCACCGAATCATCAAACACAATATATTTATGATCCTACAAATGGTATCAGAGCCATGGTTATTGTGTTGTGTCGATTTATGGTGGTTATTGATACATTTTTAAGCTGTTTTGGTATTGTTTCTTGGCCGGAAATTTTTTTTTTGATTCTTGTGGGTGAACTGTTTTTTAACAAGTTTTGTGTCCTTTATGGTCTGAAAAGTCTATTTCTTTTTCAAGCTTGTAATATCAGTTTGTGTCAAAACTTTGTCCACATAGTTTCAGTCACATATATCATGTTTTAGACTGTTTTTTTTTGGTACCATATCTGTGAAATCTATTAATGGTCATACTGGTCTTTTTCTTGGTCAAAAAGTGGTCAAACTGGTATGTTTCTCATGGTCAAAAAGGTTAAAATGATGCTACTTCTGCAGTTGTTTATGGGTTTCTTTGAAGATAGTCGAAAAAATGGTCGAAAAACTCATCGGAAAAAGTCAAATATCTTGCTAGCGACTTGTCTTTACAAGTTAGCGATTTGTGATGAAGCTAGCGACTTGTCTTTACAAGTTAGCGATTTGTGATAACAGAAAATGCAGCGACTTATCACAAAATCATATAGCGACTTGTCTCTAATGCTTAAAGCGACTTGTTTCAAAATATGGTCTAAAGCGAGTTGTTTTTATAAAATGTAGCGACTTGTGAAGAAACAATTAGATGAAGCGACTTGTGACAAGAATAGATGTAGAAGAAGAAATGACTATTAGACCTCGACCACATATACCACAAGACCAATTATACCACGACAACTTCTGTTGCAACCAATCATCAGTCCATGGAGTTAAGACTTAAATCGAATTAACTTCAATCAGTTCAAAAGATTCGATCCAAACCTAAAAACAACCGTCCTATCCTAATCCCAACAATCACCAACAATTTCATATAAAATACAAGACTCAATAAATAGAAAATGTAAATCTTATCTCAGATCCGGTTCACGTTTCATCCTTTCAAGATTTTTTATGGAACCTCATCATCACGGATCTATAAAGTGTGAAGCTTTACTTCTTAATTAATATCCGAAACGAGTATAATCTAATTTTTAACATGATTGTTAAAGTCAGATTATTGTTTCTTTCAAAGACTCATGGACAAGAACAACTTAAACAACCAATTGATACCTACCCGAGACCCAACTAGGATCTTGAAGCCTTGGGCACATATATATATCATGCGTCACAATACTCCTGCTTGTTCGAGTGGTTTAGTAACCAAGAAACGAGTGTGTTGTCTGATTGAGTTATCAAAAGAAGTGGCTAAGATCATTTGCTGTGTGATTTATGCTTCGTAGGATGTTTGAGTATGTTTTTGTGTTTGTGTTGAGATTATAGGACCTTACTTTTATCAACCTTATCACGAAATACCACGTTACCACTGTTACGCATATAAAACGTGAAACCTAAACACAAACTATGCGTGAAGATGAAAGAAATAAAGATGAGAAATATGGTGACTTGATGTTATATGGATCGTGTATGTGAAGATAAAGATGAAAACAATAAGTTGTATTACTTGAAAGAAAACACACACACACACACACACTCAAGCACACCCCTCAAATGACCATTTGAGGGGTATTTATAGTTGGAATACATGATGCCCTAAAAGGCTTTCCATGGGCTCGTTTAGGCTTGGGTTGGATTACATCATACATAAGGCTAGCTTAACTTAACTTATAACCAATTAGCTTAGCCCAAGTCCACGAGACCGTTGACTATTCTATCACGATATCTAACACATGTTACAAAGTTCCTAACCGTGAATGACTATCACTTCTAACAAAACAATTAAGGCTAACAATCTCCCCCTAAGGGGTGGTCATTCAACTGATGCTCCACAGTCTTTACATTTCTCGAGCTTGAACTTTGTGTGTAGATATAGAATAGTCTTGAATCTTTGTTCCTTTATGCTTTGTGATCAATTAATGTGGTTGTCTGCCGTTGTCAACTTCGTTGGTTAGGTGTCTCCACGTCTTTCTCCACCATGCTCACACTTCTATTTGACTTTGATTTACCAATGACGTGGTTCTCGAGTCTTTAAACTTTGTAGATTCTTTGACATTGACGAAGAATCATCTTTAACTTTGAGTAGCCTTTGATTTTGATGAGAACTTTCATGTGTTGTTGGTATGAGCATGTGGAGAGTCTGCACGATGAATCCGCTCTGGAGCTTCCATAAGAAGAAAACATAAAACGGGTTAGTAATAAGCGGATTCCGGCACTTACAAGTTTGAATTTCGAGGGTGTTAACAGCATAGTGTGAAAATACATCTCTAATTCTTACAAAGGCCGTTCCTGAACTGGAGTCCCATAAGTGAGATAACGCGATGTACCGAAGTACACCTACAGTTCAGATGATTCGCTGAGGTACACCGAAGCATCACCCCACTACTGTAGACCGTTTGAGACACACTAAGCGTAATCCACGGGGAGTTACCGAAGTGACCTGCTGTCAGGGTTGCTTGATGTTGACCCTGACAGGAGTTTCCATTCAATCACTGAAGATCATAGATGTGAAACTTCTCATAAATGTTCTGGCAGATTGCTAAGACTTGCGTAGGACTCTAGAATATATCACTTGTGTCCTTATTGATGAACAACAAGCGATGTCATGTCAAGTGTTCCTATGAGATCTTTTGATGAATCTCATGGCTCTAGACTCGATAGTCCATTTTTGGTTTTCCTGATCGGAGACTAAGGAGAGGGTCTCCTTCTTCAATACCAACGATCTCTAAGAGAAAGTCGATAGATTATGTAGGGTTCCCAGTGAGAATGAAACAAATCCTTTTAAGAGAAATTGAGTGGCTAGAAGGTTTCGTGCAGTGCGTCACTGGGTCCATGACGTCTTTGTCTTCAATACCAGTGTCATCTAGTGACAACCAGTAGCAGATGAATTGAACCCGGTTTCTGCCCTAAGGTTGAGTATGGAGGGCTATTTCTTTTCACCCTTTCTATTACTTTTCTTTTTAATTCTTCAACCACTTCTTTCTCCTTTCTCACATTACTCCTTTTTTCAATCATTCCTAAGGACTTCTAATACTAACTATTTGTGATGTCCTTGGGTAGATCCCTCTGGCTCTGGCGGATCATAGGACGAATTTCCTATCCTTAGTCACCTTATAACTCCATGACTGTCCTATTGTTGCCATAAAACCATTTTTCTTGAAAATCTCTCAGAGTGTTTATGATAGAAAACATGTTTGAAACACTCCATGAGTTTTATATTTTCAGAAACACTCCCCCTTCACATGTGCTTATAAGTTTTGACAGAAATCTGCACATAGAGGGTAGAGTTTGCACTTTTTGAATTGATCGACTTTAAATGAACTAGACCGATTCGAGACACGTTTACATCACTAGAGAACTAGCTTGAAATTATTACCTGTCCTGGTCAAGTCATAGAAAGTTTCTCGAGATGGTACATGATTCCTCGTCAATTCATTGGTTTCAACTGAGTCGAGCTCATTTTGAGATTCAAACAACGATCATTAAACTTTTTGATCACATTTTAATCACGTCTCCTCCTCCTCAAAAATAACATAATCGTGATATTATTGATATCCACGGATTAAAAATCATTTTTAGAATCTATTAGGGAGACAAACGGATATGATTTAAGCATGAATTTGGAACATTTTTGTTTTATACTCCCCCTTTAATAAAGCATAATCAATTAAAGGGTTTTAGAGGGAGTTATTTTGAGCACAAAATATTTTGAAATATTTTGACAATCTTTTTGCACAATCTTGGAAAGGTGCTCAAGATGATGATGATTTCTCACCATTTTTAAATGTAGTGCACTGAAGCGTACACTAGTGATTTTCATTAAAAAGCCCGAGTTTTGATTTGTAAATAATCAAAAGTCATCATTTTAGTCCGGGTTTCGTACTGAAGTATACGAAAGCCATTTTTGAAGAAATTTTGAGAAACGACATGTTTTGAAAAAAACATAAAAGAACTCTCGCTCAAGCATTTGTACATGCCCGTATCATTGTTGAATGACATTTCTAGAAACGTACAGAATATTGATTATACAAGAGACATGTCGTGAGAAGAATATTTTTGGATTTTTGATTTTCTATTGTTTTTGTATTTTTGAAAGTTTTATATTTTTATATTTTGCTTTTGTTGGTTTTTCAAATTTTGTATTTTGTTTTTCGAAAAATATTTACAGCGAAGCTTTTTGGAAAATCAATTTCACGAAGATTCGAGAAGACGTTCTAACTCCTCAGGGGTTAGGCTTCGCATTCCAATTCGTCGAACTAAATCGTCAAACCTTTCTTTTGGAAGGGCTTTAGTAAATATATCGGCGAGTTGGTAATCTGTCTTCACGAAAAATAATTCAACAATACCTTCTTCCACATGTTCTTTTATGAAGTGATAGCGTACTCTGATATGCTTAGTTTTTGAGTGATGAAAAGGATTGCATGATATGGCTATGGCACTTTTCGAGTCACAATACATAGGTATTTTATCGAAAGTAAAGCCATAATCTGTGAGTTGTGTTCTCATCCATAGAACTTGAGCACAACACGCAGATAGAGACACATACTCAGCTTCAGCGGTTGAAAGTGCAGTGCAATCTTGTTTCTTTGAAGACCAGCTGACTAACTTTTCACCCAAAAATTATGCTCCTCCGGATGTACTTTTTGCTGTAACTTGATCACCTGCATGGTCCGCATCTGAAAAGGCAATTAGATCAAATCCGGATTCCTTCGGATACCAAAGTCCCATGTGAATGGATGTCTTCAGGTACCGAAAGATCCGTTTAACCTCTTTGAGGTGCAGTTCGGTAGGCTTTGCCTGAAACCGTGCTAATAAGCAAACAACAAAATGAATATCTGGTCGACTAGCAGTGAGGTACATGAGAGAACCAATCATGCTCCGATATTTCTTCGGATCAATAGGTTTCCCAAACAAATCGGCTCCAATTTTTGGTGAAGTTACCATTGGTGTTCCGACCGAATCACAATTATCCATACCATGATTTTTCAAAATCTCAGTTGTGTATTTAGCTTGATTTATAAAAATTCCACGAGGGGACTGATGTATTTGTAAACCAAGAAAGAATTTTAGTTCCCTCATCATGGACATTTCAAATTTACTTTTCATGAGATTTTCAAAATGTTTTGAAAGATTCGGATTAGTGGACCCAAAGATGATGTCGTCCACGTAAATCTGAACAATCAAAATGTCGTTTTTGCATTTTTGTGTAAACAAGGTAGGATCAACTGCTCCTTTGGTGAAATTGTTTAGGATAAGGAAAGAGGACAGTTCGTCATACCACGCTCTCGGAGCTTGTTTCAAACCATGGATTGCCTTTTTGAGTTTGTAGACGTAGTCTGGATGTTCCTTGTCGATGAAGCCTTCTGGCTGACTCACGTACACTTCTTCTTTCAGAGTTCCATTCAAGAACGCGGTCTTAATTTCCATCTGATAAACCGTGATGTTTTT
>BPTQ01000006.1:148282068-148441505 GCA_019973895.1 Chrysanthemum seticuspe
CTTCATCAACAAAGGTTCATTCGACTACAAAGATCCATTTTTACCAACACAAGTTTTCAACATGTCACAACCACCATACTCTAACTATTTCCCTTACACTTATTCTCAACGACAACAACAACTAAGTCCACAACATCAACAATGGAATCAACAACAAGCAATTTATCAACAACAATTTAATCAACAACATACTCCACAACTTGGTGCAATTCCTCCACCTCAAATGGTTCAACCACCACCAAGTCTTCAAGTTCAACCCTACACAAATGAATTCAATCAACATCCATCAAGGAACACTATGAAGGAACCCACTTGGTTTGCAAAGATGTGTGAAGCTTTAAGCAGCCAACAATCAATTCATGAGGCTGGATCACTTGATAGACCTCCAATGCTCACTCCAGGAAACTACGATCAATGGGTGATAAGGTTCTTTCAGTTTTGTGATATGAAGAAGCCACATGGAAAGTTCTTAAAGAAGGTTATCTTGGAAGGTCCATTTCAGATGCCTACTGTCATTATACCCGGCGATCCAAATGCCAATCCACCAAGAGATGAACAAACGAACATTGCTACTGTTGCAGACTTGAATCCTCAAGAACTTCTACACTATGAAGCTGATGAGCTTGCAATGCAATATATCCTTTTAGGATTACCTAACCCAATTCTTCAAAGTGTTGATGCTCAAAATACTGCAAAGGAAATGTGGGAACATATTCATCTTCTCATGGAAGGATCTGTACTCAATCAGGAGGATTTGGAATCCAAAATTTACTTGGCTTATGAACACTTCATGATTGAACCTAGAGAGAAACTAGAGTCTTATCATCATGGATTTTCAGACATCATCAATGATTTGGACAAACACAACATCATCATGCCAAGAATTGCAGTGAATACTAAGTTCCTGAGTAGTCTTGGTCCTGAATGGGAGAAGTATGTCATTTTTCTCCGTCAAGCGAATAATATGCATCATTCTACATATGGATTGTTGTACGATTACTTGAAGCCTCATGAAAAGGAAGTTGATCGGGAAAGGATTCTCCGTGCTCAAATTGCTCCACCTACACATTCGAAAAATCAACAACTTGCCTTATATGCTCAACAAAGTTATCCTCCTCAACAAGCAACTCAACTAACTGCCTCAGTCACACAAAACGATCATTCACAGCAACAATCTCAACAAAATCGATTGGTTCCATACAAAAACAACAATGCTCAACCAATTTTCAGTGAAGCTAATGAGGACATCGATCCATTCGAAGCATTGCAACAAGGATTTGTTATGATTGCTAATGCTTTTGGCCGTTATACCAACAAATCCAACAATCGTATTCGTTCCTCATCTAACACACGTAATCAGGCTGTTGTAAACAATGGACGAGTTGAAGTTCAGAATCGTGGTTATGGTCGTCAGATGGGCGGTGGTCAAGGGTTTAATGCTGTGGGTCGGAATAACAACATAGCTCAAGTGGTGGAACAGGGAAATGCTCAGAATGGGTTGAATGGTCTTCGATGCTACAACTGCAATGAGAAGGGAAACCTGGCTAATGCATGCCCAAAGCCGAGGACTAGGGGCTGTGCTTATTTCAAAGAGGCTCTTCTTTTGGCTCTTAAGGATGAAGCTGGTGGATCTCTCACAAACAAAGAACAGAATTTTATGGCAGATGCAGACTCAAATGATGATATGGAGGACTTGCAGGCCAATGCAGTAGTTATGTTAATGGCTAATATGCATGAGTTACACATGAGTGACACAGGCCCAGTGTATGACACTGATGGCTTGTCTCAGGTACCCGAACAAACCATATTTATCTCTGATCTAATATCTCCGCCAACATCTGAATCCGGCAAGGCTCAGAATGTTCAAAATGAGTCATTTACATCACATTCCGACGATTTTCAACTAGACCCCGTAGTTACATTTGACGATCAAGATGACCTGATGGTTTCCATTGATAATCAAATTGACTCCGTGGTTATACTTGAGGATCTAAATAATGATTATGTTGTGACTCCCGTTGAACAAGCCGAACTTTTGCCTCATCCAGATCTTGCTCTGTTACTTAAAGACCAGCAATCCCAAATTGAAGAATGTTGTGCATTAAACAAGGACTTAAAAAGTAAAAATGCACTGTTAACCAAGGATTTTGAATGCTTAAAAATGCAACTCAACTTTTTCAAAACTCAAGAAAACCGTGAAAAAGGTTTCGAAGCAGCCTTTACTAAATCTCATCAAAACGAAAAATATTTAGAGAGCCAGATGCGTGATCTAGCCGCTTCGAAGAATGCTTTGTTGTCTGAAATAGAACAACTAAAACATGAACATAAAAATCAAATTAACGCTCTCACCTTGGAAAATCAAAAAGCTAAGGCTGAGTTGTTAACTTGTCAAAAACAGTTCTTTGCATACAAAAAGAATTCAACGAAACGAATAGATGATCATCTTGAAGAAATTATCGGCTTGCAACGCAAACTTAAAGAGTTCAAAACTGTTGTTTACAAACATGGTGAGTCAGTAACTGCTATTGAAAAGTTTACTTTAAAACCCAATCCAAATGGATATGGACCGAATCTTGCTGATTACAAACCTAAGCTTTCAACCAAAGCATTTAAACCAAATCTTGAAGTTTCCAGTGCAGAATATAAAATTGATGATACTGTTATGAGTGTTGTTGAATATCATCGTCAAGAGGAATTCGATGCAGAAGACGAGAGTCGATCAAAATTAGAAACCGTTGTTTACAACAAACCTTTTAATTATAAAAAAGCGGTCACTTTCGTCACACCTACGGATTCTACTAACACACCAAGGGTTATCATAAAAACGTCTGAGTCTTCTAATGTTAATCCCCAACCAGATTATGCACAAATTTATGGTCCTTTACCTTCCATTAGTGAAGTAAACTCAAAACCTGAAAATCGAAAAATTCTTAGATATTTGGACATTTTCATGGCTGACCTCAAAACTTTAGAACATGAGATAGAATATCATTCTGAAATCAAGGTTCAACATTTTCAATCGCCTCTGGCGCGAGAACAAAGAGACATCTTTCAGAAAAATCTTTTACATAATGTTAAAAATTTGAAAAATTGTGCATTATCTTGGGAACGGGACTTTCATAAGGAACTTGGAGTGATGAAGGTCGTTTTCGAGAAAACAGAAACATCTATTTCTAATACTAAACAAAAAAAGAAAATGTTGAGAAAAGATGTTGATCGACTCTTGAATGATGTTATCTGTGCTGATATCCATAAGATTGTGTTATTGAATTCTGTGTCATATGCATCTGATTATATCTCTGCTGATACTGTTAACTCTGTGGTAACTGTTGAGAATACTGATAATGTGCTTCAGATTGAGTCTTTAAAAACTGAAAATGAACGATTGCTTAACGAACTTTCCAATGCAAAACGTCGTCTTAATTGGTGTCAAAAAGATATTCACAATCAACAACTTGTGTTTCAAAACAAAATCGCTCAGTTGCGTACAAAATCTTCTGATCCTAAAATTGAGCAACTGGATGATCAAAACGTGTCTTTGAAAAGTCAAATATCAAAATATGAACAAGAACTTGTAAAAGTTAAACAGGAATATGGTGTCATATTTGATTTACTCAATAAGACTCGTCATGAATCATCAAACGAACTTGATCATTATCTTGCACACACCAGAGAAGTAATGAATTTTGCTGGTAATATTCGTTCTGAAAATCAAGACTTGATTCACACTATCTTTAAGTTAAGAGAAATGTTAGGAAAGTATGAACAACTTCTGCCTACCGTGATTAATAGAATAGCACCAGTAACACTTAGTAATCGTGAACCTAGAATCCCTACTGCCAAATCTCAAGTTGCTAACGTGCTTCCTTCTACTGAAACAGGAATAGTTGCATCATTTCCAAACGTCCGCACTTCACAGCCTAGGAGCACTCAATCGAAGAATAGGTAGTTGCGACCTAAGAAAAGATCAATAAGGAATGCTAAAGTAGAAGAACACCCTAGGACTATGAATAAGACTCACGTTGCTTCCACTATAGACATTGCGTCTGGCAAATGTAATAGAAATAGTGATGTAACGAATGCTAAACCTTTAAGCACTTTTGATATTCAGTCTGATGCACCTTGTGCTATTTGTCATAAAAGTATGAATTCTGATTGTCATGACAAATGTGTTGCTAAAGCTATCATCTCTCGTTTACGGAATCCTAAGAATCGGAATACCTCTAGGCCCACTAATCATTCTAAGTCTGTGCTTGGTAGACCGCCTTCTTTAGATTCCCAGGCAAGCATTGCTGTCCCTGTATCTCCAGTTTCACCTCCTAAGAATGTAGTACCACCTAGTGCATTCACTGAGACTAAAGCAAATAGTAGTTATAGATGGCAGAAATGGATATATAACACACTAGGATTTAAATGGATGCCTAAAGTTATTGATGTGTGTATGTCTACTATAACTGCTTCGGAACCCTCTAACATTTCGGGTTCCACATCTACTTCTATTCCATCTGTGTCATCTGTGTGTAATGCAGGTGATACAGATCATTCTCTGGATTGTTGATAGCGGATGTTCCCGACACATGACAGGCAACCTTAAACTGTTATCAAACTTTATTGCAAAGTTCATTGGCACTGTCAGATTCGGGAATGATCACTTCGCAGCTATCATGGGCTACGGAGACTATATTAATGGGAACATCGAAATCAGCAGGGTTTATTATGTGGAAGGCCTCGGTCATAATCTGTTTTCAGTAGGTCAGTTTTGTAATGGAGATTTGGAGGTTGCTTTCCGGGAGAAAACTTGTTTCATTCGTGATCTACAAGGAAATGATCTTATGTCTGGCTCGCGTAACTCAAGTCTTTACACTATCTCTATGCAAGACATGGTTGCTTCATCTCCCATCTGCTTACTTTCAAAGGCAACATCAACAAAATCCTGGCTATGACACCGTCGTCTCTCACATCTAAACTTTCAAACCATCACCAACCTTGCTCGACACAAACTAGTTGAAGGACTCCCACGATTCCGGTATTCAAAAGATCACCTTTGCTCAGCTTGTGAACAAGGGAAAAACACTCGTGCTCATTTTCATTCAAAGGTGGAACACAACTCTCAGCATGTGCTTCATCTTCTTCACATGGATTTGTGTGGCCCGATGCGCGTGCAAACGATCAATGGAAAACGCTACATCTTAGTAATTGTTGATGACTACTCACGATGGAATTGGGTCTACTTTCTTCGAAGCAAAGACCAAGCTCCACAAATGATCATCACCTTTCTCACGAAAATACATGTTCAGCTCCGAAACACCGTCAGACAAATCAGAACAGACAAAGGAACTGAATTTGTTAACCAAACCCTTCGTGCATTTTATGAGAAAGTGGGAATTCAGCATCAGACATCTATTGCACGTACACCAGAACAAAACGGTGTTGTTGAAAGACGAAACCGAATGTTAGTAGAATCTGCAAGAACAATGTTAATCAATGCTAAACTTCCATATTACTTGTGGGCAGAAGCTGTATCTACTGCATGCTATACTCAAAACCGTTCTATGTTTACAAAACGTCACAACAAAACACCTTTCGAGCTTGTCCACAACCATAAACCGAATCTCAAACACTTTCATGTATTTGGATCCCTTTGCTATCCGAATAATGATCGTGATGATTTTGGAAAGCTCAAAGCCAAAGCTGACATTGGAGTATTTATTGGATATTGTGAGAATTCTAAAGGTTACCGGATCTGGAATCGTCGTACAAAACAGGTTATGGAAACGATTCATGCTCATTTTGATGAACTTACGGAAATGGCTTCTGAGTATAACAGCTTAGAACCTGGTCACAACCGTTTAAACTTGCCTCAACCTCCATCATCAGCTGAACAAAGCCCCCGGCTTACTCGTCAACAAATGGAAAGGCTATTTGCTCCGCTGTTCAGTGACGATATTGATGAACGTGCTCCAGGTGTATCCGCTATTTCCGCTGCTCAACCTGATACTACTCTTATACCTGATACACCTGCTACAACAACTACTGTTGAAGAAGCACCACCAGTTGACTCCACCACAACAGTTGAACAAACCGCTTCCAACAATGATGAACCGGCTGATGATATTCTTAATGAAGTACCCCCACCTGCAGATTTTGATCCAAATGCGTTCTTTAACCCGTTTTCTAATGACACTGCTGCACCTGATGTCGCGGAATCATCAACAAACCATTTGAATCCTCAGAATCTGCACAATGTATACCAACATCAACCCTCTACACATCGATGGACAAAAGACCATCCTCTGGCAAACATTATTGGCAACCCTAATCAACCTGTCATTACAAGACAACGTCTTCACACAGATGGTGAACATTGCATTTATGCACTCACTGTCTGCCAATCTGAGCCTAAAAACATTAAAGATGCAATGACAAAAGACAACTGGATTGAATCCATGCAAGAAGAACTCAACCAATTCAAATGTCTTGAAGTATGGGAACTGGTTGAAAGACCAACAGGGGTCTACGTCATTGGTCTCAAATGGATTTGGAAAAACAAATTGGATGCTGAAGGGAACGTAATCCGAAACAAGTCACGTCTAGTTGCTAAGGGTTATCGTCAGGAAGAGGGAATAGACTTTGAAGAATCTTTTGCTCCGGTTGCTCGTCTTGAGGCTGTTCGGACATTTCTCGCGTTCGCGGCTCATATGAATATGACGGTCTTTCAGATGGATGTCAAAACTGCGTTTCTCAACGGACAACTGAAAGAAACGGTTTATGTCAGCCAACCAGAAGGATTCGTTGATCCTGAGTTCCCGAACCATGTCTACAAACTGAACAAAGCTCTTTATGGTCTCAAACAAGCTCCTCGAGCATGGTACGATAAGCTATCATCTTTCCTCATTGCTAATAATTTCACCAAAGGTTCGGTCGACCCTACTCTTTTTATACAATATCACGGGGCACATATCTTAATTGTTCAAATTTACGTGGATGACATCATTTTTGCGTCTACACATAAAAAGTTTTGAATCGCTTTTGCAAAACTAATGAAGAAAATTTTTGAAATGTCCATGATGGGCGAACTCACGTTCTTTCTAGGACTGCAAGTTCATCAATCACCCCGTGGTATTTTCTTGAGTCAGTCCAAATATGCCCTTGAATTGTTAAACAAGTTTGGAATGAAAACCTGCGACACTTATGCCACACCAATGACTCATACCAAGAAGCTAGATGCTGATTTACATGGGAAATTAGTTGACCATACCAAATACCGAAGTATTATTGGGTCTCTCATGTATCTAACAGCTAGCAGACCTGATATTGTATTTGCCGTTTATCTATGCTCCCGTTATCAGTCGCGACCAACTGAAACCCACCTCTCTGAGGCTAAAAGAATCCTCCGATACATCAAGGGAACCATTAACTTGGGGATCTGGTATCCGAAGGATTCTGGTTTTGAAATAATCACTTTTTTAGACACTGACCATGCAGGATGCTTAGACTAAAGGAAAAGTACTTCAGGAGCACTACAATTTCTTGGTGATAAACTGGTGTCTTGGCAATCAAAGAAGCAGGATTGTACATCGCTGTCATCAACCGAAGCAGAATATGTAGCCATGTCGGCGTGTTGTGCTCAAGTCATCTGGATGAGAACACAACTCAAAGACTATGGTTACGTATTTGACAGAATCCCGATGTACTGCGACAATCGGAGTGCCATTGCGATCTCGTGCAACTCAGTTCAGCATTCGAAATCAAAGCACATCGATCTTCGCTATCATTTCATCAAGGACCACGTGGAACAGGGTACTGTTGAATTATACTTCGTGGGTACAGAATACCAATTGGCAGATCTTCTCACCAAAGCCTTGCCTCCAGCTAGGTTTAATGAGTTGGTCCACCGGATTGGTATGAGGTGTTTGACTCAAGAGGAATTGGATAACCTCCTAAAACAGTCTTAAAAACCTGTCAAACACCAAAATATCTTTTGTAAATAATTTTTCAAAAACAAAATACAAAAATATAAAACCTGATAAAAAAACAAAAATATTCTTCTAATCTATTTTTCTTTCAACATGGCAAGTACATTTCTTTCGTCAACACTTTATTCTTTCAAAATTCAGTATTTTTCCGATCAAGTGTTGAGGGGGAGAAAATTATCACTTAACTGTTTCAAAACATCTGTGTACTTGCATGTTATCATATCCCGGTTGTTTCCTTTATCAATGGTGGTAAATTTTTCTGGTTCAATGACACTCCTCGGACTAAAATTTATAACCTTTCATTATTTTTCTTAAGTCAAGGGGGAGTGTCGTCAAGTTTCTTTCTTAAAATCTTTATTTGATTACCAAAACGGAAGTTAAATGGCTTTGGATGAAAAAGGAAAAGGTGGAGGGACCAAAACTGTCAAAACTTTAAAGTTATTTTAAATAAAATACCCTACCAACCTCATTAACTTCATCACATTTATTATCTTACCAAACATAATCCACGATCCATAATCGTCTGACAAATCCGTGTTTCAGATCATCAATTTGTAAGTGATTTCGTGTTTATAACAAGTTTTTAAGCAATGGTTTTGAACTTTTCAAAGATCCAACGGTTTAATCTTGAGATATCATCACTTGTGTGTCTTACGCGTAAGCGCAAGAACACCAAATCATGAAAGGGTGTTTATGGTTAAAAGAGTAGTGTCAAAACGTTCTTAAAACATCAATGATACTTTTTCAATCATCAAAATGCACCCAGAAACACGAATTGAGTGTATTTGAAAACTAGGGTTTATGCGTGGATTTGGGTTTTTTCAAATGAGAACGTTTTTGGTGAAAAAGATTGTTGTATAAGGTTATTATCAAGTTGAATTGATTATATCCAGGCCCAGATTACACCCAGAAACACTAATAGCTCATTAAATGGAAATTAGGGTTTTGTGTTCATACGGTTTGGGTACTTTTGATTCTTGACACTTTTGACGTTATAACTTGACCAAAACAACTCTATATGCTTCTTAGAACTCCCAGAAACACTATGGTGCAATTCCTATGGCTAGAAATCATATGCGTAATTCTTAAACTCTAGGGTTTTGACTTACGCGTATGACTTTCTACGCGTAAAATATTTAACAAGCTTTCATGCCATAATCTGTTTTAGAATGAATATATGTGTTAAGATTGATGATATGATGATTTTATTTCAGGCTTGCTACTCGTAAAACTCAGAATCAAGGTCTTTGTTACTCTACGCATAAGGATCACCTTACGCGTAGAAAGTTATGCGTAAAAGTAATTTTACGCGTAACTGTTACGCGTAAGGTTCTACAATGGGACTACGCGTATCCTGTGAAGGATATGCGTAAATAGTGACCTCTACGCATAAGGTCTACTCTTACGAGTAAGCCTTACGCGTAAGGTTTTTATACGCTTACGCATAAGCTCTACGCATAAGGTCCCCTTTTCCTACGCGTAACATCTCTTACGCGTAAGTTAGGATCCTACGCATAAGCTTTCGTCTACGAATATATCACTCCTGTTTACGCGTAACTTTGCCAAATCTACGCCTAAGCCTTGATTGACCTTCATTATGAATTGTTACGTGTACAAACTTGTTAATAAACAAATCATATCGTCACGAAACCAATAATGTCACTAATAAACTTAATCGTTTAATATGTTGTGTTAAATATGTGATAACATAAACTTTAAAACTTAAATTTAACTAACTCACGGAACTTATCACGACGACATTGGACTATTGAACAAACAAGTGACTGTGGACTCGTAATAATCTTTGACACTGTATATTCAATAATTAGACAATAAAAACCTTATGTTGACTAACATTAAGTCTTTCGATATGTTGGTTCTTTTGGCTAATGTTATTTCAGATCACAACATGGCTGCTCAAATAAATGTGGATGCACCAGAAGTTCTCACAATTGCTGACATCTTCCCTAATGGCTATCCTAGAAAGATTGGAAAGAACAACCTTAGGGTTGACTTTGATACCCTCACATGCTCAGAATCTTCTTGCCTGATTGCTGTGGATATTCTTAAGAATCATCCGTACCAGAACATGCTCTCACACTCTGCTACTGTTCCGAAGATCTACATTCAACAATTCTGGAATTCAATGCAAAGGATCAAGGGTCAAAGTGCAGTGACAGTGACGCTCAATCATAAACAAGTCACCATCACTCATAAAGACTTACGGGCTGTTCTTCTCATTCCTGAAATCGAGTCAACCGACTTCTTTGCCACACCTACTGAGGAGACAGTTCTTCAATTCCTGATTGATATTGGCTATGATGAAGCATCAGGAATTATCACTAAGCACTCTCATGTGGAGCTTAAGAACATTCCTCAACCGAGGAGAACCCTCTACATCATCATCACCAAATCGGTCTCTGGTCGTGACAGTGGCTATGAGCATCCCAAGCTCATGGAACTACAGATCTTCTGGTCATTAATCAACAAAAAGGACATCGAAATTGAAGCACTGTTATAGGAAGACATGATGTCATTTCACAAGAAACTTGGCTCAAAGATTCCCTATGTCAGATACACAAAATTGTTGATCCATAGAGCACTTGGACTTCATCCCGATATTCCACAGAGGCTCAATGACCCAGACAATCACGATATGTTGACTGAGCCTACCCTATCAGTCAGAATCAAGGAATCGTCAACAAAGAAACAGGGTGCTGTGTTACCTGATCACCTACTGACTAACGTAATCAAGAAGCTTGAAACGTACAAAAGGTATCGGGTAGCAGTAAGAGAAGGCAAAGTTGGTCATCTCGATGAAAAACCTTCTGGAACACCGACTCGGAGAACCAGAAGAGGAAGTGCTGGAAGTGCAGTAAGCACAAAGAGTCAAAGGAATGTCCCAAAGAGGAAACCTGCTCCAAAGAAGAAAGTTCCCTCTCAGGAAGCTGTTCCTATTCCTACACCTGAACCACCGAGAAAGCTAATTGACGAGGACTCGGAGGGTACTGCATCAGATGAAGAGACTTTCCACTCTGAAACTGCTAAAGATGAAACTACAACAGTATCTAAACCTCCCAGTCCTCCAGCTGAACATGGCAAAGGGAAGACCCCTGTACTTGTGCCTTATGAAGAAAGCTCAGATGAAGAAGAAGAGCAACTGGAAACTTCATACAGGAAGAAGTTCAAATTCACTAGACTCCAACATGTTGCGAAGGAATTTGCAAAGGATCAAATGGGTGGCCCTGGAGGTTCAAGTGGTGCTGCCCACTCTAAACCATCTCCTGATGCGGTTAATCGACCCGATAAGGGAGCTGGTGCCACCACTCTTCTACAACAACAATAACTATTGGAGGATTTTATTAATTATGAGTTTGAGGAACCAGCAAAAGAAAAGACTGAGGAAATACCTACTGATGAAACAAAGATTGATGACAAGGATATGTCTAAGGAGGAAACTTCTGAACCCCCTAAGGACCCTGAGTCTCCTCATGTCTCCTCCTCATCAGACTCATCATCTCATTCTTCGCCACCACCATCTAAAAGATCAACCAAATCAACATCCAAATCAGTGAAGAAGCCAACTCGATCTTGGATATCTCATGCTCAGAATTGGGAATGTTGTCAAACTGACAAAGGAGATGTATACAGTATATTCATGATGATATCGACAAGATGCAAGATGAAAGGAAGTATGTCCAGAAGCTCATGAAAGATGATCTTCAAGGGAAAATGGACGATATGATCAAAGGATACACTCACCAGTTCCTTATGGACGTCGTTCCGAAACTGACAAAGGAGATGTATACCAGACAACTGTATCTAAATCTCTTGCATCTAGCCAAACAAGCCATGAAATCAACTCCGATGAATTTAAGCATCAATCCAGTTGAATCCACAATTTTCTCAGATGATGAATTGGTGAACCGGCTAGTAGCACAAATGTCGAAACGCTCTGCAGCGTTTGCCTCACACGAAGCTAAACTGTTTGAAGCTCTACTGGAATACCAACTCAGGTCCTCATTTCGAGAAGAAGCTGTAAGGCCCAAACGTTCAAGAGATGATGAAGACAAAGATCAGGATAAGGATAAAGAGCCCAAATGCACAAAGAAGTCTGATGAATCATCCTCTATTCAGTACTCGATGCAACCTCCACCACAACGGACTCCAGCACAACAAAGGTCACCTCCTCGTTCTTCTACTGATAAACCTCAGGATTCTTCTGAATTACCACCCGAGACTCAGAAAACCGGTGATCACTTTGAGTATACGGGTGGTGACGATGAGGAAGTCCGTGAGCCCCTACAACAACCCACCTCTCCCAAACAAGTTTAAAAACCAGAATCCTCATCTAGGCCTAAGAAACAGAAGAAGAAGGCGCCCAAGGCTGACGTCGTATCATGGCTAGATAAAGATACAACAGAGGAATTTGAATGGTTTTCTACACTTGTCAATTCCACTCCCTACCCTGAAGAAGGTCAAGATCTGGTAGACGGTAATACTTTAGAGCATGCTAAAATTCAGCAAGAAAAGTTCAAAGTAAAGAAGATGACGAAATCCGAGTTGAGGCGAATCAAGAATGAAGCTTTTCAGCTGTGGAAAGATAGCTCTGAAAGTGCCATCGAGGTTGAATATCACCTTGAAAACATTGCTCGAGCTATGTCTAATAACATGGATTGGCTCAACCCAGAAACAAACATCGACTTTACCAAACGGGACAACCCTCCATACTACACCGACTGGTCAAAATCTCTACCAACAATTGGCCAACCAGATGAACCTAGGATTCCATTCAGATATTTCTTCAACAAAGACTTGGAATTTTTTCTACACGGTGGCGATGGATCAAGTAAATACGCTACATCTTTGACACTTCCATTCCCAGCAGCCATATACTCAAACTGCATAGCTATCGAGGAAAGAGCTAATCACTTGTTCTCCAACAAAGTGGAAGCATACGATCGAGATGCAATGTACGGGATTCATCATTGGCCGGAACGCCGAAGAATCTACTACAGAAGCTGCCAGGTTCAGAAGTCTCAACATGCAGTGTTCAGTACTAAGGATATCGTTGCCATCAAACACGTTGAACTTTCGACCAAATGGGACTACACTTTTCTCAAGAAGATTGTGGTCAAAAGGCAAGATGAACGGGATTATGCATTCTCTGAAGCTGACTTTGAGAATTTGTCTTTCAACGACATTGAAGACATGTACCTTGCAAAAGTACAGGGTCGCATGAGGCAATTTTCAACGGAAGTACAACGTGAATTCATCAAGTCACTGCTCATCTTCATCAGACGCATAGTCATCAAAGAACGTGTAGAAGATCTCCAGCTCGCAGTTGAATCATAGCAGACACGTGTCAACTTCACTCAACCTCAGCTTGATCTTCCCGACATCAACCAGCTCTCACAATATACACTCATCAGCAAACCATTCGGCGTTGTTTACCGCAGTGAACTTCAATGAAATTGCTTAATGGCGTGTAGTGATCTTCACAAGTTTGGGGATCACACTTTGAAGATGGTTAGGGACAGATTGGCTTATAGGTTGAAGGATATACGTCAAAAGATTGGGTCTCCTAAGCGATGGAATTCTCAAGATCGAAGGGATGTGAGGAGGATCATCAAAATGATTGATGAAAGGTTGTATAGAAGGGATCAGTTCAGAAGATTGGAAAGCTATGTTGGTGGTCGACCCAGGATTAACATCACCGGCTTTCAACGCCCGATTCACACTCCTGACGACATCTCTGGACTTCCTGGTACCCCTTGAACTGCTTCTTTCATTATAAATTTGGATGTGTGATTAAATATGTCAATGGCTTATGCACACATAACAGTGTACAACCCGTTCTTGTCAAGAAAGGACCCTGTGGTACGCTTCAGTGCCACAATCCTTATAAAAGGAGCGAAAGCTTCTTACTTTTGAGTAAAACCTATCAAACCTTTCATTTTTCAAGGTTTTGCTCAAAAGGACAAGTACTTCCCCGTATGATTTTCAAAACCTCAACCGTTTATATCACTTGTTGAGGGGGAGTATTTGAATTAAAACTTTGTTCACAAATTGTTCATAGTGGTCTTCTTCCCGCAACACTCGAAATGGTCATATTTATTCTCAACTTTTCAAAAATAACATTTTATATGCCATTTTTGAGGGGGAGAAAATTATGTGATAAGAAATATGTTGTGTAAATGCAAATGAATCTTTGTGTAATAGACTTAACCAACGAATTGACGGTACTAAACTGTTAGTAACTCGAAAAGACTTGTCCGGGACGGGTAATAATTTCAAGCTAGTTCTCTAGTAATGTAAACGTGTCTCGCAAAGGACTTGTCCGAGTAGAAAGTACCATTCGAGAATCTCTTGGTAGACATGAACTCTGACGGGTATGACAACCTTTCGAGGCTTGTCTACACCTTCAAGATAGTTATTAGAGCTAGTTGTCACCTAAAAGCTGACAATGTAACTCTTTAACAACGCAACGTAACCGTGTCTCGCGGGGGAGTGTCTATCTTGAGTTGATCAATTCAAAAGCGCGCGCTCTTCCCACACAGTGCAGATTTCCGTCAAAACTCTAAAGCACATGTGGAGGGGGAGTATTTCTGCTAAAAGATAAAACTCTTACAGTGGTTCAAACATGTTTTTCATTTACAAACCCTTTGAGAGATTTTATTGAAAATTGGTTTTATGGCAACATAGGTTAGTCATGGAGTGATAAGGTGACTAAGGTTATGAATAACCGTCCTATGATCCGCCAGAGCCGGAGGGATCTACCCAAGGACATCACAAATAGTTAGTACTTAGAAGTGCTTAGGTACGATTATAAAAAGGAGAAAATGAGAATCGGAGAAAGAAGGAGTTGAAGAATTAAAAAGAAATGCAAAGAAAAGGGTGAAAAGAAATAGCCCTCCAAATTATTCGACTTAGGGCAGACACCGGGTTCAATTCATATGCTACTGGTTGTCACTTAGTGACGCCGGTATAGAAGATTAAAAGTTGACATGGACCCAGTGACACATGCACTATACCTTCTTAGCCACTCAAGTTTCTCTCAAAAGAAGCTTGTTTCATTCTCACAGGGAACCCTACATAAACTATTGGCTTTCTCTTAGAGATTGCTGGTATTGAAGAAGGAGACCCTCTCCCTAGTCTCTGCTTAGGAAAACCAAAACGCACTATTGAGTCTAGAGCCACGAGATTCATCAAAAGATCTCTTAGGTACACTTGACATTTCATCACTTGATGTTCAACAATAAGAACATCAGTGGTACGTTATCGAGTCCTTCACAGATCTTAGCAACCTGTCGAGAACATTTATGAGAGGGTCACAACTGTGATCCTCAGTGATTGAATGGAAACTCCTGCCAAGGTCAACATCAAACAGCCCTGACAGCAGGTCACTTCGGTAACTCCCCGTGGATTACGCTTAGTGTGTCTCAAACGGTCTACAGTCGTGAGGTGATGCTTCGGTGTACCTCAGCGACTTATCTGAACTGTAGATGTACTTCGGTATATCGCGTTATCTCACTTGTGGGACTCCAGTTCAGGAACGGCCTTTGTGAGAATTAGAGTTGTGTTTTTACACTATGCTGTTAACACTCTCGAAGTTCATACTTGTAAGTGCCGGAATCCACTTATTACTAACCGTTTTAAATGTTTTCTTCTTATGGAAGCTCTGGAGCAGGATGATCGTGCAGATTCTTCTCATGCTCACGCCAACATCATCACTAATGGAAGTTCTATCCAAAAGCAACACAACAGTCAGAATGATTCTTCGTCAAATCAAAGAATCTACAAAGTTAAAGAATTAAAGAACTTCATCAGTACTGAATTCCAACGTCAAAGAGCGTGTGAGCATGTTGAAGAATGACGTAGAGACACTGTGTTGGGTCTATTATAGATTTGATGATACAAAATAAGAAGAATGAAACATGAAGGACTTAAAGTGACAAGAAGGAAACTACAAAAAGATGGAGGATTTGGAAGATTCTAGAAGATATGCTTAAAAGATTATTTAGTTTCCTAATTATATTATGATTCCTCTTGTAAACCCTAGATGTCTCTAGTATATAAAGAGACATAGGGTCATTAGTTTTAGCACGTACGTACAAGATGTGAACACCAAAAGTGTGTGTGTGTGTGTAGGCGTTTAGGGGACGCCTAGGGTTTTAGTGAGTTTGTTAGTTCCTAGGCGTATGTTCATGTAAACGCCTAGGTTAGTATTTAGTGTATTAGTGATTAGTTCCTAGGCGTATGTTCATGTAAACGTCTAGGTTATTAGTTAGTAGTTAGTAGACGTGTTCCTATAAACGTCTAATATTAGTAAAGTGTTTAGTGATAGAGATGATGGCGAAGAACCTTTAGCAATAACAACGATGTTTTCTTATTCCGCTGTGCATTATAATCATTGTTATTATTATCCCCTAGAGCTCATAAACGATCTTCACAATTGGTATCAGAGCTTGGGGCTCGTGATATCTAGGATCTACAAGGTTTGTCGAAGAGAAAAGAAAAAAAAAATTCGAATCTGGAATTTTCGTATCTTTCTGCAGGGCTGTTTTCAAACAGCCATAACTTTTTAATGAACCGTTGGATTGGGCTAAAATTCGAACTGGAGCTTCTTGGTATATCTATCTTTAATCTCACCGAAGGGTTTGTCAATCGGAGCTCTCAATCAAAAGATATAAGCAGTCGAATTCTGCTGCAGAAAAATCCGTAAGGTTACAACAGCACTGTTTTGAAACGATCATAACTTTTTCGTTAACCGTTGGATCGTAACGAAATTTTTGGTGGATGTTCTCTATATATCAATCTAACTTTCCACCGAAGGGATTTTTCATCTGAGCTTTTATGTGAAAGTACTGCTGAAAATATTGCTGCGTATTTTCAAAGTACTGCTTGGTTTAAAAGTACTGTTGTTCGATGTTTTTAAAGTACTGCTGATGCTTATATAATCAAAGTACTGCTCGTAGGTCTAAGTATTGCTGCGAGGTACTTCTTAAAGTACTGCTTATGTTCACAAAGTACTGCAGATTTTATTCAAAGTACTGCTTATGCTCAAGGAACTGCTACTTCTCAAAGTACTGTGAGGAGGTTTCAAAGTACTGTTATATTGAAAGTACTGCTTCTCATATGGTTTTTGATTTAAGGGGAAGTCGTGATAATGGTTATGGATTTTTGGATGACACACACACAGAATGGTTATTGTTTACACACACAAGGAGTTTGGTTATTTATTCTTAAAAGGATTTAAAAAGGCTCGTTTTGGAGATTTATTGAAGAATTGATTACGAAGAGGATTATTTATCACTTATTTGAAGGTGAAGTGGAATTACTTGGTTTGTGTTCTTATCATCTAGCTTGTTGAATCTAGCAATGTGTGATTTTTCTTATAATGCTCTATGCACACATTGTCTATCACTTGAAGGAGTTACATTGTAGTGCTCAGTGTCTCATACTAGTTGAGGATTCTTTTCAAGGGATTGCGGTCTACTTATATTTGGTGATTCGTATAAGTATGGAGTTCCGTGGATAGTAAAAGATTTAAGACACAAGTTTGGGAAATTCTACTTCTTCATCAAGTTCGTTATATTTGGTTTTCTTCACAAAGTGATCATTACATGGAGTCTACAGATTTTGAAGAATCAAGAAGATGGTTAACATATGGATTTTAGGGGAAGCTTATTGTTAAATGTTTAACCATCTACATGCATCACTCAAGGGGAAGTGGTTGATTTTTACTATTGTTGATCATTATTACTACTGCTAGTTGAAGTTTTCTACTGTTTTGGATCCATTTTTCTTATGATGCGTAATGGTGGGTGATTTAAAGCATTGGAAGTCTTAGATTGGAAGTATGATATTGGTTCGTGGTGGTCAAGATCATTATTTGCATACGTTCCCTATTTAGATAATAACAAAAAGGGGAAGAGATGTTTGAGTGACATGTTTAAGTCAAGGGGAAGATTGTTTCATTCATGGTGAGATTTAATTATCTCAACTTCTGCTACTTCGTCTAGGGAAGTTCGTACAAGAATCGTGTTTGTTTTGTCATCATCAAATAGGGGAAGATTGTTGGGTCTATTATAGATTTGATGATACAAAATAAGAAGAATGAAACATGAAGGACTTAAAGTGACAAGAAGGAAACCACAAAAAGATGGAGGATTTGGAAGATTCTAGAAGATATGCTTAAAAGATTATTTAGTTTCCTAATTGTATTGTTTCCTAATTATATTATGATTACTCTTGTAAACCCTAGATGTCTCTAGTATATAAAGAGACATAGGGTCATTAGTTTTAGCACATACGTACAAGATGTAGACGTCTAAAGGTGTGTGTATGTGGGAACCTAGGCGTAGGGATTGGGAAAACGCCTAGGGTTTAGTGATTTAGTTAGTTAGTGTTAAAGATCAAGTCTTTGATCTTTATTATTGTTTAGTTAGTTTATGATAATAAAAAACCTTGTTCATTATAACGTTAATTCTTATTGAATATTCCGCTTTCGTTATTATGTGTTCCTAGATATAATATTAGACCTCGTCTAAGAGCTTACAACGATCTTCACAAGAATTTTTTCATACTAACAACTATTATTCGATAGATTTGAACGGCAGGGATAACGTGTCATCGACATCAAACTCTGGCACTTGGTCTAGGAGCTGGAAGACATTCTTCGATTAACATGCACATGCACGTACAATAAGTACTTAGTTAAAGATGGAGCAAAGAAAGTGAAGATGATCCTGTTCTTCTTGCTATGGTGGCTACTTTACCAACTCAGTCTCCTATCTCTGAGGTATGCTCAAACTGTTATGAGTTTTATCAAAAATTACTTAACAGTTATGTGATTAAAAGAGATAATTGTATTAGGGCTAGGTCTGAGGTAGCAGGTTATCAAATTACTTTAGAGTCTATGGAAGCTAAAATCATAACACATGAAAATAATGAAATGGCTTGGGCTGAAAAGTATGAACAACAGGATTACCAGTTAAAACTTAGTGAATGGAAACTAAACTGTAAAATTGCTGAAATTGAGACATTAACTAAGGAAAGAGATGATTTGTTAGCTAAGTTTGCTGCTTGGGGAGAGTCTGGCTTGTCCCATGTTGCTTATGTTGAAAAACAGAGAAGGGCTTACATTAGAACAGGCTTAGGATTTGGAATGGACTTTAGTAACATAGATGAAAACCAACCTAGTGATCAGGATGATTGTGTTTTTGAGGACATAACCACTAGTGATGATGAGCTCATTAACTATGTAGATTCATCTAGTAATGAGGGCTCAGTAAGTGAACCACCTCCTGAATATAAGAAAGACAATGGTTATCATGCTGTTCCTCATCCCATTAGTCATCAACCCTCTAGGCCTGATGTTTCTCGTTATGGAGTAGACAGTTTAAAGTTTAGGAAGAAGCTTGTTGCTCAATCTAGGTATGAGAAACCCAAAGAAACTGTTGAAAATAATGTTCAAAATCAAGCAGTACCTTTAAACCAAAGTACTGCTCAACAAGCAGTACCTTCTGCAAAACCTTTTCAAAACAGTACTGCTAAACCTTTTTGGGATAATTTTGCTCAAAACAGATCTTATCAGTCATCAAGAAGGCAAAATAACTTTGGGCATAGACATAGAAGAAATCACTTTGGTCATATGGGTCAAAAACTGTGTTTTGTGTGTTATAGTCCTACTCACTTAATCAAAGATTGTGACAAACACTCAGAATATCTAAGCAAGTTTCCAAGAAATAAGTCAACCAACCAGAAACCTAGAGAGCACAAACCAGTTTGGACAAATTCACATAGGGTAAATCACAGAAACTTCACACCAGATCATAGATACCCACATCAGAGAAGACCTTCAGTATCACAATTCAAGGAAATCTCACTATCAACCTAGAAGGTATCACAATTCATATAGGGGATCTAGATCACAGGAACCACCTGTTAAAACTGAATGGGTAAAAAGGGAAAGTACTGCTGAGAGACATACAGTACGTTCAACAAAAAGTGAATCAGATGTTTTTGTGACACAAGAAAATGCTAAAAATCTGGTGAAAGAGATTTATGTTGAAAAACCAGAGAGTTTTGAAAATCCACATGCTAAAAATAATAAGATAATTTTGGATCATCATTTGAAAGATAGTGGGAATTACATACTCAAAGAATTTGAGTTTGTAACTCCTCAAGGGGAACACAAGTCAGTAATGGCTTGGGTTCCTAAAAGTTTCTAACTCTTTTCTTTGTGTGCAGGGCAACCCAGAAGAGGAGCTTAAAGATCATCTTATTGTGGATAGTGGTTGCTCTGGAAGTATGACAGGCGATAAAGAGATCCTGTCTGATTTTAGAAATATTAGTGGAGGAAGAGTTGCATTTGGGAATGATCCCAATGGAGGAAGGATTACTGGGAAAGGAACAATTAAAGCAGGAAGAATCGATTTTGAGAATGTCAGATATGTGAAGGAACTAAAGTTCAACTTGTTGTCAGTTTCTCAAATTTGTGATAAAAAGCATCCTGTGTTATTCACTGACACAGAATGTCTCATCCTTTCTTCTGACTTCAAACCTGTTGATGATGACTTGGTAGTACTTAGAGTACCAAGGACAAATGATGTGTATAGTTTAGACATGAAGATTCTACATTCGTATGGAAGAGCCACATGTTTGGTGGCTAAAGTAACATCTGAAGAGGCACATCAATGGCATAGAAGATTGGGCCATGTTAATTTCAAGAACATCAACAAACTGGTCAAAGGCAATTTAGTTAGAGGTTTACCTTCTAAGACTTACAAGAATGATCAATCATGTTTGGCGTGCAAGAAGGGTAAACAACACAAAGCCTCCTGCAAGAAGCTTGAGGAAAGAACTATTAGAGAACCATTGGAGCTGTTACATATGGATTTATTTGGACCTGTCTCTGTGGCAAGTTTAAATAAGAAGAAGTACTGTTTGGTTATTACTGATGATTGTAGTAGATTCAGTTGGGTTTTCTTTTTGGGTTTTAAAGATGATACCTTTGATGCTATTCAGACTCTAATAATAGCACTTGAAAACCAATTAAGACTCAAGGTTAGAGGTATTAGATGTGACAATGGAACTGAATTCAAGAACAAGCCTATGGATGATTTTTGTGCAAATAAAGGCATAAAAAGGGAGTTTAGTATTGCTAGAACACCACAGCAGAATGGTGTTGCAGAGAGGAAGAATAGGACCTTGATTGAAGCAGCAAGGACAATGTTAGCAGATTCCCATCTCCCTATTCAATTTTGGGCAGAAGCTGTAAGTACTGCATGCTATGTACTCAACAGGGTCTCTGTCACCAAACCACATATGAAGACACCCTATGAATTGCTGATGGGCAATAAACCCAACATTCGTTTTATGAAGCCTTTTGGATGTCCTCTTACTATATTGAACACCATTGATAATCTGGGGAAGTTTGATGGCAAGTCTGAAGAAGGTTACTTATTGGGATATTGCACTAACAGTAAAGGCTTTAGAGTCTACAACAGAGTTACTAAGAAGATTCAAGATTGTCTTCATGTTGAGTTTTTAGAAGATCAAGACAATGAGAAAGGTAAAGGTCCTGATTGGATGTTTGATCTTGAGATTTTATCTCCTTTGATGAATTATGTTCCTGTTAGAGAAGAAAATCAACCTTTGCACACTGAAGAAGATATTCAATATGTTGTTCATGATGTTCATATTAGACCTGATGCTGTTCCTGATAGAGATCCTGTGAGTCCAAAACAAAGTACTGCTGTTCCTAAGCAAAGTACTGATTCTCCAAAACAAAGTACTGTTGCACCACAATCCTCATTATCTGCAGAGGATCAATCTATTCAAGAGGAACTTAATCAGATGCTTCTTCAAGATGTTTTAGCACATTCTTACACTGATGAACAAAGGAGAGCTTATGAAGAGGCAAAGAAGAAGAACAAGACTGCAGAGTACTCTCACAGTACTTTGGACAGTACTTTTGACCAAAGTACTGCTGCACCTGTTGACAGTACTTTAGGTGATTTAGATGATTCTACCATACCTGGGTTAGAAGAAACTGATGATGAGCTTGAAGATGAAGGTATTTTCACAGATTCCAATGAAGGTGCTGATTATACTAACTTAGATGATACATATGAAGTTCCACAGTCACCAATCTTACGAATTCATAAGAATCATCCAACTGATCAAATCATTGGTCCTTCTACTTCTGGAGTTATGACAAGACACAAAGCTAAGGGTTTCACAAAACCTCACAATGCTTTACTTAGCTTTGTGTATAAACAAAACAGGTTGAATCATAAGGACCATCAAACCTGCTTATTTACCTGTTTTATCTCTCAAGAGGAACCCAAGAATATTGCTCAAGCTTTGACTAAAGAAAGCTGGGTTGAAGCTATGCAGGAAGAACTTCTTCAATTTAAACTTCAAGAAGTTTGGGTTTTATGTGATCTTCCAGATGGGAAGAGAGTTATTGGAACCAGATGGGTTTTTAGAGTCAAAAGAGATGAAAGAGGCAATGTTATCAAAAACAAGGCAAGGTTAGTTGCTCAGGGTTATAGACAGGAGGAAGGGGTAGATTATGATGAGATATTTGCTCCTGTGGCAAGGATTGAAGCAATTAGAATCTTTCTTGCTTTTGCTTCTTATATGGGTTTTCAGGTCTATCAGATGGATGTCAAGAGTGCCTTTCTTTATGGCACTATTACAGAAGAGGTGTATGTGAAACAACCTCCAGGTTTTAAAGATCCTAAACATCCAAACAAAGTCTATAAGGTGGTTAAGGCTCTTTATGGCCTTCATCAGGCACCTAGAGCTTGGTATGAGAGGCTCTCTACATTTTTATTACAACATGGATACAGGAGGGGCGCTATAGACAAGACTTTGTTTATCAAGAGAGACAAGAAGGATATCATGTTAGTTCAAGTTTATGTTGATGATATCATCTTTGGGGCTACCAAACAGTCCATGGTTAAGGAGTTTGAGCAGCTGATGCAGAAGGAATTTCAAATGAGTTCAATGGGAGAGTTAACATTCTTTTTAGGACTTCAGGTTAAGCAGTCAAAGGAAGGAATTTTCATTAGCCAAGACAAGTATGTTACAGACATACTTAAGAAGTTTAATTTTGATGGTATGAAGGCTGTTACTACACCTATTAAATCTATCAATTCATTGGGTAAAGATGAAGATGGACAGCCTGTTGAAGTCAAGTTATACAGATCTATGATTGGCTCTCTTATGTATCTTACTGCATCAAGGCCTGATATCATATTTGCAGTTTGTCTATGTGCAAGATATCAAGTCTCACCAAAGATCTCTCATCTGAATGAAGTAAAAAGAATTTTCTGTTATTTGAAACAACAACCTAAGTTGGGGTTGTGGTATCCTAAAGAGTCACCTTTTCACTTAGAAGCTTTTTCAGATAGTGACTATGCAGGTGATAATTATGATAGAAGATCCACAACTGGTGGATGCCAATATCTTGGAAGAAGGTTAGTCTCCTGGCAATGCAAAAAGCAGACAATTGCAGCAACATCATCTACTGAAGCTGAATATGTAGCTGCTGCAAGTTGTTGTGGTCAAGTTTTGTGGATGCAAAATCAACTCTTGGACTATGGGTTCAATTTTAAGAATACTCCTATCAATATTGATAATGAGAGTACTATTTGTATTGTGAAGAATCCTGTGTATCATTCCAAGACAAAGCATATTCAGATTAGGCATCATTTTATCAGAGATTGCTATGAGCATAGGCTCATTAATGTGGTTAAAGTTCACAAGGATGACAATGTAGCTGATTTACTCACAAAAGGTTTTGATGTGTCACGATTCAATCACTTGGTCGTGAGCATTGGAATGATTAACTACTAAGCTATGTTTAAGGGGAGGACTATAAGGTGTTAGGTATAGTCCTGTGTATTGCTTGAGGGGAGGATGCTTGTTTATACTTACTTTATATGAAGGTATTTGGCAAAGTACTGTTTTTCCTGAAAGTACTGCTTGGAAAGTACTGCTTGGGGAAGTACTGCTTATGTGGAAAGTACTGTTTGTCGTATTAAAGTACTGTTCCAACGGTAATATTGATGGGTAATTGGTAGTAATGGTAACTTTGTTATTTAGGCTGTGATTTTTCAAATCCCACCTATAAATAACTACTTTCCGATTTTCCCTCTCATATTATTACTTTACATCTTTTCCATACTTGTCTCCCAATTACCATCTCTTTATTATTCGATACAATCTTTATTGTGCTCACTTTTTCAACAATGGTGAATCGTTTAACTGTTTCGAAGCACAATATGGTGGCTAATTTGGACAAGACTGAGGCGAATGTGGCTTTTTATGATATCATTGATTATCTTACTGGGTCGCCTATTAGTTATGCTCTTTTAGTTGAGCCGGATATCATTGAACCATGGATTCAATAATTTTGGGCTAATGCTAGAAATAATATGGATGAGGATGAATATTATCTTAGATCCTCAGTTGCTGGAAGGACTATCAAGATTACAGAAGCCTCTATTAGAGAAGATTTATTATTTGGTGATGAAGATGGGGCTATTCGCTTTGAAAAGCAACTGATTTGGGATACTTTTAGGAATCTTGGTTATGAAGGATCTTTGACAGAACAAACATTCAAGAAAGCATTATTCTGTCCTCAATGGAAGTTCTTGATTCATGTATTGCTCCATTGCATAAGTTCTAAAAGTACTTCTTGGGAGCAGTTTGGGTCAAATATAGCATCTGCAGTGGTTGGTTTAGCTACTGATATAATGTTTAATTTTTCAAGGCTTATTTTGGATGGGATGCTATCACATATCTCCTCTGGGTCGAAATGGTTGATGTACCCAAGGTTTGTACAGGTTTTCTTAAACAAGCAATTGGCTGATGTTCCAAAACCTGCTGCTTTGTTACCTGTCATTGTGCAACAAGCCAAAATATTTACATTCATGGCTAGGCGAAGTGATTTGTTCAGAGGTGGAGATATTCCATTAACTACTACAATGATGGAAGTTGTTCAAGCTGTACGTGATGAAGCTGGAGAGGATGAAGAAAGTGAAGGTACTGATTCTGTACAAGGTACTGCTTCACAAAGTGCTGCCTCACAAGGTACTGCATCTGCAAGTACTGCTTCTATTGAAGGTACTGCATCTTTACAGGGTACTGTTTCTCCAAGTCCTGCGGTTCAAGCAGAGATTGAGAGAACACCTACTCCATCTCCTCAACGTTCTGTTCCTGTTTCAGAGGAACATTCACAACTTCAAGGTGATGATCATACTATACCTCGTGAAGGTTTGACTTTGGATAATTATTGTAACCACCCGCATTTTTAGGTTACTTTTTATTTTCGAGAATTTACTATTCACTTTTACTATTCAAATTCACTATTCATCTCGTAAAATTTTTAATCCACATTCTCGTAAGATAAATTATTTTAGTAATAACCTGAGAGTTCGACCATCGTTAGATCATTTTCGCAAAAATTATTAAGTAAACATCGTTTTAAAGTTTCGTTTTAGACGGTCCACCGTTTAAACATCACGCGCTTAACGAAAATCAACCCTGATAATTTTCCTCGCATCAGATAAATTTTTAGATCCTTCATGATTAATTTGAGAATTTTTAAGAATTATTATTTTTAATATTACCAAATAAGCCCAGCGCTGAACAAAACTAAACTTATGTTTTAAACAATTCTACTTACATCCAGACTTAACGATTCCTGCACTGTGTTTCTAATATGTTTTTGACACTTTTACATTTTTGGAAAAGTCAAACATATTTCCCTCCTCCTTTGACCATAAAGGAATTAACCTTGTACGTTCTACATTTTTGCTTAAATCGCGTAACTTTTAAACTTCACGAATAACTGTAAAGTTATCCCGCGTATGACGAAAACCACATTTTAACATCTCATATCACTTTTAGACTAATTTTAGTCTACTCTAAATAAATTCACAGTCGTTTCCCTGAAATTTCGTTCTTTTCCAATAAACTGCGAATTACGCGTTTTTGACCCGTATTTCCAGTTTTAATCAGCGTTTTTGCACCCAATGAGACTTATCACCCATTTTATATTTTTATATGGAGTATAATGATGAGTTTCATCATTCCTACAAATTTCGTATTTTTACGATACCCGGTTTTACGTTTTATGGCTTCGGTTAGCAATTAACGGAACCAAAACTCACTCCGTAACCAAGATAAGATCAAAACTAACCACATAAGTCATCTTATCTCTTCCATGACAGAACTTAGGGGGGGGAGTCATCATATTGGTGGCATCATCCTAACCTTGGTTCATTAAGATCATTACAAGTGTCCTAAACCTAACCATGGTTAATATTTAACCCAATATATGGTTAACCAAACTTACCCTCCTATAAATAGCAAGTGATATACATCCCAAAGACCTCCACAAACTGAATTGGGTCGTTCATACTCTAAAATATCCATATCTTCCATCATTTGATCCATAAACTCCAAGTTTATGCAAGGAAGTTCCAAAGATCAAGCTACTACATCAAATCTCTAGCAAGTTTAAGTGATCTTCTTGAGTTTAGATCCACTCAAGTCACTTAGAACTTCATCACCAACTCTTCATGTTTGCAAGGGGGCCAAGGTGTGGAAAGCTAGCTCAATCCAAAGTCTTAAGCGATCAATCAATGTCCGATCCTTACTAGTTACTCCTTTCTTATTGAAAGCCAAAAGTTGTAAGCAACTTATCACCACCATCATCTCATCTTTATTATTCATAATTTTAACTATTTCATGCCATATATATAGTTACTATGTTGATTCATGATGTACATATACTCAATCACTTGTTTTAATTCATATATTGTCATAAAAGTCACAAACTAGTAAACTAGTCATATTATACACGTATGAGACCATTAAAAACAATAACATAAGGACTTTATAACTTACATAATATGGTAGACAAGATAAAAAGGTAAACATAGCAACTTGAACCACCCGAAACGGACAAACGAGTCAAAAGTTATAGGCAAAAGAAGTTAGCGAAACCAAAACGCCAAAACTGCCATTTTGAAACTGTTAAGGGTTCTGCCATTTTGAAAGTCATACTTCTGTTCCGAATCATAAAAAAGTTAAAACACAAAAGTTGTCCGGAACGACGTTTTCCTTCAATAACAAAGAAGCTCGGACCTTGAAAACGCTTAAACAGGCCATAAATCTTTCAAAAACAGCAACTGCCGTAAATATAGTCTCATAACTATACTTTTGTCACAACTAAAAGCAAACCAAGAGGCCTAATGGCCATAAACCAAGACCACGGCTACGGCTAAGACCAAAGTTGAGTCTCAAGACCATGGTAGTCAAGACCAAAGTCACGGCAAGGCCATGGCTAAAGCCTCAAGGCTTGTTTACCCAAGATCGTTAACTAAGGTAATCATATATATGAAACGACGAGAACTTGTAATAACCAACTTTACAATTTAGAAACTTGTAAGCTTTTCTTTAAACACTTGTGATATAAATTATGATGATATTTGTAATAACCATTATGATTCCTAATCAAAACCAAACAACCTTGTAACTTGTGTTTACAAACCATATGACACTTATGATATATAAATAAAAATTATGTTTTATCTACTAAGTGCTACAAAACTAGGGAGCTTCATGTGAGGGGTTTCATTTGAGTAAAACGTATCGACGAGTTGCTGGATTTACGATTTAAAGTGTCCTAGCTCCTCGAACGTTTACTACATGACCTCTGAATTATGATGGCCCGAACGGTAGTACGATATATATAAACTAAACATGTTTTCACAGCTAGACCATTTCTATAAATGACATACACAAATACCATGTACTACATCATGATCAACATAGAGACGTATATAGGATGATTTATGTTTTCCTAAACATTATTCCAAACCTAAGTCGCAACATTCTATTTTAGGTTGCTCGTAGAAGTTCCCACGACATATCCATCATTCTCATTATACATTTGCTATCATTTACTTTGAGGTGAGTTCATAGCCCCACTTTCTATTACTTAATTGTTTTACAAACCCTTGGGGGAGATACATGCTTTATTTTAAATCGAACACATTGCTTTCAAATTCTATACTTATCTGATTATTTTACTTGCACTAAGTTACCGCATTTGCCAATCTTAAGTCCCTAAATCATGAATCATTAATCACGAGTGAAGTGAGCGCGAATATTGTGGATAGATCTATCGGGATTGACGAATCCCGTTTGTTTGACCAGGATCCGGTAAACAAACGCACTATATTTGAGTACATCAGGTAAAACGGCAAATTTTACCTACTTGGGGCATCGGTTACTATTATATGACAGTAAGTTAACGCCTTGATTGCATGATGCTTAGTGAATAATAACTGTTTTGTTTTCAAACCACTGGTGTGAGTCTATAGCTCACACTACAAACATAATGTGTTCAACCATCAAACAAACTCTATGAATTTCACTCAACCTTTGTGTTGACAGTTTTAAGCATGTATTTCAGGTCCATAATGTCGGAAGCTGGCACGGAAGAGCAAGGATACTCAAGAAGGCTATAAATTTTATTATCATTCGAAAACCTATTTAATGTATTTTGTAAACAATGGAACCAACTGGGACCTCATTTTTGTAAACTCTGATATTTATATAAATCGAATGATAAATCTTTTAAAACGACTCCATCAGAGTACGTTTTCTATTGTTATGACTGTTGTGCCATGAAGTAACACCCAGTTTGAATTCCGCTGCGTATTACGAAATTGGGGGTGTTACAATTATGCTTTAACAAGGGAGCTAGTTAGGTTGAACAAGACTGTTGAGCGTCAAGCTAAAGCACTTAGGAAGTTGAAGCGTAACTATTTCTGGTTGAGGAATTTTATTAAACCCTATATTCAAGGTTTCAACTTATGGGTTAAAGAGGAAAACAAACGTCGTAAAGCACTTCGTAAGGAATTAAAACGAAAGAAGGTTCCTAAATCATCTTCTGTCAACTTGGGGAGGAATTTAGAAAAGGAAAATTTGAAAGAAGATGTTATGAAGAAGAAAGAATCTGAAGAAGATGTAATGAAGAAGAAAGAATCTGTAAGTACTGCAGAAAAGATTATTTCAGATTCTGAGGAACAAGAAGAGGAAGTACAAGTTCAAGGTACTGATGATCAAGGTACTGAACATCAAAGTACTAATTTTCATGATACATCTAGGCAAGAAGTAATAACACCAATAACTCCAAGGGTATTAAATTTTGAATAAGAAGCTGGTCCTTCTACAACTGTTATAGAAGAGGAGGAGGAAGCTACATTCAAACCTATTCATTCTGCGAGTGATGATGAATTAATTGCTACAATGTTAGATTTGTCAAGACCAAGAGGAGGAGTTACTATTAGAGATGTACAAGAAGAAGAACAACCAAGAGCTTCTCAACCTGAAATTGATCCTAAAGACAAAGGGAAAGGTATTCTGGTTGAAACTAAGAAAAAGAAACTCACTTTGGCAGAACTTAGAGCAATTGAAGTTGCTAGGAATGAAGCTGCAACTAGAAAAGTTCAAGAAGAGTTAGATGCTAAAGATAGAGAAGAACAAGAAGCTCAAGAAGCTAAAAATAGAGAAGCAGCTCAAAAGGTGCAAGATGAATTAGATGCTGAAACTGCTGAATCTTTACAGTCTCCTACACCTGTTAGATTTATGTCAAGAAGACCTAATTTAGCTAAAGAAAGGAATGCAATGATGGCATATTTAAAAAGCAGAGGATATAAAGGACTGCAGAAGCTAAATTATGTTGATATGAAAAGACTCTATGATGCTGAAACAGAAGCTTATAAGAAGAGTGTTGCTGACATTAAAGACTTCAGAGAAGAAGCTCATTGGACTGAAGCTGAAAGGAAGAAGAGCTTAAAGAGAAAAAGAAAAACTGAAGTTACAGATGTTCAGTTTTCAAAGAAAGAAAAGGTTGAATTAAGATCTGAGACTAGTGATGAATTGAAGAATTATCTCAGAGTGGTAGATTTTGATTATACAAAGGAAGATAATGACATGAAGATGAACAGATCAAAGATTAGTGTTTTCAAAGTTGTGAAATCTAAGAATGGAGATTACATGGTTTTTCATAAAGAAGATGAAAGCTTCAAAGTTTTCAAAAGGCTATGGGATTTGCTACATATTATAGATAGAGTAGACCTATTCTACTTATATCATGTTGTGAAGACTTATTTTGAAGATAATCCATTAGAAGGGATTGGTTTGGTTTTACATGGTGATCTCATAACTATGTGGGAAACTGAAGAAGAGAGCACTGATGATATCTGGAAGAATCAAGAAAGCTGGGAAATAGTTTGCCGGAGATTCTTTGAAGAATCTGGAGTTCATGTTTTGGAGCTAGAAAATGGAACAATGATACACATGTTTGCAGAAAGAAGATACCCTCTTACAGTTGAGCTCATGAGAAGAATGTTAGAGCATGGATTGGAAGTAGAAGAGGATAATGAAACTGCTTGCATGGTTATCAATTTGTTTATCAACTGGACTACCATTGCTGAGAATGATTTATAACTGGTATGAATTTTATTTGAATAAATACTTTTTGATATATCAGTACTTTTATTCAAAGTACTGCTGATCAGACAGTACTTTCTCAAAGTACTGTTTGCTGAGCTAAACCAGTTAAATAAATTTTAGAAGAAACCTTTTTGCTAAGTAATAAATATTTTGAAATAAAGGTTGAATAAATGGTTTTTGTGATGATAACATCAATAGGTTATCAATCCACCATGGTTACAAAAGGATTGACTAATCCATGAGCAAACGGCTCTGGTAAAGATATATCAAATCCGTTTTTAGTTGACAACTTGCTAATAAGTTGGATGGTCATCAACTCACCATATCAGTAATGTGAAGAGTTGGCTAGCCCACAAGAAAATGGCTTGTGGTAAAGGCTGTGGAAAAACCATTACTGGTAATTAGTTCACCATTAGATAGAAGAACTAACTAGTCCAGAAGGGTACAACTTTTGGTAAAGATAAAACAAATCTGTTGATAGCTGGTGGTTTGCTAAAAATCATATGGTTATCAATGTACCATGGTCTTACACACCAAAACATTTGGCTACTCCAGAGATAATGGCTTTGGTAAAGAGATCTAAATCCATTAAATTTTCAATGATTCACTTGGAAGTGATGAGAATAGTATGCAACTTAAAACTGAATTAATGTACAAATTGTCATATGTTGCTGTGTTGCTGAAAAGATGGAGATTGCTGGATGCTGCTGTAAGAAGAGAACAATTCTAAGAGATACTTTGACAAGCACAGATATTACAGAGATATAATCTAAAGACTAAGAAACAATCCGTTTTAAAGATGAAGCTGTTAAAGATATATTCACAAAGGAACTTGAAGTCAAGCAAGTAGAATTCAAGTTAGGGGAGGATTGTTGGGATATGAAAGTGCTGAAGATATCAAAGTACTAAAGATATGAAAGTACTGTAAGCTGCAAAGTACTGGAAGAAGTCAAAGAGTCAAAGTACTGCTAAAGACAGAGTCAAAGTACTGCAAGATAAAGTCAAAGTACTGCTAGAACAAAAGAACTGTTATATTCGTTTATGGAAAGAATTGTATTCCATGTTTAGATTACTTGTCGTACAAGGTTATCAATTGTAAACCGACTAGGATATCCTTGAGCCTATAAAAGGACTCCTAGATTGGCATTAGAGGTACGATTTCAGAAAAAGAGTTTTAGAGTTTACGAATTAGTGTTTTAGAGAAAAGTTCGATTATCTTAGAGTTGTATTAGAGTATCTGCATAATAAGCAGATTTAGAGTTTATAATAAAGTTATTCTTCTTAGCTTTGTTAAGTAAATTCCGCGTACTTGATAAAGATTGTTCAGTGTTTCTTTGTTAATAACTTAGGATTTATCCAAGGTTATTAAACCTTAACAAGCTAGTTAAGTTAGTTTGATTAAAGTATATCGATCCAACACACTGTAGCGGCGAAGCATACCTGAGGCAGACTTGATGCAGAAAACAACATACTATCACTTTCATCACAAAGAAAAATGATCAAAGAACAAAGTTAAAGATGACGTCAAAGCATAACTGTTCAAAGAAAACTATCTCTCTACACTGGGGAGATTGTTCAAATCAAGGTATTCCTTCTCACAAGAAAGAAGAATGTCAAAAGACGTCAAAGCTACTATTACATCAACGCCTTCACCGTTTTTCATCACCAACACTTGAGGGGGAGATTGTTGGAATCACTCCTAAACCTTAATTCAAGTGTTTGTTACTCATTTGTAATAGGTAACTTTTTATGGCCTTTATGTTTGTTTAAGGTCAAGCTTATGTAGAAGGCCCATAAGCTTAGGCCCATGTCCAATAAGGAAAAGGGAAGGAGTGGGAGTGTTGCCCTAGCTCCTTGCCTATAAATACTGTGTAATAACCCTCACTTGAGGGTTGGTTGTTCAATGCATTTCTTTCACTACACTCTACGCTTAACCGGTTACAATATTTACGTGTGTGTGTTTTTGATATATTGTTCAATCGCCCTTATCTCTTTCTATTAAGCTTGTGTTGTAAAACTAGTGACCTAACAAAAAGTTCATCAAATTTCACATTCATCGTCTCCATGATCCTCCTAGTTCGTCTGTTGTACACCCTGAATGCCCTTGAGTTATCTGAGTATCCAATGAAGATTCCAATATCACCTTTAGCTTTCAATTTACCTAGATCTTCTCTGTCGTTCGTCGGATAGCACAAAGCGCCAAACACGTGAAAGTAAGAGATATCAGGTTTTCTGTTGTTCAAAAGCTCATACGGGGTTTTATTGAATCTAGGGTGGATTAGGGATCGGTTCTGAGTGAAACAAGCAGTGGCAACAACATCAGCCCATTGAAATAACGGTGCACTAGAATAAATTAGCATTGTGCGAGCAGCTTCCACAAGAGTTCTATTTCTTCTTTCAACTACCCCATTCTGCTGTGGAGTTCTAACAACTGATGTCTGATGTGTAATTCCAACATCTTCAAAATAAGTTCTTAACTCCTGATTTGTGAATTCAGTGCCGTTGTCTGTTCTTACAACCCTTACTGGAGTTTGAAGAAGTACTTGAATACGTTTCAGAAAGGTGATGATGATGCCTGGTGCTTCGTCTTTTGATCTCAGAAACTTAACCCATGTATATCTCGAATAATCATCGACGATAACAAGAATATACTTTTTCCCATTAATGCTTTCAACTCTCATTGGGCCACATAAGTCCATGTGCAACATATGCAACTTTGCTTCCGAACTAGGTACGAATTTGGGTTTATATGATGCTTTTTTGCTTTTTCCTTGTTCGCATGATGGACATAAGTGATCCTTGGTGTATTTGAACTTTGGAAGTCCGTTGACGATGTTGTCTTTGGCAAGATTGTTGATGGTGTCAAAATTGAGATGGGATAATGATCGATGCCAAACCGTCAAGTTATCTCACACAAGCTAGCCACTTGTGAATGGCTAACCGTAAGAAACTTAAAACAGTTCAGACACCAATGCAATGAAGATCAGGAGAGTATAGTGTTTCCCCAGGTCGTTATGTCCCAACGAGCTGTGCGATGAATCACCAAACGAATAGTGATCGAGAAAATTTGAACGGAAAAGAGTTTTGAATGATTATAACTAAAGAAAAAGTATAAAAACTACAAGGGCTTAAATGCAAATTAAAGAAAATTAAAAAGATAAAATATATTAAATAAACGCTATCACTATTTGCAAAATGATGTTTTTGATTTTTCTTTTATAAAACTTAAATTAAAAACTACGTGATGTACAAAAGAAAATGTGAAACTGAAACTATATAAATCCTAAAAATATAAAAATGACATTTTTACAAACCTAATGATAAGAGAAAATTTTTAGAAAAAGAAAATTATTTTTATTACTATTTATCTAATTATTATTAATTAAAAACTATTTTTACTTATTTAATAATAGCCTAAAATACAAGAAAATATGAAATAAAGCTAGAAAAATGAAATTATGACTTAGAAAAATCTAAAATAACTAAAGAGAATTTTCAAAACTAATTTTATATTTTTCTGATTATTTTTGTATTTTCTATGAATTAAAAACTATTTAAAACTACTTAAATTGCTTAAAAATACAAATTTAACTAAGAAAAATCTGGAAAAATATTTTTTTGACTTTTTATATTTATCTTAACCTAGGAAAAATGAAAACTTATTTTTTTGAAGTTTTTCTGATTTAATTGCAATAAAAGCTAATTAAAAAGGCTTAAAAACTGTTTTAAATGAAGAAAAATAACAAACAGTGCTAGAAAAATATGAAAAATTCAAGAAAAGTCTAAAATAATATTATGAATCTAAGAAAAATATAAAAACAATGGCTTATGTGTAGGATTATGAAACTGCAATGACAAGTGCTTATAAATAAGCACTTGGAATAAGCAAATGAACACCAAAGACCACCAACTGATTACAGAAGCTATAATAAGCTAAAACTACCCAAATGCAACTAGTTACAGCTACTCTTAACCTCTATTGTGCTTATTGAACAGATTTGATGTTATGAGATAAAGTGCTAAAACAGTTTTGAGGTGCTCACTTTGAAGCTTAAGCACAAGCTACCCAATAAGCTAAAACTAAAAAACAGAAGTTGGAACTTAAACTAGACCTGGCTGGCTACCTATAAACCAAAAACCAGACAAAGAGAGGCTCTACTGAGCTCTGTGCAAGGACTGCAAATCACCTGTGCACACTCAGTTATACACTGAGTCAGTGCACAGGGGATTTTAGACCCAATTGACAAGCCATTTTTGAGCTTGTAAAAAATTACAAAAATTCAACAAAAAGCAGATTAAGAAACTAGACCAGTTGAAGTTTTTAAAACCAAAGTTTCACATGATTTGGCCCAAAACTGAACCCATGAAAAATCACCCAAGTTGGGTGAAAAATGAGATTTTTTACTTTTTTGACTTTTGAAACAGAAGTGAGATGTTTGACTAAATTGAGTTTTGATTCAAAATGATGGACTGAGATTGATGTTTTATGCTAAAGTTGGACAAATGCAAGCTAAATTAACCACTCCTAAACCAATGTGCAACTTATTAACTGCTCAATCCTTCTAAAATAGAGGCTAGGACAGATTTAAGGCACTTTTGACTTTTGCAGTCCTAAGATGCACATATATGGTCTAGATGACTCTAGTATCTTTAATATAAACCACTGCAACAGAGATTACCCTTAAACTGATCCTCAAACTCAGACTAAGAGACAAATCCAAACACTCCTTTTCAGAACTAGAAACTAAACTAGCAGCTTCTTTCCTCAACCTTGATCAAATCTAACAACTCAATTAGATTATATCCACTAACTAAAGCATTTAACCCTACAAACTAACATATGATCACAGGCATTGAAATAGTGCAAGTCATGAGTTAAGATTGAAACAAAAATTGGACTCAAGCACTTACAAGATTCTGCCAAGGCTGCAAGTTAAAGAAATCAATGGAACAGTGCAATAAGTCACTACCTAAACTTATCTCAACCCATTTCCATCACTGCAACACCCAATGTCATCACTAAACCCATATTGAGCTTCACAGTTGACTTTCGTTGACCAAGAATTAATATTGCTTGAATATGAATAATAAGCTTACTAAAAGCTATGGAGAGCTTAAATAAACTTGTTTGAGCTTAAAAATAAGCTACTAAAAGCTTGGACATAGGAATTTGAAACTGAAATTTGCAACAGTTAACATAAAACTTGAAACCATAATAAGACTTGAATTGATACTAAAAAAAAAGATTATAATGATAAAACACTTTGAGTTTAACACATAGAAACAAAATATTACAACTTTTAAGTTAAACTAAGACATTGATAAAAAAAAACGACATAAGGGAAATTTGAAACTAAAATCTACTCTCTTCTCTTGCTTCTTCTTCCTCTTTTTATACCAAAAACTCTTCCATTAGCCCTCTGAGCTAATCCTACTTGCAATTTGGACCTTTGGATGGCTTGAGATAATCTTGGCCGTTTGATCAATTTTTGGCGCCAAAAGTGTTTTTGCCGGATGGGGTTGAGTGAAATGGAGGAGGGGGCATTAAATGCATTTTGGAAGGTTGTTGAGGAGGAGGGGACATGGAGGGGTGAGGTTTAGCTGGAAGGATGGGAGTGCCTGGTGTTGCAGGTGGATTTGGTGAAGAAGAAAGAAAAGAGAGGGAAAGGTGTTGACTGGAGTGTTTGACCGGGGTATAATATTATAAAGGGGGGTCAAAACAGGGGGGGGTCCAAAGGGCTAATGGCAGGGGTCCAATTGGTTTTGACAAGGTCCAAGGGGCTTAGATATTAATACAAGGACTTGTTTTGTAACTTCTGAAAATCAAGGGACCAAAGCTGCCAATTTTGCAAAGTTGTTCTATGGGACCAAAAGTGACAAGCTTCAATAGTACAAGGACCAAAATAGACATTTTCAAATTTCCAAGGACTATTTTAGCCAAATTTGAAACTTAAAGGACCAAACTTGTAATTTCTCAAAACTTTTGACATTTTTCACCAAAGGACTAATTTTGACAATTTATGATTTTAAAAGGACCTTTGGTGACTTTTCTTTTTGAAATAAGTGCTCAGGGACTATTTCTGACAACTTTTGAAACTTGGGGGACTGAAACTGCTAATTATGCAAACTTAGCTCATTTTTCATCTGATTTTAAACATTTTGCATCTGAAACATATAAAATGCAATTTTGAGATATTTTCAGTATTTTGATGCATTTCTGAGCATTTTTAAGTGTTTTGCAGTTCAGATTTGACCCAAAAATGATGAGTATTTACACACTCATCAATCCCCCACACTAAACTATTGCTAGTCCCTAGCAATCTTTTGAGAAAAAACTTAATGGATTTGAATCTCTTTACCAAAAGCCATTACTTCTGGAGTAGCCGAATGTTTCAGTTCAAGTAAGAACTATGGTACACCGATAACCATGTGATTTTGAGCAAACCACCAGCTTCCAACGGATTTGATTTGTCTTTACCAGAAGCCGTTTGCTTCTGGACTAGCCAACTCTTAGATAAATTATCAATATTATCTTTGGTGAGCTGATTACCAATTATGGTTTTTCCACTGCCTTTACCACAAGCCATAAACTTGCGGGCTAGCCAACTCTTCACTAATTAAAGATAATGGTGAGCTGAACACCATACAATTTTGGGCAAATTGCAAGCCGTCAACGGATTTGAGATATCTTTACCAAGAGCCGTTTGCTCCTGGATTAGCCAATCCTTTTGTTTATTAGACATGGCGGACTGATAACCATAAGCTGAGTAAGTGCAAAACACTTACTCCAAAAAAAAAAAATTTTTGGCCAAAAATGGGGGAATTGGGTGGTATAATTACATGATAAAATTCGTGAGAATAATTGGGTGGTATAATTACATGATAAAATTCGTGAGAATTCCCCCCCTCACTAGAAATGAATATTGCCCTCAATATTCAAAGTACCGGCGGTTATGCCGAAACATAGAACGTAAAAGGGAAATATTACGGCCATTATTTTGAAAGATTTTTTTTTTTTTTTTTTTTTTTTTTTTTTTTTTTTTTTTTATACAACAGCGGGGGGCAACTCCCCCACACTAGGGTGGTACACACGGGTGAAAACCCATGTTTAACTACTGTTTTTGATTACCGAGTCGCTAGCTTGACTCGACCCCGAATTAATTGGTTCATGGGGAAGCAAAATGGAAGAAACAATCTCCATCGGACTTTCATTCAAGATGTTTGGACAAACATTTGAAGCACGTAAAAGTTCCACACCGATGAGATATACATAGAACCGGCTCAAAAATGATAAATGAAAATGCCGGGGTCAAAGATAGTATCTTCATTCCCGAAGGAGTGAAGATGAAGAGAAATCACAAGATATTTGAGGAAAGGAAGAAAGATTTTTATAACAATCAAGATCCATTCTTCATCCTCAAATGTAGACATATTGGGAGGAAGGGTGAGGGTAGTATCATTAATAAGCAAACTCGTATGATAGAGTACACCTTCCTCCGAGCCAATATCATCCTCAAGATCAAAATAGAAATGATCATGTTCCGGAGGAGATATGTCATGAGAGAGTTCACCGGAGAACTCTTCATGAAGAGAATCATTCACATGAAGTGAAATTGTGAACTCTTGTTCCATTGTGTGCTCATCACTATCCTCGGTCTGAGTATCAAAGAGTGGATTCTCAGAAATTAAAGTGAATTCAGAGTCGAATTCAAATAGAGGATTAGTGAGAGTTGTTTTGAATGCTTCAGGAACAAAGTGATCAATATTCTCTATTGGACTGTTGGGATAAGAAGTGAGTGAACGATCATTATAAGGGAGACTTTCAGTCTCTCCCAGATCGGCTTCGAAATCAAAGAGAACATCGTTACTTTCCGATGAAAGTGGATTGATGTGAGTGAGTTCATCGGTGAACTCCTCAAGAAGATGATCAGCATCAGACTGTGGGAGTGATGCCTCAACATACTCGATGTTTCCATAAGAAGTACAATCGTCGCTAAAATCGGAGAAAGTTTCAAAATGATCTTTTGAACACTCAAGAGGGGAAAGAGAATCACACATATGATCAGAAGTTCCCTGTGACTCTCTCGGGATTGGGACAAGGTTCTCAACACTAGACTTTATGATTTCGTCCGATTCCTTTTCAGGAACAGTGTCAAGATGCTCGTCCCCCATGTTCAGAGAGTGAGTGGGAGCTTCGGGTGACTGAGGGAGTTGAGAAATAATATTAAAAGGATAAAAACTCTCCTCGTCATCATCATATAGAGCTGCCTTAAGAAATTGGGAACGCCTTAGAGCTGCTTGCTCTAGGACTAATAATTCTTCCCTAGAGTTACGGGCCTCTCGTTCTTCGGCTAGCAATTCTCCCATGGTCTTTTCACCACTCACTTGATTCTTAAAGTTACGAATCATATCATCAAGTGTTTTCATTGCGGTTTCAAAATCTTGGGAAATTTCTTTAGGCAACGGCTCAGGTGGAGTTTAAACTGTATGGTGCTGTGGAGGTTGGAAATTGTCAAACCTGTGAGAGTCATGATTGTTACAAGGAAATGGATTCCCTATTTGGCAATCAGAGCTGAAGTGGGGACCTCCACAGTACTCACAACAGTAAAACTGCTGAGTCTGTACTGGTGAATTATATGGATGTTGGTCATAACCAAAGTTCTGAGCATCACCGGAAAACTGTTCATAGACAAACGTGTTTCCGGATTGACACTCAAATCCTTGGTGAGGACCTCCACAAAATTCACAGTAGTTATGTTGATTATCTGAAGATAAGTCGGGCTGTGGTGGGTAATTGGAAAAGTTTTAGGAGTCGTTAAATGAGTTCGGATTATGATCATAATCAATTGAATTCCTCGAACCACAAAACAAACAACTCCCATTCCAAATATCATTACCACACTGTACACACGTACACCAGCGACATGGTGAACCAAAAAGAGGCTCACCACAACCGACACAAGGAATAAACGATTTCATTTGAGAGTTATGAGAAGGAATCGGTTTATTCAAAGAATCAACAAAACCAACATGGTGATCCGAATGACTATCAAGTCTCGAAGAACATTTTGAAAAATTCGGAGGTGGGACAAGTGGTGTGCTCTGAGAGCTAGCAATTTCCACTACTTCCGTTATGGTCTCCGGTTCTGGTTCTTGAGAAACGTGAAGATTAGGCAAGTCATTCTTGCTAGTCACCGGTCTAAATTCTGCATGTTTGCTTTTAACCGTAAATCGTGAAAGTTTAGGATCAATTTTAGACGGCTTAGGAGCAATTGAGGGTTTAGATCTTTGGATAACCGTAGGTTGGACGTATTTAGCACCTCCATTATCAGAGGGAAGTACCTGGTCCTTTGTCACCCCAGTTTCTCGTTCCATTTCCTTACGCAGAATTAATGGATCATTACGAACAACACGAATTCTTGACATTTGTGATAAAGTTTGAAGTTTTTCAACTTCGTCCCAGAATTCGTCGTAGTCGAGAGATTCCATGATAATAGAAGAAGTTAGAATCAAATGGATAGAGGGTAAAGAGATAAAGAATCAAAAAGGGTAAGAGGGTAAAGATGAATATTTTTGGGTTTTTGGATAAACATTTTGCAAAAATAAGAAAGAAAATCTTTTTGGTTTTTTGTGTTTGTTGAAAACTTGAATAATAAAAAAAATGTTTTTGGATTTTTGGATTTTCATAAGAAATTATAAACATATAGATGGTATAAACAAGGAGTGAATATTCAAATCACTAATCTGCTAAACGCAAGATAATTAGCACAGCTCCCCGGCAGCGGCGCCAAAAATTTGATCGATGCCAAACCGTCAAGTTATCTCACACAAGCTAGCCACTTGTGAATGGCTAACCGTAAGAAACTTAAAACAGTTCAGACACCAATGCAATGAAGATCAGGAGAGTATAGTGTTTCCCCAGGTCGTTATGTCCCAACGAGCTGTGCGATGAATCACCAAACGAATAGTGATCGAGAGAATTTGAACGGAAAAGAGTTTTGAATGATTATAACTAAAGAAAAAGTATAAAAACTACAAGGGCTTAAATGCAAATTAAAGAAAATTAAAAAGATAAAATATATTAAATAAACGCTATCACTATTTGCAAAATGATGTTTTTGATTTTTCTTTTATAAAACTTAAATTAAAAACTACGTGACGTACAAAAGAAAATGTGAAACTGAAACTATATAAATCCTAAAAATATAAAAATGACATTTTTACAAACCTAATGATAAGAGAAAATTTTTAGAAAAAGAAAATTATTTTTATTACTATATATCTAATTATTATTAATTAAAAACTATTTTTACTTATTTAATAATAGCCTAAAATACAAGAAAATATGAAATAAAGCTAGAAAAATGAAATTATGACTTAGAAAAATCTAAAATAACTAAAGAGAATTTTCAAAACTAATTTTATATTTTTCTGATTATTTTTGTATTTTCTATGAATTAAAAAATATTTAAAACTACTTAAATTGCTTAAAAATACAAATTTAACTAAGAAAAATCTGAAAAAATATTTTTTTGAATTTTTATATTTATCTTAACCTAGGAAAAATGAAAACTTATTTTTTTGAAGTTTTTCTGATTTAATTGCAATAAAAGCTAATTAAAAAGGCTTAAAAACTGTTTTAAATGAAGAAAAATAACAAACAGTGCTAGAAAAATATGAAAAATTCAATAAAAGTCTAAAATAATATTATGAATCTAGGAAAAATATAAAAACAGTGGCTTATGTGTAGGATTATGAAACTGCAATGACAAGTGCTTATAAATAAGCACTTGGAATAAGCAAATGAACACCAAAGACCACCAACTGATTACAGAAGCTATAATAAGCTAAAACTACCCAAATGCAACTAGTTACAGCTGCTCTTAACCTCTATTGTGCTTATTGAACAGATTTGATGTTATGAGATAAAGTGCTAAAACAGTTTTGAGGTGCTCACTTTGAAGCTTAAGCACAAGCTACCCAATAAGCTAAAACTAAAAAACAGAAGTTGGAACTTAAACTAGACCTGGCTGGCTACCTATAAACCAAAAACCAGACAAAGAGAGGCTCTACTGAGCTCTGTGCAAGGACTGCAAATCACCTGTGCACACTCAGTTATACACTGAGTCAGTGCACAGGGGATTTTAGACCCAATTGACAAGCCATTTTTGAGCTTGTAAAAAATTACAAAAATTCAACAAAAAGCAGATTAAGAAACTAGACCAGTTGAAGTTTTTAAAACCAAAGTTTCACTTGATTTGGCCCAAAACTGAACCCATGAAAAATCACCCAAGTTGGGTGAAAAATGAGATTTTTTACTTTTTTGACTTTTGAAACAGAAGTGAGATGTTTGACTAAATTGAGTTTTGATTCAAAATGATGGACTGAGATTGATGTTTTATGCTAAAGTGGGACAAATTCAAGCTAAATTAACCACTCCTAAACCAATGTGCAACTTATTAACTGCTCAATCCTTCTAAAATAGAGGCTAGGACAGATTTAAGGCACTTTTGACTTTTGCAGTCCTAAGATGCACATATATGGTCTAGATGACTCTAGTATCTTTAATATAAACCACTGCAACATAGATTACCCTTAAACTGATCCTCAAACTCAGACTAAGAGACAAATCCAAACACTCCTTTTCAGAACTAGAAACTAAACTAGCAGCTTCTTTCCTCAACCTTGATCTAATCTAACAACTCAATTAGATTATATCCACTAACTAAAGCATTTAACCCTACAAACTATGATCACAGGCATTGAAATAGTGCAAGTCATGAGTTAAGATTGAAACAAAAATTGGACTCAAGCACTTACAAGATTCTGCCAAGGCTGCAAGTTAAAGAAATCAATGGAACAGTGCAATAAGTCACTACCTAAACTTATCTCAACCCATTTCCATCACTGCAACACCCAATGTCATCACTAAACCCATATTGAGCTTCACAGTTGACTTTCGTTGACCAAGAATTAATATTGCTTGAATATGAATAATAATTTTACTAAAAGCTATGGAGAGCTTAAATAAACTTGTTTGAGCTTAAAAATAAGCTACTAAAAGCTTGGACATAGGAATTTGAAACTGAAATTTGCAACAGTTAACATAAAACTTGAAACCATAATAAGACTTGAATTGATACTAAAAAAATAGATTATAATGATAAAACACTTTGAGTTTAACACATAGAAACAAAATATTACAACTTTTAAGTTAAACTAAGACATTGATAAAAAAAACGACATAAGGGAAATTTGAAACTAAAATCTACTCTCTTCTCTTTCTTCTTCTTCCTCTTTTTATACCAAAAAGTCTTCCACTAGCCCTCTGAGCTATTCCCACTTGCAATTTGGACCTTTGGATGGCTTGAGATAATCTTGGCCGTTTGATCAATTTTTGGCGCCAAAAGTGTTTTTGCCAGATGGGGTTGAGTGAAATGGAGGAGGGGGCATTAAATGCATTTTGGAAGGTTGTTGAGGAGGAGGGGACATGGAGGGGTGAGGTTTAGCTGGAAGGATGGGAGTGCCTGGTGTTGCAGGTGGATTTGGTGAAGAAGAAAGAAAAGAGAGGGAAAGGTGTTGACTGGAGTGTTTGACTGGGGTATAATATTATAAAGGGGGGTCAAAACAGGGGGGGTCCAAAGGGCTAATGGCAGGGGTCCAATTGGTTTTGACAAGGTCCAAGGGGCTTAGATATTAATACAAGGACTTGTTTTGTAACTTCTGAAAATCAAGGGACCAAAGCTGCCAATTTTGCAAAGTTGTTCTAAGGGACCAAAAGTGACAAGCTTCAATAGTACAAGGACCAAAATAGACATTTTCAAATTTCCAAGGACTATTTTTGCCAAATTTGAAACTTGAAGGACCAAACTTGTAATTTCTCAAAACTTTTGACATTTTTCACCAAAGGACTAATTTTGACAATTTATGATTTTAAAAGGACCTTTGGTAACTTTTCTTTTTGAAATAAATGCTCAGGGACTATTTCTGACAACTTTTGAAACTTGGGGGACTGAAACTGCCAATTATGCAAACTTAGCTCATTTTTCATCTGATTTTAAACATTTTGCATCTGAAACATATAAAATGCAATTTTGAGATATTTTCAGTATTTTGATGCATTTCTGAGCATTTTTAAGTGTTTTGCAGTTCAGATTTGACCCAAAAATGATGAGTATTTACACACTCATCAGATAACCTTCTATGCCACAACCAGGACTGAGTTCCAGATGCTCGTGTCATAAGACATATTGGTGATGAAGAGGCCATTTGATTGATGTCGATAGCATACAAGTTTGTATCACGATTCCCAGTTAAGAGATCAGTGCCATCCAAGTTTCTAACGAAGCAAGCATTTTTCCTAAAAGTAACCTCTAAATCTGCAACATAGAACTGCCCGACTGAAAAAAAATTGTGTCCCAACCCTTCGACATAGTAAACCCGAGTGATCAAATAATTTCCAAAAGGTAGATCTCCATAACCCATGATAGCTGCTACATGATCATTTCCGAAACGTACGGTTCCCATGAATTTCCAGACGAAATTGATCAGCAGCTTCAAATTCCCGGTCATGTGCTTGGAGCAACCTGAGTCGACGATCCAAAGACAAATTTCGATAACCTGCCAGTAACAGAAAAAGAATATTGTGGAAACCATTTTGATTTAGGTTCCTTTGGGTTAGAGGTAAAATCCTGATCACACTCAAAGAGGTTTTCTACAGGGAATACTGGTTTAGCACTCATTGTACCATTCTGGAGTGTGAAAGTTCTACCTGTGGGTTTCCAAATATCATCCCTAAAGTAAACACTATGGTTCCTGTCAGTAGTGAAAAGCCTAAGTTTTGCAACTAGTCTTCCTACTCGTTTAGCGTAAGATCTTTTTGGGACGTTCTTCTTGACAGGCTTATCATTCACATTCTTAGAAACACAATCATCTTGAACATTAATTAAAGATTTCTTGCATGTTAAACAAAGAGATTCAACACATTCATTAGACTTAGCAAGTTTCATAGGTTCAGTGCATTCAGATGAAATGTCTTTCTTATTCAAAAACGGTAAATTCCTAGGGTGTTCTTCTACTTTCTTCTCTTTATTCAAGCTACTACTCCTAGAGGCAGTCGAGACTCTATTGTTCCTTGTATTGCTGTTAGGCTTTAGTCTGCTGCTCCTAGAGGTGCTTTCTAGTCCTGTAGAAGGTAAGGCACACGCATTAGGATTCACATTTTTATGAAGGGAGGTGGTTTCAGCTTTCCTAGTCTCTTTAGAGTGCTTTTCTAAACTTATGTCGTTTGTTCCATATGTTTTAGATGTGGAGGCAGACGCATTAGTGGTACTCATCTTAAAAAGGCCAGGTGCTAAAACTTTTGGTTTCTCGATAACCGCTTTTCCTTTATCAACATTTTGTTTAGGTATGGCAGGTGGAGTGACTGGTTTTGATGAAACATTTTTATCATTGACTTTTGGAGGAGGCATAGAAACAGACATTTTTGGTTTGGAAACCGGTTTGGGATCATTTGCTTTCTCCGCAGTCAATGGTTTTTTAATTACAGTATCCACTGCCTTTCCTTTTTGACTTTCCAGCTGAGCCCTCAAAAGGTCATTTTTCGCTTTCATGTCATTGTAGGCACGCTCATACGACAGTTTGTCATACTTGCATTCCTTAGTTTTGCAATCAAGTTGTTTAAAATATGAGACATTTTCTTTTTCAAGTTTTTCAAGAGCTTTTTCATATTTTGAAACAATTTCGGAGGTCTCAGACTGGAGTCTTTCATGATCTTCAACAGAATATGTTTGCAAAATGATGGACATAATATCAGTAGTCAGAACATCTTCGAAGAGAGAATCATTTAAATTTTCCAAAACTTTGATTTGTTCAACACAGTCATTAGTTTGCTTTACCAGGGATTTATGGTCCTTGACAAAGTCAGCTGTTTCCTTAAAAAACGCTTGTTCAAAATGAATTACCCTTGCACTGATGGCATTCAGCTGAGGGGCAATTTGAGTTTCAAAATACTTTTTATTTTCATTATCAAAACTATTAAACCAGATGTTTGTTGTAATATTGGTTTTAGTTTTAACAGTGTCTTGAAGATCTGCAATTCTAGTTTTCACATTTTCTAAAATACTTCTCGCATCACTTGTGTTAAAAGGATTGTTTGAAGACATTTGTTCAATGTTTGAAAGAGAATTTGAGACAAAAACTGGTTTTGAAACAGATTTTGAAACATGTGTTGACTCTTTGTTTGAAATACTTGGTGTGATGGAAAACTTTGACTTTTCTTTTTGATTAACAAAAGTGATTCCGTTAATTTTGTTCCATTTGTTATAATCAATTGGTTTGATTTCCGGATGTTTTTGTTTCATTTTTGATCTACTCTCCTCAGATAGTTCTAACGTTTCAAGAGAATCACGAACAATAATGGGTTTATGTAAAGCATTTCCATTGTTTAACACATTCTGAGATTTCTGAGCTTTCTTGAGGAACGAAGAAGGGTCGTTACCAAGTGCCATTCGATTATTAGTATGAAAACGCAGATTTACTTGATTAGAAAGCATCTTGATTGTTTGAGCAGAATGACCCGTTTTAAGAAGCAAATTTTCCAAAGTTTAGATTTTTTCATTTTTATCAAGAATTTCATCAAGAAGAGAATCTTCTCGTTTTGAAAAATCAGTAATCAATTGCTTCTTCTCTTTTTCAAGATTAGAAAACATATCTTTTTGTTTAGAAAGTTGGTTATTTAAATCATAAATTTCCTTGTTTAAAGATTTAATTTTCAAGTTCAAATTCACATCGAGTGTGTTGTACATGATTTGCAATAGTTGTTCTTTAGAAACCAAATTTCGATAACCAATTTCTAATTCTGATTCTTTGTTTTTCTGAAATTCAAAGGCTTTTGCGTTCTCCTTGTAACTCTCAAGCTCAGCGGTCAATTTAGCATTCGCGGCCTTAACTTCGCGATTGACTGTTTTAACTTTCTCAATTTCAATGCCACAGTTATTGATTAATGATTCAAAATAAGCACGTGTTTCCTCATCAGTCTCAGTATTTTGTGCCACACAGCCTCCACTAGGATCCACATCTAGAGTTTCAGAGTTAGTATTGCTACAACTCGGATTGTCCAGGTATGTATCATAAGTAGGTGCTGGCGTCACAGAATGCTGTTCGTCATGAGTAAACACATCAAATATGACATTGTTATAGCATGGATCAATGATTGGTACCTCAGATATTGCGTTGGCGTCATAGACAGGAGGTGCGTCAGAGTCAGTGTCGTACTTAGTCTCCTGAAGATTTTCCATGAAGATGCAGTTTGCATTGAGTTCCTCGAGGTCTTCCAAATCATCCATAATAGCCATGAAGTCATGTTCCTCAGCACTCAATTGAAGTCCAGATTTTTCCTTTTGTACCAACATGATAGCTTTCTGAAGATACGCAAGATCCTTCTTTTTCGGCTTAGTTGGACAATTCCTTGCCATGTGACCCAATCCTTGACAGTTATAACACGTAACCTGATTACCCTGATTCACATTTCCATAATTCCCAACGACTGGAGCTGCAACATTCCCATTCTGGTTACCCACTGCTCTATTCCCAACATTCTGACCCATCTGATTACCCTGATTCGGAACCGCCTGATTACCCATTCAAAATCCAGTAGCATATCCCTGCTGATTCCCAATAACTCCAACCATTTGACCTTGATTACCCATGTTCACACCCGGCTGTGCAATTTGCCTGTTGCGAGTGTTTGATGAAATCCGTTGGTTGTTGTTAGTTGGTGTGGAATAGCGACCTCTGAATACTTTACCCAATAAAGAGAATACTTGAGACAAAGCTTCTTCTGGTTCCATTTCAAGATCAGTGATTCCTTGTTCCTGGTAATGTTGTTGTTCAGGTGGATAGTTTTGTTGTTGAGGGATGTATTGCTGCAAGTTGTTGTTAGTGGAAGATGATGAAGCTTGTTGTTGTGTATTCACTGGAGTTTGAGTCTTTGCAATGAGTGCCAATGGATCATGATTCTTTGCTAATCTTTCTTGCCTGACTTCACTCACTTCATTTTGGTTTTGTTTCAGAAAATCGTTGAGTTGATCAAAGTTCACTTGATGTAAGTCTTTTGTTTGGTTGACAATAGTGAGATATCGTCCCCATTCTTTTGGTAGATTGTTCAAGAACTTGATGTTGCTCACGATAGTTCTGGGTGTCAACTTGTTTCTGATCAGCTCATTCATTAAAGTGCAGAACCTTCCATAGTAGGATTTAATGGATTCTCCTGGAGTAGATGTAAACTTTTCCCAAGCAGTTAGCAGCTTGTTCTCTGTATCTTGTTGACCAATTTCAGTTCCATGACAAAGCCGTCTAACATGTTCCCATATATCGAAAGTAATTTCACAACTGTCTACAGTAGCAAAGATGTCTCTTGGTAAACCCAGTTGGACAATATGAATTGCCATGTCATCTGCTTCGACTTGCTTCTGATCCTCTTCAGAGTATTCCGATTCTTTTTGAAGACGAAAAAATGGTGGGACGGGAGGTGTTGCATCAGCATTTCCAGGGTCTTGGACTTGTCGAAGTATGAAGGGTCCATCCTGAATGGATTTGATCATCAATTTTCCATTAGGTTTTGTCTTGATGTAACGAAGCATTCGACTTGTCCATTGAAGATAACCACCTTTTTCCAACATAGGAGGACGATTTTCGGCACCGGCTGCATGAATGTCTTGTTGAGTTGCCATTAATGAAGGTATGATATGATAAAGTTGATGTAGGATCGATTCAACGATAAAGGAGATGTGATTGATGACGATTAAGCTCGGTTGTTGTAGTGAAAATTTGATCTAAAAACTTAAAAACCTTAATAACTTCTGTTCGGAGCATTTTTAGGACTTGAAGGTTGACCCGAATGAACTTTAGATGGTTCGGCATGCCAATCTCCTCGTTCTCACGGTCGTTTTGATTGGTAGAACGCTGAAAACGGAGTTACGGTTCAAAAGTTATAGCCGTTTGAAGTTTTGCTCAAAATCTTACTCGTAAACCAGTTCATAAGCGTAGAAAATGCTTAAGCGTAGGAATGCTTATGCGTAGACAGCTTAGGCGTAGGATTCCTTATGTGTAAACAGTATCTTACGCGTAACCTTTAGGCTTAAGCGTAAGCTTATGCGTAAACAAAAAAGCTTAGTCGTAAGAACCTTACGCGTAAGTGGAACTTATGCGTAGATTGTTACGCGTAGGCGTTTATGCTTAAGCGTAAACTTAGGTTTAGAACCAAAAATCCTTTACACTGTCACAACGTAAAAGATATCCACAAGTCGAAGTGTTCCACAAACTTATCCAAGTGAGGGAAGCACTGAGTAACCTTTGATGCTCGAAGATTCTTAGCCAAAAAGTTATGCTTAGGAACTTACGCGTAGAAAAAGGGTTTTGACTTTCTTACGCGTAGAACTAGGGTTTTGACCTACGCGTAAAAAATTTCCAGTGATTCAAACAATTTCTCTTGCACAAACAGCCTTAAAAACACTCGAATAACACAAAAATGTTGACCTTTTTCACCCAAAGTGCTTAGATAGCTTATGCGTAGAAATGACCTACCCAATTCGTACGAGTTTAAAAGTGATTTAAAACACGTAAAGCTTCAAACTTTTTTGCAAAACAAGACTCTTTAACACTAAAGAAACTTCAAACCACAAGAATCTTGAAGATTTTAGTGCAAAAAATAAAGTTTTAAGCGTAACCACTTTTGGATACCGAGAGCTTACGCGTATACCACAAACCACAAAAAAAACTTCAACCAACCACTCCTAAACCATTGTTAGACGATTGATACCAATTGTAGGACCTTACTTTTATCAACCTTATCACAAACCCAACACGTATATCACGTTAACACAAACACAAACTATGTGTGAAGATGAAAGAAATAAAGATGAGAAAGATGGTGACTTGATGTTATATGGATCGTGTATGTGAAGATAAAGATGAAAACAATAAGTTGTATTACTTGAAAGAAAACACACACACACACACTCAAGCACACCCCTCAAATGACCATTTGAGGGGTATTTATAGTTGGAATACATGATGCCCTAAAAGGCTTTCCATGGGCTCGTTTGGGCTTGGGTTGGATTACATCATACATAAGGCTAGCTTAACTTAACTTATAACCAATTAGCTTAGCCCAAGTCCACGAGCCCGTTGACTATTCTATCACGATATCTAACACACGTTACAAAGTTCCTAACCGTGAATGACCATCACTTCTAATAAAACAATTAAGGCTAACAGAGATAAATATGTGTTGAGATGAAGATGAGATTGAGATTGGTGAGAGAAATTGTTGGATGGTAGGCGTAATATTGCAAGTAAAGTGTTTTAGGGCTATGTCAAATGAGTGAGATTAGGGCATCTACCTTATAACCGGTATATAATCTTCTCTTTGGATCGGATTATTTGGGTTCTTTGGTTCGGACCTCTCTCAAATCGTTTATGGGCTGTTAAACTGCAAATTTGGATCGTGGGCCTATGAAACTTAACTGAAAATGTATTGTCTTGGGTTTTTGTTTATTTAGGCTGATGGTTCAGTTAAGCTGACATGGACTGCTCTATTTGGACGTGGATTAGGCGTCTAAGTAAATATTATTACAATGTTTTTTTCTAAAACATTGTGATATATTATTTGGTATTTATGAATGGTATTTTTGGTATGGTAAATTTTCACGGAGGGATACATAATTCACGGCTTGAGCAATAATAAAAAATGACTACGGAGTTTTGTATGGTATTACTTACGAGATATTAGCCGTATCGGGTTATCTCCATATGTGGTCATAACTATTAGCCGATGAATCAATGGAGGTTCAATTTCAGCAATTCCCATGAGATATTCGACGCCACAGAACATCAATGATACTTCACAGTCTAAGCAAAATCTTTCAAGAATACTCAGCGTCAGTCATGATTTTTCAAGATGTTTGATTATGATAAGAACTTTTCGTGCAGATGGTCGTACACGCTAATGATGCTTCCGAAAGTTCGTAACCATCATGGGGGAGAAACGTGTACTTTGATGTGTTACGGTCATCCTCCAGGGGAAAGTAGTGTATACTACTCTACTTAGTATGGTTTGTGAAGTATTCTACATATGGGAGAAGAATTGTTGATGAACCTCTTCATGTTCCCCTAAAACAGATATTCACCAAAACCTAATTTGTCATAACACTTTCAAGCTGACATTGTTTACGGTTTAGTCTTGATTTTGTAAAATCCCGCGAAAGAAATTATTTCTCGGTTTAAATCATAGACTTGTAAAATCCCGTAACAATGAAAACATCCTGGTAATAGTAAAGTGCATTTCCGGATCTATCTTGCGGTTTATTCTTGGTTTTGTAAAATCCCGCGAAAGAAACTATTTCTCGGTTTAAACCATAGAATTGTAAAATCCCGTGATCATAGAACCATCCTGGAGAAAGGAAAGTGTGTTTCGGAATCTTATCTGATGCTGGTGATACGGTTTTTGCTTCGAAGAAGGGATAAAAGGGTGTACTTCATGAATTGGATGTGTGTTTGGATATTCGTCATGGCAGTTTGGTTATTACATGGTTTTACGGGGTTTTGTGCTTTTAACCATGGTCGGGATGAAACCATTATCATAGTTCACTTAAAACATAAAAGGAGGCTAGATTTGAGCTTTTAACCAGAAGATGTGACAATGGGGTTAATTAACTATTATTTATTTGAGGTTGAAGTGAAATATCACGGGCGAGTGTACTTAGTATCTCAAGGTATCGGGGATGGTTGGATGAAGATTCTTCAAGATCCTTGTTTGAGCTTATTATCAGAAACGAAGACTTGGAAATCTAGTTATTGTTGGGTGACTTGGGGGAATTGGGATCTTACCACCACAAAATAACTATCACTTTAAGGAGTTACGTTGTAGTGCTCAGTGTCACATTGAATTGTGGATTCTCAAGAGGTGATGTACGTCTATTACTTGATGGTTGGTTGGTTGAAGAGTTTAGAGTACTTAGAGATTCAAAAGGGCATGAATTCTCGGCACCGCTCTTTGTTACATATGTGCAAGTTTAAGTCACGAGTTCGGGTTAGTTTACTTCAGGGTCAAATTCATCATATTGGGTTTCTTGGGATATAGAAAGTTAAAGTGCTGAAGAGTCAAAGTGCTGAAGAGTCAAAGTACTGAAGAAGTCAAAGTACTGCTAAAGAAGAAAGTCAAAGTATTGCTCGATCATCAAAGTACTGCATGCTTAAAAGGACTGCTATGCAAAATCATTAAGGATTATATTGTAATTCTAGAATGTTCTAAGTTTAAGTTAAGTATTACTTGACATACAAGGAATAGAATTGTAAACCGACTAGGGTTATCCTTAAGCCTATTAAAGGACCCCTAGATTGGTATTATAAAATATCAAGTCGTACATGCATTATTAGAGAGTTTTAGAGTTTATCAAATTCGATATTAGAGCTGTTAGGGATTGTTAGTGAATCTGTGTATCAAGCAGGTTCAGAGTTTTAATATAATCATTAAAGTTAAAGTTAATTCTTCTTAGCTTTGTTAAGTAAATTCCGCATACTTAATAGAGTTAGTTCAGTGTTTCTTTGTTAGCAACTTAGGATTTATCCGAGGTTACTAAGTCCTTACAAGCTACATAAGTTAGTTTGGTTAGAATACATCGATCCAACAGGGTTTTCTCCATCAGCTATCACGAGCTTGTGTGGAAACTCTGATTAAGAAGAAACCCTAAAATCTAGTTAACTACAAACTCTAAAGATGTCGACTGAAGCTGCACCACCCCCATCCATCACCTCACTCAGAATACCAATCATCAAGAAGGGAGAGTATGATCTATGGAGTATGAAGATGAGGCAGTACATTGCCATTACAGACCATGCACTATGGAATGTAATTGTCAATGGTAATGAAGTTGTTGCAGAACCTGTAGAGATTCCTGGACAACCTAAACAACCCAAGGCTGTCTTACCAGCAGCAACAGTAAGAAATCAAGAAAAGGCTCTCAACATTCTATTGTCTGCTATCCCTGATGGTCACCTACTCAAATTCCATGATGCTAAGGATGCAAAACAACTATGGGCTGCTCTCAAGACTAGATTTGGAGGGAATGATGCTTCCAAGAAGATGCACATAAATCTGTTGAAGAAACAATTTGAAACTTTCACTGTTGGTAAAAGAGAAGGTCTTGATGCTGCCTATGATAGATTCCAAAATATCCTTAACATGCTAGAGTTATACAAGGTAGAAGTATCTGTTGAAGATGCAAATCTGAAGTTCTTAAGGAGTTTGCCATCGACATGGCATGTGATTGCTACTATGATCAGAGGACAACCTGGTTTGGACACTATGGACTTTGATGATCTCTACAACTGAAGGTGTATGAGCATGAGATGAATGGCCAAACAAGTTCAAAGTCTCACAGTATAGCTTTTGTGTCTTCTGAAAAGAGAGGCAGTACTTCCACTAAAAGTACTGCTTACCCTACTCAAAGTACCGTTTCCCAAAGTACTGCATATCCTTCTCATTCTATCACAACCATGACCAACCCCACCTCAGCACCTTCAAGCACCATCCATTCTGATGAAGTCGTATGCTCATTCTTAGCTCACCAAGCCACTTTACCTGTTTACTTATGAAGAGGATTTGTCACAAATTGAAGAGGATGCTCTTGAAGAAATTGATATCAGGTGGCAAGTTGCTATGATCACTGCTAGGATCAAGAAGTTCATGAAGAAAACAGGAAGAGGCATCGACTTCAAACCCAAACAGGGTATCACTTTTGACAAGTCCAAGATTGAATGCTTTAACTGTCAAAAGACTGGACCCTTTGCAAGGGAGTGCAAGTTTGCTAAATATCAGGCAAACAGGATGACTGAGAAACCTAAGCTTGAACTAAAGGAAATTCGTATTACTGAAACAAAAGCTTTGGTTGCTCAAGAAAATCTATCTGAGGTTGACTGGAGTGCTGAGTTTGATGATGAACCAGTAACCTATTGGATGGTAGCAGTAGAAGAATCAGTAGAAGAGTTTGATTGGAGCACAGCCTTTGATGAGGAACCTGGACATGCTGCTTTGGAATCCAGAGATGGTCTAGGAAGGTTTGATTGGAGCATGGAGAATGAAGATGAACCTGTTCTGCTTGCTATGGTAGCTACTTCACCAAGTTTACCCCCTATCTCTGAGGTATGCTCTAAGTGTCATAATTTTTATCAAAAAGTGCTTAATGATTATGTAACTGAAAGAGATAACTATAGTAGGGCTAGGTCAGAGGTAGCTGGTTATCAAATCACTTTAGAATCTATGGAAGCCAAAATAATAACACATGAAAATAATGAAATGGCTTGGGCAGAAAAGTATGAACAACAGGATTATCATTTAAAATTAAGTGAATGGAAGTTAGGATGTAAGATTTCAGAGATTGAAAAGCTGACTAAAGAAAGGGATGAATTGCTAGAAAAGTTTGCTGCTTGGGGACAATCTGGCCTTTCACATGTTAGTTTTGTTGAAAAACAGAAAAGAGCTCACATTAAAACTGGTCTAGGTTTTGGTATGGACTTTAGTAGCATAGAAGAGAATCCACCTAGTGATCAGGAACAACTTGATTCTGAGGATATAACAACTAGTGATGATGAACTCATCAATTATGTAGATAACACATCTAGTGATGAGGAATCAATTAGTCAAACACCTCCAGAGTTTAAGAAAGACAATGGTTATCATGCAGTCCCTCATCTCACTGGTAGTTTTCAACCACTAAGGGCAGATGTTTCTCATTTTGGAGTAGACAACCTAGAGTTTAGGAAGAAGCTTAGGGGTAAATCTAGTTCTGAAACCCCAAAAGAAACAGTTGAAAGACCTAAGGTTGATGAAGTTAAGAGTCAAGCAGTACCTTCAACTCAAAGTACTGCTGCACGATCAGCAGTACCATTAAGAAAACCTTTTCAAAATACTGCTAAACCTTTTTGGGATAATTTTGGTCAAAACAGTTTTCATCATTCACCAAAAAGACAGGATACTTTTAATCATAGACCTAAAGGAAGAAATTTTGGGAGTATGGTCCAAAAATTGTGTTTTGTTTGTTACAGTCCTGATTATTTGATTAAGCACTGTGACTTTCACTCAGATTACTTAAGCAAATTCCCAAAGACCAGATCTACCAACCAAAAACCAAGGGAGAATAAACCTGTCTGGAATCATTCACATAGGGTTAACCACAACAATTTCTCATAAGACCATAGGTACCCTCACCAGAGAAGATCTTTTTCAAAATCACCAGTACATTCTCAAAGTACTGTTGGATTTTCAAACAATCAAGGTACTGCTCACACTTTTTGGAATAAAAACTCTAGGAGATCTAATTACTATCAATCTAGAAGACGTTTCAACTCAAAGAAAGTAGCTAGATCAAGGGACTCTACACCAGAAGTTAAAACCAAATGGGTTAAGAAGGAAAGTACTTATGGGGAACAAACAGTACTTTCAGCAAGTGTGAGTGAAACAGAGATTTTTGTTGAAAATAATAAAGATAACTTGGATGAAACAGAGATTTTTACTAAAAAACCAACACAAGTTTTTGAACAACCAAATATAATTGATCATGTGCTTAAAGATAGTGGGAATTACATACTTAAAGACTTTAAGTATGTAACTCCACAAGGGGAACACAAGTCAGTAATGGCTTGGGTTCCTAAAATTAACTACCTCTTTTAACTTTATGCAGGGCAACCCATAAGAGGAGCTTAAAGATCATCTAATTGTGGATAGTGGTTGCTCTGGAAGCATGATAGGAGACAAAGAGATTCTGTCAGATTTTAGATCCTATTGTGGAGGAAGAGTTGCATTTGGGAATGATGCAAGTGGAGGAAGAATAACTGGCAAAAGAACTATCAAGGCAGGAAGCATAGATTTTGAGAATGTTCGCTATGTGAAGGAGCTCAAATTCAATCTTTTGTCAGTATCTCAGATCTGTGACAAGAAGCACCCTGTGTTATTCACTGAAACAGAATGTCTCATTCTTTCCACTGAATTTAAGCTTGTTGATGATAACTTGGTAGTACTGAGAGTACCAAGAACTAATGATGTGTACAGTTTGAATATGAAGAGTCTTCTCTCTTCTGAAAGAGCTACATGTTTAGTAGCAAAGGCATCTCTTGAAGAAGCACATATGTGGCATAGAAGATTATGACATGTGATTTCAAAAATATCAACAAGTTGGTCAAAGGAAATTTAGTTAGAGATTTACCTTCCAAAACATACAGGAATGATCACTCATGTTTGGCGTGCAAGAAAGGTAAACCCATCTATGGCACGATTACAGAGGAGGTCTATGTCAAACAACCTCCTGGTTTTGAGGATCCTGCACATCCAAACAAATTCTACAAAGTTGTTAAGGCTCTTTATGGCCTTCATCAAGCACCTAGATCTTGGTATGAAAGGCTCTCCACTTTCTTATTGCAACATGGTTATAGGAGAGGAGCTATTGACAAGACTTTGTTTATCAAGAGAGACAAGAAGGATATCGAGCTAGTTGAAGTTTATGTAGATGATATCATATTTGGAGCTACAAAATAGTCCATGGTGAAGGAGTTTGAGCAGCTGATGCAACATGAATTTCAAATGAGTTCAATGGGTGAATTGACTTTCTTTTTGCGGCTACAAGTTAAACAGTCAAAGGAGGGAATTTTCATAAGTCAAGATAAGTATGTCTCTGACATTCTTAAGAAGTTAAATTTTGATGCTATGAAGCCAGTCACTACACCTATCAAGTCTATCAACTCATTGGGCAAGGATGAAGATGGTCAACCTGTTGAAGTCAAGTTGTACAGATCTATGATTGGCTGTCTTATGTACTTAACTGCATCTAGGCCTAATATCATGTTTGCTGTCTGTTTATGTGCAAGATATCAAGTCTCACCTAAGGTTTCTCACATGAATGCAATGTAGAGAATTTTTAGTTATTTGAAACAACAACCTAAGTTGGGGTTGTGGTATCCAAAGGATTCACCTTTTCACTTGGAAGCTTTTTCAAATAGTGATTATGCAGGTGATAACTATGATAGAAGATCAACAACTGGAGGATGCCAGTATCTTGGAAGAAGATTAGTCTCATGGCAATGTAAGAAGCAAACTATTGCAGCAACATCATCCACTGAAGCAGAATATGTGGCTGTTGCAACCTGTTGTGGACAGGTCTTGTGGATGCAGAATCAACTTTTGGTTTATGGGTTCAACTTCAAGAATACTCCTATCAACATTGATAATGAGAGTACCATTTGCATTGTGAAGAATCCAGTTTATCACTCCAAGACCAAGCACATTCAGATTAGGCATCACTTTATCAGAGATTGTTATGAGCATAGGCTCATTAATGTTGTCAAGGTTTACACAGATGATAATGTAGCTAATCTACTCACAAAAGGATTTGATGTTTCAAGATTCAATCACTTGGTGGTGAGTATTAGTATGATTAATTACTAAGCTATATTTAAGGGGAGGACTGATTAGTTAGTTATACAGTCCTATGAATTGCTTGAGGGGAGGCAATCCAATGCCTATTTGAAGTTTTTGCCATTGTGAAAAAGAGAATGGAAAAGTACTGCTTTTTGGTTATATGAAAGTACTGCACTGAAAGTACTGCTTTGGAAAGTACTGCGCACGTGGAAAGGACTGCTTGTCTTATCAACGTACTGTTCCAACGGTCAAAAAGAGGGGTAAAATTTAAATAACGGTAACTTTGTTATTATGGGTTGTGATTTTTTAAATCTCACCTATCAATAACTACTCTCCGAATTTCCCTCTCATCTTTATATTTATCAATCTTTTCCATATTTCTCTGTTTCACATTACCTATTCACCCAATCCCTTACTTTTGTCAACACCAACCAATGGCGAATCGCAATACAGTTTCTAAACACAACATGGTAGCTAATTTGGATAAAACTGAAACTAATGTCGCATTCCATGACATTATTGATTTTCTCACTGGATCTCCAATCAGTTACTTTTGGTGGAACCAGATGTTATTGAGCCATGGATTCAAAAGTTTTGGGCGACTGCTAGAACTCACATGGAGAATGATGAGTCATATATACAGGCTAAAGTTGCTGGAAGGATTGTGAAAATTTCTGAAGCCTCAATTCGCGAAGATCTAGTATTGGATGATGAAGAAGGAGCTATACGTTTTGATAAACACCTTCTTTGGGATACTTTGAGAGATATTGGGTATGAAGGGTCTTTGACAGAAACAACATTCAAGAAACCCTTGTTTAGTCCGCATTGGAAGTACTTGGTACATGTATTACTTCATTGTATTAGTTCTAAGAGTACTTCATGGGAGCAATTTGGTTCTAATATAGCTTCTGCATTGGTGGGTTTTGCTACAAATCATATTTTCAACTTTTCAAGACTCATTCTAGATGGTATGCTATCTCACATTTCTCATGGATCACCCTGGCTAATGTATCCAAGACTTATTCAAGTTTTCTTGAATAAACAAATTCATGATGTACCAAAGCCTTCAAGCTTATTACCTGTTGTGGTACAACCTGCAAAGATTTTCACCTTCATGGCTAGGAAGAGTGACAAGTTTACTGGAAGGAATACACCCTTAACTACTTCCATGATGGAGATTGTTCAAGCAATTAGAGATGAGGCTGCTACAAGTGAAGAACGAGAAGGTACTGCATCATCACAAGGTACTGCTTCACAAGGTACTGATATACAAGAAGATACTGTAGTTTCACCTACACCATCTCCACAACATTCTGAACATGCTGACTCAGAACCAGAAATCAATCCACCATCATCTGAAGGAGATGCAGGCATAATACCTCATGAGGGTTAGTGAGATTGAAGAAAGCTTCTGAAGCTCAAGCTGCACAGCTATCAAAGTTGCAGACCAAGTTTAGACGATTAAAGTCTGTTGTATGGTCTCTGGTTCAACATCATCGATTATGGGTCAAGTCACAAAAGAGATAAGGGAAGACGTTTAAGAAGACTTCCAAAGGCAAAAAGGTTCAACAACAATCTTCTATCCAATTGGGGAGGAATCTGGTGAAAGATAATTTGAAAGAAGATGCTGAGTTTCATGAAGAAAAAGAAGATGAACCTCAAGGTACTGAAGCACAAGTAAACTTTGAAAGTACTGAGCCTGAAAGAACTGAAGTTCAAAGCACTGGTGTACAAAGTACTGATGATCAAGGTGCTGGTGATCAAGGTACTGCTGCTCTTCAAGGAACACATAGACAAGAGCTGATTACACCAAGGACACTTAATTTTGATGAAGAAGCTGGTCCATCAACATATCTACAAGAGGAAGAAGCTAATACACCCAAAGTAGTTCATACTGCAAGTGATGATGAGACAATTGATGAGATATTACAAAGTATGACAAGACCAAGAGGTGTTACTATTCCAGGGGTTGCTGAAGAACAACTACAAGCTTCTCAACCAGTGATAGATCCTAAAGACAAAGGTAAAGGTAAATTTGTTGAAACAAAGAAGAAGAAGCTCACTTTAGCTGAAATCAGAGCTATTGAAGTGGCTAAGAATGAAGCAGCTGCTAGGAAGTTACAAGCTGAGTTGAATGCTGAAGTTTCTCAACCAGTGAAGGAATATGAAGTTGTTATATCAGAAAAGTCAGTTGCTATACCTAGAAGACCAATGAGTAAGGCTAAGGAAATAAATGCTATGATGGCTTATTTGAAAAGTCAAGGGTATACTGGATTACAGAAGCTGAACTATTTTGAGATGAACCAGTTGTATGAATTGGTTAGAGAAGCTTATCAAATGCAAGTTGATAGTATTAAAGATTTTAAAGATGATGATAAGCAAAAGAAGGATGATACTAAAAGAAGCTTAAAAAGAAAAAGAACAACTGAAGCTGAACAGTTATCAAAGAAGATTGAGCTAAGATCAGACACAGTTGATGAGCTGAGAAATTATATAAGAGTTGTCGATTTTGAACATCCAAAGTCCAAAGATGTTGATGCTGTAAAGAAATCAAAGATATCTACTTTTGAAGTTGTAGAAGCTAAGGAAGGAGATTATCTGATTTTTCATAGAGAAGATGAGAGTTTCAGAGTATTTAATTTACTGTGGGATATATTGCACATCATCAACAGAGAAGATTTGTTTCATTTATAACAACTGGTGCAAGAATATTTTGAACACATCCCATCAAATGGAATTGGTTTAGTATTGCTTGGAGACCTCACAACTATCTGGGAAACAGAGGAAACAAGTACTGATGCTATATGGAATAATCAAGAAGTATGGGAGATTAATAGCTGGAGATACTTTGATGAATTTGGAGTGCATGTTTTGGAGCTAGAAGATGGAACCATGATCCATATGTTAGTAGAAAGAAGATATCCACTCACATCAGAGCTTATGAGAAGAATGCTAGATCATGGAATGGAAGTTGCAGAGGAGAATGAAACATCACTAATGGTCATCGAATTATTCATCAAATGGACCACTATGGCTGATGATGAAGCATAAATACTGGTATGATTTATAATTGTATAAATTTTTGAAAAAATCAGTACTTTATTCAAAGTACTGCTGAACAAACAGTACTTTAATCAAAGTATTGCTTGCAGCATAAAACCAGTTAACGATTTTGAAAGAAAATTTTTGTTAAAAATATTTTGAAACAGTGGATAAAAGCAACAAATGGGTTTTGAGATGGTTATAACAAAAGGTTATCAATCCACCATGTTTAACAAAAGGATTGGATAGTCCATGAGCAAACGGCTCTGGTAAAGATATCTTAAATCCGTTATATAGTTGACAACTTGCTAATAAGTTGTATGGTAATCAACTCACCATATCAAAAAATGTAAAGAGTTGGCTAGCCCACAAGAAAATGGCTTGTGGTAAAGGCTGTGGAAAAACCATTTATATGGTAATTAGTTCACCATGGTTGCAAGAACTAACTAGTCCAAAAGGGTACAACTTTTGGTAAAGACAAATCAAATTTGTTGATAGCTGATGATTTGCTAAAAATCATATGGTTATCAATGTACCATGTTCTTACACACCTAAACATTTGGCTACTCCAGAGTTAATGGCTTTGGTAAAGATACATCAAAACCATTAAAATTTCAATGATTCACCTCTCACAAGAGTTTACACATCTGGGAGTGATGAGAATAGACTGAAACTTAAATGAACTGATGTACAATTTGTCACATGCTGCTAAGTTGCTGAAAAGATGGAGCTTGCTGATTGTTGCTGAAAAGAATTATTTATAAAGATTACTTTGATGATGATTATACAAGCACAAAGATTACAAAGACAAAATCTGAAGATAAAGATACAATCCTTGAAGACAAAGATGTTAAAGATACAAATACAAAGGAACTTGAAATCAAACAAGTAGAATTCAAGTTAGGGGAGGATTGTTGGGATATAGAAAGTTAAAGTGCTGAAGAGTCAAAGTGCTGAAGAGTCAAAGTACTGAAGAAGTCAAAGTACTGCTAAAGAAGAAAGTCAAAGTACTGCTCGATCATCAAAGTACTGCATACTTAAAAGGACTGCTATGCAAAATCATTAAGGATTATATTGTAATTCTAGAATGTTCTAAGTTTAAGTTAAGTATTACTTGACGTACAAGGAATAGAATTGTAAACCGACTAGGGTTATCCTTAAGCCTATAAAAGGACCCCTAGATTGGTATTAGAAAATATCAAGTCGTACGTGCATTATTAGAGAGTTTTAGAGTTTATCAAATTCAATATTAGAGCTGTTAGGGATTGTTAGTGAATCTGTGTATCAAGCAGGTTCAGAGTTTTAATATAATCATTAAAGTTAAAGTTAATTCTTCTTAGCTTTGTTAAGTAAATTCCGCATACTTAATAGAGTTAGTTCAGTGTTTCTTTGTTAACAACTTAGGATTTATCCGAGGTTACTAAGTCCTTACAAGCTACATAAGTTAGTTTGGTTAGAATACATCGATCCAACAGGGTTTTCTCCATCAGCTGTCACGACAAAGAGCCTACTGCATGATAATGGGGTTGATTACAAGTTTGCCAAGAGAGATTGAAAAGAGAGAGATTTATGACATATAAACAAAACAGTTCATGCCTCGTACTCTAAAGAAAAGAAAAGTGTACGTTTCAGTGCGCTTTATCTTCAGAAGAAGAGAAATCTTCTTATGACGTTTGAACACATCAGTTCAAGCCTCGTACTCTAAAGAAAAGAAAAGTGTACGCTTTAGTGCGCTTTATCTTCTGACGAAGAGAAATCCTCTCACTAATGACCATTCTCATCAACATGCTTCATGCTTTTTCCATGCGCTTTCAAACATCAAGTGAACCGGACTACCGTTGATTGTTTTTCTTATTCCACTTGCTCAACTATAATGACGATGGCGACATCATGTGCTAATTTTGCGATGAGAAGTGTGAATAGACTACATTTTTTGAAGATATTCACTTATTCAATCAAGAATGGCAACTCCGTATGCAATTCTTGAGGGGGAGAAGAAGTATGAATTTACTGCATGGTTTATTGATTTCTGAGAATAAATGGTCAAATGGCTCCAAACTCATGTAAGAACCGAGCTTCTTCTTATCGGGTCATCTTCACATGGAGTTTTCTACTAAGAGTCGTTGGTTAACATCTTCACACGGGCTGATTTGATTAATGACAAAGTGCTTCCAGTTGCGGGGCTGATTTCCTTAATGAACATCTTTCTGTTCTTGTTTAATTGGGAGGGATTTGAGTTAAGGGGATTTTGATGGATCTAGACACACACCTTGTGTCAATGATATTTTGTATGATATTATTAAGCACGCGGAATTTACTTAGTAATACTTAGAAGATGGATTGTATGATGTATTATAAGTAAACACAGATTAAACACAAAACTTAAGCTCCAATATTATTGATGAATAAAACAAGTGATCTTAGCTTATCACTAGGGTTACACCTTGAAGCCTTTTTGAGTAATACGTAGGTAATTAGACAAGTACCTAAGACAATAACCTAGGATCTCCTTTTATACAACAAGGAGTCCTTTACAAGATAAGTATAAAGCTAACATTATAGAATATACACAAAATCTATTCTATACTTATCTAGACGCGTTTAACTAAACATTATCTAATAGCAGTGGTAATAATGTACTGGCTGTGGGAATACGTTTCCACTGCTAGTGTTAATCCGAGCAGTGTAAACCACAACTATCCGTGGTAACGAATTATTCCCAACAATCCTCCCCTAAACTTATGATTTCTCTGCAAATCAATAAGTTTCTTCAGTCTTCATTATCTTCAAGGATTTGGGGAATTCAACCAAATATTTCACTTCTTCCTTAACTTCTGTATGGCTCTGGAACATTGATATTGAAGCCTATGTAACAATGCTCTGACCTTCTCATTGTCTTCATGAACTCTTATTGTTGTACATAACATCACAGTGAGAGTTCCAGCTCTGAGTGGATATTCCTTCTCAGCAAGCATGAAAGCATCTTCTCTATTTGCTGTAGAGACATGATGAACTTCACATGAATCATAGTAAAACCATTTAGTACCAGGACATGTGCATGAGAATTTCCAGAAATCATCATCAACATTTGGTTCATAGAGCCTTCTAAGATTAATCCATAACTGCATCTCCTTTGTATCTTTGAGATCTTGAGCATTAAACGTTTCTTGAACTAACCTCCATAGTGTATCAAGGTCATCTCTGTAAAAAGCTTTTATAAGATCTTCAAATTGAATGAATGATGAAGTTTCACCACCTAGCCTTGTGATCTTCCAAGTTGGAACAAAATTGCTAGCAGTAAAAACTTCCCAATCAATGATAGGATGTCTTACTTGCAGTGGTTCTGGATAAAAATCTTCTTCTACAACCACAATCATTCCAGTCAGTTGTTCTTCAGTGAATTTCTCAGTAGGAATTTCTTGTTCTTCAGCAACCTTAGTCTTCTTAACAGTTTGAAAATTACTTTCTTTGGCCTTTCTCTTCAATCCAGGAAATATTATTGCTTCTTCTTCAGAGCCCATTGCAATAAAATCTTGATCATGTTTTGGAACTCTGTAGTAAGCTCTTTCAATTTGATCATCTGAGATTCCTTTGAATTGATGCTTCTTCCAACCACCAACATGACAACAATAAGTCTACATATATGAAAGAATTTGTGCCTTGGTTGGTTGTCTTGGTTTCTTTTGACCCTTTTTGACTGAATTGATCACATCTTCAAGTGCTTGATTGTTCTTCATTTGAATGAAATCCTTCAACTGAGCAGTTCTTTGTTCTTCAGTTAAGGATGCATCAGCTACCATGTCAATTGCCTTTTTCTTGATTATTTGATTATTAGCAATCAAGAACTCAATATTTTCTTCAGTAGGAACATAGCTAAACTCTGGAGTCTTCTCTCTAAGAATTATTGGTTGAACATTGAGCAGTGGATCTTCTTCCATTCTATCCAATCTTTTAGCTTCCATAAAGCTTGCAACTTCCAATTCTTCAAGCTTTTTCTTTTCATCCATTTGTTCTTCAGAGATCTTTTCAGCAATTTCTCTATCAAGAACAATCTGTGCTTGTCTTTTCTCTGAAATCTTTCTTCCAGTTTTCTCTACATTTTCTATAACTGCTTTACCTTTGTCTTCCTTCAGTTTATCAAATTCTTCACTTGCAGTGGAAATAGTTTGCTCTGCAGTGGAAATAGAATCAGTGGTAAAATCAGTTGCAGTACAGAAAATGTCTTGAGTATCTTCATAAAGTTGCTCTCCATGAGTATCAGCTTCCTTTGCTCCTTTACTTGTACCTCCTTCATCTTCAAAAACAATTTTCCTCCCCTCAGTGTCAGAACCTGATTTCCTCCCCTGTTTGGGAGAAGTTCCCAAATCATGATCAGCTGAATCACCATCAGTAGGTGAGGATGAAGATGAAATCACCAACTTTGCAGTCTTCTTGTGCTTTTTCAACCCCTGCAACTCCTCCTTTAAGGTCTGAATCTCTTCCTTTAAATGGTTAACATCCTTGGCATGCTGCTTTTTGACATTTTCCAAATCCTTCTGTAGAGATTCAACCTGCTTCGCTAACTTTGTACACAAACCCATCAATTCCAATTGGTTCCCACTGCCCTCATCACTTCCAACTGTGTTACCTGTTGGGAGAGGTGAATCATGGGGCAAAGGTTCAGATTCTTCCCTAGTTGGACTAGGTGGAAGTCTAGAACTACCACTGCTTGTTCCTAGACCTAAAGGTTCAGAAACTTGTTGTGTTGTCATGAGAGGAGTTGACTGTTTAGACCTTCTCTCATAGGTGTTAGAAACTGGTGGAATATAATCAATGTTTGGAACATTAATTATAGGTGTGTTTTGTTCAGTTGTAATCTTAGCAAGCATTTGGGGAAGTAGAGGTGTAAAAATCATATTGCCATCTTTATTTAAATTTTGAAAAACTTTAGGCTTTAGGCAACTGATTTGATAAACATTAGTATGGGGTTGCAGTTGAAACTCATTTAGCACTGCTTGCACAAACTTTGGATACATTAAAAATTTTGTTTTACTCTGTACATTGCCTTTCATACTTGTAAAAATATAATTTGACCAGTTAAAAATCTTATCAGTGACTAGACAAACCAAAGGGTAAGCCATGGGTGAACTAAATTGCTCATAAGATGTTTTCTTTGGACTTAGACAATGCAACATAGTATGAATAAAAAATCTCCATTGGGGACAAAAACCACTCTTTTTGAAAGTAGACTTTTTGTCAGTGGTGTCATACCCCATGGATGATAAAGTATCATGAATTTCGGGCATATGTAATGTGATGAGACCATTGAGATCACCCAATTGGAGTACTCTCCTCAAGGATGCCGTAGTAACATCAATAGTTACCCCATCCATAGTGGCTCTTAGAGCATCCACTGTTTCATGTGTATCTCCAATCTCAAGTGTTATGGACGTAGCAGAAGTCCAAAACTGTTTGATTTGAGAGATATAAATTGTGGGTTTTAAAAGCAAAGCATACCTTATATGTGTGGTATGAAGAAAGTCCACAATCTGATGATAAACAGGGCCACTCTTCTCGTTAGACTTTTGTAGGTAGGCCACTAGGTTGTGCTCATCTGCAAAGTTTAAAGGTTCCATAGAAACTTTTGATGAAAAACAATATTGTGTCAGTAAGAATCGAAAGAATAACTAGCCAATTGAGAGAGAAAGATATATAGGGTTAGGGTTTAGAATTATTGCGCAAGTAAAATTATCTTTAGAAAGTATTTATCACAATATGGAAAGAAGATAATTTACTTAAAATTTTAACCCTATATATATGACAATCAGTGGTTACTTTCAACGGCTAGTAAAAATTAGTTACTGACACAATCAGTTGTAATGGCTAGAACAACAGTGGTAAAATAACACTGTCAGTAGAAACTATGAACTAGCAGTGGTAATTTTTTCACAAAAATTTCAAAGAGCAGTGGTAAATAAAATCATGTGATAACAAGACTGCTCTTATCATAGTTTTTAGCAAACTACCAGCTATCAACGGATTTGATGTGTCTTTACCATGAGCCGTTTGCTATGGACAAGCCAACTCTTAATCATAAAGAATATGGTGAGTTGATAACCATATAGTTTTTGGTAAACTATCAACCATAAACGGATTTGACAAGTCTTTACCAGTAGCCGTTTGCTCTGGACTAGTTGATTCTTATGTGGGTAAGACATGGTGAATCAATAATCATTTGTTGTGTATCTCTGATATACACCTTTTAAATTCAACTCCCATTAAAACTTGGTAAACACAGAAACAGGAATACAAGCAAACATATACAAACTCATACAACAATTTTAGTACCCAACAGCGTCCTCTCAACACCAGAGAACATTTTGACAAAAAGTTTATGGATTAAGCATTCCAATACTTGTTACCAAGTACTGAAATTTCCCCACATGAAGTCCTTTTGTTAATAAATCAGCATAGTTGTCATTAGTATTGTTAGGAATTAGAAATTCCCGGTATTAAAGAGTCGGTCACCTCAAGTATATGTAATCGTTAGAAAGCTCGTAGTCGTAGTAATTCTTAAGTTAAGTAGTATTGAGTTAAGTATCACCGTGGAGGACGGACGGGTCTTTACCCACTGTATGCCTGATCCACAGCCCGATGTGTGGCGATTTATGTAAGACTATAAATACTCTCTACCTTCCAAGGTAGAGAGTTGGAGCTCATAATAATATCTTTCACTTTCTCTCACTAAGTTCCCTAAACCTCTAACTTTCTCTCTCTAGAATTCCATCTATATGCTACTTTGTGTTATGGTTTGATGTGTATGTGAAAAGTTATATCTTACAATTGGTATCAGAGCGCCATGGTTAGATCATATCTTGCACATCTTTGGATTTATAGTGGTTTTTAGGTGGTTTTTGAGTTTGAAAAAGTTTAATGGTTTTTGCATCATTTGGGTGATTTCTTGTGTTAAAGTTTGAATCTTGTTGGTACTTTTATGTTTAGAATCATCACAAGTGTTTAGGTTTTCATTTGGTAAGCTTGAATCATCTTGGTTGGGTTGTTTTTGGATTGAAAAGTGATGTTTATATGGTTTTTCAAGCTAGCGACTTAGCTCACGGAGTATTTTCTTGGTAGCGACTTGCTTCACATTTTTGTAGCGACTTACAGTGTTGGAGCTAGCGAGTTAGATCTAGCGAGTTAAAGTACAAGTAGTGGACTCTCCACTACGAGTAGCGACTTGGTGGTAGCGACTTGGTCTGTAGCGAGTTGCTCTTTAGCGACTTGTATCTCTAGTGACTTGTGTAGCGAATTGCTGCCAAAATTTGGCTAGCGACTTGGTCTGTAGCGAGTTACTACTTAGCGACTTGCTTTCTGTCTAGCGACTTGGGATTCTAGCGACTTAGCTGTCTAGCGAATTATAAGTTAGCGACTTAGTGCATTATTTTCTAGCGACTTAGTGCATTATCTTCTAGCGACTTAGTTCATAATCTTCTAGCGACTTGAGTGATTGTTTACGGTTTTCTCTTGATTTAGTAAAATCCCGTGAAAGAATCTATTTCCCGGTTTAATCATAGAGTTATAAAATCCCGTATAATCTGTTAACATGTCTACCAACGTTCCTACTGTCATCTCCACTGTCGCCGAGGATGTTCAAGCAGCTGGCTCAGATACTCGTCCACCCATGCTTGACAGAACTGATTACGATTCTTGGGCTCAACGAATCATATTGTATTGCCTTGGAAAGGAAAATGGTGTCAACATTCTCAAATCCATTGATGAAGGACCGTATCGAGTTGAGACGACTAGAGACATACTTGATACTAATGATGATGGAACTCCTATTTACGGAATGGACAGACCTAAAATGTATGATGAGCTTGATGATAAGGAGAAAAAGAGATTCGATGCAGATATCAGGGCTTCTAACATTGTTCTTCAAGGTCTTCCTAAAGACATCTACAAGCTGATCAATCACAACACCGATGCAAAGGCAGTATGGGATAATGTCAAGATGCTTCTCTCAGGATCAGAATTAACTATGGAAGACAGAGAATCCCAACTCTATGACGAATTTGAGCACTTCAAGATGAAACCAGATGAGAATGTCTATGAGTACTATGTGAGATTTCATAAGTTAGTTAATGACATGAGGAACATCAGAATGACTATGCCTAACATTCAGTTGAATTCAAAATTTGTGAACAACATGAATCCCGAATGGCACAAGTTTGTTACCGTTGTGAAGCTTACTAAAGGATTGAAGAACACAAACTATGAGCAACTCTATGCCTTCCTCCTTCAGAATGAGAGACATGCTATGTTTGAAAAATTGATTCTCAATCAGTTCAAAACTAACCCGGGAGAGACAAGCTCGTCTAATGATTCAACTGCCTTCTACTCAAACATCGGAATCACAACCAAAGCTTCACAAGTCATACCCTTGGGTAATGGTAATCACAAACTCATTCCTGATCCTATGTACAAACAAGCTGATGCTGATGCACACGTGGGAAGCTTCATTAATCAACTAGCTCTTCTGATTAGCCAAAACATGAATTCTCTCCCACAAACCAACAACAACCTCAGAACAGCATCTAACCCACACAATCAAGCTACTGTTAAAGATGGAAGGATCGTGGTGCAACCAGTTCGAAAGACAGTATGATCAGGGTAGAGGTGGTGCTGGTAGAGGTTATGTGGGCAATCAGAATCGAGGAAGGAATGGTAACCAAGGTCAAGCTAAGCCGATAAAATGCTACAACTGTGGTGGTGAGGGACACATTGCAAGGAACTGCACATCTCCAAAGCGTCCACAGAATGCTGATTACTTCAGAGATAAGATGCTGCTGGCACAAGCTCAGGACAATGGAGCTGCTTTGAATGAAGAGGAATTGCTATTTCTTGCTGAGGGCAATGCCAAGACCTATGATGCAGATGTGGATGAGCAGCCTATTCAGGAGATAGGTCACAATCATCAGAATGCCTTTCAAGTCGCTGACTGTGATGCATACGACTCTGATGTAGATGATGGAAACTTTGAAAAACAAGTTTCTTGAAGTTTGTTTTTCTAATCTGAAAACTTTGAAAAACAAACTTGAAAACAAGTTGTACATGCAAGGAAACACCATTCAGACTGCTCACATGATCACTAAGCATAGAGTTCTAAGCGATAAGCATAGCATTCCCATTATAGATAAACCCAACCCTGAGTATGGAAAGATAGCAAAAGCAGCTCAAAGTGTTATCTATGATGGCAATGAGAGTCTTAAACCTAGACAAAAACCTAGTTGCATTGAGTGCACTGAGGATGACAAGAAATTAGATGAAGTCACTAGGGAGAAGATGAATAAGAAACTAAATGATCCTAAATGCAAGGAGAAGAAAGTAATTATCACTCCCCATGACTACAAGAAGGAAAACTGGATTTCCTTGAACAAGTTTAAGACTCAAACATTGTTGACTCCCGAACAAGTCTTCTGGAAAATGGATTTAGATAAGCAGAAAGCTGAAAATATTGTAGAAACAAACCCTCCCCTTCGGAAAATGCCTAGAGCGACGGTGTATCCTCCTAATACACCAATGCATCTTGTACCTAGAACAATTGCCACTAAAAGCAAGACATTAATTAGCCAATACGTTATATTTCAACTATTTGTTGATTTTGAGAAAACTTGCAAGAAAAGGATCACACCCACTGGTATAACTGAAGGAGAAAGGGGTTTTGAACAAATGAAAGAATGTTATTTAACTGAGGTCATGCCTTTCTTTAAACTTCTAAAAGATCACTTTGAGAGTCTTAAAAAGGGGATAGAAACGGATATTAAGGGAATGGAAAAGGAATTTGATGCAATAATAGTTGAAATTAGTGACTATGAGCGTGCACTAAGATATAATGAGATTGAGAGGAAGAACCTGCATACATTGAATGAGAATCTTATTACTGAATGTGTTGCTCAAGATGTGTTTTTCACTGCTTCAAATTGCTCTATTAATGCTTCCAAATTTTATGAACTATCTGTGGCCCTGAAAGTCTCCCATGATCGTGTCATTGAGCTTGAACAAACTAATTCTAAACTAAACGAGAAATTTGAACTGGATGATCACGACAATTTCGTTAAACATTTTTCTAAACTAGAAGTTGAACATTTTAATTTACAACTAAAATATCAACATCTTAAAGAAAATGTCAAAACTTCAAATGTCAAGACATCTTCAGATGCTCCAGAGTTTGATGCAGTTTTTCAAATTAACAAACGTGATGAACAGATCCAAGCTCAGTGCAACACGATCAGAAAGTTGAAAGCCCAAATCTCTCAATTAAAGGGTCAAACGAACAATATGACAGGCTCCCAAATGCCTCCTACTTTAGATTCTCAGAATTCTCAAACGTTTCATCTTCAAAACCTAGTAAATGCTTTACAAAAGGAAAACGAAAGTTTTCTAGAAGAAAATGAAAAGGTTAAACGTCATTTTAATGAGTTATTTGAATCAATTAAAGTCACTCGTAACAAAAACAACGAACAAATAGCTTCATTGCAAAAGGAAATTGAGAATCTGAAGAGTCAGGTAAAAGGGAAAATGCCAATGACCAATGGGGAGAATGTTGTATCAAAGGTTCACTCTTGTAATAAATATGCTTTATCTGTGACATATGTCCCTCCTCATCTAAGGAACAACAAACTTGCCATTCAAACATACTTCTCATCCCTTAAGGATTGCCTAGAATGTCTGCGTGAGATTGTTGAAGAGGATAAGCTAGAGAAACCTCATGATAATGCAATTGGACATGCATGCTTATATGCCAAACGATCTCAAGAAATCTTAGAATGCTTGATCACAATATGCCCAAAGACATTAGGTGAGAGAGTTAACCCGTTGATTCCATGCTCAATGCCTAAGGCCAAATATGATATGCACTCGATTCCCAATGCTTTGAATGTGAGCCGTAGTGTACCCTTGAGCAGTTCAGATTCTAGATCTGTCAATGCTAAGAAAGAGAACTCAAGTGTGCCTTCTAGGAGTACAAATCTCAGTACCTCTAGTTTTAAGAATGTGAACCGTAGTGCACCTGCATGTAGTTCAGATCCCAGCACATCTAAACAGGTGGTGCAAAGAGTAGTAAAACAAACTAATGTTCCCATTCCCTCTACAGGAGTAATCAGTGACATTAAAGGAAGTAGGTCAAGGTCTCAAGACAATACAAAGAATGATAGGACCTCGCAAGCTAAGAATGTGCACTGGAAAAGAGTAGAAGAACAATCTAGGAACTTTAAGTTTGAATCGAATAAAACGAATCGTGTTGATTCTAGTATTAGCCATAGGTGTACTGTAATTAATTCGAATTCTGATACTATTTGCAAACCTTGTACTGATGTCTGCTTGAATTCTGTTTCTAATCATGGATGTGGTGTTACTGTTCTGCCTAATGATGTTAATTGTCTAGTTAATATTGTTAATGCTAAAATTCTTGCTAAGAAAGCTAAAAGGCAAAAACGAAAGAAAGTTAGAAAACAGTGGAAACCCACAGGAAGAACATTCAGTAAAATAGGCTTTTATTGGACACCTGTTGGTCTTAAGACTAATCAGATAATGCCCACTAGAAAATGGATGCCTACTGGTAGAACTATTCCCTTAAGAAGTGATCACACTATGAACAGGGCTAATACTGACACTAGTACTGCATCTATTCACAACGATTCCATTGCCTCACTTTCTGATATGAATGCTTCTATTTCTGATGTGGGTGTTCCAAACATTGTTACTAACCAAATGGAACCCATTCTTGCATGGGGATCCCAATTATCTAGTTATCCATTCTTGTCTGTGTTCAACTGCAGATCGTTCAAATCGTTCTGTGGTACCTGGACTCAGGCTGTTCCAAGCATATGACTGGAGACCGGTCGCGACTCATGAACTTCGTGAGCAAATTCATCGGGACTGTTAGATTTGGTAATGATCATTTCGGTGCCATCATGGGTTATGGAGATTATGTAGTTGGTGATAGTGTCATCTCTAGAGTTTACTATGTAGAAGGTTTGGGTCATAATCTGTTCTCTGTTGGTCAATTCTGTGATTCTGATCTAGAAGTTGCCTTCAGAAAACATACCTGCTTTGTTAGAGATCTTAATGGTAAGGAACTGCTAAAAGGAACTCGTGGGTCAAATCTTTACACCATCTCTATCGATGACATGATGAGGGCTTCTCCAATCTGCTTGCTATCAAAGGCTTCAAAAACAAAGTCATGGTTATGGCATCGTCGTCTCAATCACTTGAACTTCGGCACCATCAACGATCTTTCCAGAAAAGACTTAGTTGTAGGTTTACCTAGACTAAAGTATGAAAAGGATCATCTTTGTTCAGCATGTCAATTGGGAAAAAGCAAGAAGTATGCCCATAAACCCAAACCTGCTAACTCTGTCACAGAAGTTCTTCATATGATTCATATGGATTTATGTGGACCTATGAGGGTGCAGAATATCTTTGGGAAGAAATATGTGTTAGTTGTGGTTGATGATTACTCTAGATTCACCTGGGTCAAGTTCTTAAGGACAAAGGATGAAACTCCTGATATCATCATCAAACTCATCAAACAGCTGCAGGTTCGACTAAACAAAACTGTCAGAATTATCAGAACAGACAATGGAACTGAGTTTGTCAACAAACAACTTAGTGAATTCTATGAAAGCGTCGGAATCAGCCATCAAAGAAGTGTTCCACGAACCCCTCAACAGAACGGTGTAGTTGAAAGACGAAATCGTACTCTTGTTGAAGCCGCTAGAACAATGCTGATCTACTCAAAGGTTCCAATGTTTCTCTGGGCTGAAGCAATTGTCACTGCATGCTACACACAAAATCGTTCCCTGATTCACACTATTCATGGAAAAACTCCATATGAACTTGTCCACAGCAGAAAACCTAACCTATCCTTCCTTCGTGTGTTTGGTGCATTGTGCTATCCAACTAATGAGGGTCAAGACTTAGGCAAACTTAGGGCCAAAGCTGACATTGGAGTATTTGTAGGATATGCATCAAACAAAAAGGGATACCGAATCTACAACAAAAGAACCCGAAATATCATGGAAACAATTCACGTTACGTTTGATGAGCTGACCGGTCAAATGGCTCCTGGACACTCCAGCTCAGGACCCGCACTTCAAAACAGTCCCATTGGTTCATCCCTTGTTCCAAACTCCTCTCAAGAAACTCCATATGTACCTCCATCTGAAGATGATGTAAAGAAATTGTTTGATCCTATGTTTGATGAACTGTATGATTCAATTACTAATGAGGTGCTGATCCCTACAACAGAGGTTGCTCATATTCCAGTGAATGAAGACAATCCTTCTGTCTCAATATCTTTAAGTCAAGAAGCACCTGCTGCTGATCCTTCAGTCTCATCGACAAATCATCATTCTTCAAATGTACATCATGGAAATGTTTCTGGCATCAATGATGAAGTTAATCCCTTTGCTACTCCTGAAGATGCTCCATTTGAAAACATATTTGCTACTCCTGAATCATCATCAGAACCATCTTCTTCAGGAGACATCGACTCAGCTACCTCAGTTCCTCAACAAATGCCACATGAACACCTCAGAAAATGGACTCACGATCATCCATTAGACAACATCATTGGTAATCCCTCTCGTCCTGTATCAACCCGGAAACAACTTGCAACCGATGCCTTATGGTGTTTCTTCAACTCCTTACTATCTAAGATTGAACCAAAAGATGTTAAAACCGCCATGAATGAAGACAGCTGGTTCAATGCTATGCAAGATGAAATTCATGAGTTTGATCGTCTTGATGTATGGGAGTTAGTACCTGCTCCAGACTGTGCTATGATTATAGCTCTAAAATGGATCTTCAAAGTAAAACTTGATGAGCATGGTGATGTGTTAAAGAACAAGGCTCGATTAGTTGCTAAAGGATATCGTCAAGAGGAGGGTATAGACTTTGAAGAATCTTTTGCTCCAGTTGCTCGAATCAAGGCAATCAGAATCTTTCTGGCTAATGCTGCTAGTAAGAACATGGTAGTTTATCAGATGGATGTAAAGACGGCATTTCTAAACGGAGATCTTAAAGAAGTCGTCTACGTCAGCCAACCTGAAGGATTTGTGAATCAAGAGCATCCTACTCACGTTTATCACTTGAAGAAAGCTCTTTACGGTTTAAAGCAAGCTCCAAGGGCATGGTATGATACACTGTCAAAGTTTCTTCTATCAACCGGATTCATCAAAGGAGCAGTTGATCCTACATTGTTCACCAGGAAGTCAGGCAAACATTTGATTCATGTTCAAATTTATGTTGATGATATTATTTTTGCCTCGACTGACCCAATGGAATGTGATCGTTTTTCAAATGAAATGAGTTCAAAGTTTCAAATGTCAATGATGGGACAAATGTCATTTTTCTTGGGATTACAAATTTCTCAAAGTCCCGGAGGCATTTTCATTAATCAATCTAAATATGCAACATAGATTTTTAAGAAATTTGGATTTGATTCAAGTGACCCTGTTGACACCCCCATGATTGACCGAACCAAACTAGATGAGGACCTCTCAGGGATCATGATTGACCAAACGAAATATCGGAGTATGATTGGATCCCTGATGTATCTCACTGCTAGTAGACCAGACATCTTGTTCGCTGTTTGCATGTGTGCTAGATACCAGGCTAAGCCTACTAAAAGGCACCTTGAAGCAGTTAAACGGGTCTTTCGGTATCTCCAAGGAACCATCAATATGGGACTATGGTACCCGAAGGACACCGGTATGTCACTAACGGCCTATGCAGATGCTGATCATGCAGGTTGTCAAGATACTCGTCGAAGTACGTCAGGAGGTGCTCAGTTTTTGGGTGATAAGCTTGTGAGCTGGTCTTCAAAGAAGCAAATGAGTACTTCTATTTCCTCTACAGAGGCTGAATACATAGCCATGTCATCTTGTTGTGCTCAAATCTTATGGATGAGATCTCAATTATCTGACTATGGCTTTGAATTCAACAAAATCCCTCTGTACTGTGATAATAAAAGTGCTATTGCTCTCTCATGCAACAACGTTCAACACTCAAGAGCAAAGCATATCGACATCCGACATCATTTCATCAGGGAACAAGTAGAAAAAGGTGTGGTGGAACTATATTTTGTGAGGTCTGAATATCAGTTAGCAGACATCTTCACCAAAGCTCTTCCAAGAGAACGTTTTGAGTTTATTCTTCCACGACTTGGCTTGAAAAGCCTTCAACCAGAAACTCTCAAACGTCTTCAGGAGGAAGACGAGGAGTAAAGGTCTATCTTCATCTATCTCTTGTATATATCTATTCAAAAATCAAATAGAAAAATATAAAACTTTCAAAATCCATAAAAATTTGAAAAATTCGAAAAATCTTCAAAAAAATATTGTCATTTTGTCATGTTTCTCTCGGTTCGATTATATCTACGGTCTTTGTGTTTTCATTCAAAGAATGACACGGGACTTTAGATGTTGTTCGAATTTAAAAAAAAAAAAAAAATCAAAAAATCAAAAACATATTTTTGGGAGAAAGAGAAATGGTTTATTGTCATTTTCAGGCAATAACCCGGTTTTAATAGAAAGAACAGAGCCATGTCTTAACATGTTTTCACATTCCATGCTCTGATTCTATAAACATTTATCTGCTGAAAACCAAATGCTTTGAAAAATAACTCGATTTCTATTTTTGATAACCCTCAGGACTTATTTGTCAAAATCTCTATCTCTCAATCAACAACCTATGTCATTGATTGAGGGGGAGAATGATTTCAATTAAAGTTATTTGGCATTAAAAATTTGTTTTCAAAAGATACACATGCATGTTTTATCAATGGAGTTTAAAGTCTTAAAATCCGATCCTTATCAGTTCAAACGCTTTCACAATCAAGTCACGATTCTCCTTAAAAGCTTGCAAAATCAATTTAAATCTATACGAGATCACAAATCTCAAATGTTTTGATAATTGTGATCGGGGGAGAATGTGTGATTTAAATTGGATTTAAACTGATAATTCGGTAAATGGTTTCATAAGAGTGTACATGCTGTCCTTCCCACATGTGACAAACGATTTCAAATTTTACATGCACATGTTGAGGGGGAGCATCTATATTAAACCTTTGATTTGAAACGTGATCATTCATCCCAATGTTCAGGTTCCCTCTAGTATGTGCAAAAACTCTTTTCAAACCTCGAGGCACATATTGAGGGGGAGCAAATTTATGGAAACCTCATCCTTCCCGGAAATGCTATATCTACTTGATTTGATGTAGGAAGCGATGTTGATATCTTTTAGAAAATGGTAATCAAAGAAGTTAATTCTTTCTCTTGCCTCCGTGTGCAAAACATTTTCAATATTTGATGCACATGTTGAGGGGGAGTTCTCGTTCTAGAAATATCAAAAACAATTCAGGTACAAAATGCTTTGATAATATATCACAAGTATCTGAATTGATTTTCAAATGGTTTTCAATTGGATCCAATGGCAGACGAACAATACCAAATAGACCGACCAACTTTACTTTATGTACGGTGATATAAGGATGATAAGGTTAGGTATGTGTTCCCATGATCCGCCAGAACCGGAGGGATCTACCCAGGGACAATCCACTAGTTAGTGTAGAAGTCCTTAGGTATGATGATAAAAGGAGAAAAATGAGATATGGGAAGAGTGCGGACTAAGACTGAGCTAGTACTGGAATAAACCCAACAAGGTTCTAGCCATGAAGTCTTGGTAAGCACTGAAGGGGTTGAAGAATTAAAAAGAATTGAATGAGAAAAGGGTGAAAACAAATAGCCCTCCATTTATTCAACCTTAGGGCAAAAACCGGGTTCAATTCATATGCTACTGATGGTAACATCGGTATTGAAGACAAGACGTCATGGACCCAGTGACGCACTGCACTTCAACTTTCCAAACCATTCAAGTTCCTCTTAAAAGGGCTTGTTTCATTCTCACGGGGAACCGACATTATCTATCGACTTTCTCTTAGAGATGGTTGATATTGAAGAAGGAGACCCTCTCCCTAGTCTCCGTTATAGGATCCAAATATGCACAAATTGAGTCTAGAGCCACGAGATCATCAATAAATCTCATTAGGACACTTTCAATGAAGACTCTCTGTTTCACACAATGTGGAAAGAGAGATTATATCTTGAGTCCTACGCATTATCCTTGTGGTATTGCCAGAACATCTGAGTGATGTGTTTACATATTCACAACGAAGATGGAAAGCCTTCTGGAGCCAACATCAAACAAGCTCCTGGTAGGTGGCATGTGAGATCTATTATATAGATCAACCATGTGACAACTGAACAGAAACAATGGGGCGATTCAATCTCTTGAATCAATCCTGGTTCAGGTTATGGATTGACGGATACCTTTGAAAAACCGGTCTTTGTGCTTAAAAACTCTTTTCTTCAGCACATCGACCGTGTACTCATTCTTCAAACCAAAAGGTATTTTTATGATTGATAATTGATTTTCAATAAAACCTTCGTTGTATTGCAAAAACAATTTCTATTGAGTAATACACGATTGTTTTTCAAATCTCTTTTCATCAATCAGTGGACTTAAAATTCGCTGGTTCACTCACTCCGTGTAGTCCTCTTTGAGATTTTCCGGTTTGAGAACAGCTAGAACAGCTGCGAAACCCTGTCAAGGAAATTCTTCGGAATTATACCTGATCACAGGCAGTACATGTACTGATCAACGGGAAACCGTGGGCCGTGTACCTCAATTCAACGAAAGTGATCAAAGACACTTTCGTGCGATTTATTGCTAACTGTTGTATGCAGGTACACCCGACGTTTGCAGCTGATCAGAATGAAGCGGTCAATCCATAGCCACATGCTCACTTAACACATTCATCTAAAAGGAAATCATGATTAGTGCATCAATGACTCTGATATTTTCACTCCATGCTTCTGCTACGCTGCTGCCAATATCATGATTCAACAAAAGCTTCCGCTACTCTGATGAGAAGATTTCATGATCCAGAATGTGAGCATGTCGGTCCTAATGTCACAACATCACAAAGGATGTCACAGAGATTTTTGATAGCTGATAATCTCAAATGATGGCTCAAAATTATTATCACGTGGATCAGTAAAAGACCTCCACTTGAAGTAACCAAACATGCAATGTGAAGAATCAATGACTACGAGCTTAGGAGCAAAGGACTACATCAAGAATGCAAGATCAATTGTTAATGTATTATCTGGTTGTATTCAATGTGTTTTTGGTACATGATTGAGGTGACCTCCCTTAGGGGGAGATTGTTAGGAATTAGAAATTCCCGGTATTAAAGAGTCGGTCACCTCAAGTATATGTAATCGTTAGAAAGCTCGTAGTCGTAGTAATTCTTAAGTTAAGTAGTATTGAGTTAAGTATCACCGTGGAGGACGGACGGGTCTTTACCCACTGTATGCCTGATCCACAGCCCGATGTGTGGCGATTTATGTAAGACTATAAATACTCTCTACCTTCCAAGGTAGAGAGTTGGAGCTCATAATAATATCTTTCACTTTCTCTCACTAAGTTCCCTAAACCTCTAACTTTCTCTCTCTAGAATTCCATCTATATGCTACTTTGTGTTATGGTTTGATGTGTATGTGAAAAGTTATATCTTACAAGTATGAATTTTGACAACTTGAATTAGTCCCTTTTCATAGCAATCTCTAATGAAATGGTGTCGAATTTCAATATGTTTTGTCTTTGTGTGTTGAACAGGATTCTTAATGATGCAAATGGTACTGCTATTGTCAATATGAATGATGGTATTCATGAAATTGTACCCATATTCCAAAAGTTGATTCTGAAGCCATAGAACTTGAGCACAGCAACTAGCAGCAGCCACATACTCTGCCTCAGTTGAAGAATTAGCCATCATAGTTTGCTTCTTGCACTGCCATGACACTAATCTGTTGCCAAGAAATTGGCATCCATCTGTTGTAGATTTTCTATCCAAGCTAGCTCCAGCATAGTCACTATCTGAGTAAGTAACCAGATCTAGAGGAGAATCTCTGGAGTACCACAATCCCAGAGTAGGAAATGCTTTAAGATATCTGAAAATCTTCTTCACAGCAGTCAAGTGAGAGAACTTGGGAGTAACTTGAAACCTTGCACAGGCACACACTTCAAACATAATATCTGGTCTAGATGATGTAAGATACATCAAAGAACCAATCATAGACCTGTACAAGTGCACATCAACAGCTTCACCACTATTTTCCTTCAGAAGTAGATGTGTAGTCTTGTCTGCAGGGGTGTTGGATGACTTTGCATCAGTGAACTTGAACTTCCTTAGTATCTCAGCCACATATTTATCTTGATTAATGAAAGTACCATCTGGCCTCTGTAGTACTTGAAGTCCCAAAAAGAATGTGAGTTCACCCATAGAACTCATCTGAAATTCTTCTTTCATCAGTTTCTCAAATTCTTTGCACATCTCTGTCTTGGTAGATCCAAAAATGATATCATTAACATACACTTGAACAAGCAAGATATCATTCTTGTGTTTCTTGATGAACAAAGTTTGATCCACTCTGCCTCTATGAAACCCATTAGTAAGAAGATAAGTAGTTAAGGTTTCATACCATTTCCTTGGTGCCTGATGCAAGCCATACAAAGCTTTAACTACCCTGTATACTTTGTTAGGATATTCAGGGTCTTCAAAGCCTGATGCAAGCCATACAAAGCTTTAACTCCTCATCAATCTGCCCATATAGAAAAGCACTCTTTACATCTATTTGATAGACTTTAAAGCCCATAAAGGATGCATAAGCTAAAAATAGCCTGATTGCTTCAATTCGTGCAACTGGGGCAAACACTTCTTCATAGTCAATACCCTCCTTCATCCTTCTTGTTTCTAAACACCCATTTAGTACCTATTACCTTCTTGCCAGAAGGAAAATCACAAAGCACCCAAACCTTTTGAAGCTTAAATTGGAGCAACTCTTCTTGCATTGCTTCCACCCAACTTTCATCTTCAAGTGCCTTGTAAACATTCTTTGGCTCCATTTGTGACAGAAAACACATAAAGAGACATTCATTCTTGCCTTCATGAATCTTAGATTTATATATTTTACTAATGAATCCATGGACATCAGGCAGCTTAGTTTGTCTTCTAGTCTTCACAGGTGAATAGACATCCCCAATCACATTTTCAAGAGGATGTGATTTATGAATAAAAGTGTGAGGAGTCTGAGGAACTGCAATCTCACTTGGCATATTTGAGATTTCACCATCATTGGCTTGAGCTTCCTCTGTAGCTGGAGTTGTAATTTCCACTTCTGGTGTTGCAGTGGAAATATTTTGCCTACCAGTGGAATCTGAATTTCCACTGTATTCAGAATTTTCAGCATTCAAGTTGCTACTTCCTTCCTTTTCCAAATCACTAGAAGGATGAGCATCTCCAGTTTTAGGTATATCATCATTATCTGCATAGTCCCAAAGAGGTAGACTGAATTCATCTTGATCATCTGCATGATCCTTGCTTGGTTCATCATCATCAAGAAACTCTTCTGAACCTGCAAAATCAAAAGAAGATGTTCTTCTAGAAACAGGCACATAATTCATAGTATTTGTTAGAGTATCAAGATCAAACAGCCTTTCTGGGCTAGTTCCTTTGAGATTAGCTTTGTTTTCTAGGAACTCCACATGCAGATTCTCTTCAATCTTTTGGGTTCTTGTTGGGATTTAGTAAATCCAGTACTTAAAGTGTCGGTCACCTCAAGTATGTATACTCGTTAGAAAGCTCATAGTCGTAGTAATTCAGTGTTAGTATTTAGAATACTTTGTAACACCTTGGAGGACGGACGGGTCTTTACCCACTGTATGCCTGATCCACAGCCTAATAGAGGCGTCTACGCTTGTACCCTATAAATACCTGATCGGTGCAAAACCGTCAAGTTATCTCACGCAAGCTAGTCACTTGTGAATGACCAACTGTAAGAAACTCAAAACAGATTACACACCAATGCAATTTAAGATCAGGAGAATACAGTGGATTCCCGGGTCGTTAAGTCCCACGGAGGTTGACTGGTGTTAAACACAATCAGATGATAGAATGATCACTAAGGATAGTGATCAGTAAGGTTTTGGGTTGTTTATAAACTACAGAAGATTAAAGGAAATTAAAAATTTAAAATCTATTAAATAAACGCTATCACTATTTTAAACCGATGTTTTTGTTTTTATGTTTTTATAAAACTGAAATTAAAATCTACGTGACGTACAATTAAAAACGTGAAACTTACACAATATTAACCCTAAAAATATGAAAATGATATTTTTATAAACCTAATGATAAAAGAAACTTTTTAGAAAAAGAAAATTATTTTTATATCTAATTATCTAATTATTATTAATTAAAAACTATTTTAACTATTTAATAATTACCTAAAATACAAAAAATTAGGAAATTAAGCTAGAAAAATAAAATTATGAAATGGAAAAGTCTAAAATAACAAACTAGAATTTTCAAAACTATTTTTGTATTTTTCTGATTATTTTTCTATTTTTTATGAATTTTAAACTATTAAAAACTAATTAAATTACTAAAAATTACCAAATAAACTATGAAAAATCTGGAAAATTACTTTTTTCACTTTTTATATTTATCTAAACTTAATAAAAATGAAAAGTTATTTTTTTGGACTTTTTCTGAATTTTTTCTATTAAAAGCTATTTAAATAATCCTAAAAACTGTTTTTAATTAAGAAAAATAGCAAACTGTTATGAAAAAATGTGAAAATTTCAGGAAAACTCTAAAATTATACTAGGAATCTAGGAAAAATAGAAAAACATGATGTTGTGTGGGAGATTATGGAGCTGCTATGAATTGAGCTTATGAATAAGCACTTTAATAAGCCAAGTGAACACAAACAAGCACCACACTGGAACAGAAGCTATAATATGCTAAAGTTACTCTAATTGAACTAAAAACAACAAGCTACAATCACTGATATACAAGTTTGATCAGATTTGAAGATTTGAGCTTTTGAGTTAAAACAGATTTTAGTGATCTACTTTGAACATAAGCACAAGCTACATGTTAAGCTAAAACAGAAAACTACAAATTGGAAACTGAAGTAGACCTGGTTAACTATGTTTAAGCCAAATATGAGCCAAAGAAAAGCTCTATGGAGCTCTGGACAGGCTTAGCAAAAAACTGAGAAACTCTCAGCTTTGAATGAGCTTGTGAGTAGGGCAGATGAGCCCTTCTTTATGAGCTTGTTTGAAAGCTTTAGAAAATTAACAAAAATAAACAAAAATACTGATAAGAAACTAGAGCAAGAGAACTTATAAAACCCAAATTTTGGCTTGATTTGATCCAAAGATGAATCTATGATAAATCTTGCTAGTTGGACCAAAACTAGTTTTTTTCAATATTTTTTTGACTTTTTGACAGTTGAGAAGCTTGACTTTCTTGAACTTTGGATCAATTTTGTGGATAGATATTGTTGCTTAATGATGAAATAACACTGATTCAAGGTTTATCTATGTAATTTAAACACAAAACAAGAGATTTCAATTCCAAAAACACAACAGATGAGCAGTTGATAATGATTTAATGGAATGTTGACTTTATGGTATGCAGGTCCAATATTTTGACTCTATTGAACTCAAATACACTTAATACACATAATCCACTAGAACTTAACTACTGAGTACATCATTATAACAGAATGATCAACAAATCCAAACACCCTTTTTAGCACTGTTTTGACTATTAATCTAAGCTAATCCCTGAATAAACTCATTTCATTACTTAACCTAACTCTAATATGCTAATCACTACTGATGAAACTAATTTAATGACCAAAGATTCAGAAAAATAAGCAGAATTTGAAACTGCATAAAAAGTAAAAATTAGAATAGGTGGCTCACAATTGCCCAGCTATGTTTGCAGCTTAAACCAGATGAGACACTACCATTCTAATCCATTTCCAACCAAAACCAGCTCTCTGCAACACCCTGTATCCATTTCCAACCCTGCTTGACCACATGTCCTTCTCTGTTTGACTTTTGTTGACTTTTGTCCAATCTTGATTGAAACTGAAATACAAGCTTACAAAAAGCTATCTTAAGCTTAAATAAGTTTGTTTTAGCTTAAATAAAGCTCATTGAAGCTTTGAATACAACAGTTGAAACTTGAAAATTCAAACAGTAAACATGAAAATGTGCAGCCTATGTAAAAACTTGAATTACCACTTGAAAATAGTTCTCATATATTTCAATAACTTAGTTTGATATCATGGAACAAGAAATTACAACTTAAAGCTTAACTGAAAACTTAAAAGTAAATTACGACATTAATAAAATAAAAAAAAAACTAAAACTACTTCTTCTCTGCTTCTTTCTCCTCTTTTATGCTTCAAATGAGCTTACACGTGTCCTTAGAGCAGATCCCACCTCATTTGAGAACCAATGGGATTGTTTTGAGTGTATTTCATGTTTTACCAATTTTGGCGGGAAGTGTATATTTGACTTATAGGGCACTGTAACAGGCAAGTAGGGGGGGTGGCATTTATTGTGGGTGGTGGATGATGATGAGGGTGGAAGAAAAGGAGAAAGGTGATGGGATGGAGCAGGTGGAGTGCAGAAGCAGGAGGTGGAAGATAAACAGTATGGGCGCCCTTTTATCTGGTTTGACTTTGGGTTTGACCTGGGGGTCCAAAATGGAGGGTCAAGGGCTTTTTGACAGGGGCTCAAAATAGAATAATGGCAGGGGACCATAATCATTTTGACAAGGCTTGGATAAGGCTAATTTGACAAGGACTAATATTGCAAAATCTGAAATCTTGAAGGACTATTCCTGCCATTTTTCCAAAGTTACCATAAGGACTAAAATTGACAACCCTCAATAGTGCAAGGACTAAACTTGCCATTTTCCTATTTTCAAAGGACTAATTTTGCCAATTTCCAAAGTTCAGGGACTAAAGTTGTAATTTTGTAAATTTGAATCTCAAGGACCAATTTTGACAACTTTTGAATCCCTAAGGACTTAAAATGATATTTTTCTTTATTTGGTTTTACCAAGGACTGTTTTTGACAATTTTTCAAACTTGGGGGACTAAAACTGCCAATTATGCAAACTTGATACGTTTTTCACCAGATTTTGATATTTTTGCATTTAAAACAGATAAAACACTTGTTTGTGATATTTTTATCATTTTGATGCGTTTCTGAGTGTTTTTCAGATGTTTTAGCAGTCTAATTTGTACAAAAATGATGAGTATTTACACACTCATCAATCCCCCACACTAAGATATTGCTAGTCCCTAGCAATGATTTGAGAAAAATTAATGGATTTGAATCTCTTTACCAAAAGCCATTACTTCTGGAGTAGCCAAATGTTTCAGTTCAAGTAAGAACTTTGGTACACCGATAACCAAGTGATTTTGAGCAAACCACCAGCTTTCAACGGATTTGATTTGTCTTTACCAGAAGCCGTTTGCTTCTGGACTAGCCAACTCTTAGATAAAATATCTTTGGTGAGTCGATTACCAATTATGGTTTTCCAACTGCCTTTACCACAAGCCATAAACTTGCGGGCTAGCCAACTCTTCACTTTTTAGGATATGGTGAGCTGAATACCATACAATTTTGGGCAAATTGCAAGCCGTCAACGGATTTGAGATATCTTTACCAAGAGCCGTTTGCTCCTGGATTAGCCAATCCTTTTGTTTATTAGACAAGGCGGACTGATAACCAAATGAGTAAGTGTAAAACACTTACTCCAAAAAAAAAAATTTTTGGCCAAAAACGGGGGAATTGGTATAATTATATGATAAAATTCGTGAGAATTCCCCCCCACACTTAGAAATGAATATTGCCCTCAATATTCAAAGTACCGGCAGTTATGCCGAAACAAAGAACGTAAAAGGGAAATACTAAGGCCATTATTTAGCAAGATGATTTTTTTTTTTTTTTTTTTTTTTTTTTTTTTTTTTTTTTTGAAACATTCTTATATACACAACATGTGGGGTAACTCCCCCACACTAGGGTGGTACACACGGGTAAAAACCCATGTAACATGCTACTGTTTTTGATACCCGAGTCGCTAGCTTGACTCGATCCCCGCATTCATTGGTTCATGGGGAAAGTTTGAAGATCCGGGACAATCACAGGAGGAATGTCCTCTCCAAAGTAATGCTTCAACCGATGACCATTCACTTTAAAGTTTGGACCATCGGGTTGAGATAACTCAATGGTGCCATAAGGATAAACCTTAGTGATAGTAAATGGTCCAGACCAGCGGGATTTAAGCTTTCCCGAGAAAATCTTCAATCTTGAATTAAAAAGAAGGACTCGATCACCAACGTTGAAAACGCGGTTCTTGATTTTAGAGTCATGAATCTTCTTTGTCTTTTCTTTATAGATCAAAGAGTTCTCGTAAGCTTGATCATGGAGTTCGTTTAATTCATTCATTTGAACTTTCCGGTGATCACCAGCTGTCTGAATATCAAAGTTGGCATGCTTCAAGGCCCAGTATGCCTTGTGCTTTAACTCAACAGGTAGATGACACGCCTTCCCGTATACAAGCTTGTATGGAGTGCACCCGATGGGTGTTTTGTAAGCTGTACGGAAGGCCGAGAGTGCGTCATCTAGCTTATCCGACCAAGAGGCACGGTTTTCGCCAACCGTCCTCTCCAAGATTCTTTTAATCCCTTGGTTTGAAACTTCCACTTGCCCACTTGTTTGGGGGTGGTACGCAGTAGAGAGACGGTGAGTTACACCATACTTCTGCATGACTCTTTCAAACTGGTCATTGCAGAAATGCGTACCACGATCACTGATTATGGCTCATGGAGTTCCAAACCTAGCAAAGAGAGATTTCAAGAATTTCACAACAACTCGGGCATCATTGGTATGCAAAGCCTTAGCTTCAACCCATTTTGACAAGTAGTCAACGGCCACGAGTATGTACTTATTACCGCGAGAAGAAGGGAATGGCCCCACAAAGTCAATGCCCCAGATGTCAAAGATCTCACACACTTGAATGGCGTTTTGTGGCATTTCATTCCTTTGTGAGATATTCCCGTGACGTTGACAAGCGTCACAGGCTTTGACGAATTCATGGGCATCCTTATAGATTGTGGGCCAATAGAATCCGGAATCAAACACCTTCTTGGCGGTGTAGTTGGGGCTATGATGTCCCCCAGTAGGTCCAGCATGGCAAGCCTTGAGAATGTCAATAGCTTCCTGACCATATACACATCGCCTGATGACTTGATCCGCGCAGATTTTAAACAAGAAAGGGTCGTCCCAGAAGTAATGTTTAACATCCTTGAAGAACTTGTTCTTCTGTTGGGACGACATCCCTTTCACTATGAAGTTACCCGCATGGTAATTTGCGAAGTCAGCAAACCATGGGGTAGAAGAGTCTCCACGAAAAGAAACCGCATTGAGTGTCTCGAGAGGAAATGTTTCATTTATTTCCTTTTTCTCGAACACATCCTGGTGAGGGTTCTCTAATCGGGATAGATGATCAGCAGCTAGGTTCTCAGCTCCTTTTTTATCACGTATAATGATATCAAATTCCTGGAGGAGGAGAACCCAACGGAGCAATCTCGGCTTTGCATCTTGTTTTGCAAAGAGATATTTAAGAGCCGAGTGATCCGTATACACTACGCATTTGGTCAAGATGAGGTATGGCCGAAATTTCTCAAACGCATACACCATAGCTAATAGTTCTTTTTCTGTAGTGGTGTAATGGGTTTGAGCTTCAGTCATAGTCTTACTTGCGTAGTGTATAGGCTGAAAATGCTTTGTTTTGCGTTGCCCCAAGACTGCACCGATAGCAAAATCACTTGCATCGCACATGAGCTCGAAGGGAAAATCCCAGTCGGGGGCAACTAGAATGGGTGCTTTCGTAAGCTTTTTCTTTAGTGTTTCAAAAGCTTCGATGCACTCAGGAGAGAAGATAAAAGGAGCTTCTTTTTCAAGAAGATGGGTCATAGGCCGAGCGATTTTGGAAAAATCCTGTATGAATCTACGATAAAACCCGGCATGACCAAGGAAACTCCTAATACCTTTGACGGTAGTAGGATGAGGCAGTTTAGCAATAACATCAACTTTTGCTCTATCGACCTCAATCCCGTTTTTTGAAATCTTATGGCCAAGGACTATGCCTTCTTTGACCATAAAGTGACTCTTCTCCCAGTTTAGACATAGATTGGTGTCTTCACACCTTTTTAACATTTTGTCTAAATGGGAGAGACATGTCTGAAATGAATCCCCGATGACTGAGAAGTCATCCATAAACACCTCCATTGTTTCCCCGATCATGTCGTGGAATATGGCCATCATACATCGTTGGAACGTGCCAGGAGCATTGCATAAGCCAAAAGGCATACGTTTGTAGGCAAAAGTTCCGTACGGGCAGGTGAATGTGGTCTTCTCTTGATCCTGTGGATCAATGGGGATCTGAAAGTAACCCGAGAAACCATCAAGGAAACAATAGTATTCGTTCCCTGCTAATCTCTCAAGCATCTGGTCCATGAAGGGTAGAGGAAAATGGTCTTTACGGGTGGCGTCATTCAACTTACGATAGTCAATACACACACGCCATCCCGTAACCAATCGAGTAGGAATTAACTCGTTTTCTTCATTTGTGACAACAGTTATGCCACCCTTTTTTGGAACACAGTGAATCGGGCTAACCCAAGGACTATCTGAGATTGGGTAAATCAATCCTGCATCAAGAAGTTTGATAACCTCTTGTTTGATAACATCATGGATTTTTGGATTTACTCTTCTTTGATGTTGAACTGCTGGCTTGAAGTCATCCTCCATCAAGATTTTGTGAGTACAGAACTCAGGGTTGATACCCTTAATGTCGGAGAGTTTCCAAGCAATTGCTTGCTTGTGTGACTTCAAGACCTTTATGAGAGCAGTCTTTTCATCTTTACCCAAGTCTCGAGCAATAATGACAGGCAATTTATCATCACCCTCAAGAAATGCATACTCGAGATGAGGCGGTAAGTCCTTAAGTTCGACTTCAGGAAATTCTTCAGTTTTCTCAACTGACTTGACTTCCTTGTTATGAAGTTTGACGGGAGGGAGAGGAGGAGAAGTGTCCTGATTTAACAACTTCTCGAGAGTAAGAATATCTCCCTCCGGATTAATCTCATGGTGATTAATCTCTTCTGGAATTGCATCACTAGGGTGAGGGGTTGATGAATGATCATCTTTAAGCATTTTCTCAATGAGAAGTATGTCCCCCTCGATGTCAATTGGAGCGTGATCGATTTCCCATGGAACAGAATCACTAGCCAAGTATGCTTCAATCTCTTCCAAGATGAAGTCGCTTCCCTCAAACGGAGTGAGAGAAGGAGTAGAATTGGCTATGATAGGTTGAGAAGATGTGGTGGGATTCCCACTCACAGAATTATGAGAATAACCTAAAACTTCTTGAGAGTACTCTTCAGAAGCAACATCAATGATATCGATTCGGTTAACCGACTCAGAATCATAGTTTGCGGAGTACCTCGAAGTTTGATCAAGGTTAAAGGTGACAGCTTCATTACGAACACGTAATGTGATTTCTTGCTCAAATACATCAATGAGAGCTCTGGACAGGCTTAGCAAAAAACTGAGAAACTCTCAGCTTTGAATGAGCTTGTGAGCAGGGCAGATGAGCCCTTCTTTATGAGCTTGTTTGAAAGCTTTAGAAAATTAACAAAAATAAACAAAAATACTGATAAGAAACTAGAGCAAGAGAACTTATAAAACCCAAATTTTGGCTTGATTTGATCCAAAGATGAATCTATGATAAATCTTGCTAGTTGGACCAAAACTGGTTTTTTTCAATATTTTTTTGACTTTTTGACAGTTGAGAAGCTTGACTTTCTTGAACTTTGGATCAATTTTGTGGATAGATATTGTTGCTTAATGATGAAATAACACTGATTCAAGGTTTATCTATGTAATTTAAACACAAAACAAGAGATTTCAATTCCAAAAACACAACAGATGAGCAGTTGATAATGATTTAATGGAATGTTGACTTTATGGTATGCAGGTCCAATATTTTGACTCTATTGAACTCAAATACACTTAATACACATAATCCACTAGAACTTAACTACTGAGTACATCATTATAACAGAATGATCAACAAATCCAAACACCCTTTTTAGCACTGTTTTGACTATTAATCTAAGCTAATCCCTGAATAAACTCATTTCATTACTTAACCTAACTCTAATATGCTAATCACTACTGATGAAACTAATTTAATGACCAAAGATTCAGAAAAATAAGCACAATTTGAAACTACATAAAAAGTAAAAATTAGAATAGGTGGCTCACAATTGCGCAGCTGTGTTTGAAGCTTAAACCAGATGAGACACTACCATTCTAATCCATTTCCAACCAAAACCAGCTCTCTGCAACACCCTGTATCCATTTCCAACCCTGCTTGACCACATGTCCTTCTCTGTTTGACTTTTGTTGACTTTTGTCCAATCTTGATTGAAACTGAAATACAAGCTTACAAAAAGCTATCTTAAGCTTAAATAAGTTTGTTTTAGCTTAAATAAAGCTCATTGAAGCTTTGAATACAACAGTTGAAACTTGAAAATTAAAACAGTAAACATGAAAATGTGCAGCCTATGTAAAAACTTGAATTACCACTTGAAAATAGTTCTCATATATTTCAATAACTTAGTTTGATATCATGGAACAAGAAATTACAACTTAAAGCTTAACTGAAAACTTAAAAGTAAATTACGACATTAATAAAATTAAAAAAAACTAAAACTACTTCTTCTCTGCTTCTTTCTCCTCTTTTATGCTTCAAATGAGCTTACACGTGTCCTTAGAGCAGATCCCACCTCATTTGAGAACAAATGGGATTGTTTTGAGTGTATTTCATGTTTTACCAATTTTGGCGGGAAGTGTATATTTGACTTATAGGGCACTGTAACAGGCAAGTAGGGGGGGTGGCATTTATTGTGGGTGGTGGATGATGATGAGGGTGGAAGAAAAGGAGAAAGGTGATGGGATGGAGCAGGTGGAGTGCAGAAGCAGGAGGTGGAAGATAAACAGTATGGGCGCCCTTTTATCTGGTTTGACTTTGGGTTTGACCTGGGGGTCCAAAATGGAGGGTCAAGGACTTTTTGACAGGGGCTCAAAATAGAATAATGGCAGGGGACCATAATCATTTTGACAAGGCTTGGATAAGGCTAATTTGACAAGGACTAATATTGCAAAATCTGAAATCTTGAAGGACTATTCCTGCCATTTTTCCAAAGTTACCATAAGGACTAAAATTGACAACCCTCAATAGTGCAAGGACTAAACTTGCCATTTTCCTATTTTCAAAAGACTAATTTTGCCAATTTCCAAAGTTCAGGGACTAAAGTTGTAATTTTGTAAATTTGAATCTCAAGGACCAATTTTGACAACTTTTGAATCCCTAAGGACTTAAAATGATATTTTTCTTTATTTGGTTTTACCAGGGACTGTTTTTGACAATTTTTCAAACTTGGGGGACTAAAACTGCCAATTATGCAAACTTGATACGTTTTTCACCAGATTTTGATATTTTTGCATTTAAAACACATAAAACACTTGTTTGTGATATTTTTATCATTTTGATGCGTTTCTGAGTGTTTTCAGATGTTTTAGCAGTCTAATTTGTACAAAAATGATGAGTATTTACACACTCATCAATACCCTTTGCCCTCCAAGGCAAAGGGTTGGAGCTTCATAATATATTTTTCTTTGTCTCTCTAAGTTCCCATCCTCTCCCACTTTCTATCTCTAAACCCTAACCCTAGCCGCCGCACCTCTTGTTTAACAAATCAAGATCCCACAAATGGTATCAGAGCCATGGTTTGATCATGTTCTTGGTTTGATAGTTGTTGTTTGGGTTAAGGTTTAGTTGTTGTTTTACGCGTAAAAAGGGTGTCTCGCATACGAGTTTTTGAATCTTTAAAGCTTTTAATTTTACACTTTTTAATCCAAGATTTATGGGTTAAGGTTTATTGAGTGTTAAACTTTCAGTTTCTTGCAAAAAGTTTCAAACTTTACAAGTTTTTCTTGGTCTTTAAGAGTGTTTGGATACGCGTGTACGAACCTACGCGTAAGAGAGAAAGGTGGTTTTGATCTTCGAGACTTGTTATTTTGGTGTTTTTAAGGTTGTGTTATCATCTTTATCTGGTTGTCTTAACGTTTTTGATCATAAAAACGTGTTTGGCAAAATTTGTACTTCCTACGCATAACAAAACCCTAATCCTACGCGTAAGGAATTTTTCTCTTGATCTTCATCTTTGGTGGTTACTCAGTGTTCTTCTTGCTTGGTATCAGGGCTTCAAATATTATTCTTCAAGGTCTTCCAAAAGATATCTACAAGCTTATCAATCACAACACAGAAGCCAAGGCAGTTTGGGATAATGTTAAGATGCTTCTCTCAGGTTCTGAATTGACTATCGAAGACAGAGAATCACAGCTGTATGATGAATTTGAACCCTTTAAGATGAAACCTGAAGAGAGTGTTTATGAATACTACGTGAGATTCCACAAGCTGGTGAATGATATGAGGAATATCAAGATGACTATGCCAAACATCCAGCTGAACTCAAAATTCGTAAACAATATGAATCCCGAATGGTACAAGTTTGTCACTTCTGTGAAGCTTACAAAAGGACTAAAGAACACCAACTATGAGCAATTGTATGCCTTCCTTCTTCAGAATGAGAAACATGCTATGTTTGAAAAAAGGATTCTAGAACAGTTCAAATCTCAACCAGGAGAAACAAGCTCATTAAATGATATAACTGCATTCTTCACCAAAGCATCACAAGTCACACCCACTGGAAATGATAATCACAAGCCCGTTCCTGATTCGGGATATAAGCAACCTAACTCTGATGAAGTCATGGAGCACTTTATCAATAAATTGGCTTTTATGGTTAAACAAAACTTAACCTTCTCTCCACATACCAACAGACTTCACACTAACAATGAGATCAGGACTGCATCCAATCTACACAACCATGCTTTGGTCAGAGATGGAAAAGTTACAGTTCAACCAGTTCAAGAAAGGCAGTACGAACAAGGAAGAGGTGGAGCTGGTAGAGGCTATGCTGCAAATCAGAATTGGGGAAGGAATGGAAACCAGGGTCAAGCAAAGCCAATCAAGTGCTACAACTGTGGTGAAGAAGGGCACATTGCTAGGAACTGTACTCAACCAAAACGCCCTCAAAACGCAGAATACTTCAGGGACAAGATGTTGTTGGTTCAAGCACAAGATAATGGTGTAATGTTGAATGAAGAGGAGTTATTGTTCTTGTCTGATGGGAATGCTAGAACATATGATGGAGATGTGGACGAACAACCAGTGCATGCTGCTCAGAACAATCCCAACGCCTTTTAAGTTGCAGACTGTGATGCATTTGACTCGGACGTTGATGATGAACCATGTGCACAAACTATCTTCATGGCTAATATCTCTCCAATGACCTCTTCACCTCAACAAGCCAGTCCATCCAAGGAATCCATTATTAAAGAGGTACTCAAACTATATGATATGGTTGATGAGCAAAAGATTCACCATGAAGAACAATCTACTGAAATCATTGAGTCAGATATTGAAAATATGGGAAATAACAATGTTATCCCATATGAACAATATGTGAAACAAGATGACAGTCTTATTGTACCTAGTGATGAATCTTCTGCAATTAACAATGAATGCATGATTGATGAATACACTACATTTGTGCCTGATGATTCCTTGACCACTGAGCTCAATACCTATAAGGAACAAGTTGCCATTTATGAACAGCGTGCTGAGTTTGAGTTAACTACCCGTGAGCATGATATGGATAACCAAATGCGTCCAATTATTAGAAAAAGTAATTTTAGAGAAGAAGTATTAAAACAAGAGTTAAACTCCTTACAAGAAAAGCTTTCTAAATCTGCTAAGCAAAAACAAAAACTTCAAGAAAATGTGAAAATGCTTAAGCAAGAATTCAATACTAAGGAATCAAAACTTTTGAATGATTTTTCCAATCTAAAAACTTTGAAAAACAAACTTGAGAATAAGTTGTACGTACAAGGGAATACCATTCAGACTGCTCACATGATCACTAAGCATAGAGTTTTAAGCGACAAACATAGTGTTCCCATTATAGATAAACCCAACCCTGAGTACCGTAAGATAGCAAAAGCAGCTCAAAATGTAATATATGATGGCAATGAGATTCTTAAACCTAGACAAAAACCTAGTTGCTTTGAGATCACAGAGGAATATAAGAAATCTGATGAAGTCACTAGGGAAAAAATGAACAAGAAACTAGATGATCCTAAATGTAAAGAGAAGAAAATAATTATCACACCTCATGATTACACTAAGGAAAACTGGATCTCCTTAAACAAGTTTAAGACTCAGACACTTCTAACTCCTAAACAAGTGTTCTGGAAAATGGATTTAGATAAGCAAAAAGCAGAGAATCTTGTTGTTTCTAACCCTTCCCTTAGGAAATTGCCAAAAACAACTGTGTATCCTCCTAATACACCAATGCACCTAGTTCCTAGATCTATTGCCACTAATAGCAGGACCTTAATCAGCCTATATGTTGTTTATCAGCTGTTTGTTGATTTTGAGAAAACGTGTAAGAATAGAATCACACCCACAGGAATTACTGAGGGGGAAAGGGGTTTTGAGCAAATGAAAGAATGTTATTTAACCGAAGTCATGCCTTTCTTTAAACAATTAAAAGGTCAATTTGAGAGTCTTAAAATTGGAATAAACACTGATATTAAAGAAATGGAAAAGGAATTCGATGCAATGATAGTTGAAGTCAATGATTATGAACAGGAACTAAAATACAATGAAATTGAAAGGAAGAATCTGCATATACTAAATGAGAACTTGATCTCTCAATGTGTTGCTCAAGATGTGTTCTATGTTGCTACGAATTCTTCTATTACTGCATCTCAATTTCATGAATTATCTGTTGCTTTGAAAGTTTCCCATGATCGTGTCATTGAGCTTGAAAAAACGAATTCAAAATTGCATGAGAAAATTGAACAGGATGATCATGATAATCTGGTTAAACATCTTTCAAAATTAGAAGTTGAGCATTTTAATTTACAACTAAAATATCAACATCTTAAAGAAAATGTAAAAACTTCAAATATCAAGACATCCTCAGATGCTCCAGAGTTTGATGCAGTTTTTCAAATAAACAAACGAGATGAACAAATTCAGGCTCATTGTCACACGATCAGAAAGTTGAAAGCCCAAATTTGTCAATTGAAGGGTGAAAAGAACAATGTGACGGGCTCCCAAATGCCTCCTCCTTTAGATTCTCAGAATTCCCAAACGTTTCATCTTCAAAACTTAGTAAACACATTACAACAAGAAAACAAAAGTTTTCTAGAAGAAAATGAAAAGGTTAAACGTCATTTCAATGAGTTATTTGAATCAATAAAGGTCACTCGTAACAAAAATAACGAACAAATAACCTCGTTGCAAAAGGAAATTGAGAATCTGAAGAGTCAGGTAAAAGGGAAAATGCCAATGACAAATGGGGTGAATGGTGCATCAAAGGTGCATGTCTGTAATAAATATGATTTGACTTTGAAATATGTTCCTCCTCATCTTAGGAATAACAAACTTGTTATTCAAACATATTTCTCATACCTTAAAGACAGCCTAGAATGTCTCCGTGAGATTGTAGAAGAGGATAAGTTAGAGAAACCACTTGATAATGCAATTGGACATGCATGCTTATATGCCAAACGATCTCAAGAACTTCTAGAATGCTTAATTACAATATGCCCCAAAACCTTAGGTGAGCAAGTCAATCCCCTGATACCCTGTTCTATGCCTAGTGCCAAGCATACAACTCATTCAATGCCCAATACCATGAATGTGAACTCTAGTATGCCTTCAAGTAGTTCAAAACCCAGCACATCTAAACAGGAAATGCAAAAAGTAACAAAACCAACTAATGTTCCCATTCCCTCTACAGGAGTAATCAGTGACATTAAAGCGAGCAGGTCAAAGTCTCAAGACAATACAAGGAATGATAGGACCTCGCAAGCTAAGAATGTGCATTGGAAGAGAGTAGAAGACCAACCTAGGAACTTTAAGCTAGAGTCGAATAAAACGAATCGTGTTGATTCTAGTATTAGCCATAGGCGTACTGTAATTAATTCGAATTCTGATTCTATTTGCAAACCTTGTAATGATGTCTACTTGAATTCTGTTTCTAATCATGAATGTGGTGAGAAAGCTTTGTCTTATGCTGTCAAATCTCCAGTTAACACTGTTAATGTAAAATATCATGCTAAGAAGGCGAAATGGCAAAGGCAAAAGAAAGTTAGAGAACAGTGGAAGTCCACATGAAGAAAATTTAGAAAGATAGGTTATCAATGGATACCTGTTAGCCATAAGGTTAATCAGGCAATGCCCACTAGAAAATGGATGCCTACTGGTAGAACTGTTCCCTTAAGAAGTTTACATACTTTGAATAGGGCAAATATGAACACTAGTACTGCATCTATTCATAATGATTCCATTGCATCAATCTTTATGAATGCTTCTATGGCTGATGTGGGTGATCCAATCACTGCTACTAACCAAATGGAACCCATTCTTGCATGGGGATCCCAATTATCCAGTCATCCATTCCTGTCTGTGTTCAACTGCATATCGTTCAAATCGTTCTGTGGTACCTGGACTCAGGCTGTTCAAAGCATATGACTGGAGATCGGTCGCGGCTCATGAACTTCGTGAGCAAATTCATCGGGACAGTTAGATTCGGAAACGACCATTTTGGAGCTATTATGGGTTATGGAGATTATGTGGTTGGAAATAGTGTAATTTCCCGGGTATACTATGTGGAAGGTCTTGGTCATAACTTGTTTTCTGTTGGTCAATTCTGTGACTCCGATCTTGAAGTGGCTTTTCGGAAACATACTTGCTTCGTTAGAGAACTTGACGGTGTAGAAATATTAAGAGGTACTCGAGGATCTAACCTATACACCATCTCTATCGATGATATGATGAAGTCTTCTCCAATCTGCTTGCTGTCAAAGACGTCTAAAACAAAGTCTTGGTTATGGCATCGTCGTCTCAATCACTTGAACTTCGGCACCATAAACAACCTCTCCAGAAAGGATCTTGTCAGAGGCTTACCCAGATTAAAATATGAGAAAGATCATCTTTGCTCAGCTTGTCAATTGGGAAAAAGCACGAAATATGCCCACAAACCAAAAACCACAAACTCTGTAATGGAAGTTCTTCATACCATTCATATGGATTTGTGCGGACCAATGAGAGTGCAAACGATTAATGGGAAGAGATATATTTTAGTCGTTGTTGATGACTACTCTAGATTTACTTGGGTAAAGTTCTTGAGGACTAAGGATGAAACTCCAGTCGTGATCATCAAACTTATCAAGTAACTTTAGGTTCGTCTTAACAACACGGTTAGAATTGTTCGAACTGACAATGGCACTGAGTTCGTTAACCAAGACTTAAGTCAATTTTATGAAAGTATTGGAATCAGTCATCAAAGAAGTGTTCCACGAACTCCTCAACAGAACGGTGTAGTTGAAAGACGAAATCGAACTCTTGTGGAAGCCGCAAGAACAATGCTAATTTATTCAAAGGTTCCAATGTTTCTATGGGCGGAAGCCATTGCCACAGCTTGCTACACCCAAAATCGTTCCCTTATACACACCTCTCATGGAAAAACTCCATATGAACTAGTTCATAAACGAAAACCTGATCTTTCCTACCTTCGTGTGTTTGGTGCCTTGTGCTATCCAACGAATGACGGTCAAGACTTAGGAAAATTAAGAGCAAAGGCAGATATTGGAGTTTTTGTTGGTTATGCACCAAACAAGAAGGGTTACAGAATCTACAACAAGAGAACCCGAAATATCATGGAAACAATTCACGTTACGTTCGATGAGCTGACCTGTCAGATGGCTCCTGGACAATTCAGTTCAGGACCCGCTCTTCAAAACAGTCCCATTGGTTCATCCCTTGTACGAAATTCCTCTCCAGCAACTCCATATGTACCTCCATCTGAAGATGATTTAAAGAAATTGTTTGATTCTATGTTTGATGAACTCTATGAGCCAAGTGTTGTTGAACTGTCAATTCCCACAACAGAGGTTGCTCATAACACTGAGAATGAAGTCAATCCTACAGTCTCAATATCGTTAAGTCAAGAAGCGCCTGTTGCAGATCACTCAGTCTCATCAACAAATCATCAATCTTCGAATGTACAACATGGAACTGTTTCTGGCATCAATGATGAAGTTAGTCCTTTTGCTACTCCCGAAGATGCTCCATTTGAAAACATCTTTTCCCCTGAACCAACACCTGAACCATCTTCATCAGGGGATATAAACTCTACTACATCAGTCCTTCAACAACAACCACACGAACACATTCGAAAATGGACACATGACCATCCATTGGATAACATCATTGGGAATCCTTCTCGTTCCATATCAACTCGAAAACAATTAGCTACTGATGCCTTATGGTGCTTCTTCAACTTAGTACTCTCCAAGATCGAACCAAAAGACGTTAAAACTGCAATGTCTGAGGACAGCTGGTTTAATGCAATGCAAGAAGAAATTCATGAGTTCGATCGTCTAGATGTATGGGAATTAGTACCAGTTCCAGATTGTGCAATGATCATTGCTCTCAAGTGGATCTTCAAAGTGAAGCTTGATGAGCACGGTGATGTTCTGAAAAATAAGGCACGGTTAGTTGCTAAAGGTTATCATCAAGAAGAAGGTGTCGACTTTGAGGAATCTTTTGCTCCTGTTGCACGCATCGAAGCAATCAGAATCTTCCTGGCTAATGCTGCAAGTAAGAATATGATTGTCTATCAGATGGATGTAAAGACGGCTTTTCTCAACGGAGATCTTAAAGAAGTCGTATACGTCAGCCAACCAGAAGGTTTTGTGAATCCAGAGCATCCTACTCATGTCTATCGCTTGAAAAAGGCCCTTTACAGTTTGAAGCAAGCTCCAAGGGCATGGTATGATACGCTATCAAAGTTTCTTCTATCCACCGAATTCAGCAAAGGAGCAGTTGATCCAACATTGTTCACCAGACAGTCAGGCAAACATTTAATTCACGTTCAGATTTACGTTGATGATATTATTTTTGCCTCGACTGACCCTAATGAATGTGATCGTTTTTCTATGGAGATGGGCTCCAAATTTCAAATATCAATGATGGGACAAATGTCATTTTTCTTGGGATTACAAATTTCACAAAGTCCCGGAGGCATTTTTATAAATCAATCTAAATATGCTAATGAAATCTTAAAGAAATTTGGATTTACCTCTAGTGACCCTGTTGACACTTCTATGGTGGAGCGTACAAAACTGGATGAGGACCACTCAGGGATCATAGTAGATCAAACGAAATATCGTAGTATGATTGGATCCCTGATGTACCTCACAGCTAGCAGACCAGAAATTTTGTTCGCTGTATGCATGTGTGCTAGATACCAGGCTAAGCCTACCAAAAAGCACCTTGAAGCAGTTAAACGGGTCTTTCGGTATCTCCAAGGAACCATTAGCATGGGACTTTGGTATCCAAAGGATTCCGGTATGTCTCTAACGGCCTATGCAGATGCTGACCATGCAGGATGTCAAGATACACGTCGAAGTACGTCAGGTGGTGCTCAATTTTTAGGTGACAAGCTTGTAAGCTGGTCTTCAAAGAAACAAATGAGCACTTCCATATCCTCTACAGAGGCTGAATACATAGCCATGTCATCCTGTTGTGCTTAAATCTTATGGATGAAATCCCAATTATCTGACTATGGCTTTGTATTCAACAAAGTGCCTATGTATTGTGATAACAAAAGTGCCATTGCTCTCTGCTGCAACAATGTTCAACACTCTAGAGCAAAGCACATCGACATTCGACATCATTTCATCAGGGAACAAGTTGAAAACGGTGTGGTTGAACTATACTTCGTAAGAACTGAATTTCAACTAGCAGACATCTTCACCAAAGCTCTTTCTCGAGAACGCTTTGAGTTTATTCTTCCACGACTAGGCTTAAAGAGCCTTCAACCAGAAACGCTCAAACGTCTTCAGGAAGACATCGAGGAGTAAAGGTGTTCGACTCTATCTATTCTTGTATATATCTTTTCAAAAACCAAATACAAAAATACAAAACCAACAAAACAAAAATAGAAAATTATAAAACTTTTCAAAATCCATAAAAATCAGAAAATCTTGAAAATCTTCATAAAAATATTGTTTATATATCATGTTTTTCTTGTCGGTTCGATAACATCTACGGAATTTGAGTTGTCACTCAAAGAATGGCATGGGTCTCTAGATGAAGTTCGAATTTAAAAAAAAAAAAAAAAAAAAAAAAAAAACGAGATGAAGAAAAATAATGGTTTATTGTCATTTCAGACAGTAACCCGCTTTTCAAAGAAAGAACAGACCATGCTTTATCATGTTTTTCAAATCTCATGCTCTGATTCTATAAACATTTATCTGCTATCTAATGAAAACTAATTGCTTTGTAAAATAACTCGGACCCAAGTTTGAAAATCATCTGGACTTAAAAGTTTGTCAAAATATCTATCACTCAATCAACAACTTATGTCATTGATTGAGGGGGAGAATGATTTCAATCAAATCAAAAGGTTATTTGTCGTACAATTGTTTTCAAAAGATAATCATGCATGTTTTATTCAATGGAGTTTAAAGTCTCTAAATCCGATCCTTATCAGTTAAAACGTTTTCATAATCAAGTCACAATTCTCCTTAAAAGCTTACAAAATCAATTTAAATCTACAGAGATCACAAATCTCAAATGCTTTGATAATTATGATCGGGGGAGAATTTGTGATTTAAATTGGATATAATCTGATAATTCGGTAAATGGTTTTACAAGGATGTACAAGCTCTCCTTCCGACATGTGCCAAATGATTTCAAGAAATTCCATGCACATGTTGAGGGGGAGCATCTATCTTAAACCACTAAGTTTTGAAACGTGGTCAATGTGCAGGTTTCCTCTTGTATGTGCAAAACTCTTTCAAACCTCAAGGCACATATTGAGGGGGAGCAAACTTATGAAAACCTCATCCTTCCCAAAATGCTTTATCTACTTGATTTGATTAGGGAAGTGATGTTGATATCTGTTAGAAAATGGTAATCAAAGAAGTTAATTCTTTCTCTTGCCTCCATGTGCAAAACGATTTCAAATACTTGATGCACATGTTGAGGGGGAGCTCTTGTTCTATAAATATCAAAAACAATTCAGGTACAAAATGCTTTGATAACATATCATCAGTATCTGGATTGATTTTCAAATGGTTTTCAATTGGTTCCAATGGCAGATGAACAATACCATATAGACCGACCAACTTTACTTTATGTATGATGATATAAGGATGATAAGGTTAGGTATTTGCTCCCATGATCCGCCAGAACCGGAGGGATCTACCAAGGGACAATCCACTAGTTAGTGTAGAAGTCCTTAGGTATGATGATAAAAGGAGAAAAATGAGATATGGGAAGAGTGCGGACTAAGTCAGAGCTAGTACTGGAATAAACCCAACAAGGTTCTAGCTATGATGTCTCGGTAAGCACTGAAGGGGTTGAAGAATGAAAAAGAATTGAATGAGAAAAGGGGTGAAAACAAATAGCCCTCCATTTACTCAACCTTAGGGCAGAAACCGGGTTTAATTCATTTGCTACTGGTGGTTACCAAGGTAACATCGGTATTGAAGACAAGATGTCATGGACCCAGTGACGCACTGCACTTCAACTTCCCAAACCACTCAAGTTCCTCTTAAAAGGACTTGTTTCATTCTCACAGGGAACCGGCATTATCTATCGACTTTCTCTTAGAGATTGTTGATATTGAAGAAGGAGACCCACTCCCTAGTCTCCGATACAGGATCCAAATATGCAAAAATTGAGTCTAGAGCCACGAGATCATCAATGAATCTCCTTAGGACACTTTCAATGAAGACTCTCTGTTTCACACAATGTGGAAAGAGAGATTATATCTTGAGTCCTACGCATTATCCTTGTGGTATTGCCAGAACATCTGAGTGATATGCATACATATTCACAATGAAGATGGAAAGCCTTCTGGAGCCAACATCAAACAAGCTCCTGGTAGGTGGCATGTGAGATCTATTCTATAGATCAACCATGTGACAACTGAACAGAAACAATGGGGCGATTCAACCTTTTGAATCAATCCTGGTTCAGGTTATGGATTGACGAATACCTTTGAAAAACCAGTCATTGTGATTAAAAGTTCTTCTCCATAGCACATCGACTGTGTATTAATGTTTCAAAATTAAAGGGTATTTATGATTGATAATTGATTTTCCATAAAACCTTCGTGGTATTGCAAAACACTTTCTATAAAGCAATACACGATTGTTCTCAAATCACTTTTCATCAATCAGTGAATCTCGATTCGCTGGTTCACTCACTCCGTGTTGTCTTCTTTGAGACGTTCCGGTTTGAGAACAGCTAGAACAGCTGCGAAACCCTTTCAAGGAAATTCTTCAGAATTATACCTGATCACAGGCAGTACTTGTACTGATCAACGGGGAACCGTGGACCGTGTACCTCAATTCAACGAAAGTGGTCAAAGACACTTTGTGGGCTTTATTGCTAACTATTGTATGCAGGTACGCCATACGTTTGCAGCTGATCAGAATGATGCGGTCAATCCATAGCCACATGCTCACTCAATACATTCATCTCTAAAGAAATCATGATAAGTGCATCAATGGCTCTGATATTTTCACTCCATGCTTCTGCTACGCTGCTGCAAATATCATGAATCAGCTAAAGCTTCCGCTACTCTGATAAGAAGATATCATGATCAAGAATGTGAGCATGTCGATCCAAATGTCACAACATCACATGCTATGAACACCACAATGGAAGAGTCAGAGATTTATGGTTGCTGATAATCTCAAAGCTGGTTCAAAACTCAAATATCACGTGGATCAGTTAAAGACCTCCTCTTGAATTAACAAAACATGCAGAACATGATGAATCAAAGACTACGAGCTAAAGAACAAAAGTGCTTAATCAAAGAAACCAAGAACAATGAAATGTCATATCAGTTAGTAATCATTGTAAGTTGAGGTGACCTCCCTTAGGGGGAGATTGTTGGGATTTAGTAAATCCAGTACTTAAAGTGTCGGTCACCTTAAGTATGTATACTCGTTAGAAAGCTCGTAGTCGTAGTAATTCAGTGTTAGTATTTAGAATACTTTGTAACACCGTGGAGGACGGACGGGTCTTTACCCACTGTATGCCTGATCCACAGCCTAATAGAGGCGTCTATGCTTGTACCCTATAAATACCCTTTGCCCTCCAAGGCAAAGGGTTGGAGCTTCATAATATATTTTTCTTTGTCTCTCTAAGTTCCCATCCTCTCCCACTTTCTCTCTCTAAACCCTAACCCTAGCCGCCGCACCTCTTATTTAACAAATCAAGATCCCACAGTTCTTAAGTTGAATACTCTAAAAGCTTTGCTAACCATAGAATACCCAACAAAATACCCTTCATCAGATTTTTCATCAAACTTGCCCAGATAATCTATGGTATTGAGAATAGATACATGACATCCAAATGGTCTCATGAAGTCAAGGATAGGTGGTCTACCCCTAAATAATTCATAAGGTGTCTTGTTCTTTGTCGTTACCACTAAAACCCTGTTTTGCACATAGCATGTAGTGTTAACTGCTTCAGCCCAAAAAGTGATTGGCAATTTAGAATCGGCCAACATGGTTCTAGCAGCCTCTATCAGTGTCCTGTTCCTCCTCTCAGCAACACCATTTTGTTGAGGAGTTCTAGCCACACTAAATTCTCTTTTAATACCTTTATCTTTGCAAAACTCATCCATAACTCTATTCTTGAATTCTGTTCCATTGTCACACCTAATGATTTTAACTTTCATATCATATTGATTTTCTACTTCTGTGATAAAGATCTTGAGGATGCCTGTTGTTTCATCCTTGGTTCCAAGGAAGAAAACCCATGTAAACCTGCTAAAATCATCAGTTACCACTAGACAACATTTCTTTAGATTCAAGTTGCTCACTGATGTAGGACCAAATAAGTCCATATGTAACATTTGAAGAGGAAGAGCAATAGAGTTAACCAACTTTGACCTGCAAGAAGCTCTGTGTTGTTTTCCTTTAAGACAAGCCACACAGGTTTGATCATTTTCAAATCTTTTCTTAGGTAAACCTTTCACCAAACCATCTTTGACAATCTTGTTAATGGTTTTGAAGTTAACATGACCAAGCCTTTTATGCCATAACATGGATTCATCCACTGTGGCCTTTGCAAGCAAGCAACCATAGTCATCTTTAGCTACAATGTTGTTCATATCAAAGCTATAGAGATTGCCTTTTCTAGGAATTTTAAGAAGAATCTGACTTTCATCAGGCATCTTAAAATCCTTAGAGAGAACAAAGCACATATCTTTGGTAAAAAGAACATTGTTCTTCTTGTCACACATTTGTGACACACTAAAAAGATTGTACTTTAGCTCTTTTACATAGTACACAGGTTCAAAGTCCAAGTTACCAGTTTTGATAACACCTTTACCAGCAACTTTTCCATTTACTCCACCTCCAAAACTGACATACTGTCCATCATAGTGCTCAAAATCAGAAAGATAGGACTTGTTGCCAGTCATGTGCCTTGAACACCTACTATCTGTATATCCTTGATCTGATCTTTTTGTCCTTGGATGTTCCTACACATAGGAGTAGAGAATTAGTTACTTTTGGGGACCCAAGCCATGATTGACTTGGATCTGCCTCGTGTATCAATATAGTTAAATCAAACAAAGGTCATTGATACACCATTGGGATTGGTTGTAGAGGTATTTCCTTTAGGTTTCCATTCCCAATGTGCTGAGGCCTTCACAGCATTGCCCATGTCCCCCCTTTTATTGTTCACAACCCTTGCAGTGGTAACTTTTAAATGAGCAGTTTCCACTGCTGGTTTCTTTTAAGGCAACCACTGTTGGTTATAATTAACCTTTTTAGCTTGAAAAGTTCCTTTCCCTGTTTGTGCATATTTTGCAAAAGTTGTTTTGGAGTTTGCACTTTTAACAGGTGACTTAGGGTGAGCAGTGTTAACAGTATTTGCAGTGGCAAAAGTTTTGAGGCCACTTCTTAGTTGAACTGCTCTTGGGACCATTTTACAATGTGAATTAGGGTGTACATTATATTGAAACATGTTAGAATTCACCCTTTTATTCCCATGGACTTCTCTTCTCCTATTATGGTAGTCACAATAAGCATGTAAATGATCAAAAATACCACAGATATAGCATGCTTTATTGTACATCACAAAATCACTACCTAGTTGTTGAGATTTAACATGATTCCAACTCCTCCGGTTACCCCTAGGAGCTGTAGGCTTGTTCCTATACATCTCAGCATACGTTACAGTTGATCTAGGTTTATTAACTGGTTTCCTAGGTTCCTCTGTAACAGTATTAACAACTTTTGGGATAGAAGTCTCTACATTCTTTTTAACATTCTCATCAACAACAGATGATTCACTAGCACTCTCAAAAACATCATTATCCTGCTTAAACTCTTCCTCACTTTTCACCATTGTGTCCTTTAAAGGACCATATTCTCTTTCAAGATCCTTAAAATCTTCTAAGCCTGTATGAGCTAAGTCTATACCTGGAGGTGAATGAACACCCCTTAGTGGTGGAGGCACAATATTATAACCCAAACCAGACTTAACTTTACTATATACTTGAGCATTGCAAATTTTATCAATTGACTTAGACTGATGATAGCATGTGTCTAATGTTAAATTGACATTTTCATTTTTCTTTTGAAGTTTTTCCAACTCCTTTTGGTATGCTTCATTCACAGCTGTTGTATGTTCTACCACTCTTCTAAGAAGAATCATATCATCATTATATTTAGATTCATTTGCCTGATAGTGCTCTATTTGCTTTTCTAATACTGCCATAGCTCTCCTAAGATTAGACACAGTATAATTAGCAGTATATAACTCTTATCTTTCATTAGAATATAAATCATTAAGCCTTTCAACTTCTTTAGCAGCCCTACATGTTTTAGAACAACTATCAAAGTTTTGTACCTCAGAGTCAGAGAAAGCCATGAGAGCAAATTCAGTAGAAAAAAGAGCAGCATCTGAATGTTCTTCCTCTTGTACATCAGCCGTGAAGCTCCAATCATAGCTCACACCATCAATAGCCAACATTGCGTTTGGTTCTTCCACAGTTGGTCCCTTCTTTTGCTTGTACCAAGTAGACTTGTTGTCCTTGGTCTTTGGTCTTCTGCATTCTCTAGCAAAATGTCCAAACTTGTGGCAGTTAAAGCACTCCACTTTCTTTTTATCAAAGCCTGCAGTTTCATCACCATTGATGTGAATAGGCTTGCCAGTCTTCTTGCAGAATTTCCTAGCCCTCATGCTAAGAAGAGCTATCTGTCATTTTATATCCATCTCCTCTTAGTCATCTTTATCAATTTGCTCTATGTCTTCATGAGTTAAGACAGAGCCATCAACTTGTATGGATATGAAAGCATAAAAGGTAGGATCTCCAATACTAGCAACCTTCTTCTTTGAACCTGCAGTGGTAACATTCACATTACCAGTGGAAACTTTAGAACCAACAATGGCAACTTCATCATCACTGTCATCTTCAGAATCATCACTGTCAACAGAGGTTGACAACAATGCCAAGCTACTAGAGCTTGTACCAAGTTTCCCTGCCTTCTTCAACCTTTGCTCAATGAGTTTGAAGTTGTTGTAAAGGTCATTGAGCTTCATTGTTTCTATGTCTGATTTGTTTTCCCAGATAGTAACATTGGTTTGAAACTCTGAAGGCAAACTTCTTAGAAACTTCAAATTAAGGTCTTCCTTTTCTACCTCAATGCCAAGCACAGTCGGTTGTGTAACAATCTTCTGGAGTTTGGTGAAAATGCTATCAAGTGAGTCATTACTTGAACCAGAAAATTTTTCATAACTTTGCTTCAACAATGTCTTTTGTGTCTTCTTTGTAGGATCATTACCACCAAACACAGAGCAAATCTCATCAAACAGTTCCTTAGCAGTTGTGTACTTGCTGAATGCAATGATCTGATCTCTAGGAAGACTCATCAGCAACAAACTTCTAGCTTTAAGATCATTCTTCCTGCAAGCTTTTTCAACACTAGATTTAGGCACATAAACTTTCACAACATCTGTGTCACCAACCTTCACAGTACTAGTCACAGACTTGAAAGAATCACCAGTTTGAATGATCTCCCATAGAGCATAGTCCTGAATGAGAAAGTATTGCTCAATCAGTATCCTCCACATCTCAAACTCATTTAGTTTGAGCTTTGGTAGCCTTGGTGTAGAAGAGTTAGACTGGTTGTTTTCCATCTCCATTGAATTAAGTGAGTAGGTTAAGCTAATTCCTTGGATCTTCTAAAACAAAATATCAGAACCTTCGCTCTGAAACCACTTGATGGATCTAGACACACACTTTGTGTCAATGATATTTTATATGATATTATTCAGCACGCGGAATTTACTTAGTAATACTTAGAAGATGGATTGTTTGATGTATTATATGTAAACACACATTAAACACAAAACTTAAGCTCCAATATTATTGATGAATAATACGAGTGATCTTAGCTTATCACTAGGGTTAGACCTTGAAGCCTTTTTGAGTAATACATAGGTAATTAGACAAGTACCTAAGACAATAACCTAGGATCTCCTTTTATACAACAAGGAGTCCTTTACAAGATAAGTATAAAGCTAACATTATAGAATATACACAAAATCTATTCTATACTTATCTAGACGCGTTAACTAAACATTATCTAATAGAAGTGGTAATAATGTACTGGCAGTGGGAATACGTTTCCACTGCTAGTGTTAATCCGAGCAGTGTAAACCACAACTATCCGTGGTAACGAATTATTCCCAACAGATTTGCTATTTGTATGTTAACACGAATGCATTTGGTGAGTTGAAGATGTTGACTTTCTATTCCCCAAACGGCAATCTTGAAGAAGGTCGATTCTACAGTCGGTTCTACATTCTCTGCTACATGTTAGAAGACTAAAGACGAGTTGCATCTGATTATTTAAGGACTTCTTCTTAATCTGGGCATTTATCAAACAAATTGTCGGTTTAGGGAAGAGCACTAATTAGGGGAGAGTGAAAAGTCAGATTTAATCCCCAATTAGACTTGCTCACATTCTTCCGCAGCAAGTTGATTCTCACAAGAGTTCAAGTGTTCTTCTTAACAAATTTCTGGTATACGGGCTTATTATTTGTTGCTGATTCTGAAGTATCAAAACCAGCAAGGGGGAAGGAGACATGCATATAAACGCGAGTAAACTTGATGAACTTAATACTTCTAAGTGATTGAAGAAATCCCGGGAAGACAAATATCATTACCGCAGAGAAACTCAAGGTTTGACTCATGGCGTTTAGTGTTCTTATTCCAACTAAGTGGGGGAAGAGATGGAAGAGTTAGTTTCTGAAGATAAAAGAGGTACACAAGTGTGTGATGATTTCGATGTTATCGCAATCATCAGGGGAGAGAGAATTGTGTACATTGGGGGTGCTCAACTGTTTCACTTGAGTGCTTAATCAGTGATTCAGAGATATAATCACTTATTCCGGAGTTGACATCCGCAGAGATAATCAGTGATTCGGCCTGCTTCTTCAAAGTTATCGGTTATTCTCTCTTTGGGCATTCGGGTACTTCGAGTTCTTGAGCTTCATACACTTTCTTCAGGGGAGAGAAAAGTATTCATCGGGGTTATTCTTTGGCTATCGGACTTAATCTGCTACTTCGATGTTATAAGTTTCTCTGTCTTTGGGTATACGTGTATTCGGGTTCGTGAACTCTATTCTAAGAGACTGACTGCATCAATTCATCTACTTGGGGGAAGTGGTTTCTTGACAACTTTTTGGTATGGATTGCTTCAGACTTCAGTGGTTATGAAATTTGAGAAGATTATTTATGAGTGGGATGATACGCTGCTGTTCTTGTTGATGATATTACCCCGAACGAAGAATCTCGAATATCGTTCTTAAAAGGAGCAGCGGGATTTATGATAATGGTGTGCTTCCTTGTGCACCTGGCTAAAGCAAGCTTGAAATAGAGCTTCGAATCTGCTCAACATAAGGATTTTTCGGTTTGGGGGGAAGCTGCCAAAGTCTCTCTTTCTCAAAGGCTCATGTTCTATCTTCTATTCTGGAGCCTCGGAAGCTTTGGTGGTGGAAGTTTAAGAGATGACGGATTCTATCTTCTACGGCGTGCTGTTCGATATCCTTATCTCGGTACTCGTATCATCATCATCTTAAACTATATCATATTCTCTATCTTTGTAAATATTTATCAAAAACCAAATACAAAAATATAAACCAACAAAAAGAAAATATAAAAATATAAAACCTACAAAAACCCATAAAAATTTGAAAATTTGAAAAATACCAAAAATATTGTTTTTCAAAGACATGTCTTCTGGTATCGATAACATCTACGGTCTTAGAAATTTAATTCAATTATGACACGGGACCATAGAGGAAGTTCGAGCGGGAGGTGTAAATATTATTTTTTTCAAAACATGTCTAAAATATGGCTTGCAGTTACTTCTGACTGTAACCCGTGCTTAAACTATGGTTTGCTATTATTTCAGGTAGTAACCCGCTCTTCAAGAAAGGAAAGTGTTGCGCTAAACCAATTTTCAAATATTTCGAGCACTTATCCTAAAACAAATGAGGAAAGTATGTTGAAGGACTGCTGTTCCTACTCAAATATTTTTCCTTCAAAAATTCTTCAGAAAAATATTTGTTTTAACAAAATGGTGGAAAATGAGTTGCTTAAAAATCAATTAGTATCATTGTTTTCATAAATTTGCTAAACTCAATCAATGACTTCAGCGCTTTTAATACTTTTCATGAAATGAGTCATCTATTGAAGGGGAGAATGTTTTCAAAGTTATATCATCTAAAGGAGCTTATCTAATTATCCTAAATTCTTAACTGAAAAATGATGTTAACCTACGTTGAAGGACTAGGTGCCTAGGATATGATTGTTAGGATTAGATGATTAGAGTTTGATAAACACATTATTCCCATACCTTTTATGATATGATTGATATGTTGGATTGACTTTTATTAGTCGATTGCTGTTTGGGTGATGTCGACCACCATATATCTGTATGTGTGTTCACTAACGTATGCAGGTATATTGGTATATAAGAATGTTCCCGATCCGGATCCCACAATTGAAGATGATTGGATGCCGAAAGGAAAGGGTAACTATATCTTGGGTTGACAAATGAAGAAACGAAGCTTAATTTGACCTCTATGGAGAGTTGGCATGGAAAAATGCAACGTAAGAGGTCTCACTGCATCAGCAGATGGTTTTCTTCATCGACAAATGAAGAAACGGAGCTTAATTGGACCTCTATGAAGAGTTGGCATGACAAATGCAACGTCAGAGGTCTCACTGCATCCGCAGACGGTTTTCTTCCAACCTTCAGCAACAAAAACAAAAGCAGCTTATCCACCTAACGTATCTTTATGCAGGACAAGTAGTGAATAATACCATTTTTCAAAATATTTGTTAAAATTGTTTTGAAAATGGAAAAATTTTGTTTTGAAAATAAATTGGACTAAATTTTGAAAATCACCGGACTTCATTTTCATCAAAACCTAAGTCACTCAATCAACGACTACGGTCATCGATTGAGGGGGAAACTGATTTAAAACAAAATCACTTCAAACGATATTTCTTCATAAAAGGTCCGTTTGTACAATAATAAGTGGTGATCTAAAGATTTAATGTTATGTCATGGTATGATTTTCTTTAAAAACTATAAGATCTTTCAAAATGAAATTTTTTATGTTCTTGTTTGATTGTGAAATTGTTTTATTTTACTTAAAGATCTTTTAAAAACGATCATACCTGACACTAACAATCTTTAATGTCGAAAAATTGATCCTTATCAATCATTTTTCAAAAATTAAATCTTGCCACGTCTTTCCCCAAAATCTTTTAAATAATTTAAATCAATTGGGATCACAAATCTCAAAAGGTTTGAAATTTTTGATCGTGGGAGAGATCGTGATTTAAATCTCAAATTTGTTTAAATGGAATTGGTTTTAGTCCTTTAAAGGCACTCCTGCCTCCATGTGCCAAACGATTTCTAATACATAATGCACATGTTGAGGGGGAGCATTTATCCAAAAACAAGATGAGTATTTAAACAAGGCACATATTCTCCGATGTTTTCTAAACCTTATTAAATCACTTGGGATCCAAAATCTCAAAGGGTTTGATATTTTTGATCGGGGGAGAGTTTGTGATTTAATAATGAAATTTGATAAAAGGTGATCGTTTTGATTCAAATGTGCATGTTGTTCTCCCATATGTGCTAAACGCTTTCGAATCTTGAAGCACATATTGAGGGGGAGCATTTCAAAAGAAAATAAACTTTCAAGGTACAAAGATTTATATGTTGAAACATAAAGTACCTTGATTGATTTTCTAAAGGTTTCTTAATGGCTTTTGTGATCGTGGATGTGCTTCAAAAAACTCTTTCCTATATATGATAAAATGATTTCAAATATCCTATACACATATTGAGGGGGAGAATTTACAAAAGAAAATCAAATGGCTTTTTCCATGGAAATTGTGATCAAGAATTTATTTCAAAAGAACTCTTGCCTCCATGTGTTAAACAATTTATAAGATCATATGCACATGTTGAGGGGGAGCATTTCTAAAAGATCAAAACAATTAAGGTACAAAATGCTTTGATATTATATCACAAGTACCTTAATTGATTTTCCAAATGATTTTTCAATTGGTTTCGAGAAGGAAAGAACAATACCAAAAGACCGACCAATTTACTTTATGCATGGTGTTATAAGGATGGTTAGGTTAGTTATTCGTTCCCACGATCCCGCCAGAGCCGGAGGGATCTACCCAGGGACAATCCACTAGATAGTGTAGAGTCCTTAGGTATGATGAAAAAAAGGAGAAAAATGAGAATATGGGAAGAGTGCGGACTGAGAAAGAGCTAGAACTGGAATAAACCCAACAAGGTTCTAGTAATGAAGTCTCGGTAAGCACTGAAGGGGTTGAAGAATGAAAAAGAATTGAATGTAAAAAGGGTGAAAAGAAATAGCCCTCCAATAATTCAACCTTAGGGCAGAAACCGGGTTCAATTCATATGCTACTGGTGGTTACTAAGGTAACACTGGTATTGAAGACAAGACATCATGGAATCAGTGATGCACTGCACTACAACTTCCCAAGCTACTCAAGTTCCTCTTAAAAGGACTTGTTTCATTCTCACGGGGAACCGACATAATCTATCGACTTTCTCTTAGAGATTGTTGATATTGAAGAAGGAGACCATCTCCCTAGTCTCTGGCATAGGAACCAAATGTGCAAAACTGAGTCTAGAGCCAAGAGATCATCCACAATATCTCATTAGGACACAAAATTAATGAAGACTTGCTGTTTCACACAATGTAGAAAGTGAGAATATATCTTAAGATTCCTATGCATTATCCTTGTGGTATTGCCAGAACATCCGAGTGATATGTAAAAGTATTCACGATGAAGATGGAAATTCTTCTAGAGCCAACATCAAACAAGCTCTTGGTGGGTGACATGTGAGACCTTCTAAAGATCAAACTTGTGACAACTGGATAGAAACAATGGGGCGATTCATTCTTTAATCAACCTTGGTCCAGGAAATGGATTGACGGATACCTTTGAAAAAACCGGTCGTTGTGCTCAACAATTCTTTTCTCTAGCACATCGACTGTGTATTAATCTTTCAAAATTAAAAGGGTATTTATGATTGAAAATTGATTTTTCTTATAAAACCTTCGTCGTATTGCAAAACTCTTTCTTCATCCAATACGCGATTGTTTTCAAATCATTTTGAACCAATTAGTAAATCTCAATATGCTGGTTCACTCACTTCGTGTTGTCTTCTTTGAGACGTTCCGGTTTGAGAACAGCTAGAACAGCTGTGAAACCCTGTCAAGGAGATTCTTCGGAATTATACCTGATCACAGGAAGTACTTGTACTGATCAACGAGGAACCGTGGGCCGTGTACCTCAATTCAACGAAAGTGATCAAAGACACTTTTGTATGTTTTATTGATAACTGTTGTTTGCAGGTACATTTGGACGGTTACAACTGATCAGAATTGAGGAGTCAATCCAAAGCCGCATGCTCACAGCATCCACACTTAAATTGAAGAAATCATGGCTTGTGCTTATCTACATAACCTGGCTCTGATATTTCTATACTATGCTTCTGCTACGCTGCTGCAAATATCATGAACCAGTAAAAGCTTTCGCTACTCTAATGAAAAGATGTCATGATTCAAAAGTGTGAGCATGTCGGTCCGAAAGGCACAACTTCACACGATGGCAACACAATAAAGGGTGATCCAGAGATTTATTGTGGCTGATGATCTCATTTAAAGCTCGAAGATCATCATGATGTGGATCAGTTCAAAGACCTCCACTGAAAGTACAAAATAATTGAACAATGAAGAGTCACTACAAAAGCACAGAGAATGTGGACATTGAAGAATTAAAGTCTACGAGCTCAGAACAGAAGACAAATTAGAATGCTAGGATTCGAAATGTAAAACATGGGGTGACCTCCCTTAGAGGGAGATTGTTAGGAATTGGAAATTCCATAGTGAAGTGTCGGTCACCCCATCTATAGTCTAGCATATGTTAGCTCGTAGACATATCGTTATTTACTGTTTTATTAGTTAGTTATTAGCCTAGTTTAGCGTAGTGTAACACCGTGGAGGAAGGACGGGTCTTTACCCACTGTATACCTGATCCACAGGCCGTCAGGAGGTCGTGTATTCTGTAAATATAAATACCCCTTCCATCCTTGGAAGGGGTGGTGCTTCTCATAATCTAACCTTTCATATTTTGTTAAGCAACTCTCTACCAAGAACACCCTCTCATCTCTTTCTCTCTCTAAAACAATGGCATACTTGTTTCATCATCATCCAAGGCCACCCGAATCATCAAACACAATATATTTATGATCCTACAGTAAATATTCCCCGTAAGGGTCATGTAGGACCTTAAATATCTCAACCTTATCACGTATACCACTTACCACACAAGTTACACGTAAAACCCAAACACACTTTATGCGTAAAAGATGAAGTAGAAAAGATTAAGAAGTTGGTGGCTTAAGATGTTATGCGTATGAAACAAGATGAAAAGAAGAACTTTAATATCAAAGGAAAAACACACACACATACACACTCAAGCACACCCCTCAAATGACCATTTGAGGGGTATTTATACTTCAAGTACGAGACTCCCTAAAGGGCTTTCCATGAGCTTCGTGGTGGACTTGGATTGGATTGGGTTACATGAACTTATTCAAGGCTAGACTAACTAAACGGTTAACCATTTAGCTTAGCCCAATCTACGAGCCCGTTTACTATTCTAGCACGATATCTAACACACGTTACAAAGTTCCTAAACGTGAATGACCATCACTTCTAATAAAAATGTTACGGCTAACAATCTCCCCCTAAGGGGTGGTCATTCAAAAGATGCTTCACTTGATTAGGTCTTTACTTTCCTTGAGCTTGAACTTTGCGTGTAGATATAGAATAGTCCGGATTCTTTGTTCCTTCATGCTTTGTGATCAATTAATGTGGTTGTCTGCCGTTGTCAACTTCGTTGGTTAGGTGTCTCCACGTCTTTCTCCACCATGCTCACACTACTATTTGACTTTTAATTTCCAATGATGTAGTTCTTGAGTCTTTATACTTTGTAGATTCTTTGACATTGACCAAGAATCATCTTTAACTTTGTGTTGCCTTTGATTTCGATGAGAACGTTCATGTATTGTTGGTATGAGCATGTGGAGAATATGCACGATCTCTTCCTCCCGCGAGCATCCATAAGAAGAAAACATAAAACATGGGTTAGAAATAATCCAGCGCTTACAAGTTTGAATTTCGAGTATGTTAAGAGCATAGTGTGAAAACACGTCTCTAATTCTCACAAAGGCCGTTCATGAACTGGAGTCCCACAAGTGAGATAACGCGATATACCGAAGTACATCTACAATTCAGATGAGTCGCTGAGGTACACCGAAGCATCACCCCACGACTGTAGACCGTTTGAGACACACTAAGCGTAATCCACGGGGAGTTACCAAAGTGACCTACTGTCATGGCTGCTTGATGTTGACCCTGGCAGGAGTTTCCATTCAATCATTGAAGATCACAGATGTGAAACTTCTCATAAATGTTCTGGCAGATTGCTAAGATCTGCGTAGGACTCTAGAATATATCACTTGTGTCCTTATTGATGAACAACAAGCGATGTTATGTCAAGTGTTCCTATGAGATCTTTTGATGAATCTCATGGCTCTAGACTCGATTAGTGCATTTTGGTTTTCCTAAGCGGAGACTAGGGAGAGGGTCTCCTTCTTCAATACCAACGATCTCTAAGAGAAAGCCGATAGTTTACGTAGGGTTCCCAGTGAGAATGAAACAAATCCTTTTAAGAGGAATTGAGTGGCTAGAAGTTTTAGTGCAGTGCGTGACTGGGTCCATGACGTCTTTGTCATCAATACCAACGTCATCTTAGTGACAACCAGTAGCAGATGAATTGAACCCGGTTTCTGCCCTAAGGTTGAATATGGAGGGATATTTCTTTTGACCCTTTCTTTTACTTTTCTTTTTAATTATTCAACCCCTTCTTTCTCCTTTCTCACATTACTCTTTTTTTTTCAATCATACCTAAGGACTTCTAGTTCTAAACTATTGGTGATGTCCTTGGGTAGATCCCTCCGGCTCTGGCGGATCATAGGACGGATTTTCCTATCCTTAGTCACCTTATAACTCCATGACTGTCCCATTGTTGCCATAAAACCATTTTTCTTAAAAATCTCTCAAAGTGTTTATGATTATCAAAACATTTTGTTAACACCTTGAGAGTTTTGTTTTTCAGAAACACTCCCCCTTCACATGTGCTTATATTGTTTTAACTGAAATCTGCACAGAGAGGGTAGAGTTCGTACTTTTTGAATTGATCGACTTTCAATGAACAAGATCGATTCGAGACACGTTTACATCACTAGTAAACTAGCTTGAAATTATTACCCGTCCTGGTCAAGTCCATAGAAAGTTTCTCGAGATGGTACATGATTCCTCGTCAATTCAATGGTTACGACTGAGTCGAGCTCTTTTGAGATTCAAACAACGATCATTAAACTTTTTGATCACATTTTAATCACGTCTCCTCCCCTCAAAAATAGCATATTCGTGATATTTTTGATATCAACGGATTAAACAACATTTTTTAGAATCTTTTGGGGAGACAAATGGATTTGATTTAAGCATGAATTTAGAACATTTTGGTTTTATACTCCCCTTTTAATAAAGCATAATCAATTAAAGGGTTTTAGAGGGAGTTATCTTGAGCACAAAATATTTTGAAAGATTTTGAAAATCTTTTTGAGCAATCTTGAAAAAGGAGCTCAAGATGATGATGATTTCTCACCAGTTTTAAATGTAGTGCACTGAAGCGTACAATTGGTTTTTCTTTAAAAACACGAGTTTTAATTTGAAAATAATCAAAAGTCATCATTTTTGTCCGGGTTTCGTACTGAAGTATACGAAAGCCATCTTTTTGAAGAAATTTTGAGAAACGACATGTTTTAGAAAACAATTAAAGAACTCTCGCTCAAGCATCTGTACATGCCCGTATCATTGTTGAATGACATTTCTAGAAACGTACAGAATATCGATTATACGAGAGACATGTCGTGAGAAGAATAGTTTTATATTTTTGAGTTTCTATTGTTTTTGTATTTTTTGAAAGTTTTATATTTTTATATTTTTCTTTTGTTGGTTTTTCAAATTTTGTATTTTGTTTTTCAAAAATATTTACAGCGAAGCTTTTTTTTGGAAAATCATTTTCAAGAAGATTCGAGAAGACATTCTAACTCCTCAGGGGTTAGGCTTCGCATTACAATTCGTCGAACTAAATCGTCAAACCTTTCTTTTGGAAGGGCTTTAGTAAATAAATCGGCGAGTTGGTAATCAGTCTTCACGAAGAATAATTCAACAGTACCTTCTTCCACGTGTTCTTTAATGAAGTGATAGCGTACTCTGATATGCTTAGTCTTTGAGTGATGAACAGGATTGCATGATATGGCTATGGCACTTTTTGAGTCACAATACATAGGTATTTTATCGAAAGTAAAGCCATAATCTGTGAGTTGTGTTCTCATCCATAGAACTTGAGCACAACACGCAGATAGAGACACATACTCGGCTTCAGCGGTTTAAAGTGCAGTGCAATCTTGTTTCTTTGAAGACCAGCTTACTAACTTTTCACCCAAAAATTGTGCTCCTCCTGATGTACTTTTTGCTGTAACTTGGTCACCTGCGTGGTCCGCATCTGAAAAGGCAATTAGTTCAAATCCGAATTCCTTTGGATACCAAAGTCCCATGTGAATGGATGTCTTCAGGTACCGAAAGATCCTTTTAACCTCTTTAAGGTGCAGTTCGGTAGGCTTTGTCTGGAACCGTGCTAATAAGCAAACATCAAAATGAATATCGGGTCGACTAGCAGTAAGGTACATGAGAGAACCAATCATGCTCCGATATTTCTTCGGATCGATAGGTTTCCCAAACAAATCGGCTCCAATTTTTGGTGATGTTACCATTGGTGTACCGACCGAATCACAATTATCCATACCATGGTTTTTCAAAATCTTAGTTTTATATTTAGCTTGATTGATAAAAATTTCACGTGGGGATTGATGTATTTGTAAACCAAGAAAAAACTTTAGTTCCCCCATCATGGACATTTCAAATTTGCTTTTCATGAGATTTTCAAAATGTTTTGAAAGATTCGGATTAGTGGACCCAAAAATGATGTCGTCCACGTAAATCTGTACAATCAAAATGTCGTTTTTGTGTTTTTGTGTGAATAAGGTAGGATCAACCATTCCTTTGGTGAAATTGTTTAGAATCAGGAAAGAGGAGAGTTCGTCATACCACGCTCTCAGAGCTTGTTTGAAACCATAGATTGCCTTTTTGAGTTTGCAGACGTAGTCTGGATGTTCCTTGTCAATGAAGCCTTCTGGCTGACTCACGTACACTTCTTCTTTCAGAGTTCCATTCAAGAACGCTGTCTTAATGTCTATCTGATAAACCGTGATGTTTTTGTGAGCTGCATAGGCTAAGAAAATCCTGACTGCCTCAAGTCTAGCTACCGGCGCGAATGACTCTTCAAAGTCTATCCCTTCTTCCTGTCTATATCCTTTGGCCACGAGACGAGCTTTGTTGCGAATGACAGTCATTTCTGCATCCCTTTAGTTCTTCCATAACCATTTGAGATCAATGACGCGAATGTCAATTGGTCTTGGAACCATATCCTAAGAGTCATGTAGACAGTATTGGAGAAGTTCCTCCTGCATTGATTCTATCCATGCGGATTCTGCCATTGCCTCGCGAATGTTCTTTGGCTCTATATTGCTAATTGAGCAAAGGTAGATGCATAAGTCGCAATCGGTGGCAAGTTGGCGTCTCGTCTGAATTGCCGTGAAGGTTCACTAATAACTTGTTCAATTGGATGGTCTTTTGTCCACTTCAGAGTAGAAGGATACAGTATGTTAGACGTATGCGAGTTAGATGGTTCTCGTAAGCTTGAAGATGATTCAGCTGATTCCGTAGCAAACGAGTTTTCAAATAAGTCTTCATCTAACGTTGCATCATTCTGGTTTTGAGTAGGTTCTTCTTGAAATGATATGTTTTGGTTTTGCTGTTAAAACTGTTTGAAGAATTGGAGTTGCTAGAGTAGATGTAGATGATGTTGATGGAGTTGGTGCATTGGTTTCGACCGTTGTAGATGCATCTTCTGTTGGTGGTGGTGGATGATTTTGAGCGGGTGCAGCGGAATGATGGTTTGATGCATTTTTCGAAGTTCCACCATAGTATTCATCGAACATTAACTCAAAGAATTTATCCCATTCTTGTTCATGAGGTGTGTCAACAAAAGTTGATGGTGCTCTTTGATGTACGAGTCCTGAACTGATGTGTCTAGAAGTCTGCGGGTTCTAGAGCGAGTCTCTCAGAAGCCATTTTTGAAAGTTCATCAAAATTCACATTCATCATCTCCATGATTCTCCTAGTTCTTCTGTTATATACCCTGAATGCCCTCGAGTTATCTGAATATCCAATGAAGATTCCAATATCACCTTTAGCTTTCAGTTTTCCTAGATCTTCTCTGCCGTTTGTCAGATAGCACAAAGCGCCAAACACGTGGAAGTAAGAGATATCAGGTTTTCTGTTATTCACTAGCTCATATGGGGTTTTATTGAATCTTGGATAGATTAGGGATCGATTCTGAGTGAAACAAGTAGTGGCAACAACATCAGCCCATAGAAATAACAGTGCACTGGAATAAATTAGCATTGTGCGAACAGCTTCCACAAGAGTACGGTTTCTTCTATCAACTACCCCATTCTGCTATGGAGTTCTAACAACTGATGTCTGATGAGTAATTCCAACATCTTCAAAATAGGCTCTTAACTCCTGATTTGTGAATTCAGTGTCGTTGTTTGTTCTTACAACCCTTACTGGAGTTTGAAGAAGTACTTGAATACGTTTTAGAAAGGTGATGATGATCCCTGGTGCTTCGTCTTTTGACCTCAGAAACCTAACCCATGTATATCTTGAATAATCATCGACGATAACAAGAATATACTTTTACCCGTTAATGCTTTCAACTCTCATTGGGCCACATAAGTCCATGTGCAACATATGTAACTTTGCGTCCGAACTAGGTACGGATTTGGGTTTATATGATGCTCTTTTGCTTTTTCCTTGTTCGCATGATGGACATAAGTGATCCTTTGTGTATTTGAACTTTGGAAGTCCGTTGACGATGTTGTCTTTGGCCAGTTTGTTGATGGTGTCGAAATTGAGATAGGATAATCTTCGATGTCACAACCAGGACTTTGTTCCAGATGCTCGTGTCATAAGACATATTGGTGATGAAGAGGCCATTTGGTTAATGTCGATAGCATATAAGTTTGTATCATGATTCCTAGTTAAGAGATCAGTGCCATTCAAGTTTCTAATGAAGCAAGCATTTTTCCTAAAAGCAACCTCTAAATCTGCATCACAGAACTGCCCGACTGAAAAAAAATTGTGTCCCAACCCTTCGACATAGTAAACCCGAGTGATCAAATAATTTCCAAAAGGTAGATCTCCATAACCCATGATAGCTGCTACATGATCATTTCCAAAATGTACAGTTCCCATGAATTTCTAGATGAAATTGATCAGCAGCTTCAGATTCCCGGTCATGTGCTTGGAGCAACCCGAGTCGAAGATCCAAAGACATATTTCGATAACCTGCCAATAACAGAAGAAGAAGATTTTGGAAACCGTTTTGATTTTGGTTCCTTTGGGTTAGAGGTAAAATCCTGATCACACTCAAAGAAGTTTTCTACTGGGTATTCTGGTTGGTCACTCATTGTACCATTCTGGAGTGTGAAAATTCTACCCGTGGGTTTCCAAATGTCATCCCTAAAGTAAACACTATGCTTCGTATCAGTAGTGTAAAGCCTAAGTCTTGCCACTAGTCTCCCTATTCGTTTAGGATAAGTTCTTTTTGGAACGTTCTTCTTAATAGGCTTATCATTCACATTCTTAGAAACACAATCATCATGAACATTAGGTAAGGATTTCTTGCAAGTTACACAAATAGAATCAACACATTTATTAAACTTAGCAAGTTTCATAGGTTCAGTACATTCAGATGAAATGTCTTTCTTATTAATAAGCGGTAAATTCCTAGGGTGTTCTTCTACTTTCTTCTCTTTATTCAAGCTACTACTCTTAGAGGCATACGAGACTCTATTGTTCCTTGTATTGCTCTTAGGCTTTAGTCTGCTGCTCCTAGAGGTGCTTTCTAGTCCTGTAGAAGGTAAGGCACACTCATTAGGATTCAAATTTTTATCAAGAGAAGTAGTTTTGGCTATCCTAGTCTCTTTAGAGTGCTTGTTTAAACTTATGTCGTTTGTTCCATATGTTTTAGATGTGGAGGCAAACGCATTAGTGGTACTCATCTTAAAAAGGCCAGGTGCTAAAACTTTTGGTTTCTCGATAACAGCTTTCCCTTTTTCAACAATATGTTTAGGCAAGGCAGGTGGAGTGACTGGTTTTGATAAATCATTTTTCTCATTGACTTTTGGAGGAGGCATAGAAGAAGACATTTTTGCTTTTAAAACCGGTTTGGGAATATTTGCTTTCTCCTCATTCAATGGTTTTGTAATCTTAGTATCCACTGCCTTTCCTTTTTGACATTCCAGCTGAGCCCTCAAAAGATCATTTTTCGCTTTCATGTCATTGTAGGCACGCTCATACGACAGTTTGTCATACTTGCATTCCTCAGTTTTTCGATCAAGTTGTTTAAAATATGAGACATTTTCTTTTTCAAGTTTTTCAAGTTTTTCAAGAGCTTTTTCATATTTTGAAACAATTTCGGAGGTCTCAGACTGGAGTCTTTCATGATCTTCAACAGAATACATTTGTAAAACAATGGACATAATATCGGTACACAGAACATCTTCGAAGAGAGAATCATTTAAATTTTCCAAAACTTTGAGGTGTTCAACACAATCATTAGCTTGCTTTACCAGGGATTTATGGTCCTTGACAATGTTAGCTGTTTCTTTCAAAAATGCTTGTTCAAAATGAATTACCCTTGAGTTGATGTTATTCAGCTTGTTAGGAATTGGAAATTCCATGTTAAAGTGTCGGTCACCCCAATTATAGTCTAGCATATGTTAGCTCGTAGATTTGTAGTTATTTACGTTATGTAGTAGTTAATTAGTTAATTTGTAGCATAGAATAGTGTAGTGCAACACCGTGGAGGAAGGACGGGTCTTTACCCACTGTATGCCTGATCCACAGTCCGATAGGAGGACGTATCTTGTGTAACTATAAATACCCCTTCCATCCATGGAAGGGGTGGTGCTTCATTCATAATCTAACCTTTTACATTTGAGAACCAAGTCTCTAGCAAGAACACCCTCTCTATCTACTTTCTCTCTCTAATGGCAAACATGTATTTTGATCATCCAAGACCACCCGAATCATCAACACAATAATATATCGATCCTACAAATGGTATCAAGAGCCAAGGTTATTGTGTTGTGTCGATTTATGGTGGTTTCTTCTCTTGGTTTAAACTGTTTTGGTACTATTTATGATGATCGGATTTTGTTTTCCGTGTTATGTGGGTAAACCGTTTTTTAAATGGTTTTATTTTTGTTGTATCTTTTTGTCAAAAAAATGGTTACATGGTCAAGTTTTTATTACTGTTTGCCTCATGTTTTTTAACAGTCAATATCACTACTTTGTGACCTTTTTTTGTTCCATATCAGTTAAGCTTCAAGATGGTCATTTAGTCATTTCTGTTTAAGAATAAACATGGGTCAAAATGGGTATTTTTCTGGTCAGTTTCAAGAGGTCAAAACAGATGCTGTCTTCAGTTTTTTTCTGGGTTAGTCTTCATAGCGAGTTGATCATATGTTTCTTGCTAGCGAATTGTCTAAGTTTCATGTCCAGATTCAATGACTGTAACGGTAGCAACTTGGATATTCATTGACTTTCTTGAAAGTCAATAGCGAGTTATATATTAAGCTAAGTAGCGACTTGATACTGAAAATGACCTAGCGACTTATATTTATAAGTTAGCGACTTGTGTGTTTTAAAACGGGTAGCGACTTGCTTTTGAAAAAAAAAAAAAAAAAAAAACGGGTAGCGACTTGCTTTGAAAAAACGGGTAGCGACTTGTTTTGTTTGAAGACTTAGCGACTTGGTTACAGAATGAAAGAAGAAAAAGGTGATCTTGAACCTGACCTTGACTACAACACATATACCATATACCAAAATCCATTCATAAGACCTCAGTACTACAACATCCTTGGTCCATGTTCTTAAACAAGAAACAAATTTACAAGAACATGACTCATTTCAACTCTCATAGCCATCACAGCCACGAAAAACCAACGACAACATCTTAACCAAATCTATCCTATCACTTCATCTCAATCAAGACTCTAAACTAAATGATTAACTCACCATTTAAATTGAATTTCAGATTTCTATGTTCGTGGTACCCTTATGTACATGAAGACCAATGGCCTTTATCACGAAATAGTGTTCCATCACTGATTCTTTGTTCGAAGATAAAACTTCATCATTTTTCGAAATTAAGGAAGCCTCATAACAAATTTATTTTTGTTATAAACCTTTCCTTGTTCGGTTTTAATCTTATCCTGATTTTAAAACACATGATCATTAAATAAATCAAGACGGGACAAATAAAAACCTACCGTGATGCTTGTCCTCGTGGCCTCCACTAGAACCAATAACCATCCCTGTGGCAAGGTCTTACGATTCATTGTTATACCATCCCTGTGGCGATTTAAGACATCCTCTTGCCAATCCTATGGCTTAGTCTTAATGTTCTATATTGTTAAATGATGGTATGAGGCATGTGTTTTAGGGTTGCTGCATTTTTTTTTGAAGATTTAGGGTTTGGTAAATGTGAGAGGCGGAGGAAATGATATGAGTGGGAATTAGGGTTGCGTGAATTGATGTGTGTGTGCTTTTATATCCGTACAAAAACTTATTAGGGCAACTACTTGATATAACGGTATCATCAAACTATGTATGGATCGGGTAAAATATCATGATTGAGTCGTGTATCTTAACCGATTACTTGGGCTTTGGCAAAGGAAGTGGGTTGTGTGCGCTTGGAATGTTTGGGCTGGACTCATGAATGGACTTTATCTTGGCACGGTTACATGTAAAAAATTGGAGATATCCAGAATTTTGTTCACAAATATTTGGGATACTTACTAAATTTGTGATCCATATTTTTTATGCAAATACTTTGGACAACAATTTTCTATGAGTCGGTCAAGAGTGATATGTGTGGTATTGCAATTTTCACGAATATATGCCACGTGTTATCGAGGAAATTTGTTTGGTCAAAGTGATTTGTTAAATTATGAAATTTATTGAAAAGATTTAATGATGATGAGATTTGTCAGGTTATGAAATTTGATCATGAGTTTTGATGTAAAGAGTTGGTGATGGGATTTGATGCGAGTTGATGATTTGTTGAGATTCGTTGTCATACTTTGGCTTACTCATCTTCACGAAGAATATGTTGTCACAGCTTGAAGTGTTTATTGAACAATGCTGACTACGGGGTTGTTGTTCGATATTTCTTATTTGGCTTTGAAGTGAATTTTTCCGGGCGCAGTTACTTATTTCATCTTCTTTCTTTCTACCCTTCCGTGAAGATGACTTGTTTGGGCATTTATAGAGTGTGATAAAGACTTGGCTATTTAGTTTCGTTTGAGATTCTTTCTCGCTTATCTCACAACATAACTATCACTTCGGTGTCTCAACACAATCATTAGCTTGCTTTACCAGGGATTTATGGTCCTTGACAATGTTAGCTGTTTCTTTCAAAAATGATTGTTCAAAATGAATTACCCTTGAGTTGATGTTATTCAGCTTGTTAGGAATTGGAAATTCCATGTTAAAGTGTCGGTCACCCCAATTATAGTCTAGCATATGTTAGCTCGTAGATTTGTAGTTATTTACGTTATGTAGTAGTTAATTAGTTAATTTGTAGCGTAGAATAGTGTAGTGCAACACCGTGGAGGAAGGACGGGTCTTTACCCACTGTATGCCTGATCCACAGTCCGATAGGAGGACGTATCTTGTGTAACTATAAATACCCCTTCCATCCATGGAAGGGGTGGTGCTTCATTCATAATCTAACCTTTTACATTTGAGAACCAAGTCTCTAGCAAGAACACCCTCTCTATCTAGTTTCTCTCTCTAATGGCAAACATGTATTTTGATCATCCAAGACCACCCGAATCATCAACACAATAATATATCGATCCTACAAATGGTATCAAGAGCCAAGGTTATTGTGTTGTGTCGATTTATGGTGGTTTCTTCTCTTGGTTTAAACTGTTTTGGTACTATTTATGATGATCGGATTTTGTTTTCCGTGTTATGTGGGTAAACCGTTTTTTAAATGGTTTTATTTTTGTTGTATCTTTTTGTCAAAAAAATGGTTACATGGTCAAGTTTTTATTACTGTTTGCCTCATGTTTTTTAACAGTCAATATCACTACTTTGTGACCTTTTTTGTTCCATATCAGTTAAGCTTCAAGATGGTCATTTAGTCATTTCTGTTTAAGAATAAACATGGGTCAAAATGGGTTTTTTTCTGGTCAGTTTCAAGAGGTCAAAACAGATGCTGTCTTTAGTTTTTTTCTGGGTTAGTCTTCATAGCGAGTTGGTCATATGTTTCTTGCTAGCGAATTGTCTAAGTTTCATGTCCAGATTCAATGAATGTAACGGTAGCAACTTGGATATTCATTGACTTTCTTGAAAGTCAATAGCGAGTTATGTATTAAGCTAAGTAGCGACTTGATACTGAAAATGACCTAGCGACTTATATTTATAAGTTAGCGACTTGTGTGTTTTAAAACGGGTAGCGACTTGCTTTTGAAAAAAAAAAAAAAAAAACGGGTAGCGACTTGCTTTGAAAAAACGGGTAGCGACTTGTTTTGTTTGAAGACTTAGCGACTTGGTTACAGAATGAAAGAAGAAAAAGGTGATCTTAAACCTGACCTTGACTACAACACATATACCATATACCAAAAGCCATTCATAAGACCTCAGTACTACAACATCCTTGGTCCATGTTCTTAAACAAGAAACAAATTTACAAGAACATGACTCATTTCAACTCTCATAGCCATCACAGCCACGAAAAACCAACGACAACATCTTAACCAAATCTATCCTATCACTTCATCTCAATCAAGACTCTAAACTAAATGATTAACTCACCATTTAAATTGAATCTCAGATTTCTATGTTCGTGGTACCCTTATGTACATGAAGACCAATGGCCTTTATCACGAAATAGTGTTCCATCACTGATTCTTTGTTCGAAGATAAAACTTCATCATTTTTCGAAATTAAGGAAGCCTCATAACAAATTTATTTTTGTTATAAACCTTTCCTTGTTCGGTTTTAATCTTATCCTGATTTTAAAACACATGATCATTAAATAAATCAAGACGGGACAAATAAAAACCTACCGTGATGCTTGTCCTCGTGGCCTCCACTAGAACCAATAACCATCCCTGTGGCAAGGTCTTACGATTCATTGTTATACCATCCCTGTGGCGATTTAAGACATCCTCTTGCCAATCCTATGGCTTAGTCTTAATGTTCTATATTGTTAAATGATGGTATGAGGCATGTGTTTTAGGGTTGCTGCATTTTTTTTTGAAGATTTAGGGTTTGGTAAATGTGAGAGGCGGAGGAAATGATATGAGTGGGAATTAGGGTTGCGTGAATTGATGTGTGTGTACTTTTATATCCGTATAAAAACTTATTAGGGCAACTACTTGATATAACGGTATCATCAAACTATGTATGGATCGGGTAAAATATCATGATTGAGTCGTGTATCTAAACCGATTACTTGGGCTTTGGCAAAGGAAGTGGGTTGTGTGCGCTTGGAATGTTTGGGCTGGACTCATGAATGGACTTTATCTTGGCACGGTTACATGTAATAAATTGGAGATATCCAGAATTTTGTTCACAAATGATTGGGATACTTACTAAATTTGTGATCCATATTTTTTATGCAAATACTTTGGACAACAATTTTCTATGAGTCGGTCAAGAGTGATATGTGTGGTATTGCAATTTTCACGAAGATATGCCACGTGTTATCGAGGAAATTTGTTTGGTCAAAGTGATTTGTTAAATTATGAAATTTATTGAAAAGATTTAATGATGATGAGATTTGTCAGGTTATGAAATTTGATCATGAGTTTTGATGTAAAGAGTTGGTGATGGGATTTGATGCGAGTTGATGATTTGTTGAGATTCGTTGTCATACTTTGGCTTACTCATCTTCACGAAGAATATGTTGTCACAGCTTGAAGTGTTTATTGAACAATGCTGACTACGGGGTTGTTGTTCGATATTTCTTATTTGGCTTTGAAGTGAATTTTTCCGGGCGCAGTTACTTATTTCATCTTCTTTCTTTCTACCCTTCCGTGAAGATGACTTGTTTGGGCATTTATAGAGTGTGATAAAGACTTGGCTATTTAGTTTCGTTTGAGATTCTTTCTCGCTTATCTCACAACATAACTATCACTTCGGTGTCTCACTGTCAAGAGGTTTTGTACATTGGGTACACCGTTTCTTCTTCACAAGGATGAGTACAAGTTTAAGTAACAAATCTGGGAATTTTACTTCATGATCAAGTTTGGCATATCGGGTTTACATCACCTTGCTGTCACTGCAATAGCCGACATAATGTGTGAATGATGTGTAGACCAAAGTGTTTATTGGATGGTTGATGTTATTGTTGATGTTGGATAATGAACCGTTGATGAACCGCTGCATGTTCCCCTAAAACAGATATTCACTGACACCAATATTGTCATAACAAATTCAAGCTGACATTGTTTACGGTTTTGTCTTGATTTTGTAACATCCCGTGAAATAATCTATTTGTCGGTTTAAATTATAGACTTGTAAAATCCCGTGACAATGGAAACATCCTGGTGATAGTAAAGTGTATTTCCGGATTTATCTTACGGTTTATTCTTGGTTTTGTAAAATCCCGCGAAAGAAATTATTTTTCGGTTTAAACCATAGAGTTGTAAAATCCCGTAATGATGGAACCATCCTGGAGAAAAGGAAAGTGTATTTCAAGATCTTGTCTGATGCTGGTGCTACAGTTTCTGCGAAGAAGGGATAAAAGGGTGTACTTCATGAATTGGGTGTGTGTTTGGGTTGTCTTCATGGCAGTTTGGTTATTACATGGTTTTACGGGGTTACGTGATTTTAACCATGGTCGGGATGAAACCATTATCAAAGTTCATTTAAATGTCAAAGAAGGTTAGATTTGAGCAGTTCAGAAGATGTGACAACGGCGTTAATTCAGTATTATTTATTTGAGGTTGAAGTGAATTATCACGGGCGAGTGTACTTAGTATCTGAAGGTATCGGGGATGGTTGGATGAAGATTCTTCATGACCCTTGTTCGAGCTTATTATAAAAAATGAAGACTTGGAAATCTAGTTATTGTTGGGTGACTTTTACCTTTCTTTTTACCACTGGGGAAATTGGGCTTTTATCACCTCAAAATAACTATCACTTTAAGGAGTTATGTTGTAGTGCTCAATGTCACATTCAATTGTGGATTTTCAAGAGGTAAAGTACGTCTATTACTTGATGGTTGGTTGGATGAAGAGTATAGAGTACTTAGAGAGTACTTAGAGATGCTAATGGAAATCGGCACCGCTCTTTGTTACATATGTGCAAGTATAAGTCACGAGTTCGGGGTAGTTTACTTCAGGGTAAAATTCATCATATTGGGTTTTCTCCATCAGCTGTCACTACAAAGAGCCTACTGAATGATAATGGTGATAATTACATGTTTTGCCAAGAGATAATGAAAAGAGAGAGATTATGACATCTGTTCACCTCAGTTCAGGCCTCGTACTTCATCATTATGACGTATGAACATAACAGTTCATGCCTCGTACCTCAAAGAAAAGAAAAGTGTACGCTTCAGTGCGCTTTATCTTCTGAAGAAGAGAAATCTTCTCATTTATGACCATTCTCATCATCAACATGCTTCATACTTTTTCCATGCGCTTCAGTCATCAAGTGAACAGGGCTACTGTTGATTGTTTTCTGATTCTACTTTCTCAACTATAATGACGATGGTGACATCTTGTGCTAATTTTGCGGGGGAGAAGTGTGAATAGACTACATTTGTTGAAGATATTCACTTGTTTAATCAAGAATGGCAACTCCGTATGCAATTCTTGAGGGGGAGAAGAAGTGTGAAATTACTGCATGGTTGATTGATTTCTGAGAATAAATGGTCAAACGGCTCCAAACTCATGTAAGAACCGAGATTCTTCTTATCGGGTCATCTTTACATGGAGTGTCTTCTTAAGAGCCGTTGGTTGACATCTTCACTCAGATTGATGAGTTTATCGACAAAGTGCTTCCGGTTAATGCTTCACGTATACATCAACATGATGATTCTGAACAATCTCTCTGTTCTTGTTTGATGTGATTGGTAGTTTGGTGTTACCATCTTGTGTGTTCGTTGAGGCCTGATTGCTGATTTCCTTGATGAACATCTTTCTGTTCTTTTTTGATTAGGAGGGATTTTAGTTAAGGGGATTTGCAAGATGTAAGTTGATTGGGATGTTTTTTGGTGATGTTCTTGTTTTTGGTGAGTTGAAGATGTTAACATTATATTCCCCAACTGGACAATCTTGAAGAAGGTCGAGTCTACAGTCTGTTCTACATTTTCTGATGCATGTTAGAAGACTAAAGACGAGTTGCATTTAACGATCTAAAGACTTCTTAATCTGGGCACTTATCAAACAGATTGTCGGTTTAGGGGAGAGCACTAATTGAGGGAGAGTGCAAAGTCAGATTTAATCCCCAATTAGACTTACATCTGAGCTAATTATGTTCTTCTCAAAAGATTTCTAGTATTTGGGCTGATAATATGTTGCTGATTCTGAAGTGTCAAAATCAGCAAGGGGGAAGGAGACACACATCTAAACACAAAGCGAGTAAACTTGATGAACTTAATTCTTCTAAGTGATTGAAGATATCCCGGGAAGATAAATGTTATTACCACAGAGAAACTCAAGGTTTGCCTCATGGCGAGTAAACTTGATGAACTTAACTCTTCTAAGTGATTGAAGATATCCCGGGAAAACAAATGTCATGACCGCAGAGAAACTCAAGGTCTTACTCATCAAGGCGTTTAGTGTTCTTATTCCAACTATGTGGGGGAAGAGATGTTATAGAAAGTTTCTGAAGATATAAGAGGTACACAAGTGTGTGATGATCTCGATGTTATCGCAATCATCAAGGGAGAGTGAATTGTGTACATTGGGGGCGCTCAGCTGTCTCACTTGAGGGCTTAATCAGTGATTCAGAGATATAATCACTTATTTCGGAGTTGACATCCGCAAAGATTGTCATCCGCAGAGATAATCAGTGATTCGGCCTGCTTCTTCAATGTTATCGGTTGTTCTCTCTTTGGGGAATGGGTGTACTTCGGGTCCTTGAGCTCTATACACGATCATCAGGGAAGAAAGCCATTGTTTACCACAAACATTGGGGAGGTGTTTTCTGTCCGGGCATGATGTGTATTCGGGAGAGTTCTTGGATATTGGTGTACTTCGGGTTCTTGAGCTTCATACACATTCATCAGGGACGAAAGATGTGAACATAGGGGAGGTGTTCTTCATTACCCTCATGATGTGTATTCGGGAGAGTTCTTGAGCGTTATACAAAGAGACTGACTGCATCAATTCAACTACTTGGGGGAATTGTTCTCTTGACACCTTTTGGAATGGATCGCTTCAGACGTCAGTAGAAAAGAAATATGAGAAGATTATTTATATGTGGGATGATACGTTGCTGTTGTTCTATTGGATGATATAACCTCGAACGAAGAATCACGGTGATTATTCTTAAAAGGAGCAGCAGGATCAATGATAATGGTGTGCTTCTTGGTGCACCTGGCTAATGGAAGCTTGAAAGAAAGCTTTAAATCTGCTCAGCTAAAGGATTTTCGGTTTGGGGGGAAGCTACCAAAGTCTCACTTTCTGTCGGTTCAATTTCTCTCTTCTATTCAAGAGCCTTGGAAGCTTTGCTGGTGAATGTTTAAGAGATGATGACTTCTATCTTCTACAACGGGGCTGTTCGATATCCTTATCTCGGTACTCGTATCATCATCTTCTTTTACTATATCATCTACTCTATCATTGTAAATAATTATTAAAAACAAAATACAAAAATATAAAACCATCAAAAAGAAAATAGAAAATTATAAAACCTTCAAAAATCCAGAAAAAATAAGAAAATTTCAAAAATACCAAAAATATGTTTTCTAAAGACATGTCTTCTGATATCGATAACATCTGCGGTCTTAGAAATGTCATTCAATAATGGCACGGGACTTTAGATGAAGTTCGAGCAGGAGGTGTAAATATTTCTTTCTAAACATGTCTCAAAATATGGCTTGCAGTTACTTCTGACTGTAACCCGTGCTTAAACTATGGATTGCTATTATTTCTGATAGCAACCCATTTTTATAAGAAAGGAAAGTGCTGCGCTAAATCAGTTTTCAAAATATTTCGTGCACTTATCCTAAATCAAAATGAGGAAAGCATGTCGAAGGACTTCTGTTCCTACACAAATGTTTTTCCGTCTAAAATTCTTCAGAAAAATATTTGGTGTTTTCAAAAATGGTGGTAAATGAGTTGCTTAAAATCTTTCAAAATCAGAGTTTTCGTAAAAATTTGAAAACTCAATCAATGACTTCAGCGCTCTTAAACTTTTCAGAAAATGAGTCATTGATTGAGGGGGAGAATGTTTTCAAATCTATATCATCTAACGGGCTTTCTAATTATCCTAATATGCTTAATTAAAAATGATGTTAACCTATGTTGAAGGACTAGGTTCCTAGGATATGACTGCTAGGATTAGATGATTAGAGTTTGATGAACACATTATTCCCATAAATTTATATGATCTGATTGATATGTTGAATTGACTTTTATGAGTCGATTGCTGATTGGGTGATGTCGACCACCATATATCTGTATGTATGTTCACTAACGTATGCAGATATCATAGATATAAGAATGTTCCCGATCCGGATCCCACTAATGAAGATGATTGGATGCCAAAAGGAAAGGGTAACTATTTCTTGGGTTGACAAATGAAGAAACGGAGCTTAATTGGACTTCAATGGAGAATTGGCATAAATGCAACGTAAGAGGTCTCACTGCATCAGCAGATGGTTTTCTTCTAAGTGATTGAAGAAACGAAGCTTAATTTGACCTCTGTTGGCATTCAAAATGCAACGTAAGAAGAAGTCTCACTGCATCTGCAGACGGTTTTCTTCCAAGCCCTACAGCAACAACGAAAGCTTCTCAACCACCTAACGTATCTTTGTGCAGGATACCATTTTTAAACAATTTTGAATAATTTGATTAAATTGTTTTGAAAATAAAAAATATTTGTTTGAAAGTAAATTGAACTTAATTTTGAAAATCACCGGACTTCATTTTATTAAAACATAAGTCACTCAATCATCGACTACTGTCATGGATTGAGGGGGAGAGTGATTTAAAATAAAATATTTTCAAACGATATTTCTTCATAAAAGTTCCGGTTTGTACAAGAATTAAGTGTTGATCTAAAGATTTAATGTTATGTCATGGTTTGATTCTTCTTTAGAATCAAGATCTTTCAAAATGAAATTTTTTCTGTTCTTGTTTGATTGTGAAATTGTTTTGTTTTACTTAAAGGTCTCTTAAAATAATCATACCTGACACTAACAATCTTTAATGTTTAAATCTGTTCCTATCTGTCATTTTTCAAAATCAAATCCTGCCACGTCTTTCCCCAAAAATTTTCTAAATAATTTAAATCAATTGGGATCACAAATCTCAAGAGGTTTGAAATTTTTGATCGAGGGAGAGATAGTGATTTAAATCTCTTATCTGTTTAAATGGAATTAGTTTTAGTCCTTTAAAGGCACTCCTGCCTCCATGTGCCAAACGATTTCAATACATAATGCACATGATTGAGGAGGAGCACTTATCCAAAAACAAGATGAGTTTTTAAATCAGGCACAAGTTCTCCCATGTTTTCTAAACCCAATTAAATCACTTGGGATCCAAAATCTCAAAGGGTTTGATATTTTTGATCGGGGGAGAATTTGTGATTTAATATGAAATCTGATAAATGATGATCGATTTGATTCAAATCTGCAGGCTGCTCTCTCATATGTGCTAAATGCTTTCGAATCTCGAAGCACATATTTAGGGGGAGCAAATGGTTTCTTAATGGCTTTTGTGATCATGGATGTACTTCAAAAGAACTCTTGCCTCTATGTGATTAAATGATTTCAAATATCCTATGCACATATTGAGGGGGAGATTTTACCAAGAAAATCAAATGGCTTTTTCTAATGAAATTGTGATCAAAGAAAATATTTCAAAGTCCTCTTGCCTCCATACGCTAAACAATTTCTAAATCATATGCACATGTTGAGGGGGAGGTTTTCTAAATGATCAAAACTATTAAGGTACAAAATGCTTTGATCTCGTATCACAAGTACCTTGATTGTTTTTCCAAATGATTTTTCAATTGGTTTCAAAGAAGAATGAACTGTACCAAAATACCGACCATTTTACTTTATGTACGGAGTTATAAGGATGGTGAGGTTAGGTATTAGTTCCTACGATCCGCCAGAGCCGGAGGGATCTACCCAGGGACAATCCACTAGATAGTGTAGAGTCCTTAGGTATGATGAAAAAAGGAGAAAAATGAGAAATGGGAAGAGTGCGGACTGAGACAGAGCTAGTACTGGAATAAACCCAACAAGGTTCTAGTTATGAAGTCTCGGTAAGCACTGAAGGGGTTGAAGAATGAAAAAGAATTGAATGTGAAAAGGGTGAAAAGAAATAGCCCTCCAACAATTCAACCTTAGGGCAGAAACCGGGTTCAATACAAATGATACTGGTGGTTACTAAGGTAACACTGGTATTGAAGACAAGACGTCATGGACCCAGTGACGCACTACACTACAACTTCACAAGCTACTCAAGTTCCTCTTAAAAGGGCTTGTTTCATTCTCACGGGAAACCGACATAATCTATCAACTTTCTCTTAGAGATTGTTGATATTGAAGAAGAAGCCCCTCTCCCTAGTCTCCGGCATAGGAACCAAATGTGCACAATTGAGTCTAGAGCCAAGAGATCATCCACAATATCTCATTAGGACACAAAGTTAATGAAAACTTAATGTTTCACACAATATGGAAAGTAATAATATATTAAGAGTCCTACACATTATCCTTGTAGTATTGCCAGAACATCCGAGTGATATGTAAAAGTATTCACGATGAAGATGAAAATCCTTCTAGAGCCAACATCAAACAAGCTCTTGGTGGGTGACATGTGAGATCTTCTCGTAAGATTAAGCTTGTGACAACTGGACAGAAACGATGGGGCGATTCACTCTTCAATCAACCTTGGTCCAGGAATGGAATTGACGAATGCTTTTGGAAAAACCATTCGATGTGCAAATCTTCTTTTCTCTAGCACGTCGAATGTGTATTCATATTTCAAACACAAAAAGTATCTCTGATTGAAAAAGTACTTTTAGAAAAACCATTCGATGTGCGAATCTCTTCTTTTCTCTAGCACATTGAATGTGTACTATTTTCAAATACAAAAAGTATTTTTGATTGAAAATTGATCTTTCTCATAAAACCTTCGTCGTATTGCAAAACTCTTTCTTCAAGCAATACATGATTGTTTTTCAAATCATTTTCCATCAATCAGTGAATCTCAATTTTCTGGTTCACTCACTCCGTGTTGTCTTCTTTGAGACGTTCCGGTTTGAGAACAGCTAGAACAGCTGCGAAACCCTTTCAAGGAGATTCTTAGGAATCCTACCTGATCACAGGCAGTACTTGTACTGATCAACGGGGAACCGTGGGCCGTGTATCTCAATTCAACGAAAGTGATCAAAGACACTTTCGTGCGCTTTATTGCTAACCGTTGTTTGCAGGTACATTTGGACGGTTGCAGCTGATCAGAATTGAGGAGTCAATCCAAAGCTGCATGCTCACAGCATCCACACTTAATTTGAAGAAATCATGACTGGTGCATATCTACATAACCTGGTTCTGATATTTTATACTATGCTTCTGCTACGCTGCTGCAAATATCATGAACCAGTAAAGCTTCCACTACTCTGATGGAAAGATGTCATGATTCAAAAGTATGAGCATGTCGGTCCAAAAGTCACAACATCACATGAAGGCAACACAACTATGGATGATCCAGAGAGATTTGCTGTGGCTGATGATCTCAATGAAAGCTCGAAGATCATCAAAGATGTGGATCAGTTAAAGGCCTCCACTGAAAGTACAAATCAATGCGGACTTTGAAGAATCACTACAAAAGCACAAAGATTGCAGAAGTAAATAATTCAAGTCTACGAGCTCAAGAACAATGTCAAAGAAATAATGCTAGGATGCAATATGTATTTCATGGGGTGACCTCACTTAGGGGGAGATTGTTAGGAATTGGAAATTCCATGTTAAAGTGTCGGTCACCCCAATTATAGTCTAGCATATGTTAGCTCGTAGATTTGTAGTTATATACGTTATGTAGTAGTTAATTAGTTAATTTGTAGCGTAGAATAGTGTAGTGCAACACCGTGGAGGAAGGACGGGTCTTTACCCACTATATGCCTGATCCACAGTCCCATAGGAGGACGTATCTTGTGTAACTATAAATACCCCTTCCATCCATGGAAGGGGTGGTGCTTCATTCATAATCTAACCTTTTACATTTGAGAACCAAGTCTCTAGCATGAACACCCTCTCTATCTACTTTCTCTCTCTAATGGCAAACATGTATTTTGATCATCCAAGACCACCCGAATCATCAACACAATAATATATCGATCCTACACAACTGAGGGGCAATTTCAGTTTCAAAGAAAATTTTATTTTCATTATCAAAACTATTAAACCAGATGTTTGTTGTAATGTTGGTTTTAGTTTTAACAGTCTCTTGAAGATCCGCAATTCGAGTTTTCACATTGTCTAAAATACTTCTCGCATCACTTGTGTTAAAAGGATTGTTTGAAGACATTTGTTCAACGTTCGAAAGAGATTTTGAGACAACAACTGGTTTTGAAACTGGTTTTGAAACTTGTTTTGAAACAGGTGTTGACTCTTTGTTTGAAATACTTGGTGTGATGGAAAACTTTGACTTTTCTTTTTGATTAACAAAAGTAATTCCATTAATTTTGTTCCATTTGTTATAATCAATTGGTTTCATTTCCGAATTCTTTTGTTTCATTTTTGATCTACCCTCGTCAGATAGTTCTAATGTTTCAAGAGAATCACGAACAATTATGGGTTCATGCAATGCTTTTCCATTGTTCAAAACATTCTGTTCTTTCTGAGCTTTCTTGAGGAAACAAGGAGGTGTGTTACCAAGAGCCATTTTTTGTGTTGTATGAAAATACGGATTCGTTTGATTAATCAACATATTGGTTGATTTAGCTGAATGACCCGTTGTAACAAGCAAATTTTCCAATTTTTTGATTTTTTCATCTTTATCAAGAATTTCATCAAGGAGAGAATCTTCTCGTTTTGAAAAATCAGTAATCAACTGTTTCTTCTCTTTTTCAAGATAAAAAAACATTGTTTTTTGTTTAGAAAGTTGGTTATTTAGATCAGAAATTTCCTTGTTTAAAGATTTTATTTTCACGTTCAAATTCACATCAAGTGTGTCATACTTGATTTGCAATTCTTTTTCTCTTAAAACAGAATTTCGGTAACCAATTTCTAATTCTGATTCTTTGTTTTTATGAAATTCAAAGGCTTTTGCGTTCTCCTTGTAACTCTCAAGCTCAGTGGTCAATTTAGCATTCGCGGCCTTAACATCGCGATTGACCTTTTTAACTTTCTCAATTTCAATGCCACAATTATTGATTAATGATTCAAAGTAAGCACGTGTTTCCTCATCAGTCTCAGTATTTTGTGCTACATAGCCTCTACTAGGATCCACATCTGGAGTTTTAGAGTTAGTATTGCTACAACTCGGATTGTCTAGGTATGTATCATAAGTAGGTGCTGGCGTCACAGAATGCTATTCGTCATGAGTAAACACATCAAATATGACATTGTTATAGCATGGATCAATGATTGGTACCTCAGATACTGCATTGGCGTCATAGACAGGAGGTGCGTCAGTGTCAGTGTCGTACTTAGTCTCTTGAAGATTTTCCATGAAGATGCAGTTTGCATTGATTTCCTCGAGGTCTTCCAAATCATCCATAATAGCAAAAAAATCATTTTCCTCAGCACTCAACTGCATCCCTGCTTCTAACTTCTGTGCTAACAGCATAGGTTTCCGAAGGTACTCAGCATTCTTCTTTTGCGGCTTAGTGGGACAGTTCCTTGCCATGTGACCCACTCCTTGACAGTTGTAGCACTTAACCTGATTACCCTGATTCACATTTCCATAATTCCCAACGACTGAAGCTGCAACATTCCCATTCTGATTACCCACTGCTCTATTCCCAACATTCTGACCCATCTGATTTCCAACATTCTGACCCAACTGATTACCCTGATACGGAACCGCCTGATTACCCATGTGAAATCCAGTAGCATATCCCCATTGATTCCGAATAACTCTAACCATTTGTCCTTGATGACCCATATTCACACCCGGCTGTGCAATTTGCCTGTTGCGAGTGTTTGATGAAATCCTTTGGTTGTTGTTAGTTGGTGTGGAATAGCGACCTCTGAATGCTTTAGTCAAAAAAGCAAATGCAGTTGACAAAGCTTGTTCTTGTTCTATTTCAAGATCAGTGATTCCTTGTTCCTGGTATTGTTGAGACTGTTGTTGTTGAATGACTTGTTGTTCTTGTGGATAGAATTGTTATTGAGGGATAATAGCTTGTGGTTGTGGAATGTATTGTTGCAAGTTGTTGTTAGTGGAAGATGATGAAGCTTGTTGTTGTGCTTTCACTGGAGTTGGAGTCTTTGCAATGAGTGCCAATGGATCATGATTCTTTGCTAATCTTTCTTTCCTGACTACATTCACTTCAGTTTGGTTTTGTTTCAGAAAATCGTTGACTTGATCAAAGTTCACTTGATGTAAGTCTTTTGTTTGGTTGACAATAGTGACATATCGTCCCCATTCTTCTGGTAGATTGTTTAGGAACTTGATGTTACTCACGATAGTTCTGGGTGTCAACTTGTTTCTGATTAGCTCATTCATTAAAGTGCAAAACCTTCCATAGTAGGATTCAATTGATTCTCCTGGAGTAGATGTAAACTTCTCCCATGCAGTTAGCAGCTTGTTCTCCGTATCTTGTTGACCAATTTCTGTTCCATGACAAAGCCGTCTAACACGTTCCCACATATCGAAAGCAGTTTCACAACTGTCTACAGCAGCAAAGATGTCTCTTGGTAAACCCAGTTGGACAATGTGAATTGCCATGTCATCTGCTTCGACTTATTTCTGATCCTCTTCAGTGTATTCTGATTCTTTTTTAGCATGAGAAGATGGTAGGACGGGAGGTGTTGCATCTGGATTTCCAGGGACTTGGACTTGTCGAGGCTTGAAGGGTCCATTCTCAATGGATTGAATCATCAATTTTCCATTAGGTTTGGTCTTGATGTAACGAAGCATACGACTTGTCCAGTGAAGATAACCACCTTTTTCCAACATAGGAGGACGGTTTTCAGCACCGGCTGCATGATGTAGGATTGATTCAACGATAAAGGAGTTGTGTTTGATGAAGATTAAGCTCGGTTGTTGTAGTGAAAATTGGGTCTAAAAACTTAAAAACCTCAATAACTTCTTTTTGGAGCATTTTTAGGACTTGAAGGTTGACCCTAGTTCATTCGGCGTGCCGATCTCCTTGTTCTCACGATTGTTTTGATGGGTAGAACGCTGAAAACGGAGTTACGGTTCAAAAGTTATAGCCCTTTGTAGTTTTGCTTAAGATTTTACTCGTAAACTTGTTCTTAGGCGTAAGATATGGTTGCTTAGGCGTATGTTTTGTTCCTTAGGCGTAATTTTGAACCTTAGGCGTAAAATAGTAACCTTACGCGTAATAATTAATTCTTATGCGTAAAAATATCCTTATGCGTAAGATGTTATTCTTAGGCGTAAAAAATATATTACTCGTAAGATTTAATGCTTATGCGTAAATCACAGTCTTAGGCGTAAGATTGAAATCTTATGCGTAAAAACTTGCTTTACGCATAAGTCGAAGTGTTCCACAAACTTATCCAAGCTAGTGAGATTTCACAAGTCGAAGTGTTCCACAAACTTATCCAAGTGAGGGAAACACTGAGTCACCGTTGTTGCACGAAGATTCTTTACCAAAAACTTATGCGTAAAAACTTATGCGTAGAAAGAGGGTTTTGACTTTTTCTTACGCGTAAGTCGAGGGTTTTGTCTTTCTTAGCTTACGCGTAAAAAATGACCAGTTTTCCAAACGATTTCTTATGCACAAACAGCTTCCAAAACACTCAAATACCAAGAAAGTTTTGACCTTTATCACCCAAAGTGTTGTTTCTGCTTATGCGTAGAAAAGAACTACCAAATACTCACGAGTTTAAAAGTGAAGAAAAACACGTAAAGCTTCGAACTTTTTCTAAAAACTAGAATCTTTAACACTATAAAAACCTTAAAACATAAGAATCTTGAATATTTTAGTGCAAAAATTAAAGTTTTATGCGTGACAACTTTGAGAACGAAAAACTACGCGTAACACTACACAAAACACTTCAACCAAAAACACTCCTAAACCATTGTTAGGCGATTGATACCAATTGTAGGACCTTAAATATCTCAACCTTATCACGTATACCACTTACCACACAAGTTACACGTAAAACCCAAACACACTTTATGCGTAAAAGATGAAGAAGAAAAGATTAAGAAGTTGGTGACTTAAGATGTTATGCGTATGAAACAAGATGAAAAGAAGAACTTTAATATCAAAGGAAAAACACACACACACACTCAAGCACACCCCTCAAATGACCATTTGAGGGGTATTTATACTTCAAGTACTAGACGCCCTAAAGGGCTTTCCATGGGCCTCATGGTGGACTTGGATTGGATTGGGTTACATGAACTTATTCAAGGCTAGATTAACTAAACGGTTAACCATTTAGCTTAGCCCAATCCACGAGCCCGTTTACTATTCTAGCACGATATCTAACACACGTTACAAAGTTCCTAAATGTGAATGACCATCACTTCTAATAAAAATGTTACGGCTAACAGGTCAAAATGTAAATTTCACGTAATATGGTTTTTAAGCTTCAAGTATTACAAACATTTCAAACCACCCAAACCAACAAAAGTCTGAGTTATTTACTATTCTTCAGGTTGTGCGTTGGAGGTGTTTCCGAATTGCACTTGATATCATTTACTTTTCTACACTTACCCCCAATCAAGGTGAGTTCATAGTCTCACATTTTATATGTTTTACAAACCCGTGGGGAGATACATGCTACAAATAGAACACATGTATTTTTATGTATGCTATCCTGAATGTTATTGCATAAGACACTCTGTGGCCCCTTTATAAAGCCCCTCTTATAATGAACCTTAGTCACTTGTGAGTGAACGCGAATACTGTGAATAGATCAATTGGGAATTGACAACCCATTTGAGCTAGCTGGATAGATAACCTTCTGTTAGCCAGATTGATAGCCAAATGCACACTATTTGACTTATACTAGGAGAGTGACAAGCTCCTACACCGAGGGCACCCTTATATTAACACACACGTTAATATTGAGTTCATGAGACTTATGGCAGTATACATATTGATTTATTTGAATGATAACACCTTGTGTTCAAATGATTATTATTACAAACACTATGGATTCACTCAACAATTTTGTTGACTTTTAGCATGTTTATCTCAGGTAATTGAAGCAGGAAATGAAGGCACGGAGTGGGCATTTTGACCAAGTTGTCATTGGTGTAAACAAATTTATCATTCATCACAAACACTATTGTCATTTTTATTTTGGTAAACATTGGAAACACTTTTGCATTTGAATTGAATAATTAATGACTTTTAAAAACGTCTCTTTTGAGTTGTTTTCTATGATTATGACTGTGATCCTCCCCGTAATACCCCAAATTAGTCTTCCGTTGTGATTATGAAATTTTGAGGGTGTTACAGATTGGCATCAGAGCCAGAATTATAGAGAACCAAGTGTATTTTAACACTAAACTCGCGAGCCCTACGTGTCTACATATTTACAACACCTTTTTTAAGATGTTACACACACCATACCCCGGGTTATCTTTTAGCAACGTTTGCATAATTATATAAGTTTATATTTACTAATAACTGGGTTATTAGAGTATTATGTCTTCCCCACACCACACCTCCTCCTCATCAGAGGCAGCTATAAAAGACACCCTATCCTCTACCATGGCCCCGATGCCCCATACCACATTGACCCCCGTGATGACAAGAGTTTGGACTAGCAAAATGGAATCCTTCGAGGAGGGTGAAGTAGCTCCTACTCCGGCAGTGTCATTCGCAGTGCCGATATATACACCCTCACCAAACGACCCATATGTGCAAGCTAGGTAGGCACATATCTCATCTCCGTTGACACGTGATCAATATATAGAATCCCAACAGTGGTTACCCGCACCTAGCATAGAAATTCTCCCTACACCCCCAATATCACCCATAAATCAACTGGAAACTCCAGTTCCCCATCTTCTGATGATCGGATTGCCCAAACTTGGGAATGAAACCCCGCACCAAGAGCAGAAACCTCTCCACCTACACCACCACCACCTCTGCCACCCACCTCACCTCTCGATATAATTAGGTCATCACCGCCAACCTACCTATAATGCCATGTGTGTCTGCCATCATCAGTAACACCATCCTCACAACTCCCATTATTATTACCGTGCGTAAGTTCAGACATACCTCAAATTAGCCTAACACTGGGGGATATGCCTAGTGCTTTCGAGATTGGTCAGAGTTCAGAAGGGACTCAGATTGAAACAGAGGATGACATGGTATGAAAGGTGATGCGCGCGGAAGGCGCGTTCGGGGTCAAAGGAAACTTCCTTTTCTTCGAGCAAGTTTTTCAACCTCCTAGGCAGTGAACCTATTCATTGTAGTGTAGTATGGGGTAAGCCTCGGGGATTGATATCGTTCTCTAGGGGAATAGGAATGCTAGTAAGAAATATATGACGAGAAGGTGGGGTTGAGGATGATTCTTTTTTATATTTTTATGGTTTTTTAGAAAGCTAATGTAAAATCTCGAGGCAATTGGTTTGGGGGTGGTACTTCTACCGATTACTCTATTTATCTACTTATCTAATTATCTAACTACTACACTGATTAGGGGGTCCATAGCGGTAGTCATAGCATGGGGGAATGTGGCCAGTGTACCCGTAGGGCGGGTAATCCTCCTCTCGCCCGGGGAATGGATCGATCTGCAGATGAGGCTCGAGATGATCACGCATGGACAAGTACTACATTTTTCGAATGGTGTGATCATACGTCCAGTTGGCCCGCTGGTCCTGCTGAGCCATCCGCGTATCCATCCTGCCCATTCACATTGTGGGCCTGCCAATCCTCACTGAACATGTGCCTGTAGGCGTCAGCGGAGCTACCTGCTCCATCCTCCTGCTGGTACTGCTGCATCGGCTGCTCGTCATCATCATCATCATCATCATCATCATCATCCTGTGCTGCGGGCTGAGGGCGGTACCATGCATATGCGCCTCCTATGTCCATGATGATCTCTATGGCCTTCAAGGATTTAGCTCTAACAACCTTGGGCTCCGCCACAACATTGAGGTACATAGGAACCTCCCCTCTCAGAATGTCATAGGACTCAGTTAACTTGGTGACGAACATACCACCATAAACCCTATCCGTCTGCCTCATACCACTAGAAATCCTCAGATTGTCGGGCAACTAGAACGGGATGTTGCGGTACACATCATCAGCATACATGCAGTAGAGATAGAACAGATCCGGTAAAGTGACACGATGAGTCGTGTCCTTGCGCCCCGCTATGGTGAAATCAATGCAGTGGTGCGCGAGCCTCATTTGCGAGTCTCGGATCTGTGAGGCAAGGGTACTCTCAGTCATGTACTCCCGGTTGGCCAATGTGTTCCAGAACTGAACCCCCCACATATCTTCCCTAGTGGCCAATCCTGTGCCCAAGCTAGATCTAAACACAGGGCTCTCAGCGTTCCTCTTAGAATACAACCCCACTCTCCAACCAAACTCCAGAACAGACATATTCATCCAAACTTTACCCAATCTAAACCGTATCCCCTGAGCATCTATACTTCCCCGACAAGCAAGAACATTCATAGAATAAGAAGCGTGAAACTCACGCACCAACTCAATGTAAACGGGCTCACGAATGCAAAACAATCTCTCCAATTGAGGGTTAGTAAAATTTCCCTCCTAATGTTGTTTCTGAAATCCCTTGCATGATCATTTTCATTGAGAAAATTCCAATCCAAAACTGCCCCCGAGTCAATAGTTTGGTGGAGCAATTCGTTGTAGCGGTTTTGGGGTGCTTCCGTGTCAAACACCCCCAACCCAAAACGATGTCGGCAACACTCTCTTGTGTGCCGGAAGATTGCCCCTGGTTCTCTTCGATCTCTTTCTCATTTTCTGAAAATGGGAATCAAAATTGGGAACAAATGAGTAGTAATCAAACAGCTGAACGATATCAGAAGGTTCTGACGGCGTCACGCCAGCGGGCTGATGCCGTCCCAACCAGAAATTTTCAAATCAAACATTTACGAGGGAAAAATCCAAGTTTTTAACCATAACCCTTAACCCAAACACCCCTGCTACAGCAAAAAGAGTGCAATGGCAAGGTGGTTTAGTCCCTAAGCCTTTTTAGGCTTCTCGCAAAATCAAACCCACATGACAACACTACCATTCGCCTAATCTATAGCCTAATTAACAAGATTCATAGGCGATATTTAGCATTAATCAAATTAATTGGGAGGGTTTCGGATCAAAGGGGAAATCAAAATTGAAAGAGGAATAGAGCAATTGAGTAGACAAAGATCAATGAAAATTGCTTACCTTGTAGAGATTGATGATGCAAAGTGGTGAAATTGACTTGGAGAATTCTTATTGGTGAAGTGTGGGGCGGATAAAATGTGTAGGGTAGAGAATGAAAGAGATGGGTGGTGTTTTTATCTGTCTGATATGGCTTAGCGACGGCATCACCCTTTGTGTGGTGATGGCGTCACGCCCAAATTTTTTCAAAAGAGGCTGTTTTTATGAACCCGCCCGGATTGAAAACTTTGTTGCTGTTTTTGAAAAATATTTTGGGTTGCATTTCAAAATCATTTTGTCAATCCACTTGCAATATCCACAATGGTAAGCAAAAAACACGCTAACTTGTTTTTTAATGGGAATTCTTGAAATATAAAGACGTTGGGTATAATTATCTGTGGGCCTGGTTTAAAACCGAAGGAACGTTTCCTTATGTCATGGAATTTGGGAAGTGAGACTTGCACCTTGCCAATGAACACATCTCTAGGAAATGTTTCTTTTATGCAAGGGGCGTTGAGACACGAGTTCTTGTAAATTTGTGAGTCCTTGAGAGGGATTGTCTCGTTTATTGGAATTGAAGGAGGTTCAGGAATTGTGTTCACGAGCTCCGGTATCGCGTATACCTTTTCGATCTTTCTAGGTACATCAGTCCTTGCGATTTCTTCACAGAGTTTCATCATGAAGTTGTCAGCTAGCTCCAAGAAAGTGTCGTGGGTTTTTCTCATGTGAGCTTCGAGGTGTTTTATTTCTTTCTCTTGGTTGTTGACAAATGTCAACATTATGTCCTCGAATTCATCTTGTAGTGATTTTCTTGGAAGCAAAAACTCCTTGACCGTGTCGACATGCTCACGAAATTCTTTCTTATAATCACATGTGGTCATTTCCATCAATTCATTCACTTGTGCCTCCATACTCTTAAATAGTTGTTCTTAGGAATCCAAACTATTTTCTTCAGGGAGTACCGGATCTTCCCATCCTTCTTCCTCGTATTGTGTTAATTCTTCGATGACTTCCCAACATGCTTCAACATCGAGGTTACTTAGCCTTCCACCGGTGGCATAATCAATGGTTTGTCGAGTGGAGGGATTGACATGATCGTAACAGATTTGGACTTGAAGCCAAAAATCGATGCCGTGATGAGGGACTTTGTGGAGTAAGTCCTTGAATAGAGTCCACGCCTCGTAGAGAGTTTCGCCTTGACGGTGTTGGAACATCAAGATGTCGTTCCTTAGTTTGGTAGTTCTCCCCGGTGGGAAAAATTAGGCGAGGAAACGAGTGGTGAGATCATCCCAATTGAGATGGATCCGGCGGATAGTCGCTTAAGCCAATTACTAGCTTGGTCCCGTAGAGAGAATTGGAAGATACGCAAGCGTGTGGTCTCTCGTGTGGTAGCATCAAGGTCGATAGAGTCAACAATTTTAAGGAAGTCCTTGAGATGCTGATTAGGATCTTCGGAATGAAGTTCATGGAATGCACATCGGTTTTGCACCAACCGGATGGTGTCAGATCGCAGAGACGTAGTTCGAGTTTGATAGGGGAGCTCAATGGTGTTCCTATAGCCTTGATGGCTCGGTCTAGAGTATTCACCAAGAGTACGGCCTCTTGGCGGGTCAATTGGTGGTGGGTTGATGGGAATTGGTTGATTTTGTGGGTTATCACCTTCCATGATGAAAAGTGATAAGGTTACGAACAAAAACACAAAGAAGGGGATAGACTACAAGGAAGCTAATGAAAATGAGAAAAAATCTTACTTTATAGGAATCAAGCAAGGGAACCTAAATGAGATAGAGATCTAACTAGTTATTCTATTCCCTGGCAGCAGCGCCAAAAACTTGATGCGCGCAGAAGGCGCGTTCGGGGTCAAAGGAAACTTCCTTTTCTTCGAGCAAGTTTTTCAACCTCCTAGGCAGTGAACCTAATCGTTGTAGTGTAGTATGGGGTAAGCCTCGGGGATTGATATCGTTCTCTATGGGAATAGAAATGCTAGTAAGAAATATATGACGAGAAGGTGGGGTTGAGGATGATTCTTTTTTATCTTTTTATGGTTTTTTAGAAAGCTAATTTAAAATCTTGGGGCAATTGGTTTGGGGGTGGTACTTCTATCGATTACTCTACTTATCTACTTATCTAATTATCTAATTAATACAGGTAGCTTATATCTAATTGAGGTGTGCTCGTATGATGATTAAATATGTGTTCACCTAGATACTATTACTCCATAGTTATCTTTTATTCGTCGGTTGATTTGTCACATCCTTTATCTTAACGCGTTGTATTCCTAAAGGTCGTAGGGTATGCGTGGTCCCTAGTTCTTTGAGGTTATCTCTGGTATATGACCTACGGAATCGGCAAGCCTTGGCTATTTCATCCATAAACCATATCATCATAAAGCATACTCAAGCATTAAATACAACGAAGATGCCTAGCTGCACTCCTAAGCCAATTTCAATTAATATAAGAAACAACCTAACAATAATCAATAACTAGGTTTCATAGATCTAAGAAAACACACAAGAAATTTAGCTAGACATGATAGACAAGCAAGCATACACACAATCAATCGAATACGGGATAAACATAATGATAATTTGGATTAATAAACTTATCTCGATGTGTAAAATAGGGTATGGGACCCTAAAATACTGTCCAATTCGGACTACAAATGATTTAGGGTTTTTTCTCCAAAAGTCTACCTCTCAAAATACAGAAAAATCGAATTCTATATATACATTTACAACTGCGACGGCGTCACCTTTTGCATGGGACGCCGTCAGCTCGCCGTCATTAGGGTTTTGTCTGGGCCAAGTCATCGATGGGATGGCGTCACCTTAGAGTTGTGACGCCGTCGGTCTTCAGTTGAGACGTCGTCTTGATTCTAGATCTGGGACGTCTGAGGTGAAAACTGTGAGTGACGCCCTCCATTATTAAAGCGTGATGCCGTCAGGTTATAAGACCAGAATTTTCACTAAGCCGTCGCGTGCATGTTTTGATCAAGTCATCATATAGGGACAGCGTCGCCCTTTGGTTGGGACTCCGTCAGGTACTGTTGATCAGTCTTGAGTGGCTTTGATCTTGAATTTGTCATTTTCTTCATGTATTTGCTCCTTTTCGTCCAAATGTGCTTCATTCCAGTATTTTGCTTCCAAAAGACATAAAAAGTAAAAAGAAACGAAATTAAGCAGTAACGGATATAAAACGTGTCAAAATAAGGCTTAAATGACCCCCAAAAAGCGTACGTTTTAAATCCTTATCAGAAGGATATACCGTGTATGGATAGACACGCCACTATAGGAAATCCAAACCATGCGTCTCTTTCACCATTATTCGAGTCTTCCGACTCCCCATCACCAGAGGCATCACCAGTAGCTACTGAAACTAATATTGTCACACAAATTCAGGCACAGTTGGATTCACTAGCCAAATAGTAGAGCTTCACTCCAATCATCTAAATGAGGTACCACTTGATCTTTATGAGTAATACGACCAGGATCTCAGGGTATTATTCGGGAGGATGTCTATCAGAAGACAGGAACACACCAATATGAATCTCAGAGTTCATGCTATGGAGCACACACAGGTTGTGATCCAGGAGACAACACAAGGATTACATGGTAGAGTAGATGATGTGGAGAAAACCCTACAAATGGCCAAAGACACAGTAAGGATCCAGAGTCAGAGAATTACTGCTTTAGAAGCCATGTTGGCTGCCCAGTTGAGTATAAACCAGGAGTTTCAAAGACGCCTTACATACATTGAAACTATACAGAGACTAGAGAATATAAGGGGAAACACATAGTAGACTCCTAGAAGTTAGATGTAGATTGCACCTTGTATAGTTTGGTGGCATTCAACCTACTGTATGTAACTTAATAAGAGACCTTGCATCGTTTTGTTGTGTAACATAAACATATCAAGTTATTAATGTTATATACTGGTTGTGGTTTTTTCTATATATTGATGTTAGTTTATACTTCTCTGGTTGTTATCTTACATTCATGTGTGTTGTGAATTGTATTTAGACATGTCGTGATGATACCCGTGATTGTGATGATTCTTTATGCGTTGTGTATAAAAATATAATTGAGAAAATTTTAACAGTGAGTGTTTCGGTAGAGAACTTGGTGAATGTAGAGAAAGTTGTTAAACTCCAACTGTTGTGAAAGATGAAGTTGTCGGGAACTGAAAATTACAATATGTGGAGTTGGGTCATGATATTTTTTTTAGTAACCATGGTTTCTGACCTTTTGGCTGACTAATCCACGGGATTTGAACCCACCGCCACATAGACTCAAACCAACTAAAACCATCCCTTTTAAAGAGGTTGGCATGACCACTACAAAGTTGTTTGCACCTAGCAGGAGTTGAATTTGAGAACTCACACATCTTAGAGTGATAGTCACAAGTCCTTTCGCCAATAGGCCACCCCTGATGAATTTTTCTCTAAGAAATCATAATAAACCTGGTTTCATTGATGAAACTTGTAAAATAGAATATGTTAGTCTCACTCTTGCTAAAGAATGAAATAGGTGTAATTCTGCTGGTGTTACTTGGATTTCGAACTATATTAGTGCTGAATTTGGTGAGGTGTAAAATTGTATCATTTTTAGAGGTCATTTAGCCTTTAAACTAATACACTTTGAATCTTTTATTGCCCTAAATGCTTTGTTTTTTGAGTTTTAGGTACTTGGGGATGCAAATGTCGGATAAAGGTGAGATCCTTGCAGAACCCATTTTTTAAACAAAAGAGCCAATCTAGCCCTCATCCTGATTTCATCCAACAGTACTGATCAATCTATACAATCACACAAGAAGGGCAGAAATGTAAATATATAAACCCATTTTCCACCTGTTTTTTAAACAACTTATCTTGCAAACGGTAAATCTTTAAGCTACGAAAAATACACCACCGCGACGAGAATTAAATTATATTTTTATAGATATGCACTTTTATATACTTTCGACGATTTTTTTTTTAAATTTCCGCCCAAAAAAATCACACGTGATTTGTAAAATCACTTGTGATTTGTTATTTTAAAAATCATGTGTGATTCTGTTTTTTTGTGTTTTGTTGTAAAAAAAATGTAAATCACGTGTGATTTACTCTTTGTTGTTATAAACTAAAATACATGTGATTCTATTTTAATCTAGAAAGGTGTAAATCATACGCGATTATGTTTTTTTGTTGTGATTCGTGTGTAAATCACATGTGATTCGTGTGTAAAACACATGCGAATTGAGGTAAAATCACATGTTATTTGAGTTAAATCACCTGTGATTTGAGTTAAATCACATGTGATTTGCATATCAACTCGCGTAAAAATACAACAAGCAAATCAACAAAGAATGCTTATGACTTGAACTTGTCTTTTTCATTTATAATTTTTATTTTACAAAAGCACATAAGATCAACACATTCATATCAATCAATAATCTTTGACATCTTCTTATGCTCATCACTTTCAGAATATTCGTCGGAATTTAAGAAGTTCCTTTTTCTCATAATATGCTTAATCTGAAAAAAAATATAAAAAAATGCGACAATATAAATACTTATTTTGCTTTTGATTATTTTACTCCCACGAAATATTATTGTTTTCCCTCATTCCTCTTATTAAAATAAAAGCAGAATATTTGAATTGATCAGCTTCCTTTCCACAAAGATTTTATTCGATCTAATTCAAATCATTACTTTAGATAAATTTGTTAATAAAAATATCGTCCTAAAACGTTATTTATATTTTATGATTTTTACCTTGTTTTGTTAACGACAAAAGTAAATTTCATTTTTGTAAAATATAAAGCTTGTTAAGATTAATAGACATTAAAAAAAGCTTTCCTTAAATAAAGTCTTCATTACTTAAGCATTTACATCTTATCACATGTTGATTAGGTATGTATCAATTAACATTGATATCCTTGTAAACTATAATGTGCATCAATATTTTTAGAACAAGTATGTTTAGTTTATTAAACATAACATTACATATGTATTTACTTATAAACATACTAATTCTAAAAATAGAAAACAACATATTACATCATGGTTTGCATCACATTGGAAATCTTTGAAAGATTTCATTGAATATTTTGGTTAGATATTCACTCATCATATCTTACATGATCTTGGTTAGATTTGGGTGATCTTGGAAAGATTTTTGTAATATTTACTGTCAGACTGGCGGAACCAAAAATTAAAAAGGGCGAAACCCTTTTTTGGTTCCGTCGAGTCCGTGGATCTACTGTTCATTTGGCCTATAAATAGCAAGCCAACCCAAGTTGTTTTCTCATCCCTTCTTAACATAAAACACATACATTCTCTCATTCTATTACATCTAACTCAGTTTTATTTCATTCTAGTGATCAACTTTTGTAGCAAAGAAAATCAAGGCATAATCAAGCTTCAACAATTAATTGGAAGGCTTGTTTGTTTTGTTGTTGTGTGATCTAGTATTGTTCATACATCATTGTTGTACCAAACCATCTTAAACCTATGAGTGTGAGTGGTTAGTATTTTAGTCCTCAAAATACATAGTGTGTTGGGAGTGGTTGTACCCTTGTAAAAGAACTCGACATCTAGCTTTGTGTCGGAAATATAGTGTAAGCGACGTGTAAAGGTTTTCTCCGCCGGTTAAAGGAGATTGTTGATTAGTGAAGATAAATCTCGAGTTGGATACTCGGGGAGTGGAGTTGGGAAAGTATCCTAACTACATTACTTCTCTTGATTTTGAGTCTAGGGTTCTAATTTATGCACAAAACCAAAACATGGGGATTATGTATATTCTTGCACAAAACATGAACTACACTGTCAAATTGCATAACTAACTGCACAAATCATGTACTACATTATCAAATTACATAACTAATCATGTTTCCCACTAGTTAGGAGTTACATATCATAAGGCATTATCTTAATTAAACTAAAAAACCTATGTCAAAATTTTGAAAAATGTCTCACTTGTAGGAAAACAATTTCTTATTGTTCATACAAATAAAAACGTTATTTTCATCACTTGCATAATGTCTCTTGAATACTAAAGGTAATGCATAACTAATATGCATTCCTGGGTATATTCAAACAAAGCCACATTGAATTAGGAGCGTTTGGGTTATCTCTTGCATTTTGCCAAACACTACTAATAAAAACTATTTCATGCATAAAACGAGTCAAGATAACCGCAACTCCACATTATTTGCATATAGGCATACTGTAACACCCCAACCCGACAAGGGTCCGAATGTCACATTATGGAGTCATATCAGAACATACTAATAAAAATGCAAGCGGAAGTCTTATTAAATAAAATACCAAGTCATATAAACGAATGACTTACAAAAGGAAAGATACATAATCCAACATGTCTAAAAGATACGAAATATCAAAGCAAATGTTCTTCCAAATGAGTCCAAAATAATAAGGGAAACTAGGGTCGGTTCACTCAAAAGCTCCTACTCTCAGCCCATCAAAGCCCAGCATCCCACTTGGTACCTGCCGCATGGAAAAGAAATGCGGCTGAGCTTAAAAAGCCCAGTGAACAGATATAACTAAACAAAAGCTAAACATAATCAAAATACAAAACGAAACAAAGGAGACTGATAACAAAATCGTATCGAATGAGCACAATGAGTCTATGAGTCAATGAGGAACCTGCAGAACAAAATATTAACAGTATCCAGAAGGAACAGAAATCAAAGAAAGCCAAAGCACAGCAAAGCAGCGAATCATTGAACAAATATAAGCACATATAAATAACCAAACATATAAGTATCGGAACATAATCACGTAGGAGTTGATGAACAATCTCATAATCAAATTAAGCAACCGACAGTGTAAAAGCATATCAGTCAGCGGATCAACTAAACATGAATGGCAAAACAACCAAGTCAGATAATCAGATATACATAAGCTAAGCAGAATTCTGTAGGCGAAATCAACTAAATAGAATGTAAGCATGGCAATCACACAAATCAGAAAATCAACAATTAATAAACATAATAAATATCATAACAAGTTGAGACACTAATGGATAGGAAATCCTGAACGAACATCATAACTAAACGAAGTAACTGATCAAGAATATAGCATGGCAACTAAACAAGTCAACTAGACATATAACATAAGTTAAACCATATTCCTTCATTAACCAGTAACATGAACAGAAGTGTAAACATGGATGATCAACAACTCAGGTAAACATCCATTACTATGCTGAACCAATAACATAAGCCTCAGAAACATCAAACAGATGTACAAACATGGAAATCACAATTTGCAAGTAGATTACTAAATGATAGTCATAGCCCTTGACATAATTGAACAAAGTATAACATGATCAACGGATAAATCAAATGATTACATACCAGCATGGCAACCAGATGAATCAAATAGTCACATAACAGCATGATAAGCAGATAATCAGATATTAGCATGATAACAGATGAATTAGGTAACCACATACTAAAATAATAGACAGAGAAATCATGAAATCATATAACGGCATGGTAAACAGATGGATCAAATAATCATATAATAGCATAGTCAACACATGAATCCAATAATCATATAATAGCTCGGTAAACGGATGAAGTGGTAATCTAAAGTATAAGCTTGGCAATCAACCGAAATAGAGTGAAAGCATAGTAAATCAAATGAACTGAAGACTGAGTATAATAACCAAATGAACTGAAGCATGAGTCCGATAGTAAAACGAATCACATAAGAATACTGAGTGAATAAGTAGTCAACTGAATGACTGAATAGGCATAGTAAACGAATGAATCAGAATATCAGATAGTCACATAATAACCAAAATCAGAATATTGCCACAAGCACCTAATACTAAAGGAGATACTCCAATAGCCAAATCTAACAAATCACATATCATAATCCCCAACAAAAATCAGAATGTTGACTCGAGCACCTATACTAAAGGAGATACTCCAATAGCCAAATCTATAAATCATATATCATATCCAATATAATATCAAATCCGTCAAATCATATCAAAGTGTACATGGGTAGCTAGCCCAATGTACCAAAATATGAGGGGGTCTATTGCACACACGCACCACATAACCAAAACTGAACTGAGTACCTAGGATGCATCCATACGCTCCCTGCAAAACAAATCAAATATACATATGCTAGCTTGAGGCTGTACATACGTAATCATAATGGCCAAGTGTACACAAATCATAATCATATCAAAAGGGAACGCCGGGGACTAATCACACCGCCGCAGATAGTGTCATGCCATTGGTGCATCAATGACATGGCCATGGTACCTCCATGGCTAGTTAGCTCGGGCAACCAAACCAAACAAATCATATCATATCAACCGATCATATAATGGAATCATATCAATAAGGGATCTCAACGGATAATCATATTAAACAAAAAATAATCGAATATCAAATCAGAGGATCATAGCATAACGAATCATATCAAATGGATCATATCAAATCAGAGTAAGGAGAGTACGAATCGGATATCAAAATAGGCAAGAGTCATAAGAGAAAAGGAGTGTCATTACTGAAATGACGGAATATATGTACCTTATGCAAAGCAAGCCAAAATAATCAGGAAGCACACAGAAACTGAAGCTACTCCTTCTTCACACGATCTACATGAATTAATAATTATACATATTATTTATAATTCCACAAATGTCGAAACGGTCTTTTAATATTCGGGTTACACACTTAATATATTTTAGTGTTTTATAAATAATAACGTGCTTTTTAGACGACATTCAAATAATGTTATGACAAATGACGGACGCGGACCACCTTCGAAAATTACATAATGCACACTACTCTCTATTATGTCATACTCTTTATTATTTATGTGCACCATAACTTGATTCATTCATGCTTCAATTTGTACCCACGTCACATGCACTTTTATACATCAGCCTACTCTTCTCTATTTTACATGTACATTTATACGCAACTTAGTATATCATGCATGAAACTTGCGACCCCCCATGCAGACAACATTACCATACGACACACACAGTCAAACATACAATCACAAGACCATGCCTTTAACCTTCATAATTCGAAAATATTACCAATAGTTATCATCCATGCAACCTTCATATGAGTCGTAACACAAAATCAATACTCCACACCCGATTCATATTATACATACGTCACACAACACGACTCGATCATAGGTCATACACGTATCATAAGCCATCGACTGTGTGCAAAACCCATACATCGACACCAACCGAAACACACTCGACTCACATCCAAGCATGCACAACTCCATTCGAATAATCATAAACACACACGACACGATGTTAACATACGATCCAAGCATGCCTACTCGATCACATAAGGGCTGTTTTAACAGATTTCATACAAAAAGATACATTCAAAACAACCCGTAATATACTCGTTTATAAAGTTCTCATATCATGATTAATTTACCAGCGCATAACACTAACGAGACACAACTAACCCATGTTCATATTTTAACAAGCAACACTTTACATCTAGATCTTATCGTGAACATGTTAACTGTCGAATAGATTGAAGAAGCAAAACAAAAAAAAATGTGAGACTACCTTGGTAGCAAGGTCACGAGGCCAAAAGAGAAAGACAAGACCCACAATAACGACCCAAGATTACATGATCCGAAACCCGAAATAAGCACCAACGATCACCTACGAATACGAGTCCCTAGCTGCTACTCTCCTTGCCTTCGGATTTCTTGAGAGAAAGTGAAGCCGTGATTAAAGATTTTTAGGGTTTGGTTTAGGAAGATGAAGACTAATGGCAATGTAGGGTTCTTGGTTTTTATTTTATTTTTTTATTTTTATATCAAGAGAATGACGGCAGTGGGTTCCCAAAGAAAAGAGATGTAACTTATCAATATAAGATAAAAATTGTAGGTTTAGGCGTTTTTGTACACGATCCAAAATAAAACCAAGGAAAGGGTTTTTGAATTTTTTTGAAGGTGCTGATCTTGTGGAGTAAGTTACGTATTTAATTGGCCATGATTTTTAGAATCTTTCAATGTGATATCTCCAAGGTTTAAATGTGTATAAGATACTATGGAACAAACCTTTACTTTCGGTATCAAATTTCAAAATGCAATCGTGTATTATAATCGATCCAAGTTTTCGAATGTGCCCAACAAACATGCAACGTGTGATGTAAACAAGGTAGTGTCGAATTTTATTTGAGGCTTAGATGAAACCGAAAGAAAATTAATGTGTTGCATTACTCGGACAGCTCGGTCCCAAAATCAACTTAGCGAGGCATAGGACGTACTTTATATTCTGTAACTTAATATATTGTATAGTTTTAAAAGTCGTATATTTATTTAAATACTTAAGGTATATCTGAAAAAAAAACGTAAACCGGATTTTAGGGCTTTACAATTCTTCCCCTCTAAAAAGAAAATTTCGTCCTCGAAATTGGAAATACGTAATGAAAGAGACGTACCGAATCAAGCAAAGAATTGCCAATAAATAGCCTTACGCTCGGAGAGGTTCTTCCAAAGGAATCTTCACAAGCGGAAATAGTTTTATCTCTCATGACTCGATTCTGACAACTAGGATAGCCGCAGGCTTTTCACAGAATACAAATCATAATAAATCTGATCCAACGAATATGAAACAAATAGGTGACAGATGATAGTTGAAATTCCTCAAAGAGATACATGAAGCACGTATACACACTAGACAAATATTGAGGTAGTGTTAACGGTAGGAAAACTTCATCAATTCAAACCAGATTCCGAATGGATCAATGAACTTGCTAATCATTAGAGAATCACAAAAAGAATTATCAAACATATCCAGATTTCATAAAGAGATGGGTAACATATTAGTACTGACGATCAATGAGCACATATCGGAATATCAAAACGTATCAGGATGTGAAATTGATTGGGTAGGTTATCCGCACGGTCGAGAATATTATCAAGGCTAACGAATCACGGATATAATTCTAATTCATCAAACGTACTAAACTCAGGCACTTCTCAAGACATCGTATGATCCCAATAAGTTCAAGTCATATGATCTCGATATTATCACGTTGATCAGGCGTCATAATACTTGCATCATATGAACATGTCCTTATTGCCATCATATTCTATTCTGAGTCGTGACAAATAATCTACTAATGCCAAATCAAATCAGATTCACATACAGGGGACAAGCATATCATCAACCCAAACTCCAGAAAAATTCAGAAGTCTAAACCAAAACTTACCAATCCACGAGAAGAAGGAAGGTGGTTGTCTTACTTGAGAAGGTTCCTCATGACTCATTTCTAACGATCCAAAACAATCTCAGGCGCACAAACAGTGCCAAACATCACTAATATAATCTTGCTAATACGAATCACATAAACAAAATAGATAATAATCGAAATCTCTCAAGGAGATATGAGATATGATACAAAGCCGAAATATTACCAAAATGCCAAATCATAAAACTTCACAATTCAAACTGAGTTCTGAACAAATCAAAGAAAAGTAATATCGATCAAAATCACATAGCAAAATATCAAACTGCCTCAAAACGTGTGACAAACAAATGAGAGGGACGACGAATCGCGATAGTTCTATCTTCCACCATTCTCAAGATAATCATGGGCCCGATGCCCCACAAAACACACAGAGCGGATGAAATCTTCTCAGCATCTATTCTGTGATATGACGTCCTAGTAGTTCTGCTGAACTGCTGACCTTCTATACGCCCAAACTCCTGGTAGTAGTTTCTCCGTCTATCTGCAATATACCGGTCATAGCTCTTCTGCTCGTACGCCTTCTGTGTGCTCGCTATTTGAACCTCGTCTCCATCTTTGCTCCTCTTGTTGTTCTGTCCAGCCCTCTCCTGCAGCATCTTGATGTTTTTTGCAGCGTCGCAAATACTTCAACGATCTTCTCGACATGAACAATCCTGTCTTCAGCTTAACTGGAGTGGCAGCTGTACTAAACGGATGTGGCTTCTTCACGAACCTCTCTATCTCAGCAACTATTGTAGCAACTCAGGATCCGAATCACCATCTTCGATTCTATGAGTAGTCTTGATCCAAACGAACGACAAAAGAATGCGCGAAGATAAACAAACAAAATCAAATGCGAAAAGAAGAAGTTCAAATCAGCGAAGACAAAAGAATATCGAAGTCAAATCTGAACGAAAATCAAAAGAATCATAAGAGATCGAAACAGACGGAAGCCTAATGTCTAACCAAATCCTCACAGGTCAATCCTAAGGTCAACAAGACGAAACCTTAGATCTGATACCATAATTGTAACACCCCAACCCGACAAGGGTCCGAATGTCACATTATGGAGTCATATCAGAACATACTAATAAAAATGCAAGCGGAAGTCTTATTAAATAAAATACCAAGTCATATAAACGAATGACTTACAAAAGAAAAGATACATAATCCAACATGTCTAAAAGATACGAAATATCAAAGAAAATGTTCTTCCAAATGAGTCCAAAATAATAAGGGAAACTAGGGTCGGTTCACTCAAAAGCTCCTACTCTCAGCCCATCAAAGCCCAGCATCCCACTTGGTACCTGCCGCATGGAAAAGAAATGCGGCTGAGCTTAAAAATCCCAGTGAACAGATATAACAAAACAAAAGCTAAACATAATCAAAATACAAAACGAAACAAAGGAGACTGATAACAAAATCGTAACGAATAAGCACAATGAGTCTATGAGTCAATGAGGAACCTGCAGAACACAATATTAACAGTATCCAGAAGGAACAGAAATCAAAGAAAGCCAAAGCACAGCAAAGCAGCTAATCATTGAACAAATATAAGCACATATAAATAACCAAACATATAAGTATCGGAACATAATCACATAGGAGTTGATGAACAATATCATAATCAAATTAAGCAACCGACAGTGTAAAAGCATATCAGTCAGCGGATCAACTAAACATGAAGGGCAAAACAACCAAGTCAGATAATCAGATATACATAAGCTAAGCAGAATTCTGTAGTCAGGCGAAATCAACTAAATAGAATGTAAGCATGGAAATCACACAAATAAGAAAATCAACAATTAATAAACATAATAAATATCATAACAAGTTGAGACACTAATGGATAGGAAATCCTGAACGAACATCATAACTAAACGAAGTAACTGATCAAGAATATAGCATCGCAACTAAACAAGTCAACTAGACATATAACATAAGTTAAACCATATTCCTTCATTAACCGGTAACATGAAAAGAAGTGTAAACATGGAGGATCAACAAGTCAGGTAAACATCCATCACTAAGCTGAACCGATAACATAAGCCTCAGAAACATCAAACAGATGTACAAACATGGAAATCACAATTTGTAGGTAGATTACTAAATGATAGTCATAGCCCTTGACATAACTGAACAAAGTATAACATGATCAACGGATAAATCAAATGATTACATACCAGCATGGCAACCAGATGAATCAAATAGTCACATAACAGCATGATAAGCAGATAATAAGATATTAGCATGATAACAGATGAATTAGGTAACGACATAATAAAATAATAGACATAGAAATCATGAAATCATATAACGACATGGTAAACAGATGGATCAAATAATCATATAATAGCATAGTCAACACATGAATCCAATAATCATATAATAGCTCGGTAAACGGATGAAGTGGTAATCTGAAGTATAAGCATGGCAATCAACCGAAATAGAGTAAAAGCATAGTAAATCAAATGAACTGAAGACTGAGTATAATAACCAAATGAACTGAAGCATGAGTCCGATAGTCAAACGAATCACATAAGAGTACTGAGTGAATAAGTAGTCAACTGAATGACTGAATAGGCATAGTAAACGAATGAATCAGAATATCAGATAGTCACATAATAACCAAAATCAGAATATTTCCTCAAGCACCTAATACTAAAGGAGATACTCCAATAGCAAAATCTAACAAATCACATATCATAACCCCCAACCAAAATCAGAATGTTGCCCCGAGCACCTATACTAAAGGAGATACTCCAATAGCCAAATCTACAAATCATATATCATATCCAATATAATATCAAATCCGTCAAATAATATCAAAGTGTACATAGGTAGCTAGCTGAATGTACCAAAATGTGAGGGGGTGTATTGCACATACGCACCACATAACCAAAACTGAACTGAGTACCTAGGATGCATCCATACGCTCCCTGCAAAACAAATCAAATATACATATGCCAACTCGAGGTTGTACATACGTAATCATAATGGCCAAGTGTACACAAATCATAATCATATCAAAAGGGAACGCCGGGGACTAATCACACCGCCCCAGATAGTGTCATGCCATTGGTGCATCAATGACATGGCCATGGTACCTCCATGGCTAGTTAGCTCGGGCAACCAAACCAAACAAATCATATCATATCAACCGATCATATAATGGAATCACATCAATAAGGGATCTCAACGGATAATCATATCAAACGAATAAATAATTAAATATCAAATCAGAGGATCATAGCATAACGAATCATATCAAATGGATCATATCAAATCAGAGTAAGGAGAGTACGAATCGGATATCAAAATAGGCAAGAGTCATGAGAGAAAAGGAGTGTCATTACTGAAATGACGAAATATCTGTACCTTATGCAAAGCAAGCCAAAATAATCAGGAAGCACACAAAAACTGAAGCTACTCCTTCTTCACACGATCTACATGAATTAATAATTATACATATTATTTATAATTCCACAAATGTCGAAACGGTGTTTTAATATTCGGGTTACATACTTAATATATTTTAGTGTTTTATAAATAATAACGTGCTTTTTAGACGACATTCAAATAATGTTATGACAAATGACGGACGCGGACAACCTTCGTGTTAATACAAATATCGTCATTAAACGTTATTTATATTTTTGATCTTTGCCTAAGTTTTGTTAACGACAAAAGTAAATTTAATTTATAAAAGCTTAAAGCTTGTCAAGTTTATTAGATATTAAAACAAGCTTTCTCAAACAATATATTCATCATTCAAGCATTTACATTTATGATTAGTAACATCTTGATATGACTCTAATCAAACTCTTTCGAACAAAATTATAGATTATTTGAACTGTTCGAAATTCGAAAATATTTAATTTAAATGAAAACAGCAATTGTTTTGAATCCGTTTCTAGTTTTTATATTTATTGCAAATTACTGCTATAAACATAATTGTGCTTCCAACAGGCGCAGGCAGTAAACAGTATTGTAATAAACTTACAGCAGATTTTTCGTGCAATAATAAATATTTTGTGATTTTATATAATTCATACATTGGGCTTATAATTTTGTGGCAAAGCTGTAAACACCTTAATATTTATTATACATATTAATAATTAAGTACATCTAGCACACTTCTTCCTCATCGAAGTCAAAAACACACGAAGGACTAATAAAACCGAACGAAACGTATTCCATGTCTATAAAGCAGTAAAGTCATTACTGTGAGGAAAAGAGAGTACTGAGAACGGATAAAACTATAGGC